>JACSVZ010000022.1:15298233-16043233 GCA_014706295.1 Lycocorax pyrrhopterus obiensis
TGAAGCATTCCCAAGTCATTTGTCTCACTAAATCACGAGGTGATACGAAACAAACTTTATCTGAACTTTAATATTAAGCAAATGCAAAGAGCACAGAGAAAACAGAATGTTTAGAGGTGCAGTGATGCAGTCCTAAATGCAATGGCAGGAAGAAACAGCAAAAAGCAAAACGAGTTGTTACAACAAAATGCACAGCCAAGTACGTGCTAATGGGGTCTCAATGAGCTGAGCTGACATTTCACACGCTTTTCCCAGGCATCACCATAATTCCCCTTTCCTCTAGAGTTTACTTTGTTAATTGTCATGGAGTATCCTAGGCTTACAACAATTTTCTGTTAGTAATATCCTTAAAAGCATCCACAAAGGTGCTTGAAAATCCCTATTTTTTTTTTTAAGAATGTCACACACTACTCGCAGGATTTTTAAAAATTAGTACAACTTCACCCTCCAGATTTAGAAAACCTGTGCATAACATAAGAAATGCTGAGTTTCAAAAACATTCTGCTTGCATAAAATACCTATCATGGCACTCTTGCATAATAAGACTCAAGGGCAAGATAGTCCCAGACTGGGTTATGGACAGTGGACATTCCCAACGGGATCTCTTGCTCCTCAAGGGCAGAAGGAAACCTGGGAGAATAATCCTTGCCAGCAGACAGGGGTGAGAGGATCCTGCTAAACAACAAATTTCATATCCAGTGGCACTGAGAGCTGCAATTCCAGCTTTAAATCTGGTAAAACACCACCAAAACGCCACTGCTTTCATTCCATAATATCCCCTGAGGTTGAAATATGTCAAATTCTGTTCTTGCAGACCAGGCTTCATCATTCAGCCGTTCCCCATAAACATGTTCACACTGCAGAGGAATCGCTGCCTCTTACCTGATTATGGGGTGTTTGTGTACTTTTATGCTGCCATAAAAATACAGTTTCTAGATGTCACACAGTCCAGTAGGAAAAAATCCATAGTGAACACTTAACAGCCCGAAACAGCCCCAGAAGCTATTACTTGAAAGGTAATAAAAATTCAAGTGTATGAAACAAGCAGGTTCCAGCTTGGCTCCCTAGAACTACACTTTGCAACCTGTCTAAAGTGTATTTAAGGAAAAAACCTGCCAAGCACCCTCATTCTGGACAGATTCAGAGAATATTCCGAGTTGGAAAGGACCCACAAGGATCACTGAGTCCAACTCTCAAGTCAATGATCTGTACAGGGACTGAACCCACAATCTTGGTGCTAAGATTTTTTATATTTCAGCAGGTATAAAATCCCAAATATTTCTACAGCTGCCCACTGTCATTCTTATATTCAGAATGAACCTTCCCTGTGACATCCCAGAGATCTCGTGACATTCACTAATTCAGAGGAATCTCAATGTTCCTCTTGCAATTATTCCCTCAGAATAAAGAGTTTGTCCGAGTCCAGCTCCACAGAAATCAGTGTTTCCCCAATTCCAGCCCCTGGGTACGTAATGGTCCTCACAGAAACCCCCTCTGGGCTCAGGCACAGGACGTATTTCATTTTTACTGCAAAAATGCTGCTTTTCACCTTGCAGTGGCATCCCTGTTCTCCTGCTTTCTGCACAGCATCGAAAGGTTGACACGACTGGATTTGCTGCAGCTTTTTGTTCAGATGGATGGAACGCTCCCATCAAGGTTGTTTACTCAGTAAATGGATCCCTGAGGAGCTCCAAGGCAAAAATATTCTCCTGGGAGCTGATTTCCTCATGTTTTTCTTTGAGCTGCTGACAGAACATCCCAGGAAAATGGACGAGCCCTCCACCTAACACACAACTCCCCTTTCTGGAATGCTCAGTGGAAAAGAGGCACCATTCCAGCATGAAATCCAGTGCATACCAGTAAGGACCAAAAGATAAATACATTCTTTCCCATAAGCCTAAAAGGATCTTAAAAATGTGGGAGTACAGAGTATCCCTTCCCTTGGTTCAATCTGTATTCTTAATGCTTTTTAAATTTTATGTCTCGTTGCTACTTTAACTACAATGCCCTCTTTATTTTCAAGCCTTTAAGGGATATACTGATTTTTTAATAAAAAGAAGTATTTTCCACTTCTTTCTAATGAAAACCTCGAGGCTTCTAACCACAGCAGCATTCCTTTAATGAAACTACCTTTATAAAAATCTATGTTTCTCTGTTCCTGTGTAAAGCCAAATACTTTGTGATTTTGACAGCTGCAAAGTGTAAAATATTTCAAGGTGAAATGCAAATTTTTTTTAAAAAATCATTGACTAAAAGAAGATAAAATTAATTACCTTTAAAATAAAATGAAAATCTCGTAGAATTTAACTATTAAGCTTAATGGCAGTTGATGGACCTTCTCCTTGGTATTTTTCTCTAGGAATTTTGATACCAAATGCTTCAAGGATAAAGACTTCATGTAATTGCTGTGGTATTCAGGACTGCTGCACTCTTCAGTCTTCAACAAGGTAAATGTAAGGAAAAAACCACACTGGAAAAACTCCTGTGCCAATATGCTGTGAATTGGTTATCTCTGAATGCCAGTACTGGCAGCTGTGGCCTTAGCTCAGGGTATGCACATATGCCAAAAATAAGAAATGAGCATTGTCCCCCTGTTCAGTTTTCAAAAGCACTAATACAAAGATGTCAGAGGAAAAAAAAAAATCTCAGAGTCAAAAACATTTGCTGACTTTATAAGGATAAAACCCAGTGTATTTTGTGGATTACGTTTTAGTCTCTTCCTTCTGTTTATTTAATAAGTTTTCTGTTGATTTAATTTACTGAATTCTGCTCCTCTGGCGGAACTTCAGGTTTCCCAGGCCTTGAGGAAATCTCAGCAGCAGCTGCTCCTCAGCACTCAGAGCTCACTTCTTCCCTGGGGCCCTGGGCTCACCCACGACCTCAGAGCACAGAAAACTCCCACCTGATGGGCTGAGCCCCCCTTGGGCAAGCAGGGAAGAATTCAAAGCCATTTCGGGTTCTTTTGTATCATTTTGAGATAATTTTGTCCTGGAAAGACAGAATTCCTGCCTCATGGCTGTGCATTCCCAGGGGCTGAGTGCACTCACCATGGGCACACACAGATCCTCCTGGTAGCAATCCCAGCATTTATAAATGCAGCACTAACATGGCATCTATTTAAAAAAAACAAACAGAAAGGTTCTCTCGCTCTATCTCACTTTTCCTTTCAGATGATCTGAATGTTTAACTGGACTATGATAAGAAGACAGGATCTGGAAATAAAAGATGAACCCACTTCATGCAAAGAAATCAAGATTTTTAGTGTGTGTTGCTGTCTGTACGTTCATCTACACCTTCTTCTACCTAAAGGTTCCACTTTATGAAGAGCCAAATGACCAAAAATTCCAAGTCAAAAAAGCGGAGTGTGGTTTTTACCCGGATGAACTTTGCTCAGCTCTTTTTGTGGGGAAACCTGCAGCCTTTAGAATTGGAAACTTTTGTCAGAAGTCCTACCAGCCCAAACCACTCAGCTGCATTCACACTTCCTGCAGCTGCTCCACAGTCGTGAAGACTCTGCATTTCATCACCAGGCCCCTGTCAGATGAAGAAGGAAATTTCTCCTTGGCGTACATTATTACAATTCACAAGGAGCTGGAAATGTTTGTGAGGCTGCTAAGAGCTGTTTATATGCCTCAGAATATTTACTGCATCCATATCGATGAAAAGTCACCCAGAGATTATAAAACTGCTGTACAGAACATCGTTAACTGCTTTGAAAACATTTTTATTTCCTCAAAAAGAGAACATGTTGTTTATGCAGGGTTTTCAAGATTACAAGCTGATATTAACTGCATGAGAGACCTCGTTAACTCCAAAGTCCAGTGGAATTACGTTATTAACCTGTGTGGTCAAGATTACCCCCTGAAAACAAATAAAGAAATTATACAATACATAAAAAGTAAGTGGAATGGTAAGAATATCACTCCTGGGATAGTCCAACCACTTCACATGAAACACAGGACAGAGGTCAGCTACAGGGAATATGTCCATTCTGGAGTGCCATACGTGTATCCAGCAAAGATCAGGAAAGCTCAGCCTCCTTACAACCTGACAATATATTTTGGCAGTGCCTATTACATCCTCACTAAAGACTTTGTGGAGTTTACACTGAGTGATGCCCGGGCAAAAGCTCTGCTGGAGTGGTCGAGGGACACCTACAGCCCTGATGAGCACTACTGGGTCACCCTCAATCGTTTACCTGGTAAGAGTTTGTCATTTCTGCCACAAATAACCCCAGCAGGGCAAGGCCTCGGCCAGGGAGAGGCTTTGAGCTCCAACTCGGAGCTTAACAGCACTGAATTGCAGAAATAAAGTTATTTCTTCTGCTTTGGTGCTGCCCTTTTGAAAAGTCACATCTGGTGGCTGAGAAACAAAGCCTGATTGCAGGGAAGCGCTGCTTCAGTGCAGACCATGAGACAGAAAAATGCTGGTTAAAAAGTTTCTTTGCTGCATGAAAGCTTTTGCTCTCAAGGAATAAAAAGAGCAGTAATACTGAGAATGATGTCTGTTCTTATGACATAAATATCTGCAAATAAATACTTAATGTGACTGCAGTTAAAAAGTGTCCAGCAGTGAAAATCTCCCCTGTAATAAGTAGAAAAGAATCTTATCAGAGCCTTTTGTTTTTAAAGATGCTCCAGGGGCTACACCCAATGCAGGCTGGCAAGGAGACCTAAGAGCCATCAAATGGAAAGATCAAGAAGGAGCCTCACACAAGGGCTGCAAAGGTAATGTGAATTTTGATCATGAACTCAAGTTTGATTCACTGATGAGCATTAATTAGTGATTACATATTATTTAAACCAACTATTAAATGTGCCTCAGGGTTCATATATAATTTATTTTGGAAGTATTGAATAAAACAAGGCACCCTATAAATTACTGCACTGTGTCCAATTAAAGAGATATACATTATATTAATATGTTAGTTACATATTTTCTGTAATAAAATATTACTGATATTTTATGTATTTGGAGATGAACACAGTATCCATACACTGACAAGCCTTCTCACAGCCCCTAATTGCCAATGCACTGATTTGACTGATCAGTTGTCAGTGGAGGGGCTTTACCTGATGAGGATGTTTGTCAGGTACTTCCATCAACATTGGGTTAAATCCCTTCAATATGAACAACACTAAAAAAGAATAGTGCTGACCACATGGAAAGCATGCAGAAAGAATTAAAATCTCTATGTGTGCAAGCTGAGCACAGGTGTGATTGAGCAGGGAATCCCAATAGGAGATCAGAACATCTGATGCCCAACTACAAGATTTTATTAAGCAGAGCAACGTGGCAGGGAAGCAGCTGGAGACAGCAAACACAAAAAACATAAACCCAAACCCTTGTCTTTATAGTACTGTAGCATTATCATCCAGCCCCATTTCCATGATGCTCTAGCAGAAATCAAAAGGTGAAAAAAGGTGAAAAACTCTTTTTAAAAAAACGCTTCAGTTCATCTCCCTGCTGCTGCCACCTCCCTCCCGTTTGTCTCTGCAGGTCATTACGTCAGAGACATCTGCATCTACGGCCTGGGGGACCTGCAGTGGATTATTGAGTCCCCTCACTTGTTTGCCAACAAATTCGAGCCCGCCCGGAACCCGCTGGCGATGGAGTGCCTGGAGAGGCGGCTGCGGCTCAAGGCGCTGCGCCAGGCTCGGGTGCCCATCGAGGAGCACTGGCGCCTGCAGGAGCACAGCCACTTCAACATGCAGCTGGATGTGTGAGCTCAACCCACTCCCAAACAAACGGGCAGCATCCTGGCAGAAAACATGGACATTTACAGCCGTAGGCTTCGCTCTAAGGGTAAAGCACAATCCTGTACTCCCAGAGAAATAAAAAGGTTTTCTTTATTCCAGTAGCAATGGGTTAATTGCCAAAGAATGTCTGAATCTATGCTGAAGACAAGGGGGGAAGTTCATAACCCATTAAGTGACTTATTTAGCTGGAAAAGTCAATATTCCTCATGTTCACAGCCAAAGCATGACTAACTGGCATGAAAATAATAAAATGGAAACAGTGACTAACAAAGACAAAATACAGAGAAATAATGAATTAAAGTCATGGCCACTGAATGTCTTATGAAATGTTTTGAATAATGAAGCTGATGCTAAAATTTCCAAGCTTGTACATAAGTGACAACCAGTTTCTGACACAGCCCATGCCACCGGGGGGATGTGGGTTTGTTTTTATTTCCCGTGGCCAGCTGCATCCCTAATTTCATTTTGTAGCATGGCAACATCACTGCTGCCCTTCCCAGGCTTTGCTCCTAATAACAGAGGGATCCTGCAAGGCATGTTTATCTCAAAGTCCCTGTTCTGAGCCTCTGCAGGAGTTTAGGGCAAGGAAACAGGGAAAATTTGGGGCCAAGGATTACAGGAAAAACTGAGAAAAAGCCATTTTTCAATCATTTTTCCATCTCAGTGTACCTGACTGAGGGAAGCAGAGAGCCTGCAGCAAGTGCAGTAACACCTGGCAGGGACCAGGAAAACTCACTTGATTAAAAATTACAAATTATAAATAAAAATAAAATAAGTAAATACAAATAAATTTAGAAAAAGAGCAATTTCAATGTAATCATCAATATGCACCCAAAACATCGCTGAGTTTTTACAAGAAAACTGGCTACAGATCGAGCCTATTCCCAAAAAAAATCAAATGACCCAACAACAGGACATGAAAGTTTCTTGTTACAAACTTATTCCCAGGTTGCTGGAACTTTACTCCTCATTTTCCCACACAAGTTTATTGGAAACATCATTTCTTGCAAATGAACTTTAACCTAAAGAAAGGCCATCTGGTCCCTATTTATTTACAAACTCAACCCAAAGGCGTGTGCTCAGTTCCATGGACAATCCAGGACTTATCTCGTGGCTAAATATTGCTGGAGATACTTTTTTACGGAGGGAAATAAAGCTAAAAAAGAAAAGGAAAATAAAAGCCATGCACATGTTCACACTGAGCTTGTTGAGAGTTTCTCTCCAAACCATTACTGAAGCTAATGGGTCTCTGGCATGTATTAATCATAGCAATATTCATAATTAATTTCTCTCCAGTCCACTCTAGGGCACTGCCAGCATTTATCCACTCCATGATGTCTTTTAAAACGGGAATGGAACGTTCCTTATTGCCATCATTGCAGCATATCCAGTCTCCAGCTTTCACCCCTGGCACTGCCACACAGAACAATTGTGCATCACTTCCAAATTGAATTAAAATTAAATATTCAATAGCCAGGCACTATATATCATGGGCTCCTTTTGCAGAAATTGAACCAGGCAAAAACCCTACACAAAAAGGCCTCTTAAAATACAATTTTGGTATGACTTTACCCATGTCAGTCTAGGAAAATCTCTGCAGCATGACCCTCTTTGCTTAAAGGATTTTGTACTTGAAACAAAATTTTAGGGAAATCATCATTAAACCGTTCTCAATCAGTAAGAAATAGTATTCAACTCAGTATTGTGATTAGCATGACCACATTACCTCCTTGAAACACACATGAAAGGCCTTCATAAATTCTGTGTTATTATATTAAGAGTAGATCAATCACAACTTTTAGACCTCAGCAAATGTTTGCTCATTTTGGTGCCCTAAGAGCAGAAAGTGCCAAAGTGACCCTGGTTCCAGGACCCACTGCTGCACACACAGCTCTGGATCTGACAGCCACGTGCATAAATTCTGTTCCAAAAAGCTTTCTATCTAAATTAAACATGGGATGAAGTGTTTGATATGGCACAGAGCTTCATAGTTACGGCACCATTTCAAGTGTGTATTTAGCTGACTCTGAAAACAAGTCCAAAATAAACTTTGAAGTGATCCAAGAAAGTACATTTTAAATGTAATCTTGTCCTTAACTTTCAAAGTGACTCCCAGGACTTCCACCACCAATTCCATGACCTCTATTCTGTCTTCAAACCACTTCTAGCACACTTTTACATCCATAGGAACTTCTTAGAGAGTCAGCTTCCAAATTAAAGCATAATTTCTGTCAAATAGCAGACTTCCAGTTAGCAGACACCAAAAACTGCCCATGCAAGAACCTGGAAGCCACTTGGAACAAAAATTCCAAAATATTTGGGCACCACCAAAATCCACAGACCTACAGAGATCACAACAAACTTGCAATCTCCAACATCCCATCAGATACAAAAAGAGGGAGCAGAGACAGTCTTGCTTGTTCTTTTAATTTTAGGCTGTTGGTGAATTAACCACCTTGCTCCAAAGTGCAAATTTTAAACCGACAGATTCCATCACAAACAACTCTTCCTGAGAACAGGAAGCAGGAGGCAGCAGAAATCCCAATCTGCAGAGCTGCTGCTACAGAATCTGGAAGCAAAGTTATTTCTCTTCCTGCTGACTGAAATGTGACTGAGTCACATTTTAGCATGTGACAGTGTTAAGAGTTTAAATTTTCCCTTCTTACTGATCAAAAGCTCAAAAACATGGCTCGAACTAAATCCACTTCTGTGTAAAAATGTATTACAAGATGTATTTGCACTCCTAAGTTGCTCTGTTTCAGACAAAAGCTCTTTTCCAACTCTTTTAAGTCTAAGTAGAAGCTATAAAATTTGTCCCAAGCATTTCATTTACCAAGCCTGCTCTCCAACTTAAACCAGCACTAAAAAATTCCCATTGCTCTTTCAACAAATCTTTGAAACCCAAGAAGTTTTATATCTTGGCAAGACAGTTCAAAGCATTTACCCTGCAGGCAATGAGAGACAATCTCTCTCTTTGTCAACACTGCTCCAGTGTCTGGCTGGTCCTTTGGCTTAGAGTTCTCACATTTGAATGTTAGTTTTTAAGGTGAATCCTTCAAAATGCTACTTAAGATGTGAAGAAAGAACAGCTTCTTTTCAAGGTAACGAACGTCAAGAATGGCCTCACACATTCATTACAGTTGCTTTACTAATGGGCCCCCACCCATGACAGTTTCCTCTCCCATTCCTGTGCTTTTCTCTGCTACCACTACAGTCTTTTTAACAATTCCAGTACAGCAGATAAATACATGTGTTTTATATTGCCAGCTCTTCATGTAAAGTTTCTTTGAGGCAAAACAAAGAGAACTCTGAAAGCCTGGTTCCTCCTCCCTAGACTCCATAAACCCCTTCAAATCCAGAACTATGGCAAATGCTGTTGAGAGAAGCCAAGGAATGCTCAATCCTTCATCATCTTGGTGTTTCCCATCATCTTGGTGTTTCCCATTTCCTTGAATCAGACAAAATCTGCACGTGCATCCTGTTTTTCCTGAACACTTATTTGGTGACCTGCACACCACTGGGCAAAAGGACTTCTCTGTTTCTTGTGCGAGCTGCCACAGCAAAAACTGAGCTCAAAACTGAGCAGTGAGAGGTCTGCTGGATCCCTGCATTCCCTGGGGAATGTTTTCAGTGCATCCTTACAGCATCTCTTTCCAAAGTCCTGTGGGAAATCACTGCTGTTTACGAGAGAGCAGAGTGAGGAGGCTGCTCTGGGGGCTCACAGGAGAAGGGCACACCCAGGAAAGAGCTTTGAAAGAGCTCTTTGTGAGTTTTGGAAGAGCTCTCCTGAATTCCACACTTGTGGAGATGGGAATGGCCACAGAGCTCCAGCACTGACACTTCTCCAGTTTTACACCCACTGCAAACCTCTGGGATGAGGCCAAAACACAGATTCTGCTGGCTGAGAACTGAATACAGAGTCCCAAGGCAAGACACGATTATCCTTTTTGAACTTTCCCCGTGTCACTCTCAGCACACACAAGTGAGATGGGCACAGGCTGAACACAGATGGTGGCAAGGCCAGGAAAAAAGAAAATGCTGTGGCTCACATAGGCTGGATTTTGCTCCAAAACCATTGTAACTCTTAAAATACAACAGTTAACAGCAGCAGAACATCTATGAGACAACCCATAACATTCTAACATTCTGTACTTTAAATTCTTTTAGCATGCATCAGAAGTGGACTGTATTAATTTATAAAAGTTTCTAATCTGAGCACATACAATGCACAACACTTCATTTTTCCTTCTTCATTAGTTCTGGTTCATTTTCCTCTATGTCCCATTGCTGCATAAATGCAGAATGCGCTGGTAATTAGTGCTTTGGACATAAACAAATTGTTAGATGCCACAAAACACAGCAACCACTTCTCTCTGATCCTGTTCAGAAGAGTTCTACTCCCCTTCTTGATCCTGAAGCAGAACAGTATCAGAATACACCCAAAAATCTACCAAATCACTCTTTGACCTGAATCAATGTGTTATCTCAGCTGGATACCATTGTCTTTGTGCATCAAAATCCACTCATGAGAAGATGGCAGACTAAATATTACAACCCTTTAATTATTAATTTCTAGAAGAATCTTTCTGAATATTGTGAAAAATCCCATGTAGGTGAAACGAGCTGCATGGAAATGTGACTGTGCTAAATACTGAAAAAAGCCAGGGAAAAACGTGGGATTCATTTGGTTTTGATAAGATTATCAAATTTAGTAAGATTATCCAAACCATGGACAAAACATCTCATTCCTGCATCTGCTGCTCTGGTTACACCCATCCATCAACAAAAATTTGGATGCAAACTAAAAAACCTCATTAAACATAAATGAGCATCTGCCAAGAGGAAACAAAGCCATTAGGGCAGAACAAAATGAGCACTGGAAGCAACAACACGAGAATAAACCTTCTATCCAACATCCAACAATTTACCAAGACAAAAGTTTTCCCTTCACAGGTCTTGTTTAATATCAATATACTCCATATTTTATCCAATATCAGGGTGTTCACAGAAAAATAACTGCCCAAGTGTGGCAACTCTCATCACAAATCTTGCTGATAATGAAAGCAGCGATAGGAAAAAAGAGTCTTTGGTAATTTTATCATTGTCCTTAGCTACAAAGAAACCTGCACAATGAGATCAGCAATGTGAAATGAAGTCTGTATGTTCTACAACAATTCATGGAACTTCTGAGAATTCTACAAAGTTGGCTCCACAGAAAAATTTAAAAAAGCAGCACCCAGTGTCCTTTAAAAATACAGGGGTCAAAACATCCTGAAAATACAACCAGTTTAAACACTGAACAGACACTGATAAAACACAAACCATGTGCACTCAGGAAGAAAAAATAACCAGTCAAACAAAACCCCCAAAACCAAAGTAATCACTGTTTTTAAAACTGAAATTAGAACCAAATATTGGGAAAAAAAGGAAATTCTAAAGTAGTTACTGCAAAATCAAACTCTGAGAACAAAAATACTCATTTTTACAATTATTCAAAAACATTGTTCTATTAAAAAAGGCCATGTAGAAATACTTGAGGCCATCACAGAACTTCTACAAGTTCCATTTCAATTTGCATATTCAGATTAAAACTCCCTCTTTAGAGCAGTGAATGCAATTGTATCTACACACACACAGCCCCACTGCTTCTGCAGCTGGAGAAACTCACCTTGTGACAAACTTCTGATTTAATTTCTTTGAGAGCACGCTCAGAGAACACACAGCCACAGTTTCTCAGGAAGCAAAACCTTCAAAGAAAAGATAAAACACACAATGATTTTAAGAAAACTAAGAGAGATCTGTGCAGTGCTGACTGGGCTGGCAGGTCACAGCTCACTTTCTTTACAGTTCTTGCCCTTAATCAAACTATCAGCACATTAAAATAGGTAATTAATTAATTATTAAACTGCACAGTGTAAGAATTGAATGAAAAATACTGAGTACATTAAAGCACAACAGGTATTTTGTTTTTTTTATTTAAGTATCTCCTGGCTAATCCCTCTCTGGAGGAAGAAATCCTTTGCAACCATTAAGCTGTGAACTCATCCTCTTCTCATCCCTCAGGTGACAGACAAAGAAGCTGCTGCTCTGCCCAAACCAGGGTGTGAGGAAATTCCCTGCCCCAGAGCAATAAAATAGAGAGATATTGCAGGTTGGAACAGACAATCCATCTCCATTCTGATCCTAACACAGGGAGAGGTAGAATGTGAGGAAAGGCTGAAAGAGTTGGGATTGTTCAGCCTGGAGAAGAGAAGCTTTGGAATGACCTCACTGTGGCCTTCCAGTACCTGAAGGAGCTACAGGAAAGATGGAGGGAGAGTATTTACAAAGAATGGAGTGCCAGGACACAGGGAATGGCTTCCCACTGCCAGAGGGCAGGGATAGATGGGATATTATGAAAAAATTCCTCCCTGGGAGGGTGGGGAGGCCCTGGCACAGGGTGCTCAGAGCAGCTGTGGCTGCCCCTGGATCCCTGGCAGTATCCAAGGCCCGGCTGGACAGGGCTTGGAGCAGCCTGGGATAGTGGGAGGTGTCCCTGCCCATGGGCACTGGATGGGCTTCCAGGTCCCTTCCCACCCAACCATTCCATGATTCCAATTGCTTTACGTTACTCACAGGGAGGTCACATCCCATCTCCTGTGGTTCAGCCCCCAAACAACATTTAATCACTTTTTTCCTGCCAACATTGCCCTTTACTCTTTTATTATGCATCTAAATTCATTCAGGAAAAGGTTAGCTTTTATCTTTCCTCTTGAATATAACCTGAAAGGACACCCAGAAGTCCCTTGAACTCCCTGCTGAAAGACACACAGAGATTCCCCACCAACCCCTGGGTTAGCACATGGTTCACACCACTACCATTCCATTCACCCTGCTCTGTGTTCAGCTGAGCCCAGTGGCCACTTTCCAGCCCTGAAACACTGACCTGTGCCTCCCGTTCATCTCCAGCCCCACCACGGGGCAGATGAACCGTGCAGACTGCAGGTCATCGTACTTGTCGCCCTTGATGCTCTCCTTGTCCCCGCTCCACGCTGGGTTATCCACCAGGTTCAGCTCTGTCACATTCTGAGAAATACAAATGCAAACCTGAAGCTTTTTTCCCAGTAATTTTGATCGTGTTTTGCTATTTTAGACATTTTAATACGTAGTGAGAGCACAAGCAAATGGAGATTTTACAGCGTGACTGAACTTCCACTCACGGCTTTAACCTTTTATTTTAACTTCTCATATTACAGAAGCCAGTTCCTGGCTTCAACAACCTGTTTACCTTAATGCTCTTGATATGGGATGCAGATTCCATGGGGGTTTTATCAGGGGATTTGTCCAACAAAAATTCAATGACAGCATCTTTGTTGTACAACCTGTAACGTGAAAATTTCAGAGATTACACTGGATTGCCATAATGTTTTGTATTTATAATTTATTTTTACTCCTGAGGTGTCCATGGAAACATTCCCACCTGCCCAGCTCACAGGCCACGATGGGCCGACGTAGCTTCTCCTGGCTCAGGGCACAGTAGAACCACCTGGCCACCAATTCGGCAACTCTGTCAACCTGGAAGGGAAAAAACTCTCATTACTTCAAAATATTTGTAAATTATTTAAGCATAAAATCACATCATACTTGAAGCGTTCATCAAATCCCCAGGTTTCTTACCCAACCTGCTTTCTGCACTCGAAGTTAATTCACAAAATAACTTCACCGAAAGTTTGTGGCAAAATTCATGATCAGTTCTCGAGCATCTCCCTGGGCAGCCCCTGCCAAAGCCTGGCCACCCTTTCCATGGGGACATTCCTGCTGATGTCCACCCTGAGCCTCCCCTGGCCCAGCCTGAGGCCGTTCCCTCTCCTCCTGTCCCTGTTCCCTGGGAGCAGAGCCCGACCCCCCCCCGGCTGCCCCCTCCTGTCAGGGAGTTGTGCAGAGCCACAAGGTCCCCCCTGAGCCTCCTTTTCTCCAGGCTGAGCCCCTTTCCCAGCTCCCTCAGCCGCTCCTGGGGCTCCAGCCCCTTCCCAGCTCCGTTCCCTGCCCTGGACACGCTCCAGCCCCTCAATGCCTTTCTTGTAGCAAGAACCAGAACTGGACACAGCATTCAAGGTCCCTCAGCAGTGCCAGTACAAGGGACACTCACTGGTCCTGCTGCCACACCACGGCTGGGACAGGCCAGGTGCCACTGGCCTCCTGTCCCCCTGGGCTCCTGCCCAGCCGCTGCCACCGGCACCCCCGGCTCCATTCCCGGCTTCCCAGCCCCTCCTTCCCCCGCCCGGAGCGCTCCGGGGGCTGTTGTGACCGCACTGCAGGACCCGGCCCTTGGAATTGCTGAACCTCATGTCCAAACTCCTCCAGAAGACAAAGAACCCGCCCTGCAGCCGCCACCAGCGCCACAGCACACACAGAGCCCAGCGGGCCGGCCCACGGCGCCGCAGCGCCAGGAGCGCCGTGTCCGGCTCGCAGCACCGCGGGACGGACCGGGACTCCCTCTCCCCGCAGCCCCCCAGCCACCACGGAGCCCTTTCGGACCTTCTCGACTTTGCGGGGCCCCTTGACCAGCTCGTGCCGCTTGGGGATGGTGCCGCCATCGCACCCCATCGCGCTTCCGGGTTGTCCTCCCCGCACACTTCCCGCTACGCCCACCCACTTCCGGCGCACCCCAATTAGGCTCACTGTTGCTTAGCAACGGGCGGCTGGAGGCGTGGCCACGGCACCCGGGCGGGCCGGGCGATTCCATCGCGCCGGGACCGGGGGCACTCGGAACGTACCAAGCGAGAGCGGGGAGGGGGGCAGGGGGGTATCTCAGCGCCCTTCCCACCCCTTTCCCGCAGGTTTATTCCTTGTTTTTTATGAGGAAATCCCCCGGGACCCCCATTTTGGGAGGATTTACGGCCAAACGAGGCGCTGCCGAGGCGGTTCGGGCAGGCGGGGGCGCTGAGGAGGCGCGTCCCGCCCTCAGCAGTGTCACGGACACGGGCGGTAGCGGGAGCGAGTTTAATCCACACGCACAAATTGAGGGCGGGATGCGAAGGCTGCACTGAGTGTGCGAACAGCGGCAGGGATGTCGCGATGGCAGTGACTCATGTCGGCGATAAATCACGCCAGAAACACGGGGGTGACAAGGAAAACTAACTCCAGCGGGAGGATGTGAGAGGGGAGCGGGTCCCCGCGGCTGCTCACGCCATTCTTTGTCCCTTCTGAGGGCGAACATCGCCGGGAAAGGCCAGGCCTTGGCATTTCGGGTGCAAACCGTAAATTAAATTAATGAAGAGAGCTACAATTAACACGGATGTAGCCGTGCCCTGCCCGTGCTGCCGCGGGGTCTTTGCCACATACAGAAATGTTCACATCTAGAAAACTGGGGGATAAAGTTAAAAAGCCGCAGTGCCCAAGGCACCGAGGGTTGGGATGGAGCCCTGGGAGCCTCCCCAGCGCTGGATAGAACTTGCTGGGATTCCAGCAGGGAATAACAGCACCTTTCCAGCTGTAGGAAGAGCTTGTCCAAAGCCTCTGCGCATTTAGTGACTGAAATAGATTTTTTCCCTGCTGGAGAAATGCTCCAGCAGCTCTGGGCTGTGACAGAGGATGAGGTGCTCCCTGTAGATTTATCAGGAGCCAGGACTTCTCCCAAAGTTTTCCTCTATGCTCAAGTACCAGCCTGGAGCATTTCCCATTGACACCTTGGCCAGATTTTGTACTGTGTTGTATTTGTATATTAAACCCAAAAATTAGCTTTGCAGCTGTGCAAAAAAAACCCCTGTAATTACAAATTTTGAGTAAAGTCCTCGGGAAACAGTCGATATTGGGATATCATAAGTTACAGAACATTGTACAGCTACATTTAAAGAGAGACTTTACATGAACAGAAAAAAAAATAAAAAAAGAAAATACATTTATCTGACATACATAGAGAACAAAAAAATACGAAAGCAGTCTGATAATCAACACGTTTTGCTCCAATACACAGCAAACATTCCCGCCCAGTCACTGTGACAATGACATTTGCAGGCAGGATGTGAACAGTGGAGAAGAAAGTGCAGATTTAATTCTTCTGCATCAGCTGCTGTGGGGATCTTCACCTGCTAACAGCGCTCCAGCACCCAGCGAATTCCTGGCGGGAATTCTGAGTGCAGACTGGTGTCAAAAGGAGCAGAACCAGGTCCCTCAGTCCATCATGGCTCTGAACTGCTGGGTGTACTTGGCCAGCTCCTCTGTCTGCTCCCACAGCTCCCTGGTGGCCTCTGCGTTGGGATATTTGAGGGCCGCGCTTTTGGTGGCCAGGGCCAGGTTCTTGAGGAGGCTGCAGAAGCGGCTGCTGCTGTGCAGGACGTCGCTCCGGGCGTCCCTCTCCTGGGTCTCCTGGCACAGCGAATCCACCAGCTTCTGCCCCACCATGATGATGAGTTTGCTGTGGGAGATGAAGATTTCGGGGGGCTGCTGGTTGCGGAGGCTGGTGGTGAACACCCCGATCGCCTTGTGCAGGGCAGCGAAGCACAGCCTGCAGTGCTCTGGGAGGGGGATTTTCCTGGCAGGGTCCTGCCTGCTGGGATTCACAGTCTTTTTTGCACATGGCAAAACCTGGAGACAGGGTTAAAATAAAAATAGATTCAGCCTGCTGTCACACCCTGGTTGTTTCTTTGGTTGCTCTACCCTAAATTCTTGTGGTCTCCAAATTGCCCCATCCTGGAGCCTTTACAGTAATTTGTCTCTCCATAAAGCGTTGGAAATTCTCGTGATTGCCTTTTTTCCCCTAAATACAATTTTAATAATGGATAGCACACAAAGTGCTGCAGCCAAACACCAATCCTTTACACGGTCTGGGCTTGAAGCTTTCAAATAATAGAAAACATTGATCTTTAATGGGCTTAATCAGGGTTATGAATGGTAAAAATGCACAAAACAAGAGGCAATTTTGTGCCAGTGCATGACAAGATATTTTGAAATACTGATTCTCACAGCCTTATCCCAAATGATGCTGAAAGGCAATAAAATAAACAGTATGACTTTCAACGGGAGTTGTTTGTTTGAGGAAAATAAATGTTTTTCACAGGTTTTCAGCAGCAATTCTGGGAAAATGATCTCTGAGAAGCAAATAGGTCTCTGTATAGAGGTGTGTGTCTGAATGCAAATTACTCTGAATTTTAGCAAGCACAGAAATCAGGGACTAAAAGCCCTCATAAATAATATTGTCAAAGTCAGAAACACCTTCGGGTTTGACTCTGTACTCTTCTTTGCTACTTCTTTACCTGAAATGACTTTCTGTGCCTGTTACAAATTAAAATGAAAGCAAAGTTGAAACAACTGCATAAAGTATTTAAATATAAAAAATGTGTTTTTCGCTTATTTCATGGGGAAACAACCATTTGTTCTGTAGCCTTCATGTTACAGACAGCAACGGTGAATTTATTAGAAGGAGATGTAGTTTTTTTCCCTACTAAAAATGTGCCTGATCCTGCAAGATTTAAGACTGAAACCAACATCAACAAAACATTTCAACATAACATTCCCTAAATTTTAAGGACAAGCCAGCATTTCTTTGGGAAACCAAGGGAGGTATTGTTAGTAGATATTTTAGTAATTCTAAGGAGAGTCTAAAAATCACCCAGAATTATTCTGACAAATAAGTGTGATAATTCACAGAGTTTAATTTCTGTGCAAACATGATTTCCACTACACCTCAAGTTAGGAAAGAACATCTCTTGTCGTGCCAGAGCCAAACACAATGTAGTGGCAGGAAGAGAACTGTGAGGGAAAAGAGAAATGAGGAATTGGTAACTCCCAGATAAATCCTGTTTCCCAAATGAATTTAAACTAGCAAGATGATAAAAATGTTTTATTTTCTCTGTTGATTAAAATTACTGCTCATTGTACACGTGCCATCCAGCACTGTCACAAAATGCTGGATCCATGTAAAGTCTGGAAAATGGGACATAGCGCAGACTGAATGTGGCACTGGTGCGAAGGTAAAATAGTGCTGATAGTTCATAGCCTGATATCTATGAATAGGGTGAAGAATACAGAGAGCAAATCCCAGTTTCACTGACCTGTAACTGGACATAATCACTATCCTCGGTGGAATTTTCTTCTGGTTTCTCCAAAGGGAGCCGGCTTTGGATGGTTTTATCAGGAGCGTTTCTCTGGAGTGGCTCTATTTCTACTCTTCTTGGCACTGGGATTTGTTTTGCCATTTTGCATTCTGGGTTCACTTTTGGTTGCTTCGTTTCTTGCTCCTTCTCACTCTTCCTGAAGAGCAGCTTCCCGTTGGCGATGATGATGGACACGAACCTCTTGATATCGTCTGGAATTGTCCGGGCCACCATAACGAAGCGATCCAGGTCATCAGGGTTGTTCTGGGGCTTCCTGAGCACCAAAGCCTCCAGGGACCAGCTGCAGTTGTTGAGAGCTTCCCTCGTTTCTGTCAATATTTTGTAGGAGTCCATGAGGATTTCGAGCTGTTTTTTAATCCTGGCCTGCAGGTTGCTATCAGTGAGGTTGGAGGCATTTCCCTTCAGGGCTTGAGCAAAGGCCAGGAACTCTCCCAGTGACACCTTTATGTGGTCCACTGCTCTGTGGATCTCCTCCAGGCTTTTCTCCAGGTGCTCCTGCAACCTCCACTTGCTGCTCACAAAGATCATTAAGCTGGCAATGGAGCTGGACACGCCGTGCTGGAGCCGAGTCAGGGTCTCGATGGCTGCTTCCAGCTCCAGTTTAATTTCTTGGACAGGTTCTGGCAATGGTGACAGTGTAGAAAACGACTCAGCAGAAGAGCTGGAGGATGAGGAGAGAGTGCTGCTTCTGCTGTCCACACTAGAGACACACAAAGTGTCATTTTCTAACTTGGCATCCACAGAGAGCTGTGGAGAAGCACCGTGTGCTTGGTCTCCAGAGCCATCACTGCTGTTTTCCATCTCTTTCTTGGGGTGCCCAGTGCTGGGCAAACCTTTGGGAATATCATAAACATACTCCTCAGAGATCTGATTCTCAGCCTTGGCGGCCAGGAGACTCGGGGGCACCTCACAGCTGCCGTTCTGTGGCACGAGGAGCGCGTCCCGTGAGGACGGAACGTCGTAAAGGGGGATTTCTGGAAGGGTTAATTTCCGCTGGCTCGGTGGAATGTCGTATAACTGTGCATTTCCAGCCTTGGCTTCGGCAGTTGTGGCTGGAGCCTTGTACCTGGCTGGGGGTATGTCATACAGCACCTGCTTCTCCACAGACTGGCCAGGAGGGTTTGCTTTGAATCCGGAATTTTCAGGGGATACCGGAATATCGTAGATCCATTCGGACTTCCGAGGGTTTGGCAAAGTGTTGTAATGGCCCCAGCACTTTTTCTGAGATTTGTTTTCTGAGTCATCGAGTTCTCTTTTGGGAGGGACGTCATATAACTGCAACAGAGCACAGAGGGTTTAGAAACCATCTTTTTAAATGAGAGTGAGAAACAGAACTGAATTCTCAGAGCACTTAAATGTGTGCAACTCCCCTGATGTCAACAGAACAGCACCATGAAAAGGCTACCTGTATTTTTTATTTTCTAAAATGCACAATCTGCACATATAAAAGGTAAAATATTTGGAGCACAGGTGATTAGATCATACAGCAGAGTCCCCAGCCAGTGAAATCTGTAGACACTTGATTTTTTCCCATTCACATGCACACCCTGACAAACAATAAATCACCAACAGACACCACTGACTCTGCTCAAACATCTTCAATGAATTTAAATTTTGACTTGATACAGATCTGTGTGTGTACAGCTGGAGTCCAAGCTGGAAAAGGGAAATTCAGGAGCATTTGTTGTGTAAGAAAAAGTGGGGAAGGGAAGGGAAACCTGCCCCTGCTCCAAGCCAGGCATCCCAGCAGTGACAGATTATCCTCCTGTGGGCACCAAGCCTTACTCACATTGCCTGCTGGTGAGTGCTTCTGGCTGCCAGCTCCGGCTTTTTCTGGGTTGGATGGGATGTTGTAAAGCTGCTTCTGCTCTGCCTGGAAGCTCTCAGTGGATCTGGCCAGCATGGAGGCCTTCCGTGTGCTGGGAGGAGTGGCACCGCTCTGCTCAGAGAGGAAAAAAAATGGTTTATTTTGATCTTTTTTAGAGCCCACTGGGGCCTTGAGTGGGATCAAAGGCTTTGGGCCATACATGAGTAGGTTTGGGTCTGAGCAGGGATCAGCCCCTCACACAAGGCGGGTGACTCCAGGAAATCTGTGGATAACTTGATAATAATGGACTGGGCTCAGCCCTGCACTGCCAGGGAGCAGCAGGGGTGTGGGGAGGCTCCCTGGATGTGCTCCAGTCCCACTCACACCTTTGTGTGGGAGGTGACAGCACAGGGCTGGGGGCTGGTGCCTGCCACATCCTGGTCACCTACACAGGCTCAGAAGTGGAGGAAATGTGACATTCACTGCCCTGTCCCATCATGGTGACCTGCATAGGCTGAGGGGTGGAGAAAATGTGACATTCACTGTCCCCAGGGCGGTGGGACAGTTCCAACGACAAAACTGTGTAACAGGACACGTCATGGTGACATGACCAAATCCAGGGCATGTTTTTCCCAGGACGTGGGTGGTGGGAGTGACATTTAATTTCATGCTGAACACGCACTTGTGACTCTTCTCTAAACATCCCCAAATCACCCCGACCAAATGACACCACCACATTTCCTCATGGATTCCAAGGCAGAGAGGTTGGCACTCTAATACTGAGAATTCAGTAAGACATCAGTACTGTCAACCTCTCTGCCTTGGAATCCAAGGAGAAATGCCTTACTAACAGAAAAAGTGGAGGTGTTTATGAGAAATGGACCAGATTTAAGACACATTGCTCTAAATTTCTAAGAAACTCAGGAGAACTGAGGTTTTGAGCTAAAAAGAGATTATTTCCTTCGCAATTTTACAAAAAGCCAACAAGGTGACAGTAGAATTGACCTCCAAATCTATTCTGAGGTGCTCTGGGATGCCAGCTGCAGGGAGGGAGCGGGGCAGGACTCACCTGTGTGAGCAGGGACCCGCGGCGCTGTGCGGAGGGGACATCGTACACCTCACCCCTGATGTTTGGGGCTGAAGCCCGGCAGGCTCTCGGCAGAGTGAACAGGTGCTTGGAGGGGAGAAAAAGCAATTATAATAAAACTGCATTGGCAGGAAGCTCAGGACAGCTCTGAGAAGTCATGTAGCTGAATTATCCACTGTTGGAGTAATCACTCTTAAGCGATAAAAACCTTCAGCTCTTCACTGAGGGTGAGAGACAGGAACTGACCTTACAAGCAACAGGATGTTTATTCCCAAATAATTCTCCTTTGCCAGCATTTCTGGTACATTTTAGATAAGATCAGAACTGGCACATACATATCAATCTGCCTTACTAACCATGGGACAGAAAAGATTTGGAGAAAATCCAGCTGCAGTTATCACTGAAATCTTTAGACTGCCAAAAAGCAGAACCACTTAAAAAAGGAAGTGGGGAAATTTCAACTTCTCCAAGCCCACAGAGTCATTGGGTCAAGCCAATTTAATGTAAGAGCAGCAAAAATGTGCAGGCTGAGCATTATTCTGTAGAAAGACTGACTCATTTCGAAGGAGTAAACCTTGATGTCCTGTCCAGCTCCATAAGCAGGGGACTCCAATATGGGAATTACACTTTTGTCCGCAGTCAGATTCTCATGTTTGATTAAAACATAATTTAAGCAGCCATGACCAGATCTGTGGGACAATTAATTAATGTCACAAAATATGAATGCTGGGTTAGGACTTTTCTTTTTTAAAATCAACCACCAAAACATGGAATTTTGTTCATCCAGCCTATCTTTAGCCTGGCTGCCCTCAGCTAATTTATAAATGGGCCATTGCAAACCACTGACTTCCAGAAACACTGCTGGGGGTGAGATATTACAGTAAATGATTCCAAACTGCAGGGAGTGATTTCCATCACGTAAGTCCTGCAGCAACTAAACTTAGGGGAAAACTGCAGCTTCACTCTGCCTGCTTCAGCTCTCATCTGAAAACGGAATGAGGAGTGAAGGCAAATTCCCTTAGCGCTCTGTGATAAAGAATCACAGAATCACAAAATGGTTTGGGGTGGGAAGGATCTTAAAGACCATCAGTTCCACCCCCTGCCATGGGCAGGGACACCCTCCATTAGAGCAGGTTGCTCCAAACCCCGTTCAACCTGGCCTGGAACGCTTCCAGGGATGGGGCATCCTGGGCAACCTGGGCCTGAATATGAGCATCTTACTTGCCAACAGAGGCACAGCTTCCCTGAGTGAAAGGGCAAAACATAAGAGGTGTCAGGAAAGCCATCCTTAGCCCAGGTCTGCTTCCAGATGGACAGATCTGGGTATATAGCAAGGAGGAAACTCACTGGATATCACATCTGACTCCTTTTTGCAGTCCTTTCAGTGACAGTAGAACCAGAAGGTGCCCTGTGTGTGAGGCAGAAGCAACGGGGCTTCTCTGTGGGGTGAAAACACCCAGGCTCTGAGGGATTTCTTTTTGTTTCACTGCTTTCAGTCAGCTCCCTCAAAGACTCAGAGTGGCTTTTCCCAGCTGCTCACAGGACAGCTGAGTATGCCAGGAGCTTTGCCAGTTGTGCCACGGGATCTCTGTGGGATGGTCTGGATCGTTCTGTGCTCCCTGAGCTCCCCTGCCTCGGGGACGGCTTGTGACCAGCAGGGTGCAGCTGGTGTGGGGACAGCTGGGACACTGTGCCACAGGCAGCCCCGCTCTGAACTTGTGGATAATCATCAGAGGCTGGGACATTTCTTTTTCATTCTTAGACTAGACACAGCTTAGGTGGATAAATTCATGAAGGAGGCAGGGAGAGCCAAGGAGCTCTTCTGCCAGACCGCTCATCCACATCATGAACGGATGATGTTTTCCACCTGATTTGCTGGCACAACATGGGAAATTCATGCCAATCTCTGATTCAGTTTGCAAATGGCTCCTTTAGGGTCAGGAACGTGACGAAATCAGTTCACAGCAAGCACAAGAGTATTGTAGCTGTACTCAGTCTGAGTTTGAGTTATGGCTGTGCACTGCAGCTGCAGAGCTGAAAATGAGGTTTTGGTCACCAGGGATGCCCTGAGTTTGTTGTTTTCCAGCACCCACCTGCCACCCAGCAGGAAGCAGCAGCGAGGTTTCCATGATTTGCCTTCCACACAGCAGGAGGAAAGGTGGCTGACTGAGCCCCATAAATCAAATTAAATCAGCCTAAAACACTGTATAGCTGAATTTTATTCCTTTTCCTTGTTCAATTAGAATTTCTAATGTGATTTCCATACACAGAATAAAGAGCCACCCAGGGCTGGAGAGCTCACGGAACTGAACAAAACCTCGCACTTGAACTCTGTCCCCATCTGCTCTGTTTCCCTTTCATTATGAAACATTCCCCATTCATTTTTCCTGAAGAAAGCACAAGGTTTTGATCCTAGGCAAGCCTAGTGACTGCCTTGAGCAGCACAAGAGAGAGGTAGCAGCACTGTGAGCTTGCTGAGCTGCTGGAGACAGTAAAAACCAGACTGAACCCAGCAATCACACACCGAAGGGTAATTTTTTAAAAATTATGAATCATGTTCCTGTGCAGATGGATGCAAGGGCCCCACATGTGCCCAGAGGACTCTGGATGGCCGCGTGCTGTGACCCATCAGAGGAGAAAGTTCTGTCTTGTTATTTTAACTTTGTAAATCATTTATATATACCAAACAAATGGTATATTCTTTACTTCCTGCCCTATTTTACAGCTGTTTTAAACTGTCAGAAATGTGAGGGAGTACAGAATGTAGAGGCTCTCATCTGTTGCCCAGAGCAGCATTTCCCACATGATGCCATAAATTGACGGGAGTTTCCTAAACACCATCATTCTTTTGCTGCAAATTCCACCGAAAATCTCAAGCTTTCGTATTTCCCCACTCCCAACGATTGTTTTAACAGTAACATCTGTTGTTTTTAGAGCTGTCTTTACTCTCACCTGGTGTGTGGAGCGCTTGGTCCTCTCGCTGAGCAGCTGCGCCGCCAGGGCCGGCACCTGGTACACGGCCTGGGCCGGGGCGGCCGAGCCCCTGGCCGGGGCCCGCACCCAGCCCTCCATCTTCTCGTAGGTGGCCGACAGCACCGTGGCCTTGGGCACGGAGGGCACCTGGTAGATGTTGTGTCCCGCTGGCGGCTCCGTGGGGTGGTCGCTCTGGGCCGCGGTGGCCGGCAGCAGCTGCAGGCGGTTGGCGGGGGCCAGGCCGTGGCGGCCGTGCAGGGAGCACCGCCACCAGCCCTCGCTGCCCAGCACGTGCCGCTCCAGCACCGTCAGGATGTCCCCCCTGCGGAACGCCAGCTCGTCCGAGCACTCGGCCTTGTTGTCGTACAGCGCCTTGGCCAGGCTGTGCTGGGGACACGGAGGACACCGACATTGTCACACCCGCACGAGCGCTCTTTACTTTGCAGCTTGGTGTTTCCACCTTGCTGAGATCCGCTTTGCACCTCAATCTCCGTTTAATTCACCCACCCCTTTCCACACTGAACAACCTCTCTGGAGCGTTCGTTCCAGAGTTAAACTGTTGCCCTTTGTGTCTGCTACGTTCAGTGCACTAAAGCAATAGATAATAATAATATTACTGTGATATGTTTCTTCACCTTTTCCCCCCGGAGGCTCTTGAAGAGCATTGCTAGTGTTCATTATTTAGATTCATTATATTAGATTTAAGAGCTAAAACACAAGAAGTCCCACCTCAGCATGAGGAAGAACCTCTTTCCATGAGGGTGGCAGAGCCCTGGAACAGCTGCCCAGGGAGGGTGTAGAGTCTCCCTCTCTGGAGACATCCCAAATCCACCTGGATGCATTCCCGTGTCACCTGCTCCAGATGCCCCTGCCTAAGCAGTGGGGTTGGACTGAGTGATGTCCAGAGGTCCTTTTCAACCCTAATGATTCTGTGATTACTTATGAACATCCCTATATGAAAAATAGGTGTTTTTCCCATTGTCATCCTGTGAATTCTTCGTCTCATACTTACTCATTGCAAGATCACAGAATCAAGGAATGGTTTGGGTGGGAAGGGACCTTAAAGATCATCTCATCCCACCCCTCCATGGGCAGGGACACCTTCCACTATCCCAGGTTGCTCCAAGCCCTGTCCAACCTGGCCTTGGACACTTCCAGGCATGGGGCAGCCAGAGCCCACAGGTAGCTTCAGTCACCCAAGGCATTTGTGCAAAGGGTAGAGAAAGCTGTGGATGTAACTTTTAGGGTTTTTTCAGTACCAGATAGATTTTGCTTTCAGCTTCAAAACAGCACTGTCTGCTTCCCAGTCAGTGGGACACTGGCTGTGTCTCAGCATGAATTTCTTATCAGAAAGTGCAAGTAATGTCCAGAGAGATAGCACCCAAATAGGAAACGTGATGCCTTGTA
This sequence comes from Lycocorax pyrrhopterus obiensis, assembly GCA_014706295.1. NCBI lineage: Eukaryota > Metazoa > Chordata > Aves > Passeriformes > Paradisaeidae > Lycocorax > Lycocorax pyrrhopterus. The sequence goes on from JACSVZ010000022.1 coordinate 15,323,362, forward strand.
TTTTTGTCCAGAGCATTTGCTGTGAAGCAGCAGCTGGCTTGAAGCTGCAGCAGAAGAAACCCAATTTGTCAGCTCAGCTGGTGACAAGGGCCCGCTGTTGGCTGCAGGCGTTTCGTGGTCGGGGTGGCCGTGAACAATGGCTTTTTTGTGGGACAAGGGCAGCTGCCAGGGGTGGACAACAGCCCCTTTGGCCTCATGGCCCAGCCTGGCTTTTGCCTTGAACATGGGAGTCCACTTTTGATTTGGACAATGCCAAATGTTGGAGTCAGGCCCCCAGGAATCCCACCCTGGGGCGGGCCTGGGCTCCACATATTAAAAAAAAAAAAGGAGAACAGCCAACTTTTCCTGTTATTCATCAACCCTGCTCGATCCTAGGGTTTGGACGCTGCACAGACACACTTCTGAAGGACAGACCCTCTTCTTCAGCCCTGAGGAGGGTGGGCAGAGGAAAACTCTCCCCCTTTTCCAACATGAAGAGCCTTATCCAGGCACAGGCAGGAAATGGGTGAAGGGCCAGGAAGCCTGCGGTGAGGATCTGAGCCTGGCTGGGGCACACACAGCAAGGCTGCCCTTCCTACTCACACCCACAGCTGAGAGGAACATTTGGTTCGCACTGTGGTTTTAGAAGGCATCTAAATATTGACGTTTCCCCAGACAAGTTTTTCCTGTGGCAGCAGCACATTCAAGATGCTGCTGAGCCTAATTTTATAACCAGAGACACAAACCTTTCCATCAGAGGGGTCCCTCACTCAAGGCACAACACACATTCTTTGGGTTTGGCCAATAAAGGTGTGCAAATCCCAGGGCCAGCAGCCCCCAGCCAGAGGCCAGGCCAAGGCAGAACACGGTGGCTCAGATTTTGCATTTCTAGAGCTCACGCTGGAGCATGTGGGCTCACATCTGTGATCAACACAAACCCAGGGATCTCTAAAATCATCCCAAATCAAGCCAAGCAGGAGACAGATTAATGAATTAATTGATTAAATCATAGGGCGTTCTGAGGAACCTGACCTAAAAAACAGATCTGTTCATGGATCATCTCATATCCCATCCAGAAGGCTGGAATGGAAAAATGAAGACTTTGACTATAGAAGTGATGGAGACAAGCCCCAGACTCCAGTAGAACGTGAATGAACTGAGAGACTGTCAGACCTCTGACAAGCAGGGTCAGTGGAGCTCTCAAAAAGACGAGGCTAAAGAAAAAATAAAAAAAACCCAAACCCCAAAGGTTTTTCCAGCTAAGGCGGGGCTTAGTTAAATTCTGTGTTTCAGGACAAAGAGCCAGTACTCTGGAGTTGGAGAGCACATCTTTGCCATCCACTCCTGGTAGTTCAGTATTTCAGTATTTTCAGCACAGCACACAGACAGAAGCTGCAGGAGGTGAGTGCCTGCTCCCACCACGGCTGTCTGCAGGGCCATGGGATGAGGTTATCTGCAGTGCAGGCTCTGGACCATCCAGTGTGGGGCTGTGTGCCAGAAGCCAGGCCCTGTGTGAGGGACATGTGTGAGGGATCACTGTGGCAGCCCCTTCCTCTCGTGTGAGCAGAAGCATCTCTGACCTGCCCGTGACTGTAAACAAGCGCCGCATTCCCAGGATCGCAGAGCCCTGAGGGATGCTCGGCGAGGAGGGGGCTGTGCTGGGAGGGCGGTGGGAGCTGCATTTTTCCCCTGTGAGCCAGCAGAGCTCTGGCTGTCCAGTGTGTCCTCCCCAGCCAGGGCTTGTGGAGCTCTCTGGTGCTTTGTGTGTTGTGCCCGTCAATAACCAACGTGTAAAAAGCACTAAAGCAACACAGGTGAGGTCAAAGTGATTTTCCTTCTTTGCTTGCTGCTGCATCCCCATCAGCAGCCTTGGAAAACCTTTCCTAAGACAAAGAGCATCCTAAAAGCTCCACAAAAAGCACCTTGAGAGGCAGTGCTGGGACTCTGCTCTCACTGAGAGTGTTTTAATGAGCTGGTGACAGAGCACAGACCTAGAAAAGAGGAAAAAAGTGTCCCCTGCAGCCCCTTCCCAAGGCACCGGGACCCCCAGAGCCCACAGCCACCCGAGGGCGAAGCAAGTGGGTCACACACTGAAGGGATTTACAGAGCAGGGTCTGTGGAACAGCTTCACTTCAAAAGTTCTCATGTAGCTGGAAGTGTATCTCCTTTACTGGAGTGTGGCTCAGATGTGGAGAGAGTAATTCCCCCCCAAACTGGACTTTTCACATCTTTGTTGTTTGCATGTCCTTATCCAGCACTGGTCTCTCTATAAAACCTGGCAGCCCTGGGGAGTCATAGGAATGAAAGCTGCTACCTCATGTTTATTAATGGGGAAACTGTAATTAAGAGCAGTAAAGCTGATCAGAGCACAGTTCTATGATGTCAAATTCTGCACCCTCAGACTGACATCTGTGCTCTGTGTACACAATAGATGCTGATGCTAAGGAAAAAACACCCCACTGGTACTAAAATCTCCTGATCCCTTCTCGCATCCCAAGCCTTATCCTCAGCCTACAGGACTATACAAGAGGAAAAAATAACCTTATAAAATATATGCAAACATTGCTAGAAAAATCCAGGTGATACCCAGTGATTTACAGCATGTGATAATTTGAGCATCTTGCCCACAAGCCTCACAAAATAATTTCTCTATGCCCCCTTCCTACTTAGTCTGTGTTTGGAAATCTCAATTTACTACCCTTGTATTATTTCATGTGAGTGGGTACTGCACTATTTCACAGAATTTCAAATAAAAAAGATATTTTTTCATTTATTGTCTTCGATTTGCTTCTTAAAAACTCCTACTGACATCATGTAAATAAAGAGACAGTTTAAATCCTGGCAGTTTTTGTGGATCAAGAGAAATATTTCTCGTGTTGCACATCAATATATGTGTGAGCATTTTACTGCAGGAAAGTGGGACTTAAAATATTTGAGGGGGAAGAGATACAGCAGTGTCCTGTGTTTGCTAAACAGTGCTGCTCATGCATCAGGGACACCTCTGACATGTTTACAGAGCAGCTTCCAGTTAATCTCTTCACCTCCCAACATAGCTGGAGAAATAAACATTCTCCATCATCCATTAGCTGGGAACAGGCTTCCCTGAGAATTCCCTTTTAAACCCCAGACCACGTTGAGTCACTTAAATTTTGCCCGGTTAATTGTAGAGAGTTCACATCAACATCCACAGGAAAAAGGAGAATTTACCTTAAAAGCTCAAATCATTCTCTACCTGCACGTGCAGCATTTCCTGTGATGTGCAGAGGGTCCTTCTGCATTCTTTTCTTTTGTTTTATGTATTTTGGAAAATAAATGTTCAGCTCATACGGAAGTTTTGTGTGAGCTTCAAGGAGGAATGAACATTGGAACTTGCTTTTATTGCTTTAATTGATTTTGTGGGGGTGGAAGCAGGTGCCGATCAGCAGGTTTTGAATTCTAAATGGTCAAATCAGTTTTTGATCAAATACAGAATCACCACTTTAAAAATTCAAGCTTACAACTCCTGCAGCTTCACACCAGGCAGTGCTGCAGCAGTGGGAATTACAAACTGGAGTTCCGATAATTTTCCCCAAACGCTCTTTTCTCCACAAATAAAGTTCATCAAATCCTAGCTGGGTTAAAATCGCCAGAACTGGCAAGTGCAGCCGGGATTTCACACCCCTCACTGCACTTTTACACAAGTGCTTCATGCCCAGGTTCAAGGGAAGATAAAACACCACTTCCTGCTGTTCCAAACTCTCACAGTCTGTGCATTCCTGCGGCTTGGGTCCTCAAAATTTTTTTTCCACATATGCACCCAATCGCTTTAGTTTCTTTTGGCTTTTTTAAACCTTTTAGTATCTTACTTACATCCGAGTACACTTATTTCTAACCGTGGCTTTACAGATGCAGAAAGTCCCGATGAGTGCAAGTGGCCTCCTCAGAGCAGGGTCCTCACCCTCCCTGCTCTCCCTGCCTGCGGACCAGGTGAAACACTCCCAGGGCAGCTCGGCAGGAGCAAAAGGCACATTTTCCCTCGGCAGGAATTCCTGCTGCTGGAGGTGACCGGGTGCTGTCCCTGCAGCCCTTTTTCCGTGGCTGTGGCAGCACTGCAGAGGCCGAGGTCAGGGTGGGGGTTTCTGATTCACAGTGAATCAGCAGCAGCAGCAGCACAACTCCCAAAGCTGCGGCTTCCTGGGGCGGCTCTTATCATCCCCCAAAATCAGCTCTTGTTTTAACCCTGCCCTCTGGACAGCCCTGCAAAGCTCGTGCTTCTGAGCAAATGAATCAAATGCATGGAATAAACTGAGACATGGATGGTTTCTGAATAAACATCACCGAAACTGTAATATTTCTCCGGGCGAAGTGGGTTTTCCACCCGCCCTGATCGCTGGCGTGAATCCCCACGTGCGGGCAGCAGCCGGCCACGGCTCCTTCCCTGTCATCAGCACGGACCCACGGTGCCAGCCCAGCCCTGCCCTGCCCTGCCCAGCCCAGCCCAGCCCAGCCCAGCCCTGCCCAGCCCTGCCCAGCCCTGCCCAGCCCAGCCCTGCCCTGCCCAGCCCTGCCCTGCCCAGCCCAGCCCAGCCCAGCCCAGCCGTGCCCTGCCCAGCCGTGCCCTGCCCTGCCCAGCCCAGCCCTGCCCTGCCCAGCCCAGCCCAGCCCAGCCCAGCCCAGCTGCCAGGGATCAGCTGGCACCCGCCGAGCCACAGCCACAGCCCCCTGCTCAGCACAAAGCCCGGCTTGGGGGCCGGCGGCAAAAACGGTGGCAAACGGCTGGAAAATGGATTTGATCCATCACGGAGTCCCCTCCACCAGCAGAGAAAACAGTGTTTCCTAAAAGTGAGCACTCCTTTCGTCTTCTCAGCCTCGGTTCTCCTTGCAGACAGCTCTGCAGGACGGGGCCAGTCCCTACCCTCGGGTGCAAAGGCTTTCCCAGGCTCACAGAACTCAGACTGAAATTACTTGGCATTTTCCTCATCACAGAGTGACCTCAATTCTTTCAACATTTCCATTACCCATTTTCTAGGAATCAATGCAAAACCATCTTTTTTTGAGGTAATATACAGGTCAACTATTAAGCTCATTTTTTCCAAGAGAATGTGGAAGTGACTGGTCTGGGTCACTCATGATCGTTTTTAATAAACTTGTTATTACTCAATGTACACAGCACCAACCCTCACCCTCCTCAGCCACACTGCTGTTCTTGAGAAAGGATTCATTTGGATTATATTTTAAAAATCAACACCACGTGCTCTGTTAGCGATGTGCAAATCAGCTGAACACACACACTGCAAAGGCACCCTGCCAGATGCAGATTTTACCCTCTGTACACTACAAATGAAATCAGGAAAGCCATTGAATTAACTGCAGCAGAAAGAAAAAACCCAGTACTTACACTGACCTTCATTTTGCTGCCTGTTTCCCTGTTAGTCCATCACCTGAGGAGGAGGAGGAGGATCTCCCCAGCCCTGTCAGTGGATCAGGCGCACTGGAGGGTCTGGCTGGAAGCTGGAGAGGGAAGGCTCAGCCTCTGCCACCTCCTGCTCGCTGGGAGCCCCAGGAAAGCAGCTCTGGGAATGGGGGGAGCTCATTACATAGCAGAAATTCTCTCCAGGGAGCCACTGGGCTGCAGCTGGTGATGTGCGGGACACACAGACCCCCCCTGCAGGGAGTGTCTGCCCTGCTCTGAACAGAACACCCAGGGCAGCAGGGCTGGACCAGGAAAAGGATTGGATTTGGAAGCATTTTTGCAGCAGCAATTTTCACTCCTGGTTTGTTGAGTTGTTTTGGTTTTTTTTTGTTTTTTAATTAACAGAGGTTTGAGGTTGGATACACTTTAAACCTTTCTCTAGAAAATGGAACAGATCCCCTTTGTGGTTATAAACGCCCTGCAAAACGACCTCACCCTGCAGAGGCAGAAAATCCGAGGAGGAAAGCCAAACGTGACCTGCAGCTGAAGGGTTTTGTTTCTTGGGCTATTCTAAAAAATCCTTGAATGTTATTAAGCTGTAGTGTTATTTAAATTATTCATGGTTGCTGTTTGCCCATCTGAGTCCAGGTCATGCTGGTGCACAGGTTTTACCACTTTGGACTTGTGATATCTTGGCGTTTGCAAATTTTTACTGGTTTTGCCTTTGTACGGGCTGGCTTTTCTCTGGTAAAAGCCTCTTCCTTCCTCTTTCCACAGCAGCTTCACGATTAAATTAGACACTGGCTCCCAAAGCCACAATCGTGTAGCTAGAAAAGACTTGAGTATCTTGACTAGAAAATGCTGAATTGAAAAGCTTTCTCCACAGAATCTACACCTCTGGGCTGGGAGCAGACCAGCTGCTGTCCAAAGGAGAAAGAATTCCTGGCAAAAGCAGCCTATTTCAATGCCTTCTTTCTTTTTTAATATTAAAAGCAGCAGTTTGACCCCTTCAGACGCTTCATGCCGGTGATAAAGAGCCATTCCCTTGCTACCCTGGATTTTTTCAGGTGCTTCAGCATTTGAAATGATGGAGAAATATCAGCAACAAACCCACATCTTGTGATGACAGAACTACTTTCAAATACTTTAATTAAATGTTCCCATGAAGGAACCCCAGAGGGAATTCCTGCTATGCAGGGACACCTTTCACTATCCCACGTTGCTCCAAGCCCTGTCCAACCTGGCCTTGGGCACTCCAGGGATCCAGGGGCAGCCACAGCTTCTCTGGGCACCCTGTGCCAGGACCTTTTCACCCTCACAGGGATGATTTTTTTCCTAATATCCCATCTAAACCTCCTCTCTTTCCATTTGAAGCCATTCCCTGTGTCCTGTCCCTCCATCCTTTGGAAATCGTCTCTCTCCATCTTCCCTTCAGCTCCTTCAGGCACTGCAAGGCCACACTGAGGTCACCCCAAAGCTTCTCCTCTCCAGGTGAACATTCCCAGCTCCCTCCCAGCAGAGCTGCTCCATCCCTTGGATCATCCTGGTGCCTCCTCTGGGCTCTCTCCAGCAGCTCCAGGCCCTTCTGCTGTTGGCCCCAGGGCTGGGGCAGCTCTGCAGGTGGGGTCTCAGCTGAGGGGGCACAGGGGCAGAATCTCTGTCATTCCCCACTCGTGTTTGTGGGTGAGAAGGGAAGATGTGAACTGGGCATTTTCGGAGAGATAAACTCCACATCCACTTTATGCACATCCAAACACACTCCTGTTTTTCCTGGGGCAGCAGCTCAGCCAAAGCTGTCACACAGCAGGAGCCCGTGGAGCTCATGGGGTTTGAAATTGCACCAAGGGGTGCAATGCTTCCTGTGCTGCCACTGGATACGCAACAACAAACAAACAACAACATTTTCTGGCTGAACTCAAACTGAAATCATGTTCAGAAGTGTTTTCCTTGTGCAGGTGCAATAGCTGGAGCACAGGGATAATTGCAGAGCATTTCCCGTCCCAGTAACGCTGCTGAGCTTCAAGGAGGCCGGAGAGTACAAAAAAAACCTTTTGTATTTTTATATTATTCAAATACATAATAAACAGTGCTGCCAGGCCAGTAGGGGCCTTATGAACAGTTCAGAAATGATGTTGCAGAAATAAGTTTGGCTTTTTATTGCTCAGCTGAAGTTGACTGGGTTGCTCTGGCCATGTCTAAAATGCTCACAGCAGAACAGGGAATCGGTTTGCTACCATCACATTGATTTATTGACAATCCACTGAAGAGGACTGGAAATATACCTAGAAATAGAAAATTCCTCTATACAGAGATGAAAAATGCCCTGCCTCAATTACTGATGACTCAATGTGAAAAGTAGCCCCCTAATCTTTACAAGCCTCGATGGAAAATTTTGAGTGTAAAAAATGACTCATTGAGGTCCTGTTAAGGTTTCCCCCCCCCATTTTCTATCAAATTTCCAGGAGGCAGTTTATTTACAGTAAACACTGAGATCATTATCCAGGATGAAAATCTAAATTCCATGACACTTGTTAGACTTGCAGACAGCAGGATAGCAAGGCACTGACTTTGAATCAAGATTTCAGCATTCTCCAACCCTTACAGCTGCAGCAGCGCCTCTTATCCGTATAAAATTAATCTAGATGGAATATGAATCCAGAAATAAATGTAACAAACCTTATACACTGTTCCAGTCTTTCAAAATAGGAACACATAGTGTTTCAAAATGTTTTCTGGTTTGCATGTAACAAAGGAATCATGTCATGCAAGAGGTCACCAGGGCTGCCACTGAGTCTCTGGCAAAGGGTCTGTGTCTCTAATGTCACTGCAGCATAGCAGTAAGGTGGAACCTTGACATTTTATCTTTATAATTTCACAAACCTGGTCATTTCCAGGTATTTGTTGGTTTTGAATCCCTTTATTCAGGATCCTCCCCAGGAAGACATTTCCTCCAGTCAATGGTTTTGTCACAATGAAAAGCACAGGGGGATATCAGGTATGAGAGCCTTCTGTCCTCCAAACACTTCACAGTCACAGAACCACTGAGGTTGGGAAACACCTCTGAGACCATCGAGTCCAAGCTGTTCCTGATGCCCACCTTGTGCCCAGCCCAGAGCTCTGAGTGCCACCTCCAGCCCTTCCTTGGACACCTCCAGGGATGGGCACTCCAACACCTCCCTGGGCAGCCCCTGCCAAGGCCTGAGCACCCTTTCCATGGGGAAATTCCTCCTGGAGTCCACTCTGAGCCTCCCCTGGCCCAGCCTGAGGCCGTTCCCTCTCCTCCTGTCCCTGTTCCCTGGGAGCAGAGCCCGACCCCCCCCCGGCTGCCCCCTCCTGTCAGGGAGTTGTGCAGAGCCACAAGGTCCCCCCTGAGCCTCCTTTTCTCCAGGCTGAGCCCCTTTCCCAGCTCCCTCAGCCGCTCCTGGGGCTCCAGACCCTTCCCAGCTCCATTCCCTTCCCTGGACACGCTCCAACCCCTCAAGGTGTCTCTTGCCATGAAGGGCCAGAACTGGAAGGGCCTCATCAGTGCTGCTTCCAGCATCACCAAGAATCCCACTGAATTCAAACATCAAACCCTTCCCTCCCCAGAACACCAGACCTACCTGTGCAGTTGTGTTGCTCCTTGGCTTTGCATCCATCGCTGTCATTCCCCACTTGGAGCAAGACAGAGAATCACAGTGGGACAGGGACGCTTCAGCCTCGCGCAGGCACCGCGTGTTGGGAACTCTTCCTCCTCAGCAAAGTCCATCTGACAGCTCTGCCCCTAACAGCACTGACAACTTGCAAACAAGGTTTTCATGTAAGATAGTTATCTGTGACAACGGAAGATGAAAGGAGAACGGAATAAAACCCCCCAAAAAACCCTTCTGGCGACTTGAAGTGAGAAAAATGATGCGTGCAAGTGGGATTTTCCTTGCTCTGTGTGCCACCAACTTGTTGCAATGAAGCAGTGGGAAGTCTGAGCCCTCTGCTCATGCTCCTGTGTTTCCTCTTTTGCAGCAGTGAGCTCAGGGCTATGGCACAACACAGAGCTGCACATGCTTGATAAGACACCACTGCCACAGTGCCATCAGCGCAGGATTTCACAGCCAGGTTTTCCTGGCTTTCCAAGGGGTCTCAGCTTTCATGGCCCTGAGGGCAGCAGGAAGCAGAAGCCCATCAAGAATGGGCACTCAAGGCACCTCCAGACTTCCACAGGGAAAGATGATTCCAGAGAGTCATGGAATGGTTTGGGTTGGAAGGGATCTTAGGGACCACCTCACTCCACGGGCAGGGACACCTTCCACCAGACCAGGCTGCTCCAAGCCCCCTCCAGCCTGGCCTCGGACATGAAATTTCACCCCAGGGTTGCATTTTCTCCCTCAGTAGGATGAGTTCAGTTTTTCCCAGCCCTTCTTTCTCCAACAGAAACCCACCGACCTTCTGGCCTCAGAAAATGTCCAGGCCATGGAAAGGCAGCAGGGTGCCAGCGGCAGGATGGTTTTGTGTTAACAAAGGAACTTTCTCCACTTGCACTGCAAGTTACAGCCTGCAGAACTGAGGAAGCTCGAGGTGAGAGCTCACACAGTTCTCAACCACAGCGGTGCTTTAACACATAAACCACCGAAAGAGGGTTCTAAAAGTAGATTCTAAACACCAGTAACAAGTGCATTAATTATGGACAGGTGCTTCAGCAGAATTAAGAAGAGGTGGCACTCAAAAAAAAAAAACCAAAAAAAAAGCCACTGCTGTCACCCATCCCACATCACCCTCAGGGACTGTGTCAGGACTTCCCTTTTCCCTCCCCCCAGCTCTGCTTCTCCTTGTTTCTCCACCAAAAAAGTCACCAGCACCACTATCTCTTGCCACCTCTGCTTCTGAAGGGTCAGAAACTCAAGAGGCAGAGGAGCAGAGAGGATTAAGCCTCAGAAATGTTTTGCATACAGGGAGCTTTTCAAGAGAAAATGAAATTTCATTCTTTTAAAAAGAACATCCCACATTCTACACTTGGAGTCTGTAATTGCGCCTGATTCAGGTGTAACACAACAAATTCATCATTCTCAAGTCCCCAAAGCCCCAGCCTCCCGTATTTGATCCACTTCTCTTTTGTTATATAGAAAACAAATACAATTCCTTCTTTATGTATCAAAGAGCTTTTTAAAAAGCAATCTTTATTTAAATACAGACAAAACCTGTACCCTCACCAGCCCTTGACAATTCCTCAGCGTGATGGGAAGTTAATCCAGCAGCAAGAACCACCTCACAATTAAAAACCCTCATGAAGGCAAGTGCTGAGCTCTGACCAAAGGAGCTCCCAGCTGTGATGCCCAAGAGCTCTGCATGAGGAGGCCTCCAAGAACAAGTTTAAGGCTCTGCTCAGGCAGATCTCTGGGAGAATAACTAGTGAATTTTCCAATTTAGAGAAGTTTTAAGCACAGTTTCTTAACGATGGGCACTGGGTTGTGACTTAATTAAAAAAGAATGTAATTCAAGTGCTGTGTAACAGACATAGATGAAGGTTTCTCAGTCAAATGAAACAGTGACATTTCTGAGGTACATAAACAAAAATTCAGATGCACAAGTTTCTTTCTTTGAGAGGATACTAAAGGTCTCTAAGGCAAAATTATTCTCATTTTCACCTGCAGCAGCACTGTCACATTTTAGTTGCACTGTGGATATTCCTTAAAACGATCAGAAACTCATTTTGAGGTCCCACTTGTTAAGGTAAATTCAAAATAAGACGAGATGAAGTCTGAGTTTTAACACCAGAACTAGAAGACCATTTTTTGAATTCAACTAAACAATTTAAAATCCTGTTTGAATTCTTATGGCACAACTCAGAACTGAAGGCCCACTTGGCCAATAAACAAAAAACACAAAAAAGAATTCACCAAAACCCCAGACTGAAAGATACAAACCAGAGCTTTACAAATAATGAATTGTGGCTGAAGGCAGCTTAAGGCTTCATTAAAGTATCTACACCAAGTTCTGCTGCTCTTTGTGTGATCTCTTCTCTACCACAGTTCAGTGGGATTGCACAGACACAACTCAGAGCAGAACTGGCTCCTTCTGCCCAGTTTGAGCAAGACACAGTCCCATTATCCTTTGTGTGATTCAGAAAGGCAGAGGAACAAGCTTAGCCCTTCCTGCCAGGATCATATTTTTCTCCACCCCCTCCCTTCAGTACAATTAGAGATGACTTACAAAAATTAAACCACGCACACTAATAAAAAAATTAGTGTGGGGTGAAGAGTGTCAATATTTCGTTATTTTCCTGCCACGTCTGACAGAATTCAGCCCGGGCCGAGCGCGGCTTCCCCCGAGGCAGCTGTTGGCAGTACAATCACACAGCGGCTGCAGCAGCTGCAACAGCTCTGCTTGGAAAGCTCTCCTCAGTCTGTCGTGGACCTCCTGTACCAGAACCTGGCCCTGTAGTCGTCACTGCAGGTCATGAAGCCGGGGTTGGTGGGCGAGTGCACGATGCAGCGCACGATGCTGTTGTGCCCCAGGGACAGGAGGTTCCTGCGCTCGGCAGTTCTGGAATCCCAGCAGCACAGACTTATGGTCCTTTCATCTGGGAGCAGCACGTAATCTTCTGTGTGGTTGAACACAGCCTGAGTCCTGTGTACTTGGCGGCCACTCAAACCAGCACCTAAATATAGGCAGCAAAATAGTGACTTTTAGGAAGTTTTCAATGACTTCAGAATAAATTTTCTGTAAGGATCAACTTTCTACAAAGGAGCTGTATTTTCTCTGCTGTCCAACCACTTCCATGAGCAACAGGTGATGCAGGAATGAATATTCTTTTGCAGTTATATCATGGGAACAGAAAGATTTGAGTCCAACCTGTGCCCCATCCCCACCTCATCACCCAGCCCAGAGCACTGAGTGCCCCACCCAGCCCTTCCTTGGACACCTCCAGGGATGGAGACTCCAAACCTCCCTGGGCAGCCCCTGCCAAGGCCTGAGCACCCTTTCCATGGGGAAATTCCTGCTGATGTCCGTGTATATATTCCAAAACTCTTTAGAGGACAGAAGGAACACCTACTGCAGCTGTGCCAAGTCCAATCCTTTACCTCTAAGAGTATTTTTGCCTTATATTTTTGCATGAGGCCTTCAGCTGTGACCAAGGGGAAAGAGCACAGAGAGGAGAGCCCACAGACTCAGGTGATCCTTGAGGATTTTTCAGTGTATTTCTCACATGGCACATGTTGTATGACCTACCTTGGCCACACCCTCAGACGAAATGGGTTATCCATAAACATTATGCACTGCACACACCAGATCCTACCTGGGATCCCGCACAGGTTTCCCGGGGAAGTGCTGCTCCCTGCTGGCCGGGAGCAGGAGTGCAAAGAGACCTACAAACCCCAAAAGCTGACACACACCATTTTCAGCTTTTTTTGTGCTCCTACTGCTTAAGCACATCAGTGCTTGACCCCAAAGGCTCTCACACAGCTGCTGTCACATGCAAAGCTTCCACAGCCTTCATTATTCCCTAAATCCTGCTGAGATCCAAGCATGGCACTGTCAGCATGCTCCAAGGATGACTACCTTGCACAGAACTGCAAACTTGAAAAAAGAACACTAAAAAGGGAACAAACCAGCTGTAAGTACATTTCAGAGTACTGCAATGGCTATAGAGCCACAAGAGTTAATGGTTACATCAACTGCCCTGAAGTTGGTTCAGTGTTTCTTCTTACTTTTCCCCAATTCAGTGATTACTTCCCTCCAAAACAATGGAGTAACAATGTCAGGAACTTCTCCAACATCTACTCAGACTAAATACGTTTACACTGACACACAGAATCACAGCTTCTCTTCTGGAATTAGTCTACAGGAAGCGTTTTCAAAAATCTGGGGTGATTTATCCTCAAAGCAGCAGTTTCTCCATTGCCTTTAGGAATTATTATTGTTCTGACAGTATTTCCAGCCCGGCCATGGCTGAGCACCTGGAAAAGAAGGAGCCTGGAAGGTCACCTACCACATACCTGTGTATTTCACCAGCGTCCGACCAGTGGATATCTCCCAGAGTTTAGCTACAGAGTCTTTCCCACTGGACAAGATATACTTGGAATTTTTGGAAAAAATAGCAGAGCAGACTTCAGCTCCGTCGTGTGCCTTCTCAAAGGTGGTGATGCAGCGGTTGGAGACCCCATCCCAGAGTTTGATGCAGCCGTCCTTGCTGCCTGTCACGTACATGTTGGCGCTGGCGTTGTAGTTGACGGAGCAGATGGCGTCCGTGTGCTGGTCCTGGGGGTTGCAGGACACGAAGCACTGGAAGGTGTTGATGTCGTACAGGCGTAATGTTGGGTGCTGGGTCCCCACCAGGATGAAATCCCCAGAAGGGTGGAAAGAAATGGAGCGTAACATCTCTGCTTCCTGTTGGATTAAAAATGCGCAGCGGGGTGAGGAAGGAAAAAATCTGAAATGGATGAGTCAGTGCTCCTGGTGTTAAAATTCTAAAATACTACTGAAATTATCAGCACAAATACTGGTACTGAAAGGACAGGCTGCTTGTAGCTGCTAGAGCAGCCTGCAGTGTCTCCTCATTTCTGGGATATCACATCCCCCCAGCACCTAATCCCAAACGCTCCTCCAAAACAAAGGTAACAGCATTAACTTCCAAGTTACTCATATTAGAGTTGGTCTAATGAACAAAAAGCTGACTGGCACTAATTTAAATACAGGTGTCCATGATGCACAAACTCAAGACACAATGTCTGTAACGTCTGCCAATGTTGTACCTGTGTCCCCCTGTACCCCTAACCCCTGATCACCTGAGGCACAGCTCAGCTCACAACACCTCAGCACTCAAACATCTGAGCTTTGGCTGCTCTGAACAGTATCTCACCTGGATATATTTGAAGGCTCTTTTGGCAGAAGGTTTTGAATAATCAAACAATTTAAGTGTGTAGTCCCTCGACCCAGATGCCAGGATCTGTTCTGTTGGGTGGAAAGCCAAACACGTCACTTCATCCACGTGATCGTACAGAGTCCGGATCACCGGGTGGTTTTCCATGTTCTGCTGGGCTGTCTCATTCATCATGACCTACAAAGAACATTCAACATCTTGCTGTTGGAAAATAGAGCAGGTTTTTGACAAGAGAAGTAGGTTTTAGGCTTGCCAGAGTGAATGAACAGCAGCTGCTTTCTGACACGACCAGGCACACAGTCTGTTCCCTTCATTATGTGAAGGCCCTTTACATGTCAACAAGTAAGATCCCTGTGTCTTTATGAAGGTCAAAACTACTTAGCTCAAGGACAAACCAGTTTCAGTAGCAGAGAACTGGTGCAGGAAAACATCACCTTCATAAAGAGCCCAAAGCAAAACACTGACTGCTGGAAGAGTCGAGGGAAGCTGCACAGAAACTGCAGCTCTTTGCTGACAATTTGGTGTGTGCTCTGTGCAAAAAAATCCCACTTTTCATTGCCACCTGGTAACTGCCTTGGAGAAAAATAAAGCAAATCAATGTGTGAAACAGCTCTGAAATACCCAGTGGAAACATGGGTGGCCATGGGGGCTGCAGAGGCCGTAAGTGGGTTGAGCATGAACTGTGGTCAGACAATGCAGCCACAATCAGCACCCAGCAGAAGCCACTTCTGGCTCAGTTCTCCCCCTGCTGCCAGGAGTGACACCAGTGTCCTTGCCCTGGTTCTTCTTCCTTCAAAGGGACAAGCAGCTGCTGGAGTAGGGAATATATTGAGGCAGGTATTTAGTCCAACCCACTGAGGCAGCCACAAAGTACAGGCACGGCATTGAGAGAACTCCCAGAGCGGTTACATTTCCTGAGCTATCCCAATGGGCATGGCATGGACAGAATTCCCAGAGTGATTACAATCCCTTACCTCCATGGGCATGGCATGGACAGAACTCCCAGAGTGATTACAATCCCTTACCTCGATGGGCACGGCATGAACACAACTCCCAGAGCGGTTCCAATCCCTTACCTCGATGGGCACGGCATGAACACAACTGCCAGAGCAGTTCCAACCCCTTACCTCCATGGGCATGGCATGAACACAACTGCCAGAGCAGTTCCAACCCCTTACCTCAATGGGCATGGCACTCTTGGCCAGCATCCTCTCGGTGTCCAGGATTTTGATGGAGGCATCAGCTGACCCTGTGGCTATTAACTGTCCATCCCTGCTGTAGGTGGCCACCCGGCAGGGCCCTTTGTGGGATGTCACGTAGCAGGTCTCGTACTCGGACGCCTCGGGGGACATGGTCTGCACATCCGCGTCGAACTCCAGGTCGATGCCGGTGCCCGGCGCCACGGTGTCGGAGCGGCCGATGGCGTACTGGACAGCGCTGTCATCGTTCTCCATGCCTGGGGACACACAGGGCACGCGCTCAGGGCGGGACCCTTCTCCTTCCCACGGCTCCAGGGAAGGTTTTGGGAAAGGCAGCCCTGAGGGGAAAGCCGAGCTGGCAGAGCAGGTTTGGTCACACAGCACTGGGGAGGAATGAACGGGAGCTGGGCTGCACTGGAGCAGGCACAGCTCCTCATGAACTGTGGGAATACCCCAGGGAAGACTGGAAAGTGCTGATAAATGCACTGAGAATCACTGGCCATGGACAGGCCTCTGGTCAGCTTTTCACAGGGGAGCAACAAGCCCCAACACCATTACATGAGTTTTAAAGCAAAAAACCCAAAGGCAATTACTGATTCTTTTCCTACTTTATTGCACTGAAGCCAAACTATCCCAGCACTGCAAGAGAAAAATGTTACTGTTCTTCAAACCCACTTTACAGATTTGTATCTTTATTTCCAGGATGCAGCTACAGACCACTGAGTTCAGCACTGGAAGTGGCAACGGGGCAGACACAAAGAGTTTTCAGCCCAGTGCTGATCTTTTTGCTGCTTTCATCTGCTCATTTCAAGTCTAAAATTTGTATTTCAAGCAGACACAAGGCTTCACAGATTTATACCCTCACAACTCAGCTAGTTCAGGCAGCAGAACCAGTTGAGTTACACATGGTGTCATGGCCAGAGCTCTTCCAGGACTTGGTCAGCTTGTTCCAACAGCAGCTCAGGGGTTTTCCCTGTTTTCCCTACGTTGTGGCACTTCCAGAGGGAGTACAGGGAGAGACCAGGTGACAGCCCTGCTGAGGCCCCAGAGTGTGAAGCTATTTCCTGAGGACTGATATATTAAAGCCAGCAAAGATTGCCAATGGAAGGACTTGCTCCCTTTCCAACACTGTCAGGAACAACCAGGCAGAAATAATTTCTAAACTCAGCAGAACTGTGAGGGTGAAGTTTTCCCTCAGATCTGTGGGCTCAGTGATCCCATTCACTGGGATGTTTTGAGAAAGCTGCCATTCACCCAGGACCCTGGGTGTCCTTAGAGGAGTTCAAACAGATTTGGGCAACACTCAGGGATCTGGTTTGTTTTCAATCCAACAGGAATGCTCTTCAAAAAACCCCACAGAAGCAAAGGCTGTACCCAAATGTACAAGTGTTGTGCTATTACCAGACACCACCTTTGCATCAAAGGTGTCTATCCAGTGACACCAACTCTTAATTCACTGGGGATTTAGAAACTAGACTTTTATGTCAGCTTTTGATTCCAGCTTACCTAACTTAATTAGGTGCAGCAGTTGTTCAGAGGGTGCACACACAGACTGTGGTTTGATCTCATTTATCAAGCCATTGGCAATGTTGATGTATCCATCATAGAGCAGCTGACTAATTATCAGTTTGTAAAGTTGCTGACGGTCTTTCAAACTGACTTTTGTCCTATACATTGTGAGCAGGGACTGCCTTGGGGGGGCCTGGAATGAAGAACAAAAATCACATACAAGAGAGTTGCACGAAACCACCAGAACCTTGGAACAAATCTCAGTGCAGGCACCAAATGTTGCTGTGGTTTTGGTGAAAAGCAGAGATGGAGGGAGGAAACTGGGGGGGAAAGAGAAGGAAAAGGGGGGAGAAAGGGGAGGAAACGGGGAGGAAAAGGTGGGAGAAAACAGAGGAAAAGGGAGAAGGGGCAGGAAGAGGCAGGAGAAAGGGGAGGAAAAGGCAGGAGAAAGGGGAAAAAAGGGAAGGAAAAGAAGGGAGAAAGGGGAGGAAAGGGGGAGGAAAAGGCAGGAGAAAGGGGAAGAAAAGGAAAGGAAAAGAGGGCAAAAAGAGAGGAAAAGAGGAGGAAAGGGGAAGGGAAAGAAGGGGCAACGGGGGAGGAAAAGAAGGAGGAAAAGAGAGGGGAAAGGGAAGGAAAAGGGGAGGAAAAACCTGTTGCGCTTGCTGGCTGTGTAAATGAAAATCTCGGCCATAAACCGACCCGGACCGTGCCAAGCAGCACCAGAGCCGGCAGCGGAGCTGCGGCACGAGCGAAACGACCCAGCCGGTGCTGCCGGCGGGCCCGGGCTCCGATGGATGGATGCACGGGGCGCGCAGGACAGCACCGCGCCGGCCCCGCCGCCCTCCCTGCGGGGGCCCCGCGCCCTCCCCGCCCTCCCGCCGGCCGCGGGCGGCCCGGAGCCCCGTGGCGGGCGGTGCCGGAGCCGCGGGCGGCGCGGCCCCGGCGGTGCCGGTACGTACCGAGCCTTCCTTCTGCCGCCCGCGCTCTGCCCCTAAGATGGCGGCGGGAGCGCGGAGCGCATCGAGCGGCGGCGGCGGCAGCGGCGGGGGCGGCCGGGCCCGCAGGACGCTCCTCCGCGAAGGCTGCTGCATCGAGCGCCCGCACATCGATGGGAGGCGGCTCTTGGGGGAGGGGGCGACACAACGGGGCGGCGTCACGTGACGGCCACACCCCGCGCGTCACGTGACCCCCCCTCCCCCGGGGGTCCCGAGCCCCATCCCCGCTTCGGGGGGTCCCCGCTCCCCTTTCCCCCCTTCTGGGGATCCCGCGGTCCTTCTCCCCGTCCCCCCTTCCGGGGGTCCCTCTTCGCCGTTCCTCCCCTTCCGGGGGTCCCGCTCCCCATTCTCCCTTCCAGGGATCCCGAGGTCGCTCTCCCCATTCCTCCCCTTCCGGGGGTCCCGCTCCCCATTCTCCCTTCCAGGGATCCCGGGGGTCGCTCTCCCCATTCCTCCCCTTCCGGGGATCCCGAGGGTCCATCCCCCCCCGTCCCCCCTTCCGGGGGTCCCTCTCCCCATTCCCATTCCCCCTTCCGGGAGCAGCGGGGCCTTGGCGGAGGCCGCAGAGCCGCGCTCGGGGCGGGATCGCGGGCGGGGGAGCGGCGCGGGCCCGGCCCCCACCGGGCGCGGGGGGAGCCCGGGGCTTCTTTTGTGTCGCAGCCGCAAAGCTCCGAAGCGCCGCTTCCGCCAGACCCCGGATCCCAAACACGGCGACGTGAACGGGCTGGGAATTAAGTTGCTGGCGCTGCTGTCCAGCGCGGCGGGCGGGCCCGGCCCCGTCCCCAGCGCAAACCGTCCCCTCCCCGAGTCCTACTCACGTCAGCCTCGAGAAAGGGCAGCCGGAGCGGGCGCGGGTCGAGCAGCGGGGCTGCCATGCTCCCCATGCCCCGGGGCAGCTGTCGTCTGTCACACGCTGCAGCGACACGGCGACCCGACATCTTCTTTTTACCTATCCTGAACCACTTGTAAACACCAACACACACAAACAGGGTCTCCTTCGCTCTTGTTTTCAGCACCGCGGAGACAGTGAAAAGTTGCCTTGGATCGCAGTTCTTCACAAGCCCCAAGTGCCGACTGGAGTTTCCTCGCTCGGCGGCGCCTCGCAGGGACCCGGGGGCTCCGGGCTGCGGGGCAGCAGCGCCTCACGCCGCGCTCGCTGCGCTACTCACGGGCCGCGTTCGCTGACCGGCCGCGCTCCCGCTGTCCCGGCGCCTCCTCGGGAGCCGCGCGGGTCTGGGCGCTGTCGGGGGCTGCGACGCGAGGGGTCCGCGCGTCGCTCAGGCCGGGCCGGGCGGTGCCTTCGCTCTCGCCCTCAAGCGCTGGCGGCACGTGGCGCTGCCCGGGGCCGCTCGGCCGGGACGCACCGGGAGGCTCCGGCCCTGCTCGGCCCGTCCGGGGGGGCACCCACACAATGGCCCCGCTCGCGCTCGGCCCCACGCGCGGTGGCAGCACCGCCGCTCCCCGGCCTTGCCCGGGGGTGGATGGGGGTGTCTCGGGGGGGGGTCTGGCGGGAGCGGGACTGACCTGGCGGCGCTCCCGGGTGCGGGGCGGAGCGGAGGCGGCGGCGGCCACAGGTGGGAGCGCGGCGCGTTACGCGATTTGCGTAGCGGAAGCGGCGGCTCGGCCGGCGGGAAGTGCGCGGGCGGCGCGCGCCGGGGGGCGCGGCGCTACGCAAAGTGCGTAACGCGCCGCGCGGCGACAACGCCGGCGGACGGGCGGGCGCGGCGCGTGCGCCCCTCGCGGCGCGGCGGAGCGCTCTCGGCAGCCAATGGGCGGGCGGGCCGCCCGCAGGAGCAACCAATCAGCGTGCGCGGACGGCGGGAGGGCGGCCAATGGCGGGCGGCGGGGGTTTAAAGGGGTATTTAAGGCGCGGCGGTTTGAATTCAAACAGCTCCGGCGGCCCTGAGGCGGCGGGTCCGGGGTGAGCGGCGGGGCCTGGTTAGATGGCGGTGCGGGCAGGGGGGTGCCGATAAGGGATCGCTATCGATAAGGGGAGGTAATTGATAAAGGAGCCGAGGCCTCCTGTACTCCGGTCACTGACCGCCCTTGGCTCCCTCTCGCCCACAGCCAGAGCCGTACGTGCCGCTCCCGCTCGGGTGCTATGGACAGGAACATGAAAGAGAACCATGCCGCGTACCCCGGCCGTGCTGCCAAGGTAAAGGTCTGAAATAGGCGGTTTGTGTTCGTCTTCCTGAGCAGTTTCCTCTACTGGATCATTGGTCTCGAGGCCTGGGAGTTTGCCATTAAAATTCTGTGTGTCTGGTCGGTTCAGGGAGTGGCGGTTTTTGCGTCTCTCCCTATCGCACATTCACTGCAGGTTTCAAACTAATAATTTATCTTTCAGTAGCTTTCTCCTAGACAAAACAGTGCCCAGAGCTGACTTTATTTATTTACTATTATTAATATTAGTATGTCTTATTAAATGCGGAAAGCGTCCTTATAATTTAAGTACTTAAGGTCCTTTAAAGAGTAAGCAAGTGTGTATAATCAAATTATTTCAGATACATGTTTTAAAAGCGAGCACTGTGTCAATGTCACTATTGATATACATGTACAGCAGTGCTCAAGATCACCCTGATTATATATTTTTTCCATTTAGAAACACAGGCGCTTTCTCAATATTTTAACATAAAACCAAGTAGACCTGGTAAGGTTTTGGAACAGCATAAACAAAATTTCCTTTTAATCAATGTATCAATACATGATTTTTAGTGTTTCTGTTAATGTGCTTTGTGTGGTTTTGCCATCCAGAATGGGGCTGTAAAGGTTCTGGTGTGCTATTGTACAATTAACGTGTTATCATTTCTCTTTGAAGGTTGCCAATCCCATTGGGGATGGCCCCAAACGTGTCCCTGTGTCCCAGCATTCAGCCCAGAGCCGGTTACTGACCAGTGGAGCTCCAGCACAACGTGTTCTGTGTCCTGCAAACTTTGCCCGGCGAGTTCCCGTGCAATCCCAAAAACCTGTACTGTCAACCCAAAAACTGTCCAATAACCAAACAACGCAGCAGCTCCGACCCAAACTGCCCCAGCAGGCCCCTGTGAGGCCCCAGGCTGCAAGCAAGAGTAGTGACAAACCTCCCCAGGCTGCAGGACCTGGTAATTCTGAGGATGATTTACATGTGTTTGCAGCTGTGACACTCAGGATACTCCCTAAAGCTGCTGCTGAGCTGGGAACAGTCCTGGACAGAAGCTCTTGGTTGTGCTCCCAAACAGAAGAGCAGCACATGGTTCACCTCAGGCATCCCTGCACCATCCTCTTGAATTTATCTCTAAATTAACCATTTAGGGCCAATATGCTGTTAAAAACTTCCAGGTGCTCAGCAGCTAGCTGGGAGTTAATAGAATTGGCACTCAGACCTTACAGGTTTTCTAAGATTCATGCAAAAGAGTACTTTTTTGGGGGGGGGGGGGGAGAATTAATGGGTTTTTATTTTCAAGAAGCTTTTAAAATTACATTTTGCCAGTGCTGTTTCTTTCCTAGCAGTCAGTTATAATAGGCTGCTTAAAATGTCATTGAATGTATTCTAAAAGCTGCTTCAGATGATGCACAGGGGTTCATTTGCTCCTATGTGCATCTGTGTTGTGTTTGTGGGTCTGGTTCATAAATTGATTTATTTTTCTGTACACAGCAAAAAACCCTGAAGCAGAGAGCACCTCTAAACAGAAAACTGAAGAGACTGCTAAGAAGAAAACTGAAGAGCCTAAAAAGAAAAGTGAAGAGACTAAAAAGTAAGTTTTATGCCTAAGTTCTAGATAACTGAACCCTGCTGGAGTTCCCTTGGTTGTGGAGCCTGGTGACCCCCACACTTTGCAGGCACAACACAAGGAAAGCTGCCTTTGACCTGGTAATTGTCAGGAACAAGGACTTGCTGTAATCTAAAGAAAACTTTGCTAAATGCAGAGTAGCTCTTCCCATGGGAGAACACTGATAGCTGCTGCCCCACTCATGAGAGGTACTCCTGAAAACAAAGCCTCCCTCATCTGGGCAGGAGGCTGGAGTCTAATGTGGGATGAAATTGGATTTGTTTATGGCAACTTTAAATTGTTTTGCCATGCCCTAGTGATGTGCCTGGGTTAAGAGTATCTAAAGGAGCCCAGCTTGGCAAACACAGTTTCATTTTGTGTGGTTGGTGTAGTGTCTGCAAAAGCTTCAGGAACAAAGAAAATAGCTTTCAGAACTTCCTTTTGAAGAATCTCAATGCCTACTTTCTTCTCTTGGTGTTTTCTTACAGACTAAAACCTAGTTTAGAGCCCTAAGCATCTTTTGAACAGGAATGTTACAAACTGTAAATTTGAGTCAAAGCCAACACAACTATCCAGCTTTTAACTTTCCTCTTGCAGAAGGCAATGGTCTCTTGATGATTTTGAAATTGGTCGTCCTCTGGGGAAAGGAAAATTTGGGAATGTGTACCTGGCACGTGAAAAACAGAGCAAATTTATTCTTGCACTGAAAGTGCTCTTTAAAACACAACTTGAGGAAGCTGGTGTAGAACATCAACTACGAAGAGAAGTGGAAATACAGTCTCATCTTAGGTAAAGTTTAGTGACTAATTACTCTGCTTTGTTTGCATCCAAATAAAGTAACCTTGATTATGATAAGGTTTCTTCTTTATGATAAGATTTCCTTGTTGTGAGCTGAAGGAACACTTACAGGATGAAATTCCCATGCTTGCCTTGAAAGTGGGGAGCAGGACAGGGAAATTAAAGGTTTTGGACAAACACCTGGTTCAGAAGAACATTGGAATCTCTTTGCAGGCACCCCAACATTCTCAGATTATATGGCTACTTCCACGATGTGACAAGAGTCTACCTGATCCTGGAGCATGCACCTCGTGGAGAAGTCTACAGGGAGCTTCAGAAGCTCACCAAGTTTGATGAGCCAAGAACTGCTACTGTAGGTTGTTCCAGCTTCCTATCCATTACTCTGTGTATCTGGAATATCTGCAGGATAGAGCCAGCTCTTCAGATCACGTTCTGTGTTCTGCTGGGGAAACTGGGATTGCTTAGCTGCTAGCTGGCATAGGGACAGGGAATAATTGGGAAGACTTAGTGCTGTGCAGGAATTTATGTTCAGAATTGTTTAATATTGCAAGGCACAGCCTGTATTGCCTGACTTCAAGGGTTAAGGAATAATTGTTTTAACTTAAAACTATAATTATGCCTCAAAAAGGCTGTGCTGCAGCCAGATAAACTCAGGTGACAATGTCTTTGTGGCTTAAAGATTGTTCTTTCTGCACCCAGTACATCACAGAACTTGCAGATGCCCTCTCGTACTGTCACTCCAAGAATGTGATCCACAGGGACATCAAGCCAGAGAACTTGCTGCTTGGATCAAACGGAGAGTTAAAAATTGCTGACTTTGGGTGGTCTGTGCATGCTCCATCTTCTAGGTGAGAATTCAGTCTCTTGTGCAGTGAATTCCTGTAGTCAGAGTTAGTTTTTGTGTCACAGTTGTGGAAGAGAGGTACATGCGAACTTAAAACACTGGGGAAAAATGCTGCTACAACAGAGGTCCTAACAGTCAACTGGTGTGGGAGTGTTGTTATCCTGATTTTTAGGTCAAACCTTGCTGACCCTGAAAGAGATGAAGGTTGGTATGGGGTTACCGTGGTCGCTGAGATGACAAACCAGCACTTGGACTCAAACATTACACTGGCAAATTGGTTATTTCTTAGAGAGTGTGAAATTGCACCTGACAAGGGAGGAACAGATTTGTTCTAGCAAGTGGGGTGAAGAAAGGAGCCAAGACTGATTGATTGCAGGGACTGAGATACTTTCAGGAGAAGCAGGAAGTGTCTTGCTGGCTTTTCTTTCCCAGCTGTTCTGGTGGTGCTGAGTCCATTCAGGTGGGTGCACTGAGGTGCAGATGATTGCCAGCATCAGTCTTTATCTGGCTCTTGAAATAGATCCTATAATTATCTTCATCAATGATTAACTTGGACTTTTCTTCAGGAGAACAACTCTCTGTGGGACACTTGACTACCTGCCTCCTGAAATGATTGAGGGAAGAACACATGATGAGAAGGTGGATATTTGGAGCCTTGGAGTTCTGTGCTATGAATTCCTTGTAGGGAAACCACCTTTTGAAGCAGCAACCTATCAGGAAACCTACAGATCTATTTCCAGGGTAAGTGCCAGTGCTTATCTGGGTTGTGCTTTTAGTTCTAGAAAGGCTTCAGCAAACTTAAGTTTGAAGCATAATGGAAACAAACACAATAATATACAAATACTTCTACAAGCAGTGAGAAGCTTGTTTGGGGTTATGATGAAATGATTTGGTCTCATCTCAATAGGCAGAAGGTGCACAGCCTGCAAGGCTGGCACAGCTTTCAAGGTGTAACTTGGAGGTTGAGTAGAGCCCTCTGGTTCTATAGTTTGGTTATTGCTAAAGAACTTTTGTGTAATTTTTAATGTCTTTTTTCCTTAGGTGGAATTCAAGTTTCCTCCATTTGTAACAGAAGGTGCGAGGGATTTAATTTCCAAGCTCCTGAAGCATAACCCCTTCCATCGCCTGCCCCTGAAGGATGTCCTTCTCCATCCCTGGATCACAGCAAACTCTACGAAGATTCCCAGCAGCAGGAAGAGTGATGGTGCTGCCCCATCCAAAACATAGTTTTAGGAGGGTGACTTGTGGGATCAGCAAGAGGAGCCTTGTACTGTGACTACTGTAATGCTTACAATAGGAAAAGCAGGTCTTGGAATCTAGTGGCAATTGGGATGCAAATCTTTGGGTTGGCTGATGTCTTACACTCGAATTGCAGCATCAAATTAATTGACTTCTAGCTGGAGCTTGGGGAATATTTAATGTACTTGAAATCCAGTTCCATGTGGGCCAGGTTTGTTGATGTAAGTATGAAGCTGTTGCAGGCTCTTGTGCTGTGGTCTGTGCTGGAAATGGTTCGTTGTTCCACCAAGAGAAGTTGTTGTTCTGGCTTATTGAACAGTGCAATATCCTGGAGATGCCTGCTCCTCCCTCCCTGGGCTGCCCAGGGTGTCCTACCTGTGGTGTAACCTGAAATTGAGCGAGGTGAATGCCTTTTTCAAGTGTTCTAAAAATGATGTGGCAATTGTTTTTGTCTCTAGTTTTAAATGTGAGCACTCAATTTGTAAAATAAAGACTTCTTATACTGCACCCAGCAGGGTGAGGTTCCTTGTGGCACTGGTTGGCTCCAGCACCAGCACAGCTGAACTCCTCCTGGTCCCAGAGGTGAATTCCCACAAGTATAATTCCCACCTGTCAAAAAGGAAGCTCCAAGTGCTGGTACCACACACTCATTTACTATGCCACAGTCCCAAGTTAGGATTACAAGGTAAGTATCAAATGTGTTGCTACTCAATCTGGTTGGTTTATTGAGAGCTTGGCCTGCACTGTCCTTTTTCCAATGAATTTATTCAAAGATCTCCCATCTGATAATATTTTCCAGCCCTTTCTCTCAGAAGTACTTTCAGATGTTGTGTAACAGGAAGTAACACCACCAGCTGTTGTAAGACATTCCTTAGAATGGACCAAGGGTCAGGCCCCTTGCCACTAAAATAAAGAGACTAACTCTTTTCCAGCAAAACACTTCAACCAAACTAAGAGAAAGCAATTTATTGTCTTTTCACTATAAGACTTCGCTATTTTACAAACAACTTTAAAAAATTATCCTTCTACAAGTAAGGAGTCCAGAATTCAAAATATATTCTTGAATTAATTTAAAATATACTTTGCAAAAAAACTTCATCTAAACAAACTGCCAGTAGTTTATACAACCATATTTATCTTAATCAGAATTCTGGCCATAATTTATCTGAAGCTGTTTCTTTACAGCAAGAAAACTCTAGTTGAGTGCTGGTGCCTTCTACTGCCTTTTAGGTACATTTATTTTAAATGAGTTCAGCTTTACATGGGCTTTTGAAAAAGCAGCTCTGAATATTCCTTCTCTATCCAGTTTAAGACAAAACATCCTTCTCAGAAATAATTCTAACTGAAGTACACAAGGCTGCCTCAAGAGTTATTTTGGAATCCTTATCCTTGGTACACAGGAAAGCTGGGCCTTTCTGTGGGGAAGGAGTTAAGGTGCAATTTAATGTTCTGGCTGAGGGGAGGCAAGAGGCTGCTCATAACAAGAACTTATTTGCTCCTCCTTTTCTCCCTCAGCCAACTCTCATCAAAACTCCATAATTCCTTCTTCTCTATTCACTAAATTTTAGCAAAAATCAAAGACATCAGGCTGTTTTCCTGCTACTTTACTTAAATCAGAGTTCTGTGTGAACAGATATGTCAGAGCCACCGTGGGGTAAGTGCAAGCACAAAGATAATGTGAAAAGAGCAGACAGCAGGTCCCAAACAGCCCCAGATCTGGCTCAAGCTCTCACAGCAGCACAGGCCTGAGCCCAAAACCCAGCCTTAGCCCAGTGTTACACTGATTTATCTGTTTTGGGATCAGTGTTTGGGTTAACTGGAAGGTGGAATGTGGATGTCCACATGTGTAACTACATTCTAACACAACAGTGTCCCCATAAGGAAAGGCAAAACCCCCTCATTGCTACATTCACCAGTCTCCCCCCAAAGCACAGGAATTCTTCCTGGGAAGCTGCAAATTGGACTTCAGGTGCAGATTTGAGTTTCACCCACAGGAGCAAAAAGCTGCTGGGCTTAGATTTAAGATTAAAAAAAAAAAGTGTTTCCAGTACAAAGCCAGATTTCAAACTGTTAAACCCCCACCAGCTTATCTCTGCCTTGATGCTCTTTGGAGTATGTTCAGATAGGTAATTCTGGTTACAGTGACTTTAGCAGACTCAGGATTTCTTCTGAGTCTATGGACATTGAAAAAAAAAAAGGACTTTAGTAAGGCTGGCTCCTAGCCAGCACACTTTCAAACAATAAAATCTTGGCATATGGAAGCACTACACATAGTTTCAGAACAGTGCATCACCTATTGCTGACTAAACCAATTATGACTGTGCAATAATTCATCATATGGGTCTTCCTACTGAAGTGAGTTCAGTGCCTGTGTTGTACTGCAAGAGAGGCTATAATAAAAGCCTTTCCTAACTAAAGAAACACCCACCTGCCACTTTAGATTCCAATATATACCCTTATCAAGAGAACTACCCCTGTAACGAGATACTGTTTCTTCTACTGGAAAGAGAATCTCATTGTTTCTCAGCTACTAATAAATGAGTGCTATGACTCTTGTTTTGAAAAGGAAAAAAAGAAGGCTCAAAAAGCTGGAGTATAAAGACCCAGAACTGTGCTCATTGTCAAGCATTTATATTCCCACTTGAAGTGCAAACCAGATCCTATTTGAACAGGTTTTTCCAAAGAATAAGCAGCAAAAGGGAAGGGAGACAAGGACAGCACTTCTCACATTTACCTGAAAGAACAAGTAAGAAATGCAAGATGAGGTCAGCCTGAACCCAAATAAGTCCCTTAAACTTTGCACCTGAAGAGCTACGTCGATGTGGAGCACTGGAAAACAAAAAGGCAGGAAGGGCTCACGGGCTGGAGGCAGGGGGTTTGAAGAGGCCGACCTTGCGGCAGTAGCGCACGATGAAGGGCACGGACACCACGGTGATGCTGATGCGCACTGGGGCAAAGAGCTTGTGCACAGCATAGGCCAGCACGAAGGTGCTGGTGCCAGCCGCCATCCGGGACTGCAGCGAGGAGGCCTCACTGAAGCCCAGCTTGAACAGAACCGCGCTCACGTCCACGCCGCTGCGGGAAGAGGGAAGAGTGCTTTAGTTTAAGATAAAAAATATGAAGTGCTTGGTTTTTGTTCAGGGAGTTTAATGTATCATGCTTCCAATTCAGCCTTTAGAGATAAAATTTCTCTGCACAGTGATTCTCAAAAAGTTACTGTGAATTTGTGTTGGAACTTCATCTTCTCAAATTTTACGTTAAACTCTATTCTGTGTCTTGGGGAAATTTATCACCTAAGCACAGACCAATGCAAACCAAATGAGGTACCTGTTGTTAGGCTTAGTGTTCTAACACAGGAGTACAAAGCTGTTAAAATGACAAATGATGTAAAATCTAGCAAGTGAAGGAAGTGTTACAGATCTCAAATGAGCATTATCCACCAAATTCATTAATATAGACATAGCAGATTTCATTAGGGATTCAACCATACCTTAAGGAAAAAAATGTTGTCATCCTGTGCCACGATGTAGTGAACAGGAGAAATCAGGCATTCACATATTCCCCACTACAGTCAGGAATAAGCAGCAGGGAATGTTTGGAGAAACAACACGTTCCCCTGTCTCCTCAGCTGAAACACCTCGTGTAACTGATGCACTCCCACAAAGCCATGCACAAAATTCCCCACCTGACTCCCGTACGGTTCTGTTACATTTTCACTGTAATCCTGTTCTAGTGGCTGTTGTTGTCTGCAGTTCCACTGCACAAACTGTGTTCAACACCCAGAGAAAAAAATTTATCTCCAAGCCCCAGCACTTTTGCATGGCTCTATCTCTCCAGACCAAGCAAGAACAAAAGGTATCTGCAAAACAAATACATTCTCTGCCCAGTCAGTTACATTGGTGCTGTGTCTGCTGTTTTCACTGCTGATGAACCTGTGCAAAAAGACCTTGTGCAACTCTCTTGTCTCATGCCTGATGGGAGATCAGGTCCATTTATGGACCCATCCATACTCAAAATTCAGGAGGTGACTACAGATCTAACAGGCATAAGGTGCCTGTCTCCTGCCAGAGATAAGCACAATGGTAAATGTATTTTACTTTTACCATTACCCCCAGGTGGCAGACAGCTGTACAAACCTCACCTTGACACAGCCAAGTAGAAGATTCCCAGAGATACTAATGAAATTCCAATATGGAAGGAAACCCCTACAGCACCATATTCTTTAAAAACTTGTTTCAGCTGCTGGGATTTGTTGAGTTTCTTGTTTTCAGCACTGGGATCACTGGCTGTCTGTTTGAGGGGTTCACCTGCATCCTAAAAAGAAAACAATTAAAAGTATTTATTAGCATGAAGCACAAGATCATATTCCAGTTAGTTGAACCAGTCTGAAATAATGAAAGAAGTGTCTCGCACACAGAGTGATTTGGGAAGACAATAACTCACTTCTGCTCTTCCACATCAGCACAGCAGATGCTGTGGCAGGGCCCAGGCAAGCTCCCTTCTCCCAACTACTCCTGTCAAAGGGATGCACCGAGCTTGGTGTACATTCTTACACAATTCCAAGTTTCATAATTAAAACCAGATTATTTGATCCAAATGTGTGCCAAGGCACACCCACACAGCTGCCTGAGACATGAGACTGAGGTGTCAGAGCTATTTGCTTCCACCCACTGCTCAGCTTTACCCAGTGACTCCTTGGAGCACAGCTTTTTGTTCCAGGGCTAAGCAGCCAGTGGCACTGGAAGCCCACCTGGTACCACTTAAAAACAGCTCCCTGATGGAAGAGATCCAACGTTTAAATTCCTATAAATCACCCTTAATGGATGAGCTGATAAAAGGAAGAACCGGGAACTGCAAGTGATGACAGGAACAAGCAACTCTGTTGCCACGGTGTAGACAACAACTGCAGGGAAATGCCAGGGCTGGTGTCGAGAGTCCAGCTGCACTGAAAATGTTTGCCACAGTAGAAGTCATTGATAGATTTTTATTTGGGTACATTTCAAGTGCAGAACTTCATACTAAACCATATACCAAAGCAATCTGAAAAGAAATCAACAGAGGGCAGCTACACTGGTAGCAATGAGGCAGCCCTTAGAAACGCCCCATGCTCGCCAGACAAGAAATACTGACAGGAATAAAACACTTCCTGATTCTTGTATCTAAATTTTTCAAGCATAATGGATAATTTTAGATTTTTCTTTTGTCGCTCATGAACTCTGGGTCTTATGGATTGATCAATAAGGACTGAAAACCTGCTTGTTCTGATCTTCCAAGTCCATTCCAATTCACTCGTGGTCCCAAGCTCACACACCAGGAACGGTATTGAAGCAAAATGTTAAAAAAGAACCACTTCAACAGATATTATTTGGAGTACCCAGGGCAGTAATGCACGGAATAATGTACAGCTTAGCAAGTAAAGCTGCTGCCTATTTCCATGTCATTCTGCTACAATATTTCAGCTAAAAAGCCGATTTTATTCGCATCACTCATGCGATTTAAAGCATGAAAACATATCTAAAACATCCCGTGATGCTTCGCAACGAGGCAGCAGAAATCATGCCGCAAATCAAGCTGTAGAAATTAAACTGTAGACGAGGCATCCTGGAAAGCTCACACTGACAATGTGACCACCAGCAGGTGCAAACCAGCTCCCACAGAAACCCGGGATTAGCACGATTGTTTAATGATCCCATGGGGATGAGAGGGGGTGGAGGTGAAGACACTTCCAAACAACTCAAAGACACCTCCAAAAAGCTGAGGAGCACCTCTAGATCAGGGTATTTTGAGGAGCACATTTAGATCAGGGCAGCCCCGCGGCAGGCGGCCCCTGAGCCCCCTCACGTACCTTGGCGGCGGCGCGGCGCGGGCCCGGCCCCGGCGGGAGCGCGGCCCAGGCGGGGCGGGGGGCGCAGCGCAGGGGGACAGGGGACGGCAGCGGGGACAGCAGCGGGGACAGCAGCGGGGACAGGCGGCACAGGCGATACATGGCGGCACCGCCGGCACACGGCAGCGGGGCGGCACCGGCCCGGCCTCCCGAGCGCGCATGATGGGCCGGGCACACGGCCCGACCGCCTCCTTAAAGCCGCAGCGTTCGCGGTCGTGAGGCAGGGACATGTTCTGGTGTCGCGGGTTGCTGCAGGTCTGTCCTGCCTGGCCTTGGACACTTCCAGGGATGCGGCAGCCACAGCTTCTCTGGGCAACCTGTGCTACGGCCTCCCCACACTCGCAGCCAAGAATTTCTTCCTAATATCCGGTCTAATCCTTCTCTCTTTTCATTTTGAAGTTTTACCCTCATGTCATGTCACTCCAGGCACTTGTATATAGTCCCAAGAGTCCCAGAATGTTCTAGGGTGGTGAAGGGACCTACTGGAATCATGTTCAGCACAGGACAGCCCAGCAATCCCCAACAAACGAGAAGGATTGTTCCTCAGGAACTGGAGTGATGCAGCAAGAGGGAAGGGCTTCAAACGGAGAGAGGGGAAATTCACACCCCAACAACCCCACCCTGGGCATCCCTGGCAGCGCTGTCCAAATGCTCCTGGAGCTCTGGCAGCCTTGGGGCTCTGCCCATTCTTTGGGGAACCTGGGCAGTGCCCAGCACCCTCTGGGGGAATAACCTTTCCCAATATCCGACCTGCCCCTGCCCTGGCACAGTTCCAGCTGTTCCCTGCGTCCTGGCACAAGCGCAGCACCTTGCACTTGGCCTTGCTGAACTTCACGAGGTTCGCACAGTCCCACCTCTGAAGCTTTTCCAGGTCCCTCTGGATGCCATCCCATTCCTCCAGTGCGTGACTACCCCGCACAGCTGGGAGCTGTCAGCAGACTGGCAGAGGGTGCCCTCATAACAGCGACCACAAGGGTTTTAAAGCTGCATTTTTCCGAAATGGCTCCACGCCATCACACACACGGCTGCTCGTGGCAGGGTGAAGGGTGAATATCCCTGAAACTGCATCCCAGTGCTGAGCCCCAGCAATAAAATCCCGCTCTCTCCCAGCTGCAAAGCCTTTCCTCTTCATGGCTGTGTTTCCGCAGCCATGTGAGCACACAGAGCTGAGGACAATGGGAGAACTGTGTTGGATGAATAGGACGGGTTCCCTCCGGAAGAACTTGCAGTTCAGGAGCACAAAGTGGAGCTGCACAGGACAGCCCGGGATGGTGCAGTGCTGGAGGCTGGCTGTTGTTAAGTGCGAGGCACCACAGAACAGATGGGTTTCAAGGAGGATCTCAGGGGAAAAGAGGGAGAGAGCTTTGCTTGCATTGAAATGGTCTGTTCTGTCTCAACAGCACTGCCAGTTCCAGGGCTTTGCACTGCCTTTAGTTCTTGCTTCATAAATCCAGCCCCTCTCTGAATGCTTTGGAGAAGAATGGTTTCTCAGAATCCAATTTCAATGTTTATTACTGCTCCAAAGCAATTTGCTGTGTGTTTTCTGTGACACACACCTGCACCACCGGAGCAGACAGATGATATTGGCATGGCAGTGCTCTGAGCAGAGCACACTACAGTTTTGTCCTTTTTCTTTCTGAATAATAAAAAAATCCCAGGAGTTAATTCTGGTCTCAATAAAGGAGATGTCAGTGGCAGCTCTGGGCTCGGCACAGGGACACTGGGCACTTCCCTGTGTTTGTCCGGCAGATCCATCAGAGCCGTTGTGGGACAGAGACCACGGAGCTGCTCTCCTGTGACAGATGTGTTGCTGCTGCTGGACACCCAAAAATCCCAAGCAAGTGCAGAAAAGAGCAGGAGGTCACTTAATGAGGCATGAAAGCATTAGGGCTGGCAGTTGTATCTGCACAGCCTGGCTGTCTGCTGCCTCCAAAATCTCAGTGGGAGGTTTTGCTTGGAAGCAGGAAGGCACAATATGATAAACACCCAGTGATATATGTTCAGTGAAAAGGGAGCAAACACCCGGGCTGGAGACAGCTTAATGTGAAGATGGTTTATAAGTGCAGGGAAAAAGACATTAGCTCTGCCCTGCTCATTGTAACTAAGACGAAAGGGACAAGGTACCACTTTCAGAAACAGCTCAAGAAAATGCTTCTGCATAGACACACATATTTACAAACACGTCTCAAAATGTTTTGGTGTCTACACTAAATATAAGATAAACTGAAAAAATGGGTGCTACAAAATGCTAAAAAATACACAGATCTCACCAGTGTGTTCTACAGTCCTGAAACAAGAGCTTGGTGTGTGGAGATGTGAACCCCAAATCCAGATGGCTCAGGGACCTGTTATTTAAAAATAAACCTAAATTATTAATGCACTTTATTGACTGCATTTATTTGTGCTCTATCTGAACCCCTGTTCCATCTCTCAGCCTGTCTCTATCTATATTTACTCTTCTTTTCCATTTGCAATTTTCCAACAGCCAGAGAGTGCTGCTCTGGTTTTGTGTTATTTGTGTTATTGCAGTCACTGTTTATCATCAGTAAGAGGAAAGCTGGGAATTGAGCTGAGAGCTATTGAAGAGGCAGTAGATATAATGTCACCAGGAGATGCATTTGAATTCCTGAGAGGCAAAGACTTTTCCATAATGACCATTCTCTGTTATTTGTCAGAAAAGTTTGTCATGTTTTTATCAGAATGTGTATAATGTAGTAACATAGGGGGTACTCTGTATCAAGGCATCTATTATAAACCTCTTAGATACCAATTTCCCTTCCATAATTTGACTTTCTGAGGTCAAAATCTCTCTTGGTTTGGCAGTGCTGTAGGAACAGTGGCAAAACTGAAGTGTGCTCTAATGTGCAATTTCTGTAACCAGAAATCCAGGATGCAGAGTTGTTCCATCTCTGGCTTGCTGAGAGTCCAAGCTAAATACAGCCACTGATGCCTGTGGGACTCTGCAGTGAGCTGGTTCAGGAGTTAAATCCATTTGCAGGGATAAATGTGATCAGTAATTCAGTAACAGCTTGTGAGAATGTCTTAGCCAACCTACAAGGATGTTTTGATGATGAAGAAATCTTAGAAGTCTGCTAAGTTTTCTAAATTGCATGAGAGCAGATTCATTACACGTTTTGCAAATCATTTAATCTACAAATAATTCAGGGACTGTGGATGTGCTGGTACCAAAATTTAATGCCTCCTAATGGACGCGTAGGAATTGGTTCCTGTGTGAGAGCGGGAGGCAATTTCTTCTTCGTGCTGGAAGCTGTGTCATTTAACATTATTACAAATGTAATAATGTCATGCATATAAATACAATGAGAGGAGGTGGCAACTGATCATGACCTTCATTTAGAGCAGAACCAAAGGTACATTTTTTCATATTATAGTAAATTAAGGGCATGGCATGTGAACTAGTTTTAAGTGGCCCTGTTCTTTAGTACATTGGCTTTTTCACATCATGTTCCAAGAGTGTTTGAATCATGAAGATGAGATAATGGGGCTAGTTGATAAGTTGAATAAGAATTAAAATGATACCGGGAAAGGAGTATCCATACGCAGTCAATAAACATATTTATTAGGGAAGTTCTGTGTCACTCCTTGAGTACATACAATCAGCTTTCTTTCTTCTCAAGCAAAACCAGTAGGAAGTCATTAAATCTTGGGATCTTCTCTTCAAATGGGAGAAGACTGCGGTGCTTAGGATTGCTAAATCCAAGGAAAGCCCAGCCCAGGTATTTTCATCTTTGAGAGGACTTAAGGGCAAGAAAAATTTCTAAACAGGACAGCAAAGAAGGAATTACTTGTTTAATTTACCTGGAAATCCTTGAAGAATGGGGCTGTGTGGGCCTGTCCTGGAGCTGTGTGGGAATCCATGGTTGTCCAAGCAAGGGGAACTGTGGCTTCAACCCAAATCCTGCTTAATCAGGCAATTTATGTGATGACTTGTGGGAGCCTCTGCACAAAGGTGAATCTCCCCTACTCAGCAGGTCTTGCTCTTTAACCCTTTAGTCTGGTTGGGCAAAAAGGGGTGTAAAGTAAAAACAGAAGAAAATAGAAGTGAGAATATCCATATTGCTCGTGTTGCTGGGATCTGCTGCTGATTCCCTGTGCATGTGTGTGAGGGAGCAGACTGGTGCTGCTGAGCAGTTAGGCTCACTCAGTTTCCCATGGAGGAAGCAGAATTCTTTCGGCATCTTTGTCCCTTGGTTGACACAAGCCAGCAGCATTAATTCTCCTCTCCACGAGATCCTCCCCAGTGATCCTCTGATGAGATGTTTTTCCATTTGGCCGGTGTGATGTGCAGCCTTCTGGATGTGTGTGAGTGCAAATCACATCCTGCCAGGTGTGGGATTGATAGCCCCAGCAAAGCAGGGAGCTTATTTTCTCACAGAGCAGCTGAACTGCAGGGAGTGACAGCAGAAGCCTCTTCCTTGGCACCCGCTGTGTGTCACCTGAACGGGGTGGCTCAGCTCCATGTCCAAACAGCTCCTTTTGCCCTGTCTCTGGGAGCACTGAGGACACACAAAACTCCCCTCACAGAAGCACTGGCAGCTCTCACCTTGGTGTAACCATTCACCTGGGTTACGTTGGAGGAGCAATAATTGCTGTACCCACTGCTGGTTCCGTGAGATGTGTTTGTCATGGACCCATTCCCCATTGGAACACAGGCTTTGACATATAACTCATCTTTTTGGGTACCCAGCAAAGTTTCCATAACTCATGTCTGTGAAGAATTGATCATCTTCTACCCTTAGATTGATATTTATGTTGCAGTGAAGTGCAAACAGTCACTCCGGTACCTGAGGTTTGGCATTTGGAGATGATTTTTCATGGTTATTTATTTATCATTCAGTGCAGCCCACTCTGAGGAGAGGTGTCTGCTCTAGACCTGCACCTCTGGAAAAGAGCTTTCAAACTTCTAAACCAGATGAAGTCGAGTAGCCCAGCAAAAGTGCAGTGTCTTGTGCTGAATACTGAACACGGAGAGGTACGCAAATGATGCTGTTTGCTGAGTCCTGTTTAAAATCTACTGCCACTAAAATGAGCAAAGTGGTGTTTTGTGAAGTGAAAAATGATGGGGCCAAATTTGGAAGCTGAGTGTTTAAGCTGCTTTGCCTCCTCAAGGTGTTTCACACCTCATCTGATTCCCATGGACTTTCAAATTTGCACAGAGATTCTTCTTTAGATTTAAAAACTTCTTATTTAGATTTAATTTTTGATGCCTCTCACTACTGATGATAATTTAGCTTCATGAGGACTTAAGAAAAATTAGGCAAGAGATGTTCCAGGCAATTAGGGAACAGATTGTCCAAGGCCGGGTTGGAGCACCCTGGGATAGTGGGAGGTGTCCCTGCCCATGGCACAGGGTGGAACTGGATGATCTTGAAAGTCCCCTCCAACCCAAACCGTTCTAAGTGGTTTATGTTTTTCTAAATGTTCAGCAATTTAAAATTGTTTTCACAGTATAAAAGCCAGTTGTCCTCTTCCCCTTCAGGCTTAAAAGCTGTGTAAATAGTTGATAACATCCTCTTGTAGCAGCCCATAACTCACATTCCCAAGGGCAGATTTTCCTGCCCTTTGCTCCTTACCAATATTGCTCTAAAGCCAATTGTCAGTCCATTTAGATGGAACAAGTAACAACCAAGGCCACATTCCCTCTTTTCCACCTCTCGCTGCATAATGCCATAATGAGATTCTGGTCAAACGGTTCAGTGCAATGCAATATTCAATCTGCAGCGTGCTCAGAAAGGCTGCTGTGAATTACTGGGCGCGGTGATTAGCCCCTGTTTGTCCGAGGTTACTGGAAATTGCTGCCACATCTTGCAGGTGGCTGTGCTGCTGCACCGGGACACGGCCTTCGGGGCGACTGACGCACACGCTCTGCGCTCCCAGCCCATGGAGGGACTGTGCCTGGAGCTCTGGGACAGACACCTCTGCTTTGCACAACAGCTTCTGGTGGGACTGGCCATAAGGAAAAAATCCACCTGTGAACTTCCCTAAAGCGGGAGAAAGGGACCAAGGGCTCCTCAAATCCTGCCAGTTCTACACTCAGGAGAACAAACAGTAAGAGTGTTTTGCGGGAGGGGAGGTCTCCATGCTTGTACCTTATCTCTGTTCTTGCATCTGCCAGAGAGTAGGGTTAGATGGGATATTGGGAAGAAATTCTTCTCTGTGAGGGTGGGGAGGCCCTGGCACAGGGTGCCCAGAGAAGCTGTGGCTGCCCCTGGATCCCTGGCAGTGCCCAAGGCCAGGTTGGACAGGGCTTGGAGCAGCCTGGGACAGTGGAAGGTGTCCCTGCCCATGGCAGAGATGGTTTTTGAGTTCCCTTCCAACCCAAACCATCCCCTATTTCTCTGATTCTAAGTATCCTGAGACCAGCAGGAGAGGTGCCTTCTTTTGGTGTCTTCTGCTCTTCTTTTCAGCCAGAATTTGAGATACACCAACAACTGTAACTACTTGAATGAGCAAACTTTAAATAGTGATAATATTTGCATCTATACAGGCATTTCATAGGTGTGAGCATATAATGAGCCCATAGCTAGGGAACAATGTACATTACAGCCACAGCTATAAGCAGCTTTTTGGTCTGCTGATCTTTCTAACGTTTAATAATGAGGAACATTCTTTTAAAGCATCTAACCTATCCTTTATAAAAGATTTATGTCATATTTTCAAGTGTGAATTGGTGAAGTAGAACCATTATAAATAGAGTCATTGCATCTGAGGTTGTCAGCTTTGAGATCTTACAAAAGAAGGAACCTTTTCTGGGGCTCTGGGCATGTGATGCCCTATTACCGGCTGTGTTACAGAGCCGTGAGTGCCTGGTTCTGATCTTGCTTTATGGTTGTGCTTATTAAATGTACTCAGGAGGAGGAAAGAGCCTGTTCTGTGGCTCTGGGAGTGTGAGCACCCTGTGACTTGCTGTGTTCTCTGTGTGCCACTGGCACAGGCACCCTTCCCTCACGATGGGTGTGAACGGCGAGGTTCTGTCTGTATCAGTGAAATCCTTCAGCAAGCCTGGCAGGTGATGCTTGAGAACAGGCATTGCAGGAAGTTGTTTGGGACCAGACTCCAACGCAGGAAGGCTTTGCCAAACTACCTGCACTAGCAGGAAGGCAGAGTGGAGGGATGTTCCCTGCCTACTGATGGGTATTTCTCCTCTGCCAGGCACATGCCGTACATCCTTCAGTCAATGGATGGCACTGCTGGCTTTTCACAGCTGGGCTTGTTTGGGAGCTGCCTTGTGACGTGCATTCGTGACTCATTGCTCAGTTTAAAAACACGCTGGTGGAGAGGGGTTGCTTCAGCAGGCGTTGTGCAGCCAGCTCCCCTGGAACAGGGACGGAGCAGAGGCCTTGGGGGTCTGTCAGGGGATGTGGCTGTGCCCCCAGCCAGCCCTCACTCCTCACTGCCCGGTTCTCGTTGGGAGCACGGCTTGCTGTGCCTCAGCTGTGAGTGCACAGACCAGAGAGGGGGGTCTTGCTTGTTGAGAAGGCCTAAAGCACATTTTGCTGATGGGAGCTCCACCTGCTTGGGCACAGCCTGGAGCCAGTGCCAAGTACGAACAGATCTGCTGGGAATATCATGGAATCACATCAGAGAATCATGGATTGGTTTGGGCTGTAAGGGACCTTAAAGATCATCCCATTCCAGCCCCCTGCCATGGGCAGGGACACCTTCCACTGTCCCAGGCTGCTCCAAGCCCCATCCAACCTGGCCTTGGACACTGCCAGGGATCCAGGAGCAGCCACAGCTTCTCTGGGCACCCTGTGCCAGGGCCTCCCCACCCTCACCTTCCCAATATCCCATTTTTCATTATTTCTTATTAATAACGAGTGATACATTCTTCATTATTTGTTATCCTATGGGATGGTCATGAGAATTCACTTATTATTCATGGATTTAGCAATTTTATTGGCTTGTCACAGACTAGTTCTCACTTGAGCTTGCTGAGGCAAATTCTTAATTACACTGTTGTGACCCCAGAGTTGGTAAAATGGGAGAGAAGAGCAAGAGGACAGAGCAATGTGAATTTAAAAGGGAAATCAGAAAGGAGAGCTGAAAATTTGAAAGCTTTAAGGATCTCGAATGTTAGGTTACTAACATAAAGTTATTAAGCATTCAAAATGAAGAAAAAACAGAAAAAGTGGAAGGGGAAGGTTAGAAGAAAAGCTGTCTGTGAACAGATCTTGAAGCCTGGATAAGTTTTAAAAAAATAACCCGATTCCAAAAGCTCCTGAAAAACCTCAACCTGAAAACACTCTGGGTTTGGCTGGGTGCAGCTCAGTGACATGAGCAGTGTTGCAATTATAAAATGGATGTAAATCAGAGTGATCCGTGCCTTAATTACCAGTCTGCCACAACAGCAGATCCAGTCCTGTGGAAACCCCAAGTGGTTTCTGTGGTGTATCACCCCACAGACTAATTGGTCACTTGCCTTCTAGAAGTGCTTTCAAGATAATTAAGTAAAATAATAAATTGGGAGAATATTTTGCTTCTAATTGGGTATCAGATGTATTAAACCCTTGAAAAATGGAAAGTTTTGCTAATAATCAGAAACCCTCAGCTTTCTCTGGTGCTACCTGCTTTGTTCTGAGTTGTTTGTGGAATAATCAGGTTTTTAATGGATGTGACATTCACCACAGCTAACCAAGAGACTTTGGTTTGGGAGAAGTTCTGCTGCTACCAGTGTGAGAATGAATTTTGTTGGCCTGAAAAGAAAGAATTCCTCATTTTGGGGCTATAAATCCCAATTTTGTCTGTTGTTTGAGAAGCCTTCAGCCGCCTCTGACAGTTCTGCAGGCAAAGTGATTGTACTGGAGAAAAAGGCCTAAAGTAGACATTGTCTGCTTTAAACTTCTCTGGGTTAAGCAGCTCTGTTTTCTGCTGGCTTGTGAAGTAAATAAACATCAGTGTTATCAATTACTGGGAATGGGCCTTAGGAATTCAGCTTTAGTGACGCAGCCTTGGGATTTGGAGCTCCTGGATGATGCTTGAACCCACAAACATCGGGCATGTGCTTGTAAGTGGTTTCCATGGAAATAACATTAAAAGCGGTTTAAAGAATGGAAGAACAATGTACACATCTTTTATAGATTTTTACACCAAAATAATTGATTCTAAAAGCTGGTGTGAAGCGGTTCACATGCTGACACAACAGGGCCCAGAGCTGTTTAATTCTGGTTTTGTGAGGGGTGAAGTGTTTCTAAAAGCTTGTGACAGGAAAGCACTGTGCAGACAGAAGTTACATGAACATTTATAATTCTGTTTTATCTTCATGTTACTTGCAGAGGAGCTGTGCTGATGAACATGGCAGTCTTTCGTAAGCCAGATTTAATATCAGGATTTCATTCTCAGTGAGCAGAAAGGGCTCGGGCTTAGTTCAGATTCCTTCTTTTTTGTTTTCAGAATAAACTCAAGAATTTAGGAGGAAATTATGAACTCTTTGGTCTATTTTGAAGTTGAGGAGATGGCACTGAAGTGACAAACCAGAGCATTCAGCACTCACAGAGACCCCAGAATAATAACCCAGCCTGTAAACAGGGAAAAAAGGGGGGGAAAGCCTGGAAAATCCCCTCTGCAGGGGGCAGGAAAGGGAAGAAGAGGGTGGGAATGGGGGCAGAAGCGATTTGAGAAGCAGAATCCCGGTACAGCTGCCAGGGGACAGTGGCTACAGAAAATGTCTGTTACTAATGCAGCAAGACTGAACCTGCCTGGGCAGTGTCACTTTGAATCAGGTCACTGTTGCTCCAGTGTGATATCACCATCGGGGCTGGATATGATGAAATTAATGGAAACTGGGAATGTTAATTAAGAGCCAGGTCAGCTGTCCTCAACTGTTAGTGACAGTGTCATCCAGCTGTGATGCCTGAGTAGATTTTCTCACACACCGGTGGCAGACAGGAATTTTTAGCAGCTGATAGACCCCAGATCAATAACTTACATAATGCAGCTCCTGAGTCACCTACAAGTTTACACATGTGAAATTGGGAAGAAATAATCCTGAGCTTGTGCTACCCTGGAATCACAGAGCGGGGGAGGCTGAGAGGGGCCACAGTGGCTCATCTGGTGCAGTTCTTTTCTCCATTCTCCCACAGCTGTTTCCCTTGGAAGCAGATGTTCTCCCCAGGTGTCTCCCACAGCTGTTTCCCTTGGAAGCAGATGTTTTCCCCAAATGTCTCCCACAGCTGTTTCCCTTGGAAGCAGATGTTCTCCCCAGATGCAGAGGGGCAGCCCTGGCTCCCTTGTGCCACTCAGGCAGCATCTCCCACCTGCTCCTCTGAACTGTTCTGCACTGAGCAGCACCAGCAGACTGGAATTGGAATTTCCCTCCTTTCAGAAAGTTTCCCTTTTAGGCTGGAACAGATATAAAATGTGACCCTGGAAGCACGTGACAACATTTGCCTCTGCCCACTTTGCCAAACACAGCCGAGTAGGGCCTGACCTTGTAGCAAATCATGGTGTGCTGCAAGAAATGCTTAAAAAACCTTGGGACTCTTCAGATTTTTCGTTGAAGGAATGAGAAGATAATTAGTTCACAGGAAATACTTCAGTGGCCAATACCAATCCAGTTGAAATTTTAGGCTGTATAGTCATGCTCAGCAGTAGATGGATCTTTTTTTAAACGATGTAAAATGCCAGCTAGGAAAGTGTTTTCCATCTAGATTAACAATAGGGGTTCTTGCATAAGCCACTAGAGCTTTCAAAAAATGCTTAAAATAATTTCCTGAAAACTTTAAATGGAGTGGACTGAAGATAAAATCTGGAATAATTTCCTCGGGGACCTACATTATGTTTCACTGTTGTTATCGACATCTGAATTGAATTTCTAAGGCAGCAGCCATATGTGCTCACAAAGTAGGGTCTATATTGCATGCTTTTATTTTTGTTGTTAGAAATGCTCCAAATGAATGGAGGGACCTTTATTTTTAGGAAAAAAATTTTCTAATGTTAACTTAAAAAACCTCACCTTGTCCAGCTTTTTATTTCCTGCTGTCGAATACCAGGGGCCGACTTTATATTTTTTCTTCTGTAGCTGAAGCATTTGTGTATTAGAAAGGTCAAGAATGTCCAATATTCAACTTTCTTGACATTTTTTGAAGATCATGGAACACTACCGACTGTTTTTTCTCTTCGAAATATACAGTTTTCTTCTAAACATGCAGTTGTACATTTAATAAAGATTACAGAATTTGTCACATTCCCATATCTTTGTTAATACGAAAGGACCTGAAGGTTGCACATTTGAATGCTCAAAGGTTGGCAGCTAGAAAACAAACCCAGATGAATAAACTATAATGAATACTGGTTTTGCTTTGGGTTTTTTGGGGTGTGTGAGCACAGGAAAAAGTCTGATTAACAGATTTGTCTTCTGATTTCCAAACCAGATTTTGTCTTCATTTTCTTTCTCAAACCACAGTGTAAGACTACTGTGAGCTCTCAGGCTCAGATTTAATTGTACCGCAGAAGAATTTTTGAAGATTTCTTAAAACACATAAGATAAAAAGAATTCTGGTGGTGAGCAAGTACTTTAAAGCCATATTTGAGGCTCTGTAAAAAAACCCAAACAATGCTTGTCCTCTGTTGTAAAACAGTTTGAATGCAGCTGCTTCCTCATTCATATGAAATTTTATTTTTTAATGTGCTTTAATGTGCTTTATAATGGGCACTGCGGGCTGTTTGTGGTGCTGAGTTCTGTCACCCTGCTGGCTGCACACGGGGACGTGGGACAGCTCCTTGCTGGCCAGCTGCTTCCGAGCATTAATCCCATATGCAGATCCCGAACTTTAATGAAGGACTAATTAATGATCTGGCAGTGGGTGAGCCTCAGCAGCCTGGCTGCACCTTCAGGCTGCCACTGTCACGCTGGGCTTTGTCTCCTGAGCTCCTGGTTCAGCCCAGGCACACTCTTGTTACCACCAGAAGGTGAAGGAGAAAAACATCCAATTCCTTTAAATTTCCCTTGGAGTTCAGTGGCAGCTTCAGAAGGTGCAGCTGCTAATGACCGAGAGGTGATTCATCCATTACCGGGTAATCTGCCCTTGGCTGAAGTGATTTAAATCCGGGGAGTTGAAGACAAAAACCTCATCTCCTTTAACAGAGAGCTGCCCATAGAAATGAGCAAAGAATTTTAAGTTAACGGAACGCTCTCAAAATTAAAAAACTCTGGCTGCTTTGGACTGCT
The DNA here is from genome assembly GCA_014706295.1 of Lycocorax pyrrhopterus obiensis. NCBI lineage: Eukaryota > Metazoa > Chordata > Aves > Passeriformes > Paradisaeidae > Lycocorax > Lycocorax pyrrhopterus. The sequence goes on from JACSVZ010000022.1 coordinate 15,365,991, forward strand.
CGGTGGAAGCAAAGCTGAAGGAAATCTGATTTCCCATGGCTTTAGATGGGCTTTCTGGGATTCTGGGATTCTGAGTAAGGCAAAGAAGAGGTTTACACACGGATATTCTGTACATCCAAAATATCCCGAGGGAGGAAACGGGTTGAGTGCCTGATCCTGCATCTCTGTTGACAGCAAAGCTCATATTAAGTCCTGGCTTTTCCATGCAGAAGTCATAGTCTGGCAGATTATTAATAAGTAGATAAATCATCTCTTGGTTTTACAAAGCTGACACTAATGGATGAGCAGTTCCATGTCTCATTTGATGTACCTGGATGAGAATGTAGCCCGGCAAGCACTCTTAAACATGGCTTTAGTGCCCAAGGGAATGCTTATCATTTTAGTTGTTTTTGTATTTATAAAAGAGTACTTTGATGGGATAACCTTTTGGAAGAACCAGTGAATATTTTAAATTTTTGTTTTGTTTTTCCAGGACTTTTTTTATATATCCTGGATGTGAGTCACCCTGTCTGAAGTTAAGTATTACTGATGAATTCTCCCCTGTATCACTCATAGGTCATTTGTTTCTTGTTACTTGTCTGTTGAGTCTGATTTTCATCTTGCATTGATGAAACCTTGCACAAGCTCTCCAGGGTGGCTATCCCAGCTTCCAAACTAACACAGAGGATTTTTCTCCCTTCTTGTATTTTCCATTTTTAATTTAAGCAGCCATATCACACACACAAACGGGGATGTAACAGTCCGGCGATAACTCCCTGCCTCCTCCACATCCTTTGTTTGTTCCCTTCTTCCATTTTCTGTGCTCCTGCAGTTTTGTACCCTGGGGTGACGGAACTGACCTCTGCAAGTTGCCAGTTCTGGAAGAGTGACACTTTACCGTGCCCTAATTGAGCCTCTCCTGATAGGGGAGGATTCCCCGAGCCCTTGCCTGGGCTCTGCAGATGAACGGGGCTTTCCCACGCTTTTGCTCTCAGATCGTTGTTTATTAAGTCTTATCAGAAAGGGAGCCAAGGCACGAGATGACTCCCCTTAGAAAGCGCAAAGGAGAAGCCGAATTATCAAGATAACACTGTTCTTTTAAAGGTAAATTACCCAATGAAAGCCCGAAACGAAAGATATTTTTACTTTTCTACCAATGTTCAATAAATCGTTCTGTCACATGAAAGGAACTGCGGCATTTTTCACCCAATCCTCTCAATCCACTTTTGCCGCAGAACATGGAGTAGAGAAAGAAGAAAGAAGAAGGCCTAAAACAACAACAACCCTCCATTTTGAAGGTTTTGTTTCTTATCTATTTTGCTATATTAACAAACCCAACACCTCTAAATTTTCACCCTGTGACAATCTTATATAATGTTCTATCACCTAATTCACACCAGTGTAGATTCTGCTTCTTCCCAGAGGGTAGGGAATTTTCTCCATGGACGAAGGTCAAAGACAGCGTTGTCCAGGGGGGTAAAACCCCCCAAAACAGTCAGAGAAATATTCCCTGCACTTTGGACTCCAACAGAAGAGTCCTTAGAAATCCCTTGTGACTAAGGAGAAATTCCTGCCACTGAGCCCTCGGTTACTTTCTGCCTGCCCAGAGCAGCAGCCTCTGAGTGCTGGACATCCCGAGGGTCAGTGACCTGGGTGTGGCAGGAGGGAGTGAGAGGAGGTTTTGAAGAGGGATCCTTCCCATGAAGAGAGACTATTCCATGGCAGAGGGCAGGAGGGAATTTCACTCCACTTAAAGGATGGCTGTCTCTTTGAATCAAGACGTGAAGTTACCCTAAGAGATGAGGAGGAAAGAAGAAAGAAATAATCCATGGGTTTCTTCCACCCACCTTGACCCCATGAACAGGGATTTTTTTTTTGTACTTTTAAAAAGTTGTAAAAAACCCAGACACTCAACCCACGACAAAACAACATAAAAAACTTCTCAACCAGCCCCCTCTACTAAAAAAAGTTACTTTCTTGCCGTTATGCTTTTCTAGGGCTGAGATTAACCTGCAGCTGCCAGTTTGGGGGAGCTCTGTGTGGGTTTGGGAGTTTGGAGGGATGAATTGCAGAAGAGTTGGGGCTGGAATCTGCACTCAGGGGACCAGAAACCACATCCAGGCCACAGCAGGGCTGTTTGTCACAGCCAGGGGTTATCCAGAGATGGGTGACAACAGAGCAGCAAGAGTTTCCAAAGTACCACGTTATTTTCTCTTTCACACCCAAGGCTAAAGCATCACTTCACTCCCCCTTAGGGCAGTCCAGCTGTGTAATTTCAGGATTAAGTGAAAGGTTAAGTGATACATGAAGCCACAGATGATCCAGAACAATTTATTCTTTTGAATTCTTATGAATTCTTCTGAAATCCTGCCTTTTGATATAGGCTGGCTCAAACTCTGAATTCCTGGCTCTGGGAAACTGGACCTTAAACATACTCCTAAACTTTCTGACTGCGTCCTGTTGGCTGAAGGTCTGAATCCCCTCAGCATCCAGCAGGATTCCTCTTGCCTCAATCTTGCCTCCAGTCTCAGCAGCTGAGAACAGGACAGTTAGGACATGATAGTTTCATGTTGTATCAAGATGAACTCTGTACTTTCAATCTAATATAATGTTTGATCTTTCCGACCCCAAATCAGAGCTATTTTCTGAAGCATTGCCATGGCGATGCACAACACAGTGTGTTGTCATTGCCAGGGCTTTTAGAGCTTTATTGAAATGCTTTTGAGCTGTAGAAAAGGATCTATGCGAAATAATGGTACATTATGTCACAGATTGATTTACAATGGGTTGCTCTATAAAATATTTAATAGAATCTCTGCAATTATATCAAGACAAGTTACCAGAAAATTAAAAATACCGAAGTATATAGAGCTGCAAACATGGGCATTAGTGTGTGAGTACAACCAGGCCTCTCTTTCCAGAGCTCAGAAGGAAAATATGTTTGCTGGCAAATTGAGTGATTGTTTCTGAAAACTGGCAGCTCCCTCGTTTCTGGGTAAGCCTTCAGCATTACCTATTCCTGAGAAACTTCTTTGTATTCACAGAGTGCTTACTATTGTGAAGCTAATAGATATGTTTTTGATGAACACATTTTTCCATTTGAATTGTGAGAGCAGTAACCTTTAGTCATCCACAGACAAGATTATTTAAATTCTAGGCTCAGTGCAGCAAAATGGCTCGATTCAGAATCTGATATGCACATTGGCTTAATTATTTTTGGTTTTGGCTTTTTTTTTTTTTTCATTGTGATGAATCTTATGTGATGATCAGATGGTGAAGTTTATTTTATCAGTGTGGTAAATTCATCTGTGGTCTGGTGAATTTATTTCTCCCCTGTTCAACCCTGCTCTTAAAAAATATACAGGATTGCTTTTATTGCTTTTTCAGAACACCCTTGGTTAACATCAGATTCTGTACATCTAATTCCCCTGAAAACCAGCAATGCGTGATGGATGTGAAATCCTGACCCCGTTGAGGATTTAGCAGAAGCTTTAACCATTAACAGGTAGTTCAGACTCCACTCAGTGGAAATGAGGGCCAAACTCATCCATTTCCCAGGTCGGGCCAGAGTCCCATAGCTGTTCCTGAGATGTGGGAGTTGAATCAGCGTCTGCTGGGGTTCAGGCTGCTAAAAGAGCAGTCAGTGCTCTGCCTTTCACCTTGTATAGCATTAATTGGAACATATTCTCTCATTTCCTCTCAAACTTCATTAATGGCAATAGAAACATTGAATTTGCATACATCAATTGCTAAGCAGTTATGTTAACCAGACTGTTAGGAACGTTAATACTGCTTGAACGTAGGGCTCATTATATCCTGCTTCCCATTTTGGGCATTGTTTCTGTCTGAATTGTAATGTGACTAAATTATTGTTTTGATTATGCTGATGAGTTAGTTCATTCTCATTTATCTCCTGATTCATTTCATTCAGAAACCTTTGAAATCTGCACAGCTGCCCCAGTCTGAGAAGCCTCCCACTAAAATTCAAGCAAAACAATTCTGTTCTTCCCAGGACAGAGTTACTGGAAACTGGGAGGAGGAAGAGAATGGGACATTCTCCATCCATAAGGATATTTGAGGTCATAGTACTGGACTTTCTGAGTGAGTTTGGGCAAGTTATTACAAATCAATGCAAATTAGTTCAGCTTTGCATGCAAACAGCCCAATAAATGGGTTGAAGCAGCAGATTTGAACTTGCTTGTGCTATCAGTCACCCTGATCAGCTGCCTTTTTCCAGCAGGCCCTTACCAGGTCTGGAAAAATCCTTTTCCAAGGATCTTTGTTTTCCATTCCTGTGTCATTTCCCGAGCCTGATGCTCTGCCAGGTGGTAAAATCGCTGTCTCTCCTGGAGGAGGCACCTGACACATTCACGAGGCCATTCCCTAAATAATGGCAAAGATTGTACGAGTCCTTTGATGATTAACAAGAGCTCTCAGTGCCGAGGCTGACAAGGCACTCCTGCCTGTTCTTATTCTCTCCCTGTCGTGTCAATGGAGCTCCATGGAATCAGGAGGGAGCAAAGAATGAAGCTGAGTGCCGGGAGAGTCTCCAATCCAACACTGCTGTGTTTGTCTTATTGAAAGAAGTGACACAGTTTTGCATTTCCTCATCCATTGACAAGGCTCGTTAGCACTTGGTTTACTTGGTAAAAATGGAAGCGCAGCAATTAAGGAACAAATTGGGAATTATGGGAGTTGTGTCAGAGCATTGGAGCTCATTGGTCACTTGAGGGTACTGGGTTGGTGCCACTCTGCTTTTCCTACCCCTGGAGGTGTCCAAGGAGCACCTGGACGTGGCACTCAGTGCTCTGGGCTGGGTGAACGAGGTGGGATCAGGCACAGGTTGGGCTCTTGGAGGTCTTTTCCAGCCTCAGTGATTCCGTGATTCTCTAACACCAACGAAATTCTTCAGCTATTGCTGAGCTTTGCCAGAGCTCTCTTCTTTCTGGCTGTGACATCCAGAGTAGCCACGAGCTACAGAAAAACGGCACAGCCACCACAGCTTCCCTTCCACACCCTGTGTCTGACCTGTGTTTGTGCCATTGACTTCTCCATTCTCAGTGAACCATTACCATGAGGGCAAAGTCCCAGCCACGATAACTTGTTAATTAAACCAATAAATGGATTACACACTGTATTGCTTATACATGAAAAACATAAATGCTTCAGATTACCAGAGTTTTTTGGGTTTTGAATCTCTTGAGCCCAATCCTGCTGCCAGGGTGGTTATAGTCAGGCATTCTGGGGTTGCAGGCTGTCTCCTCCCACAGGAAGACCCATTCCTGTTCCTTTTCCCATTCCTGTCTTTGTTTCTGGCTCTCTCCAAGCTCGAATGCAAGCTGTGCACTGTCCCTGTGTCCCTTGGCAGGCTGGATACAATGCAGAGTAACTTCAATTAAGGATGCTCTGGGGGGAGAGTGGAGTCTGCAGCAGCCAGATGAGAGCACATAAAAGCAGAGCATCCTCCGCAGCTAAATGATCAGTTATACTGCAAAAGGAATAACAGATCCAGCTGGAAAAAAGGCAGTTTGGATAAACTCAAGGATCCCACGTTATGCTCAGAATCAGGACTCACCTCATTATTTCGCAGCTCATTAAAAAAAAGCAGTACAAGTGTTGTGCCTTTGGGCATTGCTTCGTCTTTCTAATTGGGCCCTGACCTTTAATGAAACTGTGATTTTTTTTCCTCATTTATAATGCAAAATATTTAAACAGCGTGTAGCAGTGCTTTTGAAGGCTTTGCTGGCAATTTGCGTTGCTCAGTGCGGGACTGGTGACTCTCAGTGAGAGAAAAAGCTTGGTCTGGTCATGTCATGCAGTTTTGAAGCTGCAGGGCTCCCCTAGGAGAATCTACAGTTGTGTTTTAAGGTCCTAATTTCCCCCAGGTTGTACAAATAGCTTTGCTACCCTGCCAGCAGTGTCCAGCACCCTGAGTGTGGAGCCATCCTCAAGGAAAGCTCGGGTGGGAGTGCCCAGAGATGTGTACAAGTCTTCCACCTTGGCATGGATTAATCCTTCTCTTTTTAAGACTTTTATCTCTGTGTGTGGCACAGGATGGTGGGTCAGAGATTGAACAAGTCTCCATTTTGTTACTTTACTTCTCTCATAAAACTTCCTGATTCTCTGAGGCTTTTAGAGGGAGAAATGGCCTCTAACTTGATCTTGGGCGGAAAATACAATGCCCACATTCTCTCCACATTGTCTCTCTGCTTGGGGCATCATTATGGCAACTATAATTGCACTGATTTTAGTGGAAAGAAACCTACTTCAGTTCCCTCACTGCAGCAGGACTTCTGAGATTATTGTGATGCTGAAATGATTGTAAAAGTTAAGTACTGCAGCTGTTTCAGAAGCTGGCCTAAAAAACTATAAATCCAAACTCATTCTAACGTTAATTGCACTGAACTACGTACCAAGCTAATTGAAAGCTTTTAGCTATTTTGGTTGTCCATGCACTCCCCACTTCCTTGTCCAGAAGTCCCAAATTACATATAATGAAAAAAATGAAAGCATTAAATGGTTGCTGCAAGTGCTTAGAGTGCAGTGTGCCATAACGTCCACGTCACCAGCACAGGAAACAGAAAATGGTATTGTCTGGAACATTTCCATTCATAGAATGATTTGGTTTGAGAGGGAGCTTAAAGAACATCTCCACCCTCTGCCACGGGCAGGGACACCTTCCAGTGTCCCAGGCTGCTCCAAGCCCCAGTGTCCAGCCTGGCCTTGGGCACTGCCAGGGATCCAGGGGCAGCCACAGCTGCTCTGGGCACCCTGTGCCAGGGCCTGCCCACCCTCTGAGTAAGTAAAGAATTTCTTTCTTGTAGTTAATCCCAATCTGCCCTCTGTCAGCTTGAAGCCATCCCCTATCACTCCATGTCCTTGTAAAAGTCCCTCTCCAGTTCTCTTGAAGCCCCTTTAGGTCCTGGAAGATAGAATAAAGTTCATCTAAAAGACATGGGGAAGGATTAACACTTGACTTTTGCATGAAAAATTCTTCTATCTTTAGGTGCCACAAAACAAACAAACAAACAAATAAAAAAGCATTTTCTTAGCCTGTATTTGTGATTCTGGAAGATTTCTGGAAGCTGTAAATTTACAGTTAAGGATTGTAGATTTGGCAGTAAAAAGCCTGAGCAAAATAACAGGAATTCCTCAGTTTTGGTGGTTAATATTGAAGCACCATGTCTTGACACAGCAAAGGGATGCACCCCGTTGTCACTGCATGGTGAGGGCACGTGTCACTGGGAGCAAGGACAAGGAACAAGGACAAGGACTCCTTGTTCCCTCTCGAAGGAGGGAACTCATCAGTGGCAAGGCCACCAAGCTATTTCTTTCCTGAGGCCTGTGCTGATGGGAGAGAAGCTGGAGGATTTGCAGGGCAATCAGAGACACATAACCAGCTCTCCTTTTCCTGGGAAGGGGTGACTCACAGGCTGCTGTGACCGAGCCTGCAAAAGGCCTGGATATATCCCAAAGCTCCACCAAAACTGAGCTCATCCCAAGCTGCTCAGGCTGCAGTGTCTGCAACACATTTTACCCACACCTGGCACCGCAAGGACCCACCTGGTTGTCTGGTGGAGGTGAATTTCTTGTGCTGGGCTGCAGAACTGAATGGCTGCAGATATTTCCCCAGCTTTAATTTTTCCATGATTAGCCAAGTAGTGCTCAGCTTGAAGCTTCCGTCCAGAATCACATTTTCACCATAATGAAAAACAATCCACAGGAACTGTTTGTCTTTGCTTGTTTCTGTTTCCTACATGCTGGTCTTGGACTGTGTAACCAACACCAGGTGGACACTGAAAAGTTTTTCTGTGACTGCAGCAAACCGGAAATATTTGCTCGTGATTTATATATTCAGAGATGATAAAAGCAGCCCCAGCAGCTGTCAGTGAGCAGAACAGTCCCTGCTGGAGGGCTGTGCCTGCCTGGCTGTGTCAGCACAACCACAATGAATGTATTGATGGTGCTTGGCAGGTGCCTGAAAACAAGTTTTCCTTGAAAACAGTGCTGTGTTATGTCCTTCAATTATCTCCTCCTGCTGAAACTGCTGTGAGGAAGATCTTTGCCACGGATAGTAGAGGTGAGAAAATGAAAAAAAAACTCACTCCATAATTTCGTGTCAGTAGGCCCTAGGAAAGGAAAGGACCGAGTGTTCATGGTTCTTTGAACTTTTGGTGTCTCCTGACTCTTCTAGTCTGTAGTTACACCCTTACCCCAGCAGCATAGAAATATCTCCATAAAACATGAATTCATCTCCTGGGGGAGAAGGAAACTGAGTGAGAGGAGAGGGAAGCATTAAGAAGTCTGCTAAAAGAGGGGAGGTGTGCTTTTACGATCTGTGGCCTGCAACTCTCCCTTATCTCTGTTATAACTCTTCTCAGTCCTGATATGGAGCTGCTGGTCTTTGGCATGAGCTACACCACGGAATGACACGAGCTTTGACATGAGCTGCACCATCAGGGATGGACTGGGAGCAGCTGTGCTTTCCAAAGAGGATGTAACCCTTTGGAACAGCTGTTCATGGAGTCCGGGAATTACTGAGGGTGGAAAAGACCCTTAAGAACATCGAGGCCAGCTGTAAACCTGACACTGCCAAGTCCACTTGTAAACATCAAAAACAATCAGAAGCCTTGGGAAGTGGCGGAAAAATGGTTGATTCTTCAGTTTCTGAAGGGGCTGGAGAGGCCTCTTGCTTTGGGCCTCTCCACTTGCTCTAACAACAGAAATTCTCCCGCAGCTGCTCTTGACGTGAGCTGCCTCGAACCTGTATGGAAAAACCGGCAGCTGGAACAAGATACTGAGGAAAAGAGGTCTCTTAGATAAATTCAGCATGAAATATTTACCATGTGTGGGACGAGCCTTCCTCCGTTACCTTATCTAACACTGTTCTCAGACTCAGTGCTTGCAGCAGTAATCACGAAACCCTTCTGTGTTGTTCATTTTGAAAAGTGTCATGAAATTTGGGAAAAGGTGTATGAAGTCTGCTTTTGTTTACAGAAGTAGCAGGATCTTTCCAGTCTTCCTTCCTTCTGTTATCTGGAGGAGAAAAAACCATCTCTTTCCAGTGCATTATGGCAAAATTTTAAGTGGCAGCATGTCTGAGGTGAAAATTTTATCAGGGTGGCACAGCCAGAGTAAATTGGAGTGAGCTTGGATGACCTTTTCCTATAGCTCAGAAACACCGCTGTGAGCCTCACAGCTGGGGTTTTTTTTTGCTTTGCAGGAGCCCTCCAGAGAGAGGACAATCATCTATTGTCCAAAAGTACCACATTTTCTAACAAGAGCAGGAGGATGAGAGGCACGGATCTGGAATTATGGCAGCGTGTCACAAACGAGAGCAGCCAGGACACAACCCATGCACAAATCTGCTTCCTGAGGGAAGCACAGGGAAGGTACAATTGGCATCATCCAAGACAATAAAAGCAGCATGAAAAGAATTGCTGATGAGTATAAGAAATGCTGATGCCTTGGAAATGTGTTTCCTTTCATTCTTTCTCCATGGACACTTCCTTCAATGTCCTGGCCATCAGCTGTTGGCAGTTTAATTTTATTTGGAGAATGTAAATGGAGAATTTGGAGTTGTAAATATTGGCATTTTAGCAGCCAGACTATAGGGAAATGGGCCACGTGTATTTGCTGTTGTGGCTTGTAGCTGCTCCCAGTCCCATTGGTCAGGGCTCTTCTCCCAGTGAGCTTCCAGCAGCAGACTGAGCCCTCTGGGAAGCCCTCTGACAGATTTTGGGAGCAGTTTGTGGAGTTTAAGCGACATTCTCAAGTATTTTTGTTACAGAAGTGGGCCAGTGTAACAAGTCAGGGCTCGCAGCATTTTTCAGACTAGAACACCCCTGCCAGTCTCTCACAGTGTGGCATCAAGCAAGCTTTAATTATCATGTGCTTGACAGTAAGAGGTAATTGATTTGTAATTTGTCTTGGGTGTGTGGTTTGGTTTGGCTTTGGCTTTTAATAAGGAATTTCTCTAATTGCCATTTAATGTGCACTGTTCCATCCAATGCTTATATTTTTCCACTTGAGTGACTCTTCCCATAATGGTGTCTGTTTAAAAGGAAGTTTTTTGTCAAAGCAAGATTTGTGACGGGCCATAATCTTCCTCCCTCGAAAGAAAGCAATTACTCAGCCAAAATATGTACACCTTGGTGATTATGTCAATGTAACACTTCCTGCTGGGCATTAAACTGCATTATTCCTGCAGTCTGAACTGGGAATATGATTAATGACAGGTTCTGATACAGAAGATGGCAAATGAAGGCCGAGTAATAGTAATTTTTCATTTGAATCACAGCCAAATTGGCTGTTTTGCAGTACTCGTCTATGGCAATTATTTGTTGTTCTGCTTCCTAATGCTGATTTCCTTCCAGAGTTTATCAGCATGGATCTCAGGGAAACACTGGCACATTGTTTGTGTCTGTAAACACTTGTGGGCAGCTGGGGAAGGTGGCCCTGCCTGAACTGCTGATTACATCTGTTCAAATCCAGGCCCCCCTGCAGGACAGGGCTTTTGTGGAGTGCCTGCTTCTGCTCCTGTTCCTGCTCCTGCTCCTGCTCCTGCTCCTCTCCTGTTCCTGCTCCTGCTCCTGCTCCTGCTCCTGCTCCTGCTCCTGCTCCTGCTCCTCTCCTGTTCCTGTTCCTGCTCCTGCTCCTCTCCTGTTCCTGTTCCTGCTCCTCTCCTGTTCCTGTTCCTGTTCCTTCTCCTGCTCCTGCTCCTGCTCCTCTCCTGCTCCTGTTCCTGTTCCTGCTCCTGCTCCTGCTCCTGCTCCTGCTTCTGCTCCTGCTCCTGCTGCTGCTCCTACTTCTGCTCCTGCTCCTGCTGCTGCTTCTGCTTCTGCTCCTGCTCCTGCTCCTGCTCCTGCTCCTCTCCTGTTCCTGTTCCTGCTCCTGCTCCTCTCCTGCTCCTGTTCCTGTTCCTGCTCCTCTCCTGTTCCTGCTCCTGCTCCTGCTGCTGCTCCTGGGCTGACAGAGCAGCGTCCACCTGCCCGTGGTGACCACCTGCAAACGGCTTCATTGTGGTGACCTGGGGCTAAGAGGTGCAAACCTTCTGCAGATGCAGGGAGTTCCCCCAGCCCCAGCATCCTCTGGCTGCCAAAATTTGCTTCGTTTAATTGGAGCTGCAGGTTTGGGCTCTGCTGGGGAGCAGTGCTGAGCTCCTCGAAGGGCTTCTCACTTATTTGTTGTTCCAAAATAGGATGTTGCTGGGAAATGTTCAGGAGTGCTGACCTGCTGAGATAGATTGGGATCAGACTTTGGATAGATTTGCACAAGGGGTGCTCAGCACTTCTCGTTTTGCGGTGCCATGGGCAGGGACACCTTCCCCTATCCCAGGCTGCTCCAAGCCCTGTCCAGCCTGGCCTTGGCCACTGCCAGGGATCCAGGGGCAGCCACAGTTTTTCTGGGAATTCCATCCCAGGGCCTCCCCACCCTCCCAGGGAAAAATTCCTTCCCAATATCCCACCTAAATCTCCTCTCTGTCAGCGTGAAGCCATTCCCCCTTGTCCTGTCCCTCCATCCCTTGGAAATATTCTCTCTCCATCTCTCCTGCAGCTCCTTCAGGCACTGCAAGGCCACAATGAGGTCACCCCAAAGCTTCTCTTCTCCAGACTTAACAATTCTTTTAGCCTTATCCCAGTTTTCTTAGCCTGAAATTTGGCCCCAGTGTGTCTTTAAATACACAGACAAATTAAAAGGGAGAAAAATAAATAAATAAAAAAAAGAGTCGCCTTCATTTTCTAATTTCTCCATCCAATTTCTCCAGCTGTGTTTTGTAGTTCCACACAATAAGATAAAACTCATAAGGTTGGGTTAAGCTGATAGAGCATCTAGAAGAGAATCATTGAGATTAAACTTCCCTCCAGAAGTTTTCTTAAATGCTGTCCCTTTGGAAGTTCTCCTTCTCCAGAAGCAGGCAGTGTTCATCTTCCTAAGTAAATTATAAATTGCTTTGTGCCAGTTTGTCTTCAGGTGACCCTTGTAAATGTGTGCATCTCATTTGTTTTCCACATTTTAATTGAAACTAGCTGGGTGTAAGGCAGCAGAACTGAGGGTGCTTAAATTCTCATTAAAACGGCACAAACAAAAAACACTTCCATACGTGCAAGGAGCAAACGTGACTGCAAAACCCAGTTAATTCCAGAATTTCTGTGAATAGTCAGCCACTGATTCAAAGTGCGGGTTCATAAGGAAAATGAAACATGGCTGTACATACACAGGTATAAATGCATACATAAATATATATAAATATGTATCAATGCATCTATAAATCACAATGACTGGAGAGTTCTTAACAAGCTGCTGTTTTTTACTGTGAGCTGCTAATTGCAGGATGTGAAAATGCCCATTTTGGCTACTGAGACCCCATCAATGTACAGCCAGAGTGGGTGTGATTACCCAGCTTCCAACACACTGGACAAGGCACTGTTGGATTCACAAAGGAAACAAAATTATGTTTGAAATCTATTTATTACAGGATTAATATGATTGTGCTAAGCAATTTTTTGGGAACAATTACAACTTTTCAATCAGAAATGGCTTTTTTCTAGACGTTTCTCCCTTACAGAAATTACTTCTTGCTTTTAACACACGCTCACTGATTATGCAGATGGCTTAATGACCTCATATTCATTGCTGCTTCAATGTGGGAGCTGTATTCTTAGTTAATTCCATCTTTGCCTTTATTCAGAATATCTGATTGCTCCAAGTTCTTTGATGTGGTGGTTTTGATCACGCAGGGCTCTCGCTCACCATTTACAGAGATGTCTTAATGTACTGATCTCTTCAGAAAAAGTAATATTAAACCCTGTGTTGCATGTCCTGCTCATCCCAGCTCCCGGTAAAGCGAGAAAGGGGGCAGTCCCTCAGTGATTTCATTTTCTACATAGCAATATTTGTGCATAAGCCTCAGAAGTTATTTGCCTTTTCTGATCAGCAGTTAGACAGCAAATTGGTAGTAACTATCACATTAAAAGGAAAGTATTACTTCAGGATAGCTGAATAATTTTTCATTAAGGAGAACTTGCAAAGGGACAGCACTTAAGAAAACAAACCACAAAACTGTCACACAGCTCCAGCTCTCCCAGGGAATTCTGTTCTCTGAGCTGTCTCTTGGCTGCTACAACCTGGAAAATGCTGTTCCCTGGACTAAATATCCTCCCTGCCAGCTCTTCTGGTTTCATTGCTTGACTTCCATAAAGACGTGGGGTCCCCTACATATTTTCTAATATCTCCCCTTCCAGGGTGAAAACTCCTGAGCAGCAGGTTTTGGAGCTAAATGAGAAATCCTGTTCCTTCAGGAGGGGGCACCAGCAGCGAGGGATGCAGGCGATGCTTCTGTCCACGGTATCACTTAAGTCCCACTCTGGTCCGTAAGGCAGCAACCAGAGGAAAGCAAAGCCTTTTCCCCAGTTTTCCTAAAGCAAAGCAAACATGAGGTGCCCTGTAGGATATCCAACACCCCTTCACAGACTGCTGTTCACACAGTAATTCAGCTGGGCTTGAATATTTCTCCTACATTCAGCCCGTCAGTAATTTAACAGCGCTTAGATTCTGGTAAGGAGCTGCACTTAGGTCAAAGATGGTATTTCAAATCCACCCTGCCTGAGAAATAATGAGTTTCGCTTTGAGGGAGGGTATTGATTTTCACTGTGCTTGTGCTATCAGGAATTTAGATACCTGTTAGGATACTTTTTGTTATTTGAACAGAAAAAAAAAATCCTTATTCGTTATTGAAATTTGTTATTTGGTCTTGGGTGCTTTCAGTGTCGGTATTTTAAGTTTTAAAGGATTATTGGCTGATTTATAATTTAACCCTTACAAGTACAATCTACTTTTAGCTAAGACAAATTAACAATACCAAAATAGAGAGGCCAAAGCCACAGGGCAAAACTTTCAGATATCTTTTGCAGGTTTTCCTTTTGGGAATGAGCCGTGGTTGGGACTGATTCCCATCAAACCAACCAGAGGCTGGATAAAATAATATAAAGTTCTTGCTAAGAGAGCAGGGTGGAGGCAGATGTTCCCTTGTCTCATTTCTGTGTTTGCCTCTGGAAGGAGCTGAGCATGGGGAGTGCAGCTGCTGCAGCTTTTTCTGTCAGCCAGCAAAGGAGGTATTTTAATACAAGACACAAAACCCTTTACAAGGAGAAGTCACAGTGATGTGCCAGCTCCTGGTGAAACTGCAAAATAAACAACCAGAGAAGGTAGAAATCGAATCCAAACCAAGTGAGAGTAATAGGATGTGGGAGAGGAAAGCAAGGAACTGAAACTTGGAGAACATCATGTTTTTTCTGCTTGGTGAATTGGTTTTTAAAAAGAATATTTGGTCACTTATGTGTGCCCTGTCTGATTCCATGTATGCCTGGTTTAATTTCAGTAGATTTTGTCCCTGTTTACTACCCACTCATAGGAATTCTGAAAAAGAGAGAACTACCATCTTTTATCTCTTGGTAAAAATGTGCTGTCCTATGCTAATGTGCTTGTTTCCAATGTCCTTGCCATCCTTCCAGTTTATGATTTACAACTTAGGGTTTAGTAGTTATTATCTTTGTAACAGAATTTGTGACATGGCTGGCTCCTATTTTAAAGAGACTTGTCTTAAGAACAGAAGAATATATGGGTTTTGGGCAATAACAGTATGATAGACATATCAAATTGCACATCAGATCATCCACAATAAGGCTGCATTCCATGAATCAGTGGTGGAAACGATGTCTGCACTGTTATTACACCCACAAGTCCACTTGTAGCTGTTCTCAGATGAATATAACTTCAGTTTCAACTTCTCTTGCTTAGTGAAAAGCAAAACCCCTGTGGTTTTTGATCTAAATGCAGGTAGCAGCAGAGAACAATTGCTCATTAGTAAAAGCTTTTTACCACTGAAATGTGCGACTGTTCCTTTGTCTACAAATACACACAATTCCTAATTCAACATCCTCAGTGCACATTTTTCTGCTGCTTCTCATTTTAATCAAAGGGAGCTCCTTTGATTTCATGAAGAATCCACTGCGGGGTCGTGCTGGCTGACTGCATTTACCTGAGTTGATTTTAAATGTTTACTTCTGGACTCTCCAAAGTGGATTTGCCAAGAGGAAGTCGCTCAGAGTTCCTCCTGGGCACACACCTGCATTTTTTTGGGGAATAGTAATGGCACCCTAGCAACTGGACTGGAGCCACACAGTTGGAGGTTTATTTATGGGATGGCAGGTTTGTGCCACATGTACACATGGATTACTGAGGTTTTTTTTAGACTTCAGCCTGGCATTAAACAGGGAAGCACTGTCAAAGAGTACTTAGGGAATGGGGGGAATGATTTATCTGTCGAGTTTCATCTGAGTAACAACAGAGGAGTGCAGAGGAGAAGGGTGAGAGCTGAGAGACTGCCCAAAGCTCTGGGGCATGGCTGGCGAGGGGGCACAGAGTGGCAGCCAAATAACCAAAGCAGCATCCTCCAGTCCCATTTTTTGGATGCCTGCTGTGAGAGGTGGCACAGGCAGCAGCATGATGTCCCTGTAAGCTTTAACAAACTTGAGAGGGAAATTGATTTTAGAGACTTGTAGGTGATTCTGCTTTAAAAAAGATCTGTTTTAACACTGCTTTGGTGTTCACTGATGGGCGTTCTGCCCTTTTTTGCTGTTCCCTTCCCCTGGAACTGAATGTTCAGGTCACAGCATAATGCAGGAGTTGGTATTTTCCCTTCATTTGTGCCTTTAAATAGCCCCTGCTTTCACTGTTTTGGTCCTGAGACAGACAGTTGTCCTTCAGAAGAAATAGATGGTCTGTTACATAAATAGAAGATAATGCAGCTCACTTTATGATGACAGTAGTGCAGTGTTTGGTGTAATTTTTGTACATCAAGTTGGATATGCAAATGCATTAACTAATTTCTTAAAGATAAATTTACTGCCTCATCTTTGGTTCCGCCTCCTTTCTGTTTTGTTTTGCCAAAACGTTTGGATTCCCAAGCCCACCTCAGTTCCTTTCATGCAGAGAAATTTGAAAATGAAAGATTATATTTATTTACTGTCCCTGTACCATTTCAAAACTTGAAATTATGAGTCCTTGATTTAGATTTAGACCTTTCCAAGTACATGCTGTACAATTTTACAATTACTAAAGGCAAATGTCTTCACAAGTAGCACATAATTGACTGTATTTGGAGGCAATAAAAGGCTACAAGTACGAGGTCTGGTGTTTTGCCCAAGTGAAGAATAAGCTCAGATTCATTTTGAGAGACAAGTGTTTTGTGAAGAGGTACTTTGGTCTTAAAGGCTGAAGGCAGGAGTAGCATGTAGGCTTTGTGAAATCAGACAGGAACAGGGATGAATTCTGTCCTAATTAGCTGCAGACTCTTGATTTCACACTTCTTGTCTCCTGATTGGCACCAAAGACATTCCCCTCAGACCTGGCCCTGTCCCACATCTCAGACATCCCTACCTGCACCCAGTGCTGTTTTGCACAGCTGGTCAGACTCTGTCTCCCATCCAGCTTTCTCTTGCCTCTCTTTTTTTACCTGATGTTTTCTTAGAGGTGTTGACCCTGGTGGTGAGGAAAATCTGCGCTGCACTGACAGAACCAGCTCATGGTGTGTTAGGACTCCTTGCTGCAGGCAGGGCTATGAGATCATGGATTGGTTTGGGTTGGGAGGGACCTTAAAGCCCATCCAGTGCCAGCCCTGCCATGGCAGGGACACCTCCCACTGTCCCAGGCTGCTCCAAGCCCCAATGTCCAGCCTGGCCTTGGACACTGCCAGGGATCCAGGGGCAGCCACAGCTGCTCTGGGCACCCTGTGCCAGGGCCTGCCCACCCTCCCAGGGAACAATTCCATCCCAATATCCCATCTAAACCTCCTCTATTTCAGTTTGAAGACTTGAATCATCCCATGTGAGTGGGTTTTGCCCTTGGATGTGGGGCTAGGGAGGTGTGGAACAGTTGCTGTGCCCCTGCTGGCTCTCAGTGCCCGGGTCCCCTGGTGCCTCCTGTCCTGTCCCAGGGGTGTGGAACTGAGACTGGGCTGCAAACAGCAAAGGGGTTTTCGTGTCTCTTGTGAATCCCCGTTCCTTTGTGGATTCCTTCCAAATCAGTGGGTTTAGGTGCAGCCACCAAACAGCAAACCCTGGTCCCCACCTAGGCCTCAGCAAATAGAAACGTCTTATTTCAGTGAAAAATAATGAAGGTGTTTGTACTAATGGCCTTAATAATGACCTTGTTTGACTGCAGAATTCTGTGCCTGGACTCGGTTACTTGCCCATTAATACAAATGCTGTCAATTATAAAATATTTAGACACTTATTGATGGGAAAATTGCCTGCACAGTGCTGAATTTAATGTGAAAGAAACAAATCTGTCTGCAATTTGCAGAATATGCTGTGCTAAGTTGACTTAGCAGGATAACTCATGCTCCAGCGAATTCAAATATTTGTTTTAAATATATGAGGATTTCCTGACATGTCTTTGAGCAAATGGTAATCCTACAGTGTCTGTGAACTGCTTGCTTGTCTTGCAGGAAAACTGACTCAATAAATCCATATTAATGATACCTTTAGATGCAAAAGATATTATTTCAGCCTGCCATTTCTTAGACCGTCTGGGGGAGACTGCACGTATCTTGTTCAGCCCAGCACTCTCCTCAAGGAAGAAACATCTCTTATTATGAGCAGATTATGCATTGGTTTACAAGTAACAGCTCTGAAAGTGGTGGCATTTCACAGCAGTCCGGATCAGGGGTGGATTCTCAGCTGGATATGTTGCTCTGGCTCCCAGCAGGTGTGAGGGGCTGCTGCCCTGCCCCTGCCTGGGCTGGGTTTGGTTGCTGTGTGTGCACACCCAGAGGGAAATGACGCTGGGAAATGAGACTGGAGTGGGCACTGGCGGTGGCTTTGGGTCTCTTGGATGAGTCCTGGCTGGAGTTCTGTCCCTAAGGGTGGCTGAGCACCAGTTCCAGGGCTCCTCTCTCATCAAAATGTTTGGATCTGTCCCACTGATTGCAGTGCGGCCCTGTTCTTCCCTTTCCCTTCCTTTTTCCCTTTTCCCTTTTCCCATTTCCCTTCCCACCTGGGCCTGTAGCTGTGAGTATTCACTCACTAACTGCTGTTGTGGGGCTCAGTCCCGTGGACACTGCCTCTTTCCCTTCCCATCAGGGACAGGCTTGTTGAGATCCCACAGTCCTGGCTCTGTGCACCGCAGAATTCCAAACCCGCGCTTAGAGCTGAGAATGTGGACCTGAACAAACCCACCCCCTCCTCCTGGATAACCTGTGGGGAGCCTGGTGCCAGAAGGGGTGAGAGATCTCTGAGGGATTTTATGGGTTCTCTTTCAGTTGTGTTTGCACATGGGACTGAAAATGTGGCTTTTCCCCTCCTTTTTGTGGAGCTCTGTGGGCAGAGTGAAGAGTTCCAGGCCAGGAGCAGCCTGGGGCAGTGGAAGGTGTTCCTGCCTATGGCAGGGGTAGAATGAGAAGTTCTTTAAGGTCCCTTCCAACCCAAACCATTCCACAATTCTCTGAATTAAGAGGCTTTTGCCCAGTGTTAGACTCTATTTGTAGTTTTGTGATCCAGCCCCCAGACTGGGTTGGTGTGATGTGCTGCTCTGACAGAAGCAAACACGATTCTCAGTGATCTCTTCAGATTTTATTCAGCAGAGTATGTTTTGCTTAAAGGCAAAGCACTGTATGAATCAGTCTTGTTTAAATTGCTTTTAGAAGAGAAAAAAGTAGGACATCAGTGAAATAAGTAGGACATGCGGTGCAACAAGAGCTAAATCCACAACAACCTGAGGCAGAATATGGTGGCAAACCACGCTCCAGAGTGTAAAATACAGAACACCGAGAACAGGCAGGGATTTTTTACAACGGGTAGGCACAGTCTTTGCACACCACCAAAGTTACGTGGTTCCCTACGCTGATTTCATCTCTGTGTGCCACACCAGATGCTGCAAAGAGTGACAGGCTGGGCTGACAGAGCACATCTCGGGACTGCTGAGCTGGGGTTTGTGACACACACATAAGGCTGAAAGCATTTGGCTTTGCCATTTGGGGGGGATTTTCTTTGGTCTCTTCCTGAAATGGGGAGAATTTTCATTTGTGCCTGTTCTGCTCCACGGTGATCTTGGTTTTGCTTTTTTTTTTAAATTTAGCCTTTTTAAAAGTAAGGGCTATAGGATTAGGTAAGTGTTGGAAGAGAGTGTTGGAAAGGGGGAAGCCTGGAGGATGTGATTATGGGAGGAAGTGAGAACTCAGGGAATTTAGGGTGTGATTAGAGGGCAGGAGGAATGGGGAACGTGAGGTTGGTTGTGCTGATGGGCAGAGTGTGGCTGGAGCACAGGGAGAGTGGTTCCTGGCCCCAGGAAAACCATACAGCCCATGGGATTGGGGAATGGGGCTGTTCCCTGTTGGATGCTGAGGATCAGACAGAGGCCAGGATGTGCAAAGTGTGAAATGTGACTCCCCACGGGCAGCGGGGCTGGGTCTGGAGCCACCAGCACTGAAACACCAGCACCAGAGTGGGGCAGAGCTGGGGCACAGGAGCTGGGGGAGCTCTGGGCTGCCAGAACAGCTTCTCACCTGGCAGAGGGGAACCCCAGAAATAACTCTGATAATAACAACAACAACAACAACAACAACAACAATAATAATAATAATAATAATATCAACCCAGCAACTCCAAAATAAGAAGGTGGGGGGAATAAAAGAGTTTTAAGTCAAATGAGATCTTTTAGATGTTTGAAAGCATCAGACAACTCTAAGGGTTGGGGGATACCTCCCCTCCTAAAAGCAGGTACCAGAGAGGTGTTAGCAGCCTTTAGGATGGCTCAGAGTGTTCTCAGCCTGGCACTGTGGGTGCCACTGCCCGTGCCTGTGCCGAGTACAAGCTGCAGCAGCCTTTGCTCAGGGACAATGTGCTGTTTGAAGGCCGCCCACAGGGTTTATTCTTGCAGAAAGCAGAGGCAAAGACTAAACTATTGTAGCTGCAGGTGCTTCTTTGCATGCCAGTGACACACACAGGGTTGGGAAAGGATGGCAAAAAGGATGGCAAACAGCCCTGGTGCTCTCCTGTTCCCGGGGCAGGAGGATCCAGCCCCTGAGTGCAGTGTAAAGCTGAAGTAAGGAGACACTGCCCCAGGGCATTTATTTCTCAATGCACAAAGTCCTCTCTGCCACACACATCTGATTTCTTCCAGGTGCTGAACTTACAGGTGGATGTTTCTAATGACTCCCTGCAGCTTTTACACAAAGCTACATTCAAGGTATTTTGCATTTTGGCTCTTTCAGATCCGTGGGTCTCATTAGTGAAGGTTTATCAAAAGGAGACTTCTGTGACTTTTTACAAACATAGCAAATACTACATTGATCAGTGCCTTCCAGCTTTAAAAAAATAATTCAAATTTCAAGGATATAATACTTTTATATCACGACAAATAATGTAAAAGCCTTTGCATGAGTCAATCCTATCAGGCAGCTGTTGAAGTCACACTGTCACTGATCCTGTAGTGAGAAGTGATTTCAGTGCGAGGGAAATGTTTGCTTTCACCCTTTGAAAATTGTACTCAGGCTGCTTTATGGCAAGGAGCAAAAATGTCAATCTATTCTTTCATTAAAAGGTGGAGGCGTGGGTGTAGAACAATGCTGTTACCTGTTGGTGTTTTGAAAAATAGCTTTCCACAGAGGTTACTAAAGAAATCTTTTAGAAAACACCGACTTGTTGGCAGTGGCACAGAGATAAAGCAACAGGCACAAATGAATGCTAGAGGGAAAATTATCTCAGTCTCTAGAAGGTGGCAATCCCTTTCAGGATTCATTTTTCCCAGTAAGTTTCTGAAGCTGTTTTGTAAGCCACTCTGGATTTCCTTCCATTATAACTATTTAAAAAACTTTAAATAGTTCAGTTGAAACTGGTTTCACTCTAAAAAGTAGGAAACAAGGCATCATGTAGAAGGCTTTTGTCTTTCCTGCACCCTTCCTTCAGGCACTGCATTTAAAGTGAGCTGCTCTGTATCTCAATATATACATATATATATTTATATTTATACACCTGTGGCGTGTTTTTTCCACCCAAAGCCAGGTGTTCACAGCATGCACTGTCCCACACTCATTCCATAACAGCAACACACAATTTCTTTGAAAGTCTTCCTCATCTCCAGGCTCCTGAAGGCGTAAATGAGCGGGTCAATGACCGAGTTGCACATGATCAGCACCAGGTAGGTGTTGAAGTGCGCGGTGTAGCAGATGCAGTAGGGGTTCATGGGGCAGGAGATGATGAGGATGAGGTGGAGGAAGAAGGGCGCCCAGCAGACAATGAAGACCCCCAGGAGGATGGTGATGGTGACAGCGCCCTTCATGCAGGTGCGCTGGGGGGGCACGCCCTCGACGGGCAGCGCCGCGATGCGCTTGACGTGCAGGCGGGCGAACAGGAACATGTGCACGTACAGCGAGGCCATGAGCAGCAGCATGGTGAAGAACATGGTGATGAGACACACAATGACAGTTTTGCTCTCCGAGTAGGCAATGAAAATGATGCCGCAGATGATGCAAGCCACCCAAATGAGCACAATGAGGGTCAGGGCTTTCTTCACCGTCATGATGCTGTGGTAACGGAGGGCATAGAAAATAGTGATGTACCTGTCAATGGCTATGACCAAGAGGTTGCAAATGGAGGCTACCAGAGAAATACAAATCATTGAGTCAAAAACATTGTCCATGTGCTGGATGAAGTGGTCGTCGATGATCAGGTAGCCGTTGCTGAGGATTGCAATCATGACGGTCTCCAGGGCGTTTGACATGCTCACCAGCATATCTGCCACGGCCAGGCTGCAGAGGAAGAAATACATGGGAGAGTGCAGGTTCCCATTCTTCAGCACTGCCAGAATGACAAGGATGTTTTCCAGGAGGCTGATGATCCCCAGAGTCAAGAAGACCTCAGCTTTGATGAAGACCTGCTCGCAAAATCCGTCGCCGCTCCTGTTGTTCAGGATGGAGTTGTTGAAGTCTTCGGTGACGTTGAGCAGCATGGGCTGAAATGAGAATGCAAAGTGCGTGGTGTTCATTGTCAGCAAGGGAGCTGAATTAACCAGTGACTGTGGACCTGAGACAGCACAGGTTAAAAAGAGAAAGAAGGAAAAAAAAAAGGAAAAGTCCTTCCAAGAGCTGCTGGATACGGGGTGGAATCAAGCAGGACTTTAGTCACTTTTACAAGTGCAAACATCAAAAAGTCTGCATTTACAGTGAGTTTTATGTCAGGCTGCTCTTCCCTTCGTAAGAAAGTGAGCTTTGAAGCTTGTAGGCAGCAGACAGTTTTCTCTGCAGGGAAGAATCAGCAGCAGGACACTGCTGGGTTCAGCTCTCCTGGTGGTTAAAAGCAGGGAGTTCTCACGTCTGCTGGGGCAGGTGGGTTGCCAGCATGTTGCAGCTCAGCCAGGCATCTGTTGCTTTTTCACTGGGAAGAAAGGAGAAGAGAACTAAGGGATTTATACATGCAAGAAAGAAAAACCAACTCCTACCTCGTCCTGCGAGCAGAGCATTGGCCATTGGAGAGCGAGCACCTTTGTGAGTGACAGCTGGAGCACCTGGAGCGGCATCCCGGCACATCCGAAACTGTCTGGCGCCCTCTGCAGATACCGAACGGGACGGATTTGCCGTGAAATTCCTCTGGAAAATGCGGTTTGCATCCCGTAAAACTTTCTGCCTGTTCCGGGTCCTGCCTGCCCTTGGGAAGGTTTGGGGCAGGCAGGGTGCTCATACAGCATCCGTGCGCGTTTGAGCACCCTGAGCAGCCACTAGGACTGGTCTTAACTGGGATTGTGCCCATTTAAACCTCTGCAGGACCGAGGAGATTTTCATTTATCACGTATTATCAGGCAAGCATAAGGTAGATTTTCCTTGCACTTCATTCATTCTATATTTCTGTGGTGCAATTTTCTTAGTTTGATTTTTTTAGAAGCACTTGCTGATGTCTAAACTCTTCCCAACTCATGTTTTTGCAGAAGTATTTTACAAGCAAAAGCAATGTCACTTATATTAATGTCTGGGGCTTCTGTTGCAGGTTTGTTAGCTAAAAAAAGTCACCAATTTCTCCCAGTTGCATTCTGAGCCCGCAGAATTATTATCATGCACCCATAATCCAACACCAAGAGGCAACAAATCTCAAATTGAACTTCCAGGTGACAGTTTTACAAAGACAACATTCAGAACAGTAATTTTAAGTGAATAAATAGCTGGGGACTTGCCCAAGTTGCACAGGTAATGTTTTAAAGATCTTAATTGGTCTCTTCCTAAATTCACAGTGATGTATTTTAGAGCAGATATCTTAAACCAGCAAACTGTCTCTGCCATGCCTCTGATCCCATGGTGGGGAAAAGACATTCCCTCCATCCCAGCGTGGCAGGTGTGGATGCAAGGCTGGAGCAGCAACCTCTGCTTTGTGCAGAAGCCTCAGTGCTTCCTGCCAGCTTTTGGGGCCCATGGAGGGCACCAGGGTAGTGATTTCTGGGCACAATGGCTGTAAATGTCCTTGGAAAAGTTGTTTCTCCAGGTGAGGAGGAGCCCATCTTGGCAAAGCTGGGCAGGTGTCCCTCCCTGCCAGCTCTGTCCTCTCTTCTGAAGTGGCAGGTGGAGGCTGCGTCCCCCCAGGGCGAGGGCAGGATCCAAAGGCACTGCTTACCCTGGAGGAGCAGCATCCTCCTGGGCTTGGCTCTGGATTTCCTGCTGATGGAGGGGCTCTTCTGTTTGAGGCACCCCCAATTAAAGCACTTCCCAGCAGTGCTGGGCCCATCTAGGCAGTGCCAGCAGTATCTCTGCTGTTCCTGTAAGTGGTGACTCCAGAATGCTCCATCCCGTGGTGCCACACTACTTCAAAAGGCAGCTACAGATTCCCCGACCTTTCAGCTGGGGTAGGAAGTCATTAAATGTGTTGCATCATGAGTTTGTGAATGTTTGTGGCAGCAGGACAAGCTACCGCTCGCACTGAGCTGCAATTTGAGGTGGAAATTGAATGTTGGACACCAAAGTGGATTAATGGCACTATCAGCTTGGCCATTAAGTGCTAAAAATACTGGGCTAGAGCCTCCTGTGTGATGGCAAACTCAGACTGACGCTGAGGCCTGTGCAGAGAGGGGAAGAAGCTGTGTCTGCACAAAAGACAGCAACATGTGAGCCCTTATTTTCAAAAGGATTTCTCTGCTCAGCACTGGAAAACGTCCATGGTCTGAAACGTCACAATATATTTTGTATTCTCATCTAACAGATGCTGCTCCTCAGCTGTCAGTTCGTGCTTTGTGTCCAGGGATACAGGCAGTGGCTGGGATCAGGGCAGTGCAGAGCAGGCAGGCTGCTCTCACATGCCCCCAGCGCTGCAGTGGGTCTGTGTCCTGGCAATGCTGCACGGCACCTGAGGGCTGGCACATTGCCGAAATGCTGGCACACATTCCTGTCCTCAGTCTCCTAGACAGGGAAGTCCACTCATCTTGGATAGGAGAGCAGAGCGAGGGCAGAGCATTGCTCCAAGCCACGGTGTAGAAAATGAAATAATAGCTTGGTTTAGGCCCCCTTTCCATCAGAACCTGGTGAGGAGAAGGTTGGAGAGTGAGGGAGGGGAGATCTGTGTGGATTCCCCAAGTTTTGCCTTGTCCATTGCTCTTCCCAGCTCTTTGCCCAAGGCCTCGAGGGAAGAAGCTGCAGCTTGGAAGGTGCTTGGGGCTGTTGTCAGTGGAATCCACGATGGAAAAGGTGCAGCTTGAGTGGACCAGTCAAGGCTGGGATGTTTGGGCTTTGCTGGGTCAGGGTGAGTCAGGAAGCTCATGGTACACCCGAGTGTTTGCTTGCAGCTCTGTTAATGTCCAGGAAGTGTCACCTTCTGCTTGAATCAGTGCCTGAAGTGCCCTCCTCACCTCTTGTCTCGGGCTCTGCAGTCCCTGACTAATGTTCCCGTTCACAGCCTGCTCTCCAGGCATTGTGCGAGTACATTTATTTGACACCCAGGGAGTAGAGTCCTCCTTCAGCTGTGTTCTTGTTTGTTCCCTGGACTCAACCCCCAAACCTGTTGTTTTTTCATCCCCTGGTCTGTGAAGGAGAGAAGTCCTTGGTTGCTGTCCTGTAGTTGCTATGCAACTGTCACCTCCTGGCTGTGCTCTCATGCCATGTTTGACTCCAGCAGCAGCTGGGGATGGAGGTCAGGGGACAATGGGTGCTTGGGAGAGAAAACATCTCTTACACCATTGTTCGTTCCCCCCCACCGTGGGTATTGTACCTCCTTCCCATATTTTATTCTTTCGGCCTCCAGGCCAGAATCCCAGACCTGTTTTGTTCCTTGCAGAAGGAGAGGAAATGAGTATTTCAAAAACCTGCCATGACTCAGGCTCTCACAGCTGTGGCGATCAAACAGGTGGTAAAGAAATCTCTGTGGGTTTGGCCTCCACAATCACCCTCTTCTGAGTATTTCTTATGAGGAGTTTTCACACCCCCAGAAGTTTATAGAGACAAGGGGTGATTTTTATGCTCGTTTTACTTCACCTCCCAGACTGTGATTTTGACTGCAGAAGAGCTCTTCAGCCTCCAGAGTGATTTACTGGAGGTGGGTTCTGGAGATGGGCTTCAGGGTCTCGCTTAGCTGAGAAACAGAAAGCTTCTGGAATGCATCTCACGTTCAAAACTCGTGCTGGTTCTGTGTGCAAACACCAGCACTTGGGTGCACTGCTGCAGTTAAAACCTGTTCTTTAACTAGGACAGTTTTTGCTGAGGAAAACACCCCCCCCCCCACCCCCGCTTCTACAATGATAATTTAAAAACCCATAAAAATGAAGTTAAAACAGGTCCAGATTTGACAATATTTATCAGCAGCCGCCTTCTTTTAGAGCGTGTTCAGAGGAAAATGCCTCTGAGCTGTTCTGTACTCTGGGCTTCTGATCAGTGCCCTTGCCAGGGGTGTGCAAGACCCGATTCCTGTTCCTTTCTTTGCCAGAAAAGATGAGAGAGTTCACGAGCACAAAGCTGGATTTGTCAGGGTTTTGCCCTGTGCTTTCAGTGCTCTGGGCACTGCCAGACCTTTCCTTTAGCAGCAGCCTCTCATACAGCCCTGCCATCATCTCTGCTTATCTGCCCTTGCCAGGGCTGCCCTTCACTCTCTGAGTGAGACTCCAAACTTGAAATTATTATCTAGCCCAAGAATCTGTAATGAAAGTTTTGTGTGCTTCCATCACAGCAGATGGATCTTTAAAAGAATCATGAGCAGCCCTTAAAACAAATGTCAGGACAACCTGCCCCGAGCCCGCAAAGATGCAATGGGTTAAATGTGGAAATTAGATTTATGGTGATGTCTCTTACATTACTTTCATTCATTTTCTTTCCTAAAATAACTCCCTTTCTGAAAAAATAAGCTGTAAATAAGAGGATGTCAACACAGTTAATGAAATGTTGGCTGTGATGAAGGCAAAGCAAGGGTTTGGCTGCTTCAGCTACCAGCAGAAATGAACAATTTTCTGAGGTAAAAACCTCTGCCATGTTTCGCTAAGCAGTTAAAAAGCAAGGTTGATTTATTTTTTTTTTAATGATACTATTGCTCAGTTGTTTCTTCACTAGTCAAACTATTTAATCTTCAGGGAAAGGTAAAGAGAAAGTAACATTAACTGCTAAATGTGCATCATGGAATTTTCTAAGAGAATTCCCCTGTGAGGTTGTTGAATGAAAAATCTTGTTTAACGCTTGACATGAGATTAAGCTGATAATGGCTGATAAATGCATATCACTTTCCTTCATTTTCACTCTTTCTCAACAAGAGTTTCTGCCAGACAAAAGTGGAAATTTCAAAGGAAATTAGAGGATAATAAGCAGATGGTTTCTCCCATGCAGCAGGGAATTATTCCTGTCCTGTATTTCCAAGCAGCCAAAGCAGTGAGTGAAAAACTCTTGAAGAGCTTTTCTCTGTTTTATTCTTTATAGAAAAGGACTTGAAAGGTGAAATATTTTATCTTAGCAAAGCAAGCTGTGCTGGTTTTGAATTCTGTGTACATTTCTGGAATGTGCATTAGGGCTTTGATTGGGAATACCTGTAAACACGGGCTGGAATTCATCCCCTGGGCAGCTCACGGTGGCCGCTCAGCGCTCTGCTGACCTGCAGAGCTGCTCGGTGCCCAAGAGCTGCCTCAGTAGGGTTTAAGTTTTTGATGAAGGGATACTTGACAAAATAAATGAAACTTCAGATCTGATTCAGCACACGGCTTGTACAACATGAACTGTTTGACTATTGACTTAATTTGAGAAAAAACCCGTTTGCTACTTTTCACTGAAACGTGGAGAGATCACTGGTTACTACAAATAGCAGAAACACACTTTGGGGCGTTTTCTATGATTATATAAAATGATTATAAAATATATAAAATGATATAAAGTGATTTATAATTTATGATTCTAAAACTCCAAAAAATCTGGAATTAGGAGCCTCACAAGAACCTGGCACATGATAAAACCGAAGTAAAGACACAGGTGATTAAGTTCTGTCTACTGAAATGCTGTTTTTCTTCAATGTCTTGAGGCAACAGCTTTCCAAGAGCAATTTTAGTCCTGTCAGAGTCACAGGCTTCAGGATCACTTGCAATATCAGGTATCAGATGAAATAATGGAAAGATTTCCATGGTCTTCTTCCAAGCAGTTGTAGTTCCTACAGCTCCCAGTCATGCCCATAGCTAATGATGTTATTTTTTAGTCTGAGGCAAGAATGAATCCGACATCAGCTGTGGCCAGTGGAAGTTCAACATGTCTGCACCACATTGCTGGCAGAGATTTTCAAACTGGAAGAGTGAATCCTCACCTGACCCAGCTGAATCCCTGCTGAAGCCAAGCACCCGGAGTTTGCATCCTTTAGGATGTTATCCGCTGGATTTTCCTTCAATCCTGGCTGGAGCAAAAGCACCAGCACTGCAAGTGAGGAGGCAGCCTGCCAAACTGTGATTAGTGAGGAGAAGGAACACAAAATCATGATTGCAATGAGGGGGCTTTCAGATGAGGATTTCTATAATTTCAGCCAGTTAAAAGGTTAATTTAAACAGACTCAACTTTGGAACATTTTGTATGATTTTCCTTCTCATCCCTGGGTAACAGGAGACAAAGCAGACCTGATTGCAAAACACTTACCAGCACCTGCAGGTGCTTTTCATGTTAAAGGGGTTTTAAGTGCTTCAGACTAATAATGCTCAGTGTCAGTTTTGTTCTCTCATTTACAGAGTGAGAGAGAAGCAGACGTGATTGAGCCAGCTGCATTCTGCTCTTCAGCTCCGTCAGGGCCAAATATCCCTGGAATATCTTCCTCCTCTCCCTGGAAGCTTCACAAATCTCATTGCCCTGTGGTGCTGGCGCTGAGGGATGGGTGCACTTGGCCTTTTCAAACCTGATTGCTGCTGCTGCTGACCTCACTCCTGGACCAGAGAGAACTGTAAGGCTCTGGAGGCTGGCAAGCTTTAAAGATGATTTTACTGAGCTGTCAGGTGCTGTGGATGGATGGATATGGGGACAAATTGTTCTGCTAATGTTAAAGTGCCTCTGTTTGTTGCAGTGCTTGCAGTCCAGTGTTGCTGCTTTGCAGACAAGCAGGACAGAAAAAAGCCCCACAACCAGACCCTATCCTTTAATTTTATTTACCAGTTAGGTCTAACTTCTGCCTTTCTCCTTTGTTCCAAGGGTTTCCTGTTCTATTCTTTTCGTGTTTGGAAGATGCTGCCCTGTGGTTATTAAAAGTTCCATCTTCAGTGCTTTTATCTGCATTGTTTTTGCAATTAACTTCTAGAACAGAGTGAAGCAATCTTTACTTACTTGTTATGGTTTGGGGATAACCAGGAATTTGCTGCCCTCCGGAATGTTGCTCTTCAACAGTAAAATGGGAATTAAATGCTCTTCAGGGTTAGAGAGGTTCCCTTTTCCAGATTCTGCAGTTTGCAATGTGATCCAGCTGTTGTGAGTAATGTCAGACTACAAGGGGTCAATACAGAATATTTTCTGTCAGAAACAGAACTGTCTTGATTTAGAAAGCAAAACAGATTTGGAAAGCCAGTATGATTCATGTAACCTTGTATGAATTTATTATGGAAAGCAGAAGTGACAACTAGTTATTCATACCATTTCTTTCCTTCTTTTTCTTCTCAGTTGAGGTGTACAAGGTTATTTACACATCTTTGAATTTAATAATAATCTATAGTTAGATGTTTCTGAATAGCACATTTTTTTATCTGGCATAAAAGCAGAAGCTGAGGTTTAAGGTTTTGTTTGCTCTGAATATTGTCTTGACAAGAAAAGGGCTTGTCATGACAAGGTTACATCTGTCACTCATCCTGCACCACTTCTGATGGCAGAAATAAAGGAACTGCAGCTGATTTCACGCTTTTGTGGCTGCTTAGAAACTTCCCAAAATGTTTTGCAGCCTTGCTCTTCCAGGCCAGCGCCTTGGAGGACGCAGGTGCCAGAACCTCCAAGCAATCAAGCCTGACCTGAGGAGCTCCCTCGTTCACAGAAGGGTTTTGTGTCACTGCTCCACAAACTCTTGCAGAGGGGCAGTGAACCTTCAATCCCCTCCTTCTTCTCCTGAATCCCCTCTTTGAATCTGTGCTCTATTATTATCTTCTGTGTATTAGTTATTAATAAATTTTGTTATAAATGCATAATAGATGTGTCTAAGTACAATATATAGAGATTCAGTGCCTTGCTTGGGCTTTAAATTACACCACTGGGTGTAAAAAGGGTGAGGATTTGGGGGAGTGCTTGGACTTTGTGTTTGCAACACTCCTGACTGTGGCCTGCAATAGAATTCCCTGCGCAGGGGCACAGATGGGTGAGTGAGGAGCTCCAGCACTGACCTGGGACACAGTGGCCATGTGGGGAACCCTTTGCTTTGTTCTTGTCTTGCTGCCCAAGCCTGAAAACAGAGGAGGAGGCTGGACCAGACCTGTCCCAGGCTGGTGGTGTCAAGACCAGACAAATAAGGAGAAGGGGAGGAGGCGGCTGCAATCTCCTGTCATCTTTTTTAATATTTTGTCATTTAAATTTTTTTTTTTTACGATTTGGTTTGCTGAAATAAATCTGGAATATCTGTTTTGATTGATGAAAGGATTGAAGTTTCAAAAGGAGGTTACAGGAGAAGAAGCATCCCTTTGCCTCTTTCCAGGAGGAAAAGACCATCCTGGACTACAGAGGACCCTGATTCTGTACCCACTCTGTGCCTCATCAAAGGGTGCTGCTGTTCCCCAGCTTTCAGAAGATGATCCAGCTTCCCTCAGCATTGCTTTAGCTCTCTTTTTGATTCCACAGCCGATTCCTTGCTATTTCACACCTTTCAGCACTTGCCCCTTGCCCCTGCTGTGCCCAGCCATTTCCAGGAGCCATTCCCAGGAGCCATTCCCTGGGCACAGCCACTGGAGAGTCCGTGGTTTGCTGACTCCTCTCACTTAAACCCACAAACTCTTCAAAGGTTTTGCTTTATGGCCCACCTTTTAATAGCCTGAAATGAAGGCAGTGTCTGGTGCCACCTTGTGTCGCAGAGGAGCAGACCTGTGGAGCTGTCACTTCCTCTGGGCATTGGAATAATGTGGGGTTAACTTCTCGACTTTGGGGTGCAGCATCAGAATTAACAAGGTGGGATCACCAGGGAGATTCAGAGGGTGAGACTTGCATGAAATGTGTTTTAAGCGGTTGAAAAATTAATTAAACTATGAATTGGTGCAGTGATGCTTTGGCTTTTCCTGGAATTGTCCAAGGCCGGGCTGGACAGGGCTGGGAGCAACCTGGGCTAGTGGAAAGTGTCCCAGCCCATGGCAGGGCATGGGATGAGATGAGCTTTAAGGTTTTTTTCCAACCCAGGGCATTCTGTTATTCCATGATTTCCTTTATTGCTGTTTGTTGCACACAGTGAGAAGCTCAAAGGAGATTGCTCAGGTTGATGAAGAATTGTTATTTTTAGCAACATGTGGGCTGAGCCTTCTCTCTCCTGGATGCTGACCATGAACCACTGGCAAAGGCAGAAAGCTGCTGGGGACATTTTTGCTGTTCAAAATTCAACAGCTGAGTAGTTTGTGCATTATCAAGTCACAAGGGAATTAATAATAGCTCTGTTGCTAATTATTGATTTGCTTTATTTATGTATCAAGCTGCCACCGTCCTTTGCAGATGTATTGCACAAAAAAGTGAAGGATAAGAAAAGCCAAAAAACGACACTTCCATCACTCAGACCTCGTGCACCAACTTCTCCATTGTAATGAGCAGATGTATTTTCTCTGCCTCCAAGTTCCTGCCTTTATTTTTTTCTTTTTACTGGATTCTCCCACTCTGCATTCAAAATAGTGAATTAATTTAAAAATTAGCTCCAAAATTGCCTGAAAAAAAATTTAAACTCACATTTTATGGGAAAATATTTCTTTTGTGGCGTATCTGGTGAAACATGGTGAAAGTTTAAATTTTCCACGTGAGTGAGGGTGCTGCAAAAATGGGCAGAATTTGTGCTGAGCATCACTAGATGTCACCCTCAACCTGAATTTAGTTTCACAGACTCACTTGTCAGAAGTTTTAATTTTAAATTACTCATTTTCTGTTCTCATACAACCCCCTTTTGTCCCCTCTCCCTTGCATTTAATGCATCTTCCACTTCAGTGTAGCACAAGCTGTTGTGCATCAATATTTTCCTTGCTTAAAACCAGAACCAAAATTAGGCCAAATGGAAACAGCTGGAATTTGCAATACCATCAATTTCTGTGCTAGATTAGCACTGAGGAAACAGGAAAAGCAAAACCCCCTGGAACAGGGTTTCTTTATAACGTGTCTGGTTGGTTTTGGTTCAGATCTTGTTGGGATCTCCATCATGTGAAATGAAGAGGAATGCTGAGGTCAAAGCCCCATGAAGTCACGAGGAGCTCTGACTTCCTCTCTGTTTCAGCACCATTCCACAGGAAAATAAGAAAGAGCCCTTTTATAAAACAGGTTTAAGCAGTAATTTTCAGGTGAAGCGAGTTTTCAAGGAAAGGCTTTGTTTTCCAACTCTGAAATACTTTGTGAGAGCATTCCAGCCCCACTGGAACATTCATGCTTCAATGAGAGGCAAAAATGTGCCTGTGAAGTTCATGCTGTATTTATTTATTTAAAGAATAATTTAATTCAGCTCTCAATTTTTTAACCTGAAAAGACTTATTTCATGACATCTATTTCTTAGGTATGAAAAGTTTCAGGAATAGTCTTTAATGAAATGAAAAAGAGACTTTTGCCTATGAAGCACATATTTAGGTTGATTGAAAATATAATGGTCATAGGTTTGGGGTTTTCTTTTCTTTAACTTCCACAAAAAGCACAAAACAATGAGTTCACACGTGGTTATCCACAACATGCTCTTGGAAACGCCTTTGGGGTTTAGAATTTCAGAAAGCAGGCAGAGAATTTGATTTCTGGCCTGTGCAGTCACTCCCAGGGCTGTGAGATACCAGAAACCAGGAGGCTGGAATGGACCCCGTGGCTGGAAGGAAGTTTGGGAAAAGGTGTTCAGAATCTCTGTGAGCAAATCTGAGAGAATCCAGTCTTTTTAGCCTAAAAGCCATAAGGTTTAAGGAGAGAATTGGGATTGTTCAGCCTGGAGATGCTTTGGGGTGACCTCACTGTGGCCTTCCAGTGCCTGAAGGAGCGGCAGGAAAGATGGAGAGAGACTTTGGACAAGGGATGGAGTGCCAGGACACAGGGAATGGCTTCAAACTGCCAGAGGGCAGGGCTGGATGGGATATTGGGCAGGAATTGTTCCCTGGGAGGGTGGGCAGGCCCTGGCACAGGGTGCCCAGAGCAGCTGTGGCTGCCCCTGGATCCCTGGCAGTGTCCGAGGCCAGGCTGAACAGCGTTGTTGATGTTTTCCTGCAGCAAAACTTGCATTGCTGGTCCAAAACATTTACCTCGTGCATTGCTCAGACAGTGCACAGGGAATTCCTGTTCTTCCATGTTGATTCCAAGCCCTTTCCCCCATAACTGTCATCCCCACTGGAGGGTGGTTTATTCCAGCAGGGAATTTTCCCGTGTGGTTGCTGCAGCTCATGATTCTGGCATATGTTGGAATCGATTCACTGAGAGCAAAAAAAAAAAAAGGAAATTACACCAGAGCCTTTATTAAAGGAAGGTGTAATTAACGGCTTCAGATTAATTGGAAATGTTTGCTCCAAGAGTAGCAATTGAGCTCTATTCTGATTAACTGCTTTCTCCCAGACTCTGTAGCCTTGCAGAACGTGCTGCTCTCCCGGCAGCGGAGGGGAAAAGATCAGCTCATATCTCTGCAGAGCCTTTGTGAAAGAAACCTGTCTTTTTCCCATTCTGAAATGTTCTGTGCTGCTGTAATCGTGTTATAAAGAGAAGTTCCTTGGGATTCTTTAATTTAAAAAGAAAATCGTAGTTCCTCAAGGGCTGAGGATTCTTAGGGAGAATAGGCCAGTACTAGAAATGCAATTCTGAGTGAATTAGCTGCTATTTTTTTTAACCAAATGGCTTCAGATAGCTGGCAAAGAAGCACGTTTCCCATGATTTCTTTTTCCAATTTAGTGAAAAATTTCCATCTGTCACGCTGGACATGGAGCAGTCAGAACTGAGGGCAGTGAAAGACAATCTTTTATTAAATATTTCTTTAGAAGACCTGGATTTAGTCAGGCCCTGTTACATTATTGGCTGTGTTAAGCTAACACTCCTTCAAAGACTTACTTTTAATCAGTTCAAATGATTAAACCCTGTTTATATTAGCATATATTGACCTTCCATTTAGTTTCCAGTGCCTCAAGTGATCTGGGAGAGTTCATTCCTGATCCTTTCTCTCCCACTTCTTGCTCCAGAGCTCTGGCACTGATGGGTGGGATTTGTACCTGTGGGTGTGGGGGCTCAGAGTGATCCAGTGGCACCTGCTCTGCCCTGACCTCCTCAACTTCCTGTGTTGTTGCTATTAAAAAGCTGCTTTTAGAGCAGCAGAGGAAGGAGACCTGTCATCAACCCCAAATGTTTTCAATTCCTGTTGCTTCTTAAAAAGTCTGCTTTGCAGGTGATGCTTCAGAGCTTTTGATTTTTCCCCTCTGCCTCTGCTTGGAGGAGAAGAAATTTCAGAATATGAAGAGTTCACCTTCCAGCTGTGTCTCTTCAGAGCTTTCAGTCTCCAGATTGATTTTGACATGGGTTTGTGATGTTGCAGGAGTCACCATATGAAGGTGGGGAAGCCAAGGTGTGTTTTCCCTGCAGCTGCTGAACAATTTTTGTCAGGGCTGGGGTTTGATTTCAGCAGTGCTTTTCTGGTAATTTCC
The DNA here is from genome assembly GCA_014706295.1 of Lycocorax pyrrhopterus obiensis. NCBI lineage: Eukaryota > Metazoa > Chordata > Aves > Passeriformes > Paradisaeidae > Lycocorax > Lycocorax pyrrhopterus. The sequence continues at coordinate 15,400,245 of JACSVZ010000022.1, forward strand.
TCTCCTAATCACAATCCTCTCCTCCAGTACAGACAGCAAAGGAAAAGTTTAAAATGCTGTTTGTCTTTAGAGGAATCTTGTGCATTAAGCTGCAGGTGCCTTGGTGCTCCCACCCTATATGCAGATATTCATGCTGGAGTTTGGAGATGTGTTAAAAATTGCTGCTGTGCATAAAAACACTGCTGGGAAAATGGAGCACTGTGTTTGTAGCTCCCTAGGCAAACTTCCTCACATTTAGCATGGACTTTATTTGGGTAATTAACATATGCTGGCTGTTCAGACAGATGCAATGTAATAAATCATAATAAATAGTAATAAATCATAATTTCAGCGTTCAGGGCTCGGCGATTTCAGGAAGTCACTGGAACATAAATATCAGTTCAGGAAAAGCAAACAAACAACTTCCACATTTTTTTGGTCTTTTCACGGAGCTGCCATAAGGAAGCAAAGCATCATTATTCTTTCTTTCAGCTCTCAGCATAAAAGGAAGTAACACTTGATAAAAGCCATTGGCTGCAAGAGTTCATAAGAGACAGAGAGGCAGAGAGAGAGAACGAGAACGAGCAGCATGCTGTGGAGAAGCAGGTGTGATTCATGAATAAACTGCACTGTGCAGCCCTGTAGGATACTGATGAAACAAATAGAATTTCCCCAGACATGGATAATACAAGAACACCAGACACTTTTTCACAGGTAAAGGCAGAAAGTGTTGTGGCTTGTGTGGAAGTGCTGCTTGTTGTGCATAGCTGGAGATGGTTTATCAGAAACTGGGAATGACTTTGTGCTTTATTGGCGAGGAGTTTGCAGTATGTTGTTTGATGTAATGGACTATTATGTGATATGAGCCCAGACTGGTCTCATATATCAGAGAGTGTTTGCAGAAGATGTGTAGGAGACAATATTTTTCTGTGCTTTATTCTTGAGAAAGTTGAAACGTGCGAAGTTTTCCTGATACAAGGAGAGAAAGTCAGTCTTTCTCTTGCCATGCTAGAGAGGATTTATTAACGCTGTATATTATCTGTGCTAAAAATTTCCATAAGGTAATTGAAGGGGAGAAAAAGTGCTCCATATTATAGGCAAAAGCAGTCTTTTGATAATCCTACTGGAATCTGAGGTGATTGATATGCCAGAACTGAATCTACATCAGCTTGCAGCACTGTGGATTTGTCTGAGTGCCTGCCACACACGGAGACGTGTAGCCTTCTGCTTGTTTCAGTATTTGCACGTTTGGAAGTGTGTTACCTGGAGAATTGAGCAGTGGGAAGCTCCTCTCTGACTGGGACAGCTGATGGGATTGGCAGAGGGAAAAGAGCAGTTCGGGGAAAGAAGGATTGTGTTGTGTGCAGGGTCTGAGTCCTCCTGGCTGGCAAAGTGTGAGGGCTGGGGAGGATCCAGCCCTGTTTGCATGGCTCCCCTTGTTCCTCAAATATGAGAGATTTGCTAGGCCAGGCTCTGGAAAACCCCAGAGCAATTACACAGACGAGGAGGAAAACCTATTTGTTGCTCTTTGGATTGTCACAGGGGAAAAGGGGCAGGGGCTGCCTCCGGTCACCTCCACGCAGCACCAGCCCCCCGGGCCTGGCAAGGTTTTTGAGCAGGGCAGTGAGAGGTGATCCAAAGACTGAATTCTTGAGCTTGGCAGATAATAATTGCTCCACCTCAGCCAGCAGCACCTGAAGTGTAATAATTGCAGCTCTTATCTGGCACTGCTCCTGGCTGGCAAAGTGTGGGGGCTGGAGAGGTCCAGCCCATGGTTCCCCTTGCTCCTCAAAGATGAGAGATTTGCTAGGCCAGGCTCTGCTGGTGCTGAGGTGCTGGGGTCACTTTGGAGAAGGTGTTGATGCCAGAGGGGTTGGAAAGGCACAAACCCAGCTCTGGAAGGGTTTTCCCTTTCCCTGCTGCCCGTGGCTCGTGTGTTTATGGCTTGGCACAGACACACAGGCACGAGTGGCAGCTTATGAATCTCTCGTCTTCCCTCTTGTACTGCTGGGCCAGGTCAGGGGCAGCACAGATGTGGAAACAACCAAATGTTTGCTACCAGAAAGGGCTTTACATGAATGAGAACCAGCAAACAGGAAACCACGACCAGATGGTGCCACTTTTCACTGACTTTCACTCCCCCAGGCCTGCAGTAAAGCACATGCACAAAGCTCAGCTTGTACGAGCACCAAAATACCCACACAGTGAAACTGTGCCTGAGAAAAATGTGTTTTAAACTTCTTGTGAACTCCTTTGAAAAGTTGACTCTATGTCTTTCTGGGGCTTTTCATCTGACTCTTCTGAGAGCTGATAAGATCACGGTGCAAGGTGGAATGGCTGTCAGACCTTTTTCTTTTCCACCCTGCTTTACTTTAATCAACTGCTTTAGAGTACTTTATCCCCATGGATTTCCCCTACAATTTTCATTAGACTTTTTCTTAAAGGCCACCTCTCTTTGGTGATTGATTTTTTTCCCCATTTTTTTTTTATTTCCCTGGTCTTTTCTGAGGGAGCTTAAAGTGGATTTTCACTGTATACTTACCAAGGGATCAATTCCATTTAAATGAGGCCAAATGATTCCATATTTTCTGATATGTGTATTCGTGAACGTGCCCCCAGCCTTGGCAGCAGCTCTGGTAGCCTGAGGGACAGGGACGAAGCACATCCTGAGGTGTCTTCCTCATCACCCAGACAAAGGCGAAGCCCCTCCGTTAAATTTCTTGCTCCTGAGGCATTTGGAGCTCCACGTGTCTTGTTTAATTCTCAATGTTGCCCACATTCCTGAAACTGGGAGCATGGTGAATGTTCCCAAGCCTTTTTTTGAACAGAACTTATTTTCTGACTTTAGGGCTCAGCTTAAATTGATGTTCAGGTAGCTGATCCTGAGGAATCTGTCCCTGTTTGGAAAATGTGGTGTATTTTTATAGGCAAGTATTCAGAATAAAACCATTATACAGACAAGGATCATATCCTGCTAAGTCTGTTGGAGTTTAGGAGGAGGTGGGTAGGGAGAAATTTACCTCAATATTTTGCTAGGATTATTTATTAGCAAACCAGAATCCTGGGGAAAGGAAAAGTCAGGTCAGAAATGTTGCACCAGCAGATGGGGGCTCATTGGGTTTTTTTTTTTTTGTAAGCTCTTAGTCCATATTTTGATTAGAACATAATTTAAAGGTTTGTTCATTAAATGTTCCAGCTAATTAATGTGAAACTCATGGAGACCCTGGATCCTCAGTTAAGCACGTGTGAAATCAGTGCTGCTTTCTCTCTGTTGCACTTCATACCTTTTGCTTAGCAGGTGTTAATGTGATTTAATAAACCTCCAGCATAATGAAATCTCTTGTTCAGCATTTAATAATTTTAGCAGCCCAGTTCTCGCTTGATATGAATCTTTCTGTTACAAGACATGAGGGCACAGATGAGATTGTGAGCCTGTGAGCAGAAGGATGCATGTTTTTCTCCAAAATAATTAGATGTCACTGTTAAGTAGCCCACCAGTCTTTGTTTCTTCACAAGATTAATTTGACTATCATGTTAATAAGCAAATACGATAATCCTTGATACTTCTTATCACTGTGGATTATTTTAATTACCGTAGCTAAAGGCACAGAACGTTATTATTTTAGTAGCAAACTGAAATGCTCCTGTATGAGCTACCTTCTTTATTCCATTTTGTAGCAGAGCATTTAAATTATACCTCAGTACACCAAGAAATTGCTGGGTAAGTTCACACTTAAATATTGTTTTGAAATCAAGTCTAATTTAAAATATTCAGGCCACAGACTGTGGTGATGCTGAGGCTGGTTCTGATAAAGGAGCACATGGCCCCTGAAGGAGAGATTTCCAGGGAGCATCTCTGCCTTGGAAATAGAAGCTCATAGGCTGTATGGAGTTTTCCAAATTTTTTAAATCTCTGACTGCCTCTTTCCCCTGGAAAAGCAGTGAAACCTTCTGTTCTTTGCAGGCTTGGACTGAATGAAAGTGCAAAACGAGTGTGCAAAATGTGGGTCCAACGAGGAGCAGGTTAGATATGGCACAAAGCATTTGTTAAATTCTTCTTAAGGATGTTTAGTGCTGGGAGACTCCATAATTTTCCCTGGATGGCTCCGTGTTATCCTTATATTTTCCAAACATCTCATCAGAACCTCTTTTGCTGTAGTTTATCTCGTATTTCTCCTCATCCCACCACCCAGGGAGCCGCCTGCTCCTTCCCTTTTGGCAGCAGCTGTTTGTGACCCTGCAGCCTGTGCCTGCCCCAGCCTTCCCCAGGCTCTGAAATCCCAATCCTTCCTCCCTTCCCTTGGAAATCCCGTTTTCCCAAAGCTCTGATTGCTCTCATTCTCCTGAGCTGGACTCCTCCAAGTCTTTTCTGGAGGCATGGAAAACTTCCCGCCCTGTTCCAGCAGAACCCTTTGTCAGTGCTGAGCACTCTGTGTTTTGCTGCTGTCTGGAATCTCCCCGAGGGAAATTCCCTTTTATTGCAACGGCACCATGTTGGGGACTGCTGTCATTGTGCAAGCTGCTCAAACTTCTGGGCTTTTTCTGCAAAAAATGTGTTCTTCAGCCAGTGCTTGTGAAGCTGGCAGTTCCTGCTGAACATCCTGATTTTTTTTCCCCCTGCTTGCTGAATTATAGATTATTGCTGCTCTCATTTGTCAAGGTTGTTTGGAATTTGAAGCCCCCTCGCTGTTCTTTCCACCTGCCCGTCAAAATCTGCAAATTTAATGAACATAATCTCCAGTCCTTGAGCAGATCACTGATGAAACAGTGAACAGCACAGAATGGAGTCAGTCTCCTGTGCAAGCAGCACCACTCGATTTATCCTGAGTTTCCACAGTGAAATTACTTTCCAAGTGCCATTTCCTGATGAGTTCTCAGAGCTCTTGGAGCAGGAGGGTCCATGCTGGTGACTGAGGGAAAATCTGAAGTGTTTGCCTCATGTGAGACCTAGAAAGTGTCCGTTTTTCAGAGGGAATTTTAAGAAATGTCAAGGCTGTGAGGTTCCTCAATACAGGGATATTTTCAGTACTGAAAATAGTTAAAATTGTTGGTATTGTAGCTGTGCTATGGACATGTCACTGGGCACCAGTTTATATCTTCATGTTTTTGAGAATAGTTCTTTGAGATTCTTTACATTATAATCAATCACTCCATACCTTTATACCAGTAAGAAATAAATTACGATAAAATATCTTTGGGCCCCTCCAGCTCCTTCTGGAAGTGGCAGAATTCGCAGTGTTTTCAAGGAAATCAAGCTCCTGTTTGATGAATACCTTTTTCTTTGAATAAATGTTGACAGATACTATTCAGCCAGATATGGATCTGAAAAAATAATGGAAAATATTATTACAGATGGATAATTTATTTGATGAATAGCAGCTCTGTTTGACAAATAATATTGGTCTGTCTCTAGGCCTGGCTACAAAAGATGGTATTGCCACACAAAAACACCACATCAGTCACCTGGATTGATATTTCATGTAAATTAAAAATGAAGGCCTTTCAGATACCCCAGTCCTAGGAGACAACCACTCCCTTGGAAATGCATGGGAGCACTCAGCACGTTTTGGGCCAAGTTCAAACCTGGTGGAAGTGAATAAATTAGGAGATGGAAGTTGATTACACCAAGCTGGAGCTTTAAGGCAATCCAGATTGTGTCTGTTTTTAAAAATCACTTAAATGACACGTTCAGCATGCAGGCAGAGTGAAGTTCAGTCAGATTTATGCCTGAAAATTAATGAGAGCTCTGTAAAGCCGCAATTAACCCTTACCTGATCTTTTCCTCTTGGGCTGAGCCCCTTATCCTTGGAGCATGGAAGTGCCAGGAGGGAGGTGCTGCTGTGGAGGGCAGAGGATTTGGGACAAGCCCTCCCAGTCCCACCTTCCCTCTGGATCCTGCACAGCCAGGAGCTGCTGTCTCTGGCTCCTTGCAGGGAGCAGATGAGGATGTTTAATCTTTAATCAGGACAAGTGTAAGGAATGCTTAACAATGAAAAGCTTGACTAGAACCGCATCAAAATTGCTCCTCTTTGGTGCAGGGAGCAGGATTTCTGTATGACTGGGCTTTGTTGTCTCAGGAAATGATAGAGCTGGGGGCAGCTGTGCTGCCATCTCCTCCTCGGTGAGCCCGAAATGATGTCTCACCCGGTCGTGCCGGTGTTTGTGACAACTGTGGTCGTGTGTGGGGCTGTGGAGCCACATGTCCTGCTCTGTGCCTCCATGGGGGCACGTGCACACATCCCAGGAGCAGTTTTGCACTGGATTGCTGTCATATTGTTGGGCTTCAGGTGGGATGGTCCAAGGAATAAGAAGAAGCTGAGCAAAAGCCACGTAGCCCCAGTTCCTCTGCGGCAGTGCAGGGAAATGGTTCTCAGGTGACAAGACAGGTCTGAGGGGGTGGATTGTCCCCTGGAGAAGCCCAGGGAGCTCAGGTGGCTGCACAGGAGTCAGAGCCATCCTGTGACCCTCTGGGGGAGTGAACCAGTGTTTATTGCAGGGTGAGAGTCAGGGAGAAGAGCCGGAGGAACACATTTGGTGTTTTATCCTTGAGCAGTGCCCCACGTCCTGTGTGCTTCCCTCTGCCCTGCTCAAGAATGACTCGGGTGATGTGGCTTTAACCCCTTTTTCTTCACTGGGTCTTGGAAGATCTGAGATCGTTCCAGCAATATTTCCACAGTGTGGAGACTCCATGCAAAACCCTCTAGAGGGTCCTTTTAGGGCCTCCTGTGGGACTGTGCTGGGGAGATGGGGAAGGCAGGAAGGCCTGGGAGGGGTCATGTGCAGGGCAGCGTTGGCAGCTGCCCCAGAACGAGCCAGAAATCTCCTCTCTCCCCACTAAACGCATTTTGTACCAGGCCAAAAATGTAAAAACCTCTCCTTCCAGAGAATGTCTGGAGCCCCACGCTCTTCCTTCAATTGTGAATTCTCTCAAATCACTTGTGTGGCTCTACTGAATTTGGGGTGGGTGATGAAAATTTAATCTGTTTTAAACAAGCTGCTTTAACCTGGCAGGTGAGTGAGTGCATTATTAACACAATCTCATGTATTTTCTTAAAGTGGCTGCTTTATAATAGAAGAATTTAGTTTTTTTCTAAGTTTTGTTATTCAATCTTGTATAAAACATTCAGTTTGGTTTCTCCAGTCACGTTTTATTAGGCAGTGTAACACAGACTGGCTTAGTGGCATTTTGGTGGATAATATGACAAATTTAGCTTCTTTTTAAGAAAAATATAACCAAAACAAACACATTACAAAAATTGTGTCACGCTGAGAGAAAAGCCTCAGAGGTACAAAGTGATAAAGGTCAGGATCTGATACTGGAGTCTTGTTTGCAAGTAAAAATACCATGACACATGTGACTGTCAACAACCTAAGTGAGCCACACAGACTTCTGACAAATAATTCTGACAGTTCTCATGAGCTGAAAAATGCCTTTTTTGCTTCTCTTGGCTTTGGAAATGTTCCCCTCCTGCTTACAGATGTGCAGAGAGTTAAGAGAAGTGTAAAGCAACAAGGTGCTGTTAAAAACAACCTGCCCCAAGCAGTGCCTTTTGTGTGCTCCTCGGGAATGGATTCCCTGTCGGGGGTCTGACTTCCTAACAAACCTTCCTGAATTTAAATACACTGAATGATTTGTTTCTCTTTTGTAAACACTTTTTTCCTCATCCATTATTAAGCAAATTAAGGCATTATCGCTGTTGCTTTCACGTCTTGGGCAGAAATTCACTTGAGTCCGAAAGAGACTTTGGTGAAGATAAGAATGAAGAGTTGAATATTAAGCTGAATGTCTTCCTTTCTGCAATTTTTTTTTGAGAAAAAAAAATCTTAAAAAATTAAATTTGAAAAAATGAAATTAAAATTGTCATCGTGCTGCAAAAAATCGTTGAACCTTTCTCCGTACAAAAAGGCCTAATAGGCAAAAATACTTTCCAACTTCGTCTCAGGAGCTGCTATCCTGAATAAATAGGATCTTGCAGTTTGGAGCTGGCAGAGCTTAGCCTTAGGGTAACTGTATTTTTCAATTCAGATATATCCATATTCTTGTTTACTCACACAGAGCCTGTTCGGTGGGGAATTGTCTCGTTAAGATCTAATCCTGCCCAGTGCATGTGAGGTGTGAATATGTGGCCATTTAAAATTCCAGCAGCGAGCGGGGAGGTCATTGTAGGAACCTTCTGTGAATGAATTATCAGGCTGCTTTCCCCCTTTCTCACTGTTCCTATTTCTGCTTGCAGCTGGGAGCTGTGCCATAAGTTACCTTTATATTAGCATCGAAAATTCCGGGGCTTTAAAAACAAAATATTTCTTTTGCTGCCAGTTTTATTTGGAGGCTGTAAAAACGTGCAGAGTGTGTGTCCCCCAGGAACTGGCTGAGATGGCAGAAATTTGGTAAAATAATGAGTGTTGGGTGTAATGTGGCTTGGGAAAAGGGGAATCTGTGGGTTTGCTGGACCTCTGTGCCGGGACTGGTTGTTTTTAGGGGGCACATCAGCTGTGCCTCGTGTCTGGGGGGCTTGAGTGGGTGCAGGTGTCCAAGGAAGGACTGGACACGGTGGGGATCAATCACAGGTTGGACACAATGGTCTGGAAGGGTTTTTCCAACCTCAGTGATCCTGTGTGGCTCCGAGAGGACCTTGCGCTGCATTGCTGGGGTGTTGAGCAGGGGAGCTGCTCTGTCTGTGGAGAGCGGTGGGTGCAGGAAAAGCGGGGCAGGTCCTCGGCATCTCCAGCTGCAGGGGAGGCCCCTGCCCAGCGCTCCTGCCCTTCCCTTGCTCCTGCACAGCCTGGGCTGGGCTCTGCACCTGGATGTCCACCTGGAGAGTTTGAAAAGAGCGCTTGCAAAGCAAGGTTTTCCTGTGACAGATCCCTCCCGGCGGTGAAGCCGTTCTCAGGGCACAGAGAACGCTGGGTCTTGGAGCTAACGGGGTCTGCATAAAAAAATTCCAAGTTCCTGAGCTCTGCCTGTAAAACCTCCAGGCTCCTCCCGAATTCGCAGCTCTGCTGCTGTTGAGGGAGGGATGTCCCACACAGGAGCCCTGCTCTGTCTCAAAGGAAGGTGTTTATTCCTCTGCAAAGCCCGTGGCTGTGCCTCGCCGGTGCTGTGACAGCTGCAGCTCGGCATCCCTGGTGCTTCCCCTCGCCTTTTTGCCGTGCTTGATTCCTGTTTGCCACCGCAGCCGCGCCTGCCGCCCTCGGGAGGGACAGAAACTTCTGTCTGAGTTTATTGGCAGCTCAGCCTCCTGCTCTGGTGACAGAAAGGGGAAGTGCGACGCTGGCTTTTCCTGTGCTTCACTAAGTCCCCGTGGCAGCTGCACCTCCTCCTACCGACAGCAGTTTGCCCCCTCTTCACCCTGAAAGCTTCAAATGCTCCTGATTTTTCTTTCACGTTGTCTTGTATGCAGGACTTTACACTCAGGACTAGACAGGCTCCCATGCAAAATTGATGTTTTCACTTTTTGCCAGGGTTTCTGACTCGGAAGGGTTTCCCCCTGGCAGTTCTATCTCCAGATATTACCACCACATCTTCTAAAGTTGTAAAAGCCCCTGTATATTTGATATCTTGTGGACTTTCACCGGGTTTCAAAGGGAGGTTATATTTGCTGGGCAGGTTGTCAGTAGGACATGAAATATGAATGAAATTGTAATTTTATGGCAGCTACCGTGGCTGTGTCACGAGCACTCTGTATCCACCACAGCCAGATGAAAAACCACTTTCTAAAAACATTTGATTGACTTTTTTTGGGTTTTTTTTTTTTTTTTTTCAGTTAAGCCAGGAAAAAATCCTCAAAATTATGAATATGGTGAAAAATAAAGAAGTGAGCATTGAAGGAGCTCTGCATTTGGCACAGAAGGAGGTGTATGCTGAAAAGGTAAGACCACCCTTTGATGTATTTTGCAATACAGTCAGAGGTTCTGGAGAGCCCTGCTGAGATGGGGAGCGTGTCTGGATTGCTGCCAAGGATACAGCCCCAGCCTGGGAATCACAAACAGCCCCGTTCATAACCAGACAGGATGGGTACCACTGGCTGGTGCTGCCTATGTCCCCTGTGATGGATATTCCATGGAAATGCTGCAGCTGCACTGGTGGCATCACCTGGATTAAGGAGTTCAAATCCATACAAGGGTTGTTATTCTGAGTGCTGCATCGAGTACTGGATTAATAAATGTGGGGCAGAATTATGGAATTGCAGAATCGTGGGATGGTTTGGGTTGGAAGGGACCTAAAAGCTCATCTTGTTCCACCTCCCTGCACCTCCCACCATCCCAGATTGCTCCAGTTTTCCCATCCAGCCTGGCCTGGAACATTTCCAGGGATGGGGAATCCACAGCTTCTCTTTTCCGGGGCCTCACCACCCTCGTAGTGAAGAATTTCTTCCTCATACTTAATCCAAACCTGCTCTGTGTCAGTGTGAAGCCATTCCCCCTTGCCCTGTAAATCCACGCCCTTGTGAATAACCTCTCTCCCCATCTTCGTTAACGTGATTAACAAAGGTCAGGAGGATGATTCCATCTCTCTCCATGTGGAATTCTCCTGCAAAACCTCCGGTGCTGTTTCTGTTCACAGAGACTGATTTCACCTGAGAGCGGCTGGATTCAGGTGGCCAAACGCTATCCCAGCGTGGGATGTGTGGCTGATTTCTGTTCTGTTTTCCAGGATCCACAGGATTTGCTAACTGGGTCACAATTTAACTTCATTATCTACAAATACAAACACTACCGCTGGCAGAAACGAATTTTGCAGGTAACTTTAAAAATCCTCACTTTTGGTGCAGTGTATAAAAATATACTAAAGCAAACTTGTGTCGACAACACCTGATGGTGATTTCCTGCTTCCATGAAGTCAGGGACAAAGGTTTCATGGTTTTTTTTCCCTGGATTTCACTAAAACTTCTTGTAGTTTGGACAAAATTTGATAATGAGCAAGTCCAAATCATGCATGCTACAGGGTGGTTTTTATTTACTGTGTCTTAACTGTACAAAATATAATCTCCTTAATTCCATCAATATTCACCACTTTTTTGAATGAAAAGAGTGTTTGTTTAGACATAAAGTGGAAGAATGGAGAGAGGTGTAGTAGATGTGGAAGCTATCAGTCTGAGAATCTGGATTAGTTTAATTTCAATTCTCCAGTTACCACCAGCCTTCAAAAGCCAGAGATAATCATGAGAAAAGTTCTGCTTTGGAGGTTTCCTGCCATAAACAGGACAGAGGGAAAGGCCACAGTGTGGGCATGTGGTTGTGTGGTCTGCACGTACAAGTTTTTAACTTAGAACTGTTCTAAACACCTTCACTGCATTTCGGTGCTGGGGCAGAGATTGAAGGAGTGAGGAATTCAATCTCTGCCGAGGTGGTCCTGCCATTATTCTGTGCTGAAGGGGAAGTTTCTGCGCTGGCTTTTGTGAGACAAGGAGAATTTCAAAAGAAGCAATATTTCAGAGTGATAAATTGATGCACATTCATCAAAAGAGAAGTGGAAACACAGCTTCCAAGGAATATCTGTTTGCTTTGTGACTAAAACAAACATTGGGCAGTATCTTGATGGTGGAATGTAATTTTTGAATTCTGTTTATTCTAACCTTTTATCTAAAAGCCTTCACGTGGCAATACTGGGATGCTGCCTTTGCCTTTCAACAAAGATGGCCTCAAGTGATGAAGAACTTTCTATTGCAGCTTGATTTCAACACCAGGACCATTTTTAACATTGAGAAAGGCATTATTAAGAAGCAGTTCCCTTTCTCACAAGTCAAAGGCTGCGAGGACACTGAGAGGAGGCGCTTCAGCATCGTGTTCCACGGGAGGCAGGATTATGAGCTGGAGGCTGTGTCCCTTGATGATAAAAGGAAGGTGAGTTTGTGAAAAACCCCGGACATTGCCGTAAATCCCAGCTGGTGGGGTGGTGGCACCCAGCAGGTCCCAGGCGTTGCTGGGCTTTGTGCAGGCAGGGAAGGAGGGATGTCTGTATTCCGTGGGTGTTCGGACACGGAACAAAGGGAATGTGAGCTCAGGAAGATGTTTGGCCTCAGGATTTTGGCACAGTTCGTAGGACTGGGGGTGTAAAGGCAGCTCGAGATGAGGTAGGAGAGTGGGGGCGGTTCTGCAGGGATGGAACTGCTCTGGGAGTGTTAAAACAAGCAAACAAAACTGCTGATGTGCACAGCTGAATCCTAATTGGGACCTTCTAAGCAGTTTTTGTTCTCTGTATAAGATATTGCTTAAAATGCTCAATTTTAAGGATGAATGAGGATCGTCCTCATGCTGAGAAAAGACCCAGGTGTTCATCTTCAACCATTGTCTGAGATTTTCAGCTGAATCAATCGAGTGCTGCTTGGGCTTGAACTGAGCTGAACAGAAACTGTGTCCTAGGTTGTGTTTTACAGGAACCCCTCCAGAATAAGATTATATTCTCCTTCCCCTGACGGGTTTAGAATTGTGGGCATAAAACCAAAGTGCAGTTAAGTAGTTTAACATCATAGAAAGACCGGAGTTATTTTATGTTGGTTTATTTTACCTATTTAACTGTGGCTTTGTACTTGGAAAATCCAACTATTGATGTCTTATTGAAGGGAATGAACATGGAAAGTATTTTTCCTCTGCTGCCTCTTATTATCCAGATAATCTACCTGCTGAGCAGAGTCATACAGAGCAATTCTTACAAGAGACCAGTGGAGTCCTGCTCTGGGAGACCTGCAGAATGTGATGTGATCCACGAAGGGCTGCTGGATTTGCAGCAGAACACTTCAACCTCCACTGAATGGGTGAAGTATGAACTCTGGATTTGGTTAAAATTTCTGCGTTTAGATTTGAATGTGCTGATAATAAGTTAATCCTTTAGTTTCTTTTTAAAGTGTAAAGGTAGATGCATTGCAAGGAGCTGTCAGTGCAGTAGTGGCACCCAAAAAACCAAAGTTGTGGTGTGATCTGGAGCCTGCTGGGAGCATTGGCAACACTAATCTCTAATGGTGATGGTGCTCAAAAACATTTTGCTGCTGGGAATTTGTTTCTCTCTCGACTTTTCCCTCCATTCTCAGTCATGCAGTGGTTTTCCATGTTTGCTCCCTGTTCTGCAAACAAACCACCCTTCCCTGAGACAGCTCCTAAAACACCTGGAAATTTCTTACACCATCCAAGGAGAGAAAGAGAGAGGAAAAAAAAATTCTGTCTAGAAAAACCTAATGAAAAAAATTCGCATTGTAATTATCTGCGCTGGGAAATTATCTCAAAAGACTTCACAGTTCACAGAAAATGATTTTAATTGCCTTTAAAAGGCTACCACTGTATGTCTTGTAAACACTGTCCTCAAGTGTCTCCAGGATTTGTTACCTTGCAACACTGAACAGGTTTGTTAACAAACAAAAATTGATTTTTATTTATCTTGTGAAGCAAAGCCCTTGTTGTTTTCTTCTTGATATTAATCCTCTCTCTTTCTCCTTTTTTTTTTTTGGCAAAGTAAGTGATGGTGGAAGCATCTGGAGATCCGATTAAACCATAAGTCCCTGCCTTGAAGAGAGGAGAGATCAATATAACTGCCAGCTCCATTAAGCAATTCTTATCACCTTGACTGTTTGTGTGGGAATACATGCAATTTATATTTTATGTTTAATTTGTTCTGGAGCAGCTAAACTTATTTAAATTCTTCATAGAATGCCTTAATCAACCAGCCACACCTTGAAGAGAGAGTGGAGGGAAAGAGAGGTGTGATAGAACTGCCAGAATGATAAAGAAAGGCAGAAACCCTCCAGAAAAATGAGAAGGCAAACGCTTAAATAAGAATAAAACCCACACACAGTAAAGCTCAGCCTGTTGTTGGGACCTTTGTTATAAACAGCAGGGCAGAATTCCAGAGGAGAGGCTGAAGCAGAGGATTCTGCTGGAATGGAAGTTCTGTATGCTCAGGCAATTTCTTCCAGGGTTAATTATAATTTAAAGAGCTTTTCCCCAAATTTTTCCACAGTCACTTCTGCTGGAAGCTCTCAAGAGCAGAATACTTTGACCCTTTCCTGCCATTCCTGGGAATGAGGGAGCCCAGGATGAGTTCCCATGGAGTAACAGGATTTCCAAGAGAGAGGGATATTGGACTGTATGGTTGGGAGCTAAATTTCATGATTTGTTTATGTCTTGGTGGAGTGAAACCTGGAAGGCACAGAAACTCTGAAGCCTTGTCATGCCATGCACTGCTCAGCCACACAGGGGATTCCTTTAAAAGCTCAGAGTCCCAAAGATCCACTGTCCCAGATAAACAAGAGGAGTAAATGGAGAAGGAGGGACAGAGCATGGCTAAAAAATTAACAGGACTTGGATGACTTTTAATTGATGGTCAGATTTTAGTTTTAGCTCTCACTGGGCATGGCAGGCTGTTCAGATTTTATGTCACACTTTATTTAGGTGTCAGATGAGAGCAAGAAACTCTCAAACAAGAACATCTCAAAGATTTTATGCTTTACTATTGATATTTTTGACTGTTCCGTGGAGGATGCTGTAAAAATGTGGAGATTTATTGACACTAGAAAGTGCTTTAACAAGGGCCAGGCTGTGTAAATAAGAAGTCAATGAAGAATGAGCTGTGTCTCCATCCCTTGTCCTTCAGGTGCTTGGCACAGCTGCGGGAAGGAGAATTGGCTCTGTACTGCGTTGGGCTGGGGCACAGGGGCCAGCCTGCAGCCCCTGCCACAGCCACAGTCCCTCTGTCGGCTGGGAACGTGGGTGTCAGTGGGGAGAGTGGCTGCAGCACCTTCTCACTGCACACCAGAGATCACCAGTATCTGTAAGTACAGTCGGTAATTAATAATTTGTTAAAGCAGAATTGCTGCAAACAAGGTCAGGCAGCAGCGGGTCTCAATGTCCTGGGGTAAAATAACAACACAGGAGAAATGAGGCCACCAGGATTATTTAGGTTACCCCTCCCATTGCTCTGCAGAGATTTGATGAGGATCTTCTGGAGGAATCCAAAGTGGACCTGAGCTGATCCACTGAAATCCTGCCCACAGCAGCTTGTGGAGTTGTCATGTCAGGAGCCAGGGAGGAGATGCCCCGCTCAGCTGCTGGGAGAGATGTGAGCAGGTTCTGAGCGCCTGTTACACCCCAGGCAGGTGTAGCACACTGCTCCCTCCC
Source organism: Lycocorax pyrrhopterus obiensis (assembly GCA_014706295.1). Taxonomy (NCBI): domain Eukaryota; kingdom Metazoa; phylum Chordata; class Aves; order Passeriformes; family Paradisaeidae; genus Lycocorax; species Lycocorax pyrrhopterus. Next base: position 15,415,332 of record JACSVZ010000022.1, read on the forward strand.
CGGCGTGGAGGGGAGGGATCACGGGGTCACTGCAGGGCCAGCACATGGCAGAACCTCAACTCTCCAACTGCAGCACGCAAGCATTTAACTCTGAGAAGGTCAGAGCCAGCAGCACTGGGCTCCTCTGACAAGTGCAGCTGCTGAACATCACTGTGCTCAGAGCAGGAATCTCCGTGTCAGGCGGGATGTTGTTCACACTCCCTGGCGTTTATAGATGACATTCTTCCATTTCAGGTTCCGGATACCCTTCACTGTCCAGAATACCAGGCCAGAGGCTGCTGGCAGGCTGCAGAGTGAGTGGGTGTCTCTCCTGGAAAGGCACTGCCAGCCGGGCAGCGGTGCCTCCCTGCCTCAGGAGGGCTCTCAGGGATGCAGCTCCCCCGAAGCTGATTATGAGGAATTTATTGTGCCTCTGAATGAGCAGAAAGAGGACAGCCCTCACTCGGGTGGGAGCTCTGCAAGGAGCAGCCTGAGCAAGCCTGCAGTCCCCCTGGCCAAGCCTGCAGAGGGGGAGGCAGCCCCAGCAGCAGCAGCTCTGCCACCTCCCCCGGGCAGGGCAGAGGTTCCACCAGCCCCACCTGCCCTCCCACAGCCCTGCAGCCTCTCTCCAGCAGCAAAGAGAACCAAAGCCTTTCACTGGGATGTCGTTCCTTGTGACAAGGTGAGGATGAAACTGATGGTAGCTGTTAAAGGAAAAAAACCTCAGTATTGTAGCCTGGATGACATGGATAGGTATAAAAGTCCAGCTGTGCCACAAAACGACCTGGATGCCCTTCTCCGGGTTTGGATGGAACAAAGGGCCTCTGTTCTTCTGGCTTTTTGTTTACCCAGTGTCCCTCTGTATTTTTAGATTCAAAAATCTGTCTGGGGATCATGTGACCCATGCAAGAGAAAAATAGATGTATGCAGGCTCTGTGAGCAGTTCCAGATCCAGGACACGGCAGTGCTTTTGGGCAGTGAGCCCTCAGTGAATCAGCACATCCTGCTGGATCGGAAAGTTGCACATAACTTCAGTAAGTGGATAACAAGGGCTGTGTGCTCCTCTCTGGAAGCTCTGCCTGCATTTGCTGCTTGTGCTTTCTGCCATTCCGTAGGCAGTGATCAAAGTTGTGTGTAAATCATCTTTTAATTCAGTGCTTCTCTCTTTATAAAAAATGACCCCATGGCTCAGTTGCCCCGAACGTGGTCCTTTATGCTGTAGAGATGAACCCCCAGGCTGCTTCTCCTGGAAAGTGCCACAAAACCTGGAAGTGCCACTGAGCTGTGATGCTGCTGTCTTGGGGCAGAAGTGTAAAATCATCATCCATGACACGTGCAAAATCAATTTCAGCCTCTGACATCAAAGGGTTTTCAAATTTTGTGGGCTGCAAAGTCAGCAGGGAGGCAGAACTGTGCTGCAGTGGGGTCAAGAAATCCCTGTAGGGGGAGATGGGTTGGTGTGAGGAGCCTTTGGGGCAGCTCCAGGGCAGGGATTCTTGGCTTTTCCCTGGCCACGGGCTCAGGCTGTGAACAGGATGCTGTTCTTGAACAGAGCCCTCTGCTCTCATATCTCAGGTGGGATTCTACTGAAAGCCTGACCTAGAACAGCCTTTCAGAGCTAATGAAGCAGCTCAACACCCAGCCCTGGTCTTCCTAATAAAATGTTGTAAAAGTCTTTCAGTTCCTCTGATGAGAAGATATTAAAGGAGCAGGAGTAATTGTTCTTCACAGAGCAGTCTGATTTCTGTTACAAAAACGGATTTCCAAAAAATTTTTATAACCTAGAGACGCTTTAAGAAGTGTTCCATGTGTAAGGAGTTTGGGGCAGTCAATTCTGAAGTTTTAATGATTTCATCTTGATGAATGTGAATAAGAAAAAATCTATTTTGGAGAGTGTGTAAAGTTTTAATTGGGAAATGTAAATGGAGATAACTTGGAATTATTGCATCCCTTGACTAACAATTTGAAGGGTTAAAAGGAAGAGTGATGGGAAAGTGCTGTTGCAGATAAAAGAATCTTGTAATAGCACTTTTATCTACTAAATTATTGCAGTTTCTTTGAGGAAATGTCTTTCTTTTGCTTTGCAAATTGCACCATTCCTCCTTTTGATCCCGTTCCTCTTACAACGTTTTTTGCTGGGATGTTCTACATCCGTTTCTTAATCTTATCCTCATCAGTGAGAGTTTTGGCATATCCTTATTATAATGGACATGAGTTAGATCAAAAGTTAATTTGATCCTGAGAATTCTGATTAATCTTCTTGCGAGTGCTGCAAACCATGGCCCTTAAATTAAGGAATAAAAAGATGAAGCTCCAAAATGCCAGGAGGTTAAAAATTGTGGAGATTTTGAGTGGAGTTGTGAACACCAGAGGAAAATGAGAGTTCTGAGAGATCTCCACACTAAATTCAAGAGCAATGTAGGAGAAAATACAAATAAAAGCTAAGTTCTCTAATGGATTCTTGTTGAAAAAAAGCAATTTCTGCCACACAGGGAGCAAGTATCAGGAAGAGACCAGAAAATCCTCCTCAGATTTCTTTTTCCTTGACCTGCTGTGTAAATTTAAATAAAATATGAAGGCTGAGTTTTTGCTTTAGGATAGCATCTGCTAAATATTTTGGTATTTTTTTTCCTGTTTGATTGGGGTTTTTCTTCTTTCTTTTAAAAATCTACTAGGTGTAGATGAGATACTTTGGTGATTTTTCTTCCCTCAAACATTTCCTTCCAAGTAACCCAGGAATCCTTTTTCTCCAGACATTTTTCTGAAGAGTTTCCGTATAAAACCGAGTGAGCTGAAGGAAAAACTGTACATCATCCACGAGGAGAGTGGTGGGCTTACAGATGAGCAGATTACAGCACTGAGAAGGTAACTTTGGGGGGAATTGTTTGGTTTTGGGACCTTTTGGAGAAGGCAGAATCTTCTGCAAATGATGTGGAGTTTGGAAGGTTGGTTTGGAGAGGAGGAAGGCAGACAAGTGTTGAAGGAGCTTTGTGGGATGATGGGATATTGGGAATATTTGTGTGTCTGAGTGGTAGAGATTTGGGGGTTTGAAGCAGAGTGTAGATTTCTGTGGCTTGAACAAAACTGAACAGATTTCAGGGGTGTAAGCAAACTATTGGTGTGTGAAATTCACAGGAACTGGATTTTATCTTTTTGGGTAGTTTGAGGTGTAGAAAGAAAGGAAAGAAGTGGGATCCTAGAGCAGGATCTGTCCCACATCCCAGTCCCCATGTGATACCTGGGCCATTTTAATAAACATTTTTACATGTCAAAGCTTGATGTGAAACTGTTTCTTGCTTCAAAATGAAAAAAAAATTAGTGTTTTACTAAAGAAAGCCGGGAAAAAGAAGGCGCTGACAGAAAAGTGAGGAAGTAAATAATTGATGCTTCTGCTTCTCGTGGAATCTGTTTCATTTTGGCCTTAAAATCCTGATCTGAAACAGAATTTTGAAGTCTTCAGGGTCATGTCTGTACTTGGGAAGTGATGTGAGCAGGAAGAACATGGAATTAATGTCATTGGGTATTTAAATGCTTTTTGTGTTCTGGAGGGTGTTTCCTTGCTGCCCCGGGGCTCTCCCACACTGGTGCACAGGAATTAGGATCTGGTGGAAGGTGCATGGCCCTGCTGAGGGGGCTGCTCAGAATCTGACCCTAAAGGCTCAATGAAAGCAGAAATATCTTATTGCAGTGCTGGAACTGGGCAGGAAATAACTGCAGAGAAGCGCCTTGGACATCGAGGTGCTCTCCAGTGACGTGAGGCTGTTTCTGGAAAGGCAAAGGGAAGGAGATTGCTCCAGCCCCATTTCCCAGGGCATCCCCTGCTCCCACCTGGGTTCAGAGGGAAGCACTGACCCCACTCTGCCGCTCAGGATTCAGTCCTGACACTGCAGACTCAGTCCAGGATCTTCAGGCTGCTGGAATTGCTGTGGCATCACTGATTTATGGCATCTGGGCTCTTTGCCATCAGACAATAATAATAATAATAATGATGGCAATGGAGCCTGAAATATATTTTTTTCCTTGAAGCCTTTCTTTGAGGGCAATAATGCTGAGGGAATATTCCCAGAAGGGATGTTGATTGTTGTGTTGCTCTGTGTTATATAATTTCAAGGACTCAAACAATGCTATGTGGCCTCAAGGATTCTGTCCCTGGGATTATTATTTAGGGCCAAAATTGAGGAATCCATGGGCAAATCTTGCACTGAAAGGAAGATATTTCTTTTTCCACCCCGAGAGGTTTGAGTGTGACTGAAACAGTTGAGATGCATCTCAGAATGAAGGCTTGGATTCCCAAGGCAGTGGAAAATCGAAGGAGCAGACAGGAATTCTCTTGGAGCATCACCTCTCCCAAGTTGCTCTGGTACAATGCTCTGTGGTGGATTTGTCATGACACAAGGAGGACACTCAGCACTTCTGGAGATGTTTCCACTCGATTTGGGTGTCGCAGTGGAAAATTTGACCTTTGAGAACTGTGGCCTCCAGTTAATTGAGAACCCGTGGGCAAGACAGGAGTTCAAACAGGACGGTCCAGGGCTGGAAAATTCCTCTCAGGGCAAGTCATACCTGTCAGAGTGTCTGAGCCAGGGCAGAATGCCTGAATCCTACTGTTGTAGAATAAAAAATACTTAAAATCAAACCCAAAATTCCATTTTCAAGGCTGCGACCAGCCAGCAGAGTGTCCTGCTCACATGTCCAGTGGAAGTGCTGGGATATCACTGGAAACTTCAAGACTGAATTTGATATGGAAACCTCTCCATTGTTCTCTGAATGATTCTTTATCCTCATGTCTTAATACCAAAGCACTCCATGTCTCTCTAAACCTAAATTTTTTTCAGAGAAATGGGAGTCTTTTTCATTGTACAAATTCCATTAGTGCTGCATTCGTGTAAGAAGCTATTTATGGAGTGCATTCCCATGTTTGTGTGCCTCCTTTCTCATGGCTCCCATTGTTTAATGCTTTCAGCTTTAAACCTTCCAGATAATCTGTTTGTTCCATTCTCTATGCATAATGCAGCTGAACAATTTTATGGGGTATCAGACTTCTGCTTAAATGAAGATGTTTGCTGTCACCGTTTAAAATACGTTCTGTGAATTTGCTTAAAAGCTCAAGCTATTTTTAATGATGAATAAATACCCTTTCATTTGCCAACAGCTAACTTATTTTTAAATGAGAGTTCTTTTTTTTTTCCTGCTGGTAAAGTGGGCTGAAAAGATTACATTGCAATCTGCTTTAACACAGGTGGAATAAGTCAAACCCACTCATTTTGCAATTGAAATGTCATATTAATTATTGACAACAGTAAAATAAATCTTACTCTTTGTCCTGTGTTTAACGTGCTACAATATTTGCTTTTTTCCATCTCTGAGTAAATTCCCTGACTTTCAATGGAAAGGTATAGCTATGGCCATGAATGTTTAATCACTCTTGCTGCAAATTTCGAAGGTTGTTTGAAGAGAAGGAAAAGAGAGTAGACCTGAATGCTTATTTCAGCTTCCTTACACTCCTCATATGTGAGCTCTGACATCGATTCCATTTTTCTTAAGAAATGCTGTGAATTCCCCCGGTGGTCACTCAGGCAGGCAGGGAGATCTCCAAAGGGAGGGAGCTGTGGGGCTGTGTTTGTTTTCCAAGTGAAGGCATATTTGAAGACATCAGTTTTCTAAAAATCTGCGGCCCCAGAGGATGTTCTGTGACCTTGTGCAGAGGGGAGGAAGTTGTGGGTCTGTGTTTTGTGCTGTCACTATTTAAACAAGTGAGAAACCCTGTGGAAATCAGGGTAAAGAAGAGAAACACTCCCAGGGTGGGATTGCTGGGGTGTCTGTGCAGGGCCAGGATGGACTGGATGATCCTTGTGGGTCCCCTCCTGCTCAGGATATTCTGTGATTCTGTGATATCAGAGACAAGAAATGGATCCAACCTCTTTGCAAATCAGGGCCTGAACTCCTCTGTCTCATGGTTTTGCCTTTCTGAAATATTCTGTCGTTTTAAATTATCTGTACAGCTGCAGGTGAACACTCTGGCTGTTATTTTCCTCAGGTACATATCAGCATTTCCAGGTACCCAGATGTATCTGCAGATCACTTTTGCTTTCTGTCTCACAGTCGGTTCAAATGTCTACAAAGGATAAAGAATAAATATGAAGCACATAAACCACACAAAATGTAGGAAATTCCAGGGCAAGGAATGGAACCATTATTTCACCGGAATACAGAATGAAGAGGAAGAGGACATCTAATTTTAATTTTCTCTTTACAGATATTTGCCCACACCAAAAGATGCAGAAAGGTACCTGTCCTTCAAGGGGTCTTGCTCAGAGCTGCACGTGGTTGACCAGTTTATGTTAGAGGTAAGGAGTTTTGACATTAAAAGACTCCACATCCTATTTTTAGGACATTCTCCAAGCTAAAACCACCACAAGAAGCTGTTGATTAGAACTTAAATTTACAATCTCACCCAGAATCAGCACATCATCTTCTGATGAAGAGTTGAGACAGGTAGATAATAAAAAGAGAATTATGGATCCCTTTGTGTCTCCAAGCCACACTCCCTCCTCTTCCTCCAGAGTAGGAGCTGATTTATCCTGATCTAGATTCCCAAAATCTGTAAAATTATATGTATGTAGCTATTTTTGCTCACAAGAAAGGATTGCAATTGATTTTAAAAGTGTGTGCCTTAGGAGCATGTGGTGAATTCACAGTATGTGCCAGAGTGTATCCACAGGATTCGACCCAGAACAAAATGAGTAAATGAGCACAGAAATCAGGAAAACAGTGGCACAGCTGAATTGCTCAATAAATAATGAAAGCTGTACGCATGTTTTGGTGTAGATGTGAGTTCTGATTGCTGACGTGTTCAATTCTGTGCAGATGTGTAAAATCCCTCAGCTGGGCCAGAGGCTGGATCTCCTGCTCAGCGTCCGTGAGCTCCCCGAGAGCATCCGAGATCTGGAGCCTGTGAGTACCAGGAGCCTTCCTGGCGTGTTTGTGATCAACACCTGTCAGTTTAATAAGAGAGGCCCAAGTCATCTCAGTGCAGATTCCAAAGATTTGTAGCTGGGGAGGATTATTTTGGGGTTTTATTTTTCCTTTTTTTTTTCATACATGCATTTAACCTTATCCTTATTCCACCAAGGTTCAAGATAATGGCCCTGGCAGTAGAGCAGACTTCCACAAAAGAGGGAGAAAAGAACAGGAAAAGATCTTCAAAATTTTCTTTGGTGCTGTTAAACTTTCCTCCCTCTTTAGCCAGATAAGACAGAAGTGAATTTCACCATTAAAATTCAATTCCCTTTGTGGGGAGGTTCCTGCCCCATGAGCTGAAAGAATCAATCTAAGACATGAAGGAAGTTTATTTGACAAATCTCAGAGAGATTTATTATTTCCTGAAGACTGAAGGAGCTGTTCCCCCTAAGGATTACAGCTCTGGACTGAAATTTTTGGGAATCAGAGCTCAAGTCCCTCTCTGCCTTTTCCCAGGATAACCTAAGGGTGGTGGGGCTGCAAATAAACCAGTGCCAGTCTCATGACTGGATCCTGCTCTTCCAAGCCATGCCTTGCCTGCCAGGTTTTGCCCATGCTTTGATTCAAACCAAGGATTTCCACACCATGAAAATGTTTCAGAGGTTTTGCCCTCGTTCTGCATGGGAATGAAAACAAAATGTGAGAGTTCTGCGAGACCAAGTTGTTGTCCTTTGCCTGGCTGTGATTAAAACCATAGTAACAGTGAGGAAAGCTCAGAAGAGGAACAGATGGAAAGCACAGGGGAGATGCAGACATTCGTGACCCTGCCTGGTGCAGTTACACCTTTGCTGTCCTCCACTTAAGCCAAATATTGAATATTTAGGAGCTATTTTATGCACTGTTTGCTTTGATGGATATTTAATGTTCACTGAAGAGCTAATTAGTGTCTAAGAATGTTCTTATGCACACTAACACCTATTTTTAAACCACAGAATAAGCACCTAAAATCCCATGGGACAATGTGAATATTGGCTTTCAGCACCCTCTGGCCCTGAGCTGTGCTGTAAATGCTTTAACAACGGCTTCCAGCTCTCCCATGGGCTTCATCCTCTCCCTGTTTTCAAATTGGTGTGTTGGTGACTGCTGAAAAGAGGTGTGGTGCTAAAAAAACCCCAACTTTTCTAACTGAGAACAAAATCGCCTCTTGTGCCTAAAGCCCTAGAAGGGAGGTGGCTTCCCTGGGAAAAATGAATTATACTGAGTTTGAGTACAGGAAATTATTATTCTTCCTTGTGGGGAAACTGTGCTAAGGATTTTGATAACAGCATTGAGCTGGTGTAAAGAGAAGGGAGGGAGGTGAAGGATGGAGCTCCAGACTCTGCTTCCCCTGATCCCTGAAATTTGGGCAACCAAACAGCAAAACACAGGAGGCTGAGGCTGTTCTGGCAGCCAGAAAGGATGTGACTCCTTTTGGGGTGACTGTGCCAACACAGCTTGGTCTTGGGGGAGTTTGAGCTGGTTCTTGCTGAAAATCCCTGAGGGATTTGGGTAGGGAGATATCCTTGGGCTGATGAGTGGCTTCGGGTGAGGACAGGGAGGGCTGGCACAGGGAAGGCACAGACACCACGGATCTCCCACATTTTCAGTCTGTCTGAGGGCAGGTTTGTGTGTTTCAGATGATAATCCAGAAAATCCAAGCGAGCAAGCAGCTGCAATCCAGCCAAAAGTTTGTTGCTGTCTTGGAGTACATTTTAGCCATGGGGAACCATCTGAATGAAAAAGCTGGAAAGGAGCTGGCTAAAGGATTCCGATTGTCATCTCTGGCCAAAGTGAGTAAATATTTTCTTGTAATTAAAATCATCACATTCTAAGGTTCGTTAGCCATTAATATTAACTCTGAATGTGGAGAGAGGCAATAATTCCTAATGAGGAGCTAACATTTTACCACCTGCCCTTGGTTCCACAGGAACAAAATCCTGTTTAACAATGAATTCTTTCATTCTGTGATAAGAATCTGTGTTTCCCCAGTTCAGGCAGCAGCACTGGCTTTGTGGAGCTGAATGCACTGTGTCTCTAGTGAGGCAGAACATCAGAATTCTGCCTGCCCTGATACTAAAATCCCTTGGCATGAGGAGTTGTCTGAGCTGCAGGCCCTGGTTAGACACGAGTTTAGATAAAGTGCATTTTGCAGTTTTGTTGTGTGGACCCTTTTCACTCCCTGTGCTCAGAGGATGGGCCTGGGCATTTCTTCTGCAATGGTCGCTCTCCTGTGGCCCTGCAGCAATTTCTGAGTGCTTCATTTCACTCCAGTGCAGCTCATCCAGCTCAGGGTTCCCAGCTCAGGGAGGACCTGGAGCTGCTGGAGAGAGCCCAGAGGAGGCACCAGGATGATCCAAGGGATGGAGCAGCTCTGCTGGGAGGGAGCTGGGAATGTTCACCTGGAGAGGAGAAGCTTTGGGGTGACCTCGCTGTGGCCTTGCAGTGCCTGAAGGAGCTGCAGGGAAGATGGAGAGAGACAATTTCCAAGGGATGGAGGGACAGGACAAGGTGGAATGGCTTCAAACTGACAGAGAGGAGATTTAGATGGGATATTGGGAAGAAATTGTTCCCTGGGAGGGTGGGGAGGCCCTGGCACAGGGTGCCCAGAGAAGCTTTGCTCTCTCTCTGAACACAGCACAGTGATCCTAAGGGGAAAGGAAAAATGACTGTGTTTGTTTTGGGGGGCCAAAATCACTTGCAATCAGTTAGGGTACCTGAAGTTTAAAAAGACCTGTGGGAATAAGAAGACACCAAAGAACAGGGAAGGTCAGGGGATATGAATCAGGAATGTGTGTGAAACAGCAAAATGAAAAGGAGAAGTTTAATTCCGTTGTTTTCTATTCTTGCCAAATATACCTGGGATCTGTCAGCACCTCTGCTGTTCCTTTTTTGTATTTTGTTTATTTGTTTAAGGTGTGACAGCTCAGTGTGTCAATCTTTGCTCTGTTGCAGCTGCCCCTGCTGAGGGGGAAGGAGAGGACGTTCACCTTGCTGCACGCCCTTGTGGAACAGATCCTCTTACACGAGCCCGAGCTGGCCACGTTTCCTCAGGAGCTGACAGAATTTGAAGCTGTTCCTGATGGTGAGAGAAGGCAGGGGGGGAAATAATCAACAAATAAGAAATTAAGTCCTTCAACTTCTGTGCAAACTCCCATCCTCACTGTATAAATGATATTTATTATCATGGTTTTCCCCTCTCTTTTCCTTTCCAGCGTCCATGAAGGGCCTCAGTGCTGAAGTTGATGGTATGTAAATGTGGTTTCTACATTCAGAGACAGATTTTCATGCACTGTGCAGTCATTTGGAACAGGTTTTCACTGCACCTCTGTAGTTTGTAAAGAGAGTTAAAGGTTCAAAACATCGAGGTGAAGTGTTGCCATGGTGATGCTTAACCTGCCATGCTGCTGTGAAGAATTTTAGAAAAAAAAAGAAATATTGAAGTGTGTCCAGGTGGTTTAGAAATGTAAAATAAATGTAGTGCCCATGGTAAATAGAGTTTATCATAAAATACAAAAGTTAAGTAGTACAAGTGCTCCATCACAGTGAGGGCTGTGACAGTCTGGGAGCTGGGAGTGGGAATGCAGCAGGAGAAAACTTCCTGGAGTTCAAGAACTTCCTGGAACCAAACTGGTTTCCTTCTCTAGAAGGGACTCCAGCACCACTGAAGTCATCTGAAAGCACAGACCAAGGTTGTTCAAATGTAAGATGGATTTTGGGAAGATGGATTTTGGAAGATGCATTTCCAACTCCCCATGGAGCATGCTGCTGAAATTCCTCATTTTCTTTCCCTTCTGTTAGTTTTAAAAAAAGAATTGGAGAACATCATCCAGGGCAGGAGGCTCATTAAACCCAAAGCAAGCAAGGCAACACCCCAGGAGTCCCAGTTCTGCAAGGAACTCAAGGTAACTCTACCACACCCTCCTTGTGGGCTGGAGTAAGGGATGAGTAACCTGGGAGTTTGTGCTGACACCTGGGAATCAGGAGAATTTGGGGGAAAGTGGCTTTTTATTCCCTTCTGGGAATGTCTCATGTTGTAACTCGCAGCACGGGAAGGGTTTTCAGGGTTTCTGCACCTCCTGCTTTTCCTTCCCAGGAGAATGGATGAGGAGCGGGCAGCCCACAACAACTGCTTTGGGATAATAGGGATTTTAGAGTGAATTTGTTATAATTTCTTCTGCCTCCGGAGAGGAGAGAAGAGAGCAGAGATCAGAGAATCGCAGAATGGGTTGGAAGGGACCTTGAAGATCATCCAGTTCCACCCCTGCCGTGGAACACAGAACCATAAAATCCTTTAGGTTGGAAAAGCCCTAAGGAGCACTGAATGCAAACCCAGCACAACTAACCCATGTCCCCAGGCCCCACATCCCCCTTCTTCTGCATCCCTCCGGGGATGGGGCCTCCAGCACTGCCCTGGGCAGCTGTGCCAGGGCTGGACAAGCTTTTTGGTGAAGAAATTCTTCCTGAAATCCAGTCCCACCCTCCCCTGGGGCAGCGTGAGGGCCGATGGCAGCTCAGGTGTCCCCCCCACGTCCATCTCTGCTGTGCCACACGTCTTTGTGCTCCCAGGTGCTTCTTCCATGGACGTGAGGTTGTTGAAAATGTGGGTGTCACAAACAAAACAAAATGAGGAAATTTCATTTCCAAACTTGTTTCTAAGGCCCTGTTGTGCCCTTTAAGAGCCTGGAGCTGGCAGTGTTTGCTGCACGTGCAAAAAGGCCGAACGTGCTGGAAATCAGGACCTTGTGATGCTTATCTGGCCCTGCCACTTTTAATGGATTTAGGTTTTGTCATTTTGTAATGCAGTGAAAATTCTCTGGAGTTAATGTTTCTCTTTTTTTTATTTTGTCTTTGATGTCTTAATACTTGCAAGGAAATGTGTGTGCTGCTCTTTTGTGAAATGTGAAATTTTCATGACATGAAAATTTCGCCTTGAATGATCTTGTTTTCGCTGCTATTTAATTCCTGCTTTAATAGTGTGCTCCTACAGCAAATTAAATTTATTTTATTACAGGATTTAATTCAGAAATATGAAGGGGATCTCTCCCAGCTGTCAAAAAGATGTGATGAAATGAAGAAGCTTTATAGCAACGTACTGGTACATATCATATTAAAATGCAATGAAAATAAAGCTACATTTCTTTTTAAAAAGGGAAGGAGTGGAAAGGAGTGCAAAAAATTCCCACTTGCTTTATATTTATACTGGCTGTAGGAACAGAAAGAAAATCGCTTATTTAACCGTCAGAGATCTTAAGGAAAGGGACAGAAATGCAGTGATAACCTCTGAAACTGGAAATCCCAGGATTAGGACATGACTTTAAGTGGTGGTGGGGGTTTTTTGGTGGTTTTTTTTCACTTCTCCTATTTTATTCTGTGATGGGGGAGGGATTAGAAGCAGAGAAGTTTAATGATAAGCAAGTGTTACCCAGAAGATGCAGCCCAGGAGGACCTCTGGGGACCTGCCTGAGCAGACACTGAAGATTAACGAGAGGTTTGGCCATGGAAATTTAATTAGAAACGTTTCACTAAAAGTAATATTGCAAAAAAGGCACCAGGGTTTCTTTGTGGCTCCTGCAAACAGGAATAACACCTCAGTGTGGGGCAGCAAGCTGGGTTTGTGCGCAGCACATAACCAAAGAACTCTGTCCCCAAAAAAGATTGAAGGACTGGGAGAAAGCAAGAAGGAAAATGTTGGAAAATGAGAGAATTAACAGCTGAGTTATGTGAGTGGAAATGGGTGGGAAATACTGAACGAATTTAGACGTGGGCAGCCTTGTGCTGTGGGGAGGACACTTCTTGAGTGGGGTACAGACAGCTCCGAGCTGTTTTTCCTAAAAGCCCTGCTCAGGACGGGGTGCTGGGGGTGGCTGCTCCTGCTGCAGAGCTGAGTCCTGCCCAGGCAGTGCTGGGTCCCCTCCTGCCTCGCTGGCCCTGCTCCTCCTCCTCCTCTCCAGTGCTAAACATTCTTTTCTTTCCAATTCCCAGGTCAAGTTTGGGGAGCCACCAGACCTGGACTCGCAGGAACTCTTTGGATGGATCTCTGCGTTCCTCAGGGAGTTCAGGAAGGCCTGCTCTGAAGTCACACCCTAAGAACACAAATTTTGTGGGGAGGTGAGGGAAAGAGGAGTCCAGGAAACAACCTTTGATTGGTTTTTTCTTCCCTAATAAGCAGCACATTGCCAATATCTCACCTGTGCAGCAGAATGCCTCGATTTTGAGAGACATTCAGTTCATAATGTGGAATTTGTCAGTGGTGTTTAACCTGTAATATCACAGATCACTCATGAACCTCTCAATTTTGTGCTTTTTCACCTTGAGATCTCTATCCATTGAGAAAAGAAAAACACTTTTGGCCTTTTGTAACTTCTCTTTTCAATCTTTTCATTTGAATACTCCATCTTCTGCCCCAGTTTTAATTAATATTTTCAATTAATAACTTTCTGTGTGGTGATCTAATTTCTAAATAATATTTTACATGTTTTGTGATGAAATGGGGAGCTGTCACCCACAGAGGAGAATATTTAAACAAATTCTTGTTTATTTTGCTATTAAAACGTTGCACTCTTAGTATGTAATAAAGAAAGGTTTTGGCTTGGTGTTTTATTTTGCCCTCTCCCCCCTAGGCAGGACAATAAAATAGTGCTTTTTATGGCAAATGTCATGTATTTGCTATAAATGCTATAGAAATTAATCAATATATAAGATTTGCATTGTCAGGAAGAGAAAAATGTCAGAGCAGCAAAATAAAAAGGTGTCATGAAGCATTGAAGTAACGGATACGGGAGGGAATTATCCATGGTTTTCAAAAGAGAAAATATTTCTGTTGTGTTAGTTGGCTTTTGCATGGTTTTAATTGGAGTAATTAACTGGAGCTCAGTGTATGGGGGAAAGGAGGCCTAGAGATGCAAGGACAAAATGGGTGTTTTTAACATTAAAAGCAGAAAACAGTTGTAAAAGGTCATTGATAAAATCTGGCATTTTCTCTCCCAGCTCTGCAAACAGTGTGGGTTGAGAGAAAAGCGAATTACCTAATTTATTCTGGGTGTTTCTGCCCCTCTTTGGGCTTTGGTGGCAATGCTGAACACTCTCCCTGACTCGAGCACTAAGAGGAGTTGGGTTTAACCCCTCTGAAAGGCTTGGATGCACTCCCACGGCAGAATTCCATCCCCACAGCCCTCTCTGAGCTGGCATTTAACACTTCTCCATACCCAGCATCGCCTTTGCCGCTCCAGGTGTGACCTGGAACGGGCAGGAGTTCAGGGAAAGGGCCGGGACAGAGCCTGGCTGCTGCAGGATGGAGAATCCCAGTGCTGGGGCAGCCAAGGACAATCACCACGAGTGCAGAGCCACTTGGACACTGCCTGGAAATTGGGATGGAAGATTTTTCCCATGTCTGCACCAGCCAAATGTGTCATTTTGGCTCCCCAACAGTCCTTTGGAGCAGTTAACCACGTGCAGTCGTGTTTCTCAGAGGCAAAAGGAATGAAACAGAACCAAAATTAGCACCCCCGAGACTTATTTTGCATAAAAATATTTGCAGAAGCAATTCACGTGTTTAATTTTACACACAAAAATATCGGCTGTGTTTGGCTCGAGCCAGCATCGGAGCAATGGCAGCTCCAGGATCTGCAGATCCCACCCCTCATTTCTGCCTGAAAGAGGAAAATTCAATCCCTTTTGAACACCTTGCACCCTGGATCCACAGTGCCCTGTGCAGTGCAGGTACCTGCCTTGTGAACACCACCGGCAGCTTTTGGTGTGCGATTGCAGCTCCAGAGCCTGAGCTCCCTCCATTTGCACGGGAATCACGTCAGGTGATCCTGGATCCAGGGGCCATTTCCATGGTATCAGGATCCCTGAACAGCATTCGTGATGCTCATGATAGATTTCATGGTTTTTTAGCTCCAAAGTCCTGGAAAGTCTCTTTTAACTAAAGATTTTTTTCCCTTTTTCCCCCCTCATCACTTTTTCCCCGAGTCTTTCTTCTCCATTATTCTATCTAACAGCCTGTACTTGTTTTATAGCCCAGCTGGCACAGCCTCTTCCAATTAAAAATATATCCTGCCCAGTGGTCGATATCTGGGCCTTTGTGTGGGCATCCTGGAGCATTAATTAAAAAAAATTAATGCCCAAGCACCTTCTTGGCATGAAGTTCTATCCCTTCAGAGAGCACAAAGCTTTCCTGTGGAGTGGGAGATGTTTCCATTTTCCCAAATAAGCTGTTCCTTCAGTGCCTGGGAGCTTGAGACATCCTGATTTATTCACAAAAATAAATAGATCTCGTTCCCTACCTCGTTCTTTATTTCTTTATTTAGCATAAGGCTGGGGTTTTTCAAGTCTCTTCAATTGTATTATGGTGTTTTAGGGGTATAAAGAATAATGGTTTTTACAGCTCAGTATTTATTTGGGATTATATAGATGAGCTCCAGGTCTCCCTGTGGATAATGTCCTTGGAACCCCTCCTTAGCAGGTGATGGTTTCATCCTGAAAAACTCACGAAAGTCAGAGCGTTGGGTGAAGCTTCTCTTTGTGGAGATTATTAATATAAGGAGCAATCTGACCTGCAAAACTGCAGTGTTTTTACATCTGGATTATTTTTTTCGCACAGAGCTGATTTTTGGCATGTTCTGGAATATGAAAGCTTAGTGAGGGTGCTACAGAAAGTTCTGGTCAGTGAAATTAATCTCAATATTCAGCTGTGAGCTCCCAGAAGAAATCCCTGACTTTATCCAATGTCTCAGTGTGTTTGAGTCTGCCCCAGGAAACGCTGGAAGAAATGGAGCTCGTTTAGGCACAGGTCACTGAAGGGATCTGAGCTCCCACAGGGGCACCACTCACAAGGGGTTTTCAAGAGTTCACAGGTTGAAATACAAATATCTTTCCCCAGGGGCAGAATTTTCCCAGGGTTTCTTCAAACCAATGATGTGAAGAGCAGCGATTATCCAGCACTAGAGTCAGTGGAAAAAACTTAACTGCCATAAATGCACAATTATATCCCAGGGCAGTGGCTGAACTTTGCTTTCCAGTTTTCCTCTATTTTTTCCCTCCTTTCCTATTTGAACTGCAGGCACCAGGCAGAGTGCTCCTGCTAATTTGTATAAATGAGCAGTAAAAATAAAACTTGTGGTCACTTGGAAGGTGTTCTATGCAGAAAAGCTTTGATGCCACTTTTGAATGCAGGTTTCTGGTTTGAATTAATGCCTTTCGAATCCAAACTGGTTTTAGGAGAAGGGGGAAAATGGTGTTGGATAAAGAAAATAAAAGTGGGGTTTCTGAAAGGGCGCCTGTTGGGTGCTCACTGTACAACAGCTGAGGTCTGAAAGTGCTGGAAAATCCTCACTCCTGAGCCCGAGAAGTCGCTGCCAATGATGGCTCAGAAAAGCCACAAACAAGTTCTAAACTGCTCCTCTTAAAGAAGAACATGTGGAAAATTCAGGCCTGGGGCTGTTTTGACGAGGAGCTGGGGTGGCTTAAAGAGCTCCTGGACAGATCCTTCCCTGCCTCGATCCCAGAGGTTGGGATGTGGATATTCACAGGAACAAGATTCCAGTCCCCGGGTGAACGGCTCAACCAGGCTGCCAAAATGCTCAGCTGGTAAGTTTTCCCCCAAATTCAACGTAAATATTCATTTTTCACTGTTTAGAGCGTACTAAAAGCTTTATTCCCAGAGTAACAAAGAACAGGAGAGCCTTTGAAAGCTCCAGCTCATTCTCATGCAGGTGTGAACGCTTTGTGAAAATAAGATTTTCTTTAGCACTAACTTGAATCCCTCACCTCACAGCATGGTGTGATGTGTCTGAGCAGCCCAGTGGCTTTTTGGGTGTACACTGAAATGATTGCAGGCTTTGCTAAACGAGCTTTAAGCCTCCCCACTTGCTGCCTGTTTACCCAGGGATGAATTTTGCCCACTGGCAATATTTTATACCATGGCAGTCAGCAATAATTAAACAAGAGAAAGCCACAAAGTAGCTAAATATTGCTATAAGCTCATTTGACAAATAAGACATTTGAAACAAAAGGTCTCAGATGCAGATCTGAAGTCCCTGGATGCAATTCAAAAGCGCTGCAATGTGTTTAGAAACATAAATCACTGACACTCTTTGGCACAAGGGTGAATAACTGATGATCTCTGCTGTGGTGATGTCGTTTGCTCATAAGCACTGACCTAAAAAAACCCCAAACCCCAAAGGTTATTGTCCATAAAGATCAAGTGCTGATGAGCAGATTTATACCAAAATTCTTCCTGTAGCTCCTAGAAAAGTTCCTGAACAAGCTCTGTAGGACTTGGCCTGAAATGGTGCAATTATAAGTAGAAATTTGCTCGACTCCATTCCAGTCCAGGAACTTTTCTGAGTCAGTAAATAACTCCCAGATAATATCCCCAGTTGCTGTCATTAATACTTACACTGAAGCTTGTTCCTTGGAGCGCTGCCATTTGAAACAATCTGATCGCTCGCTTTGCTGTCAGGAATTAAGCTGATTAGGAAAACCAAACCCCTTCCAAACCCTTTAGATTATGGATTTACTGAACTTGCCCTGTGAAAGGACAACCCTGCTGGGATGACTCTGCTCTCCAAGTCCTGGCTGCAGTGGATGAAGCAGCTCTCCAGTTTCTTGGCCCAAAATGCACAAAAATTGGTGGTTTAGGTGTGTAAATCCTTTTTCTGCATTTGTCTCTCCCTTTCTGCAGGCAGGAAAGCTCTGCTGACACCCTCCCCAAAGGGCTGGAATTCATGCAAAAAATTACTTCTGTGTTAAAGCTTTTTTTGTCTGAATCCTTTGAGACTCAGATCTGCTTATTAGCACTGATCTCAAACTCATCCTGGGGGAGAGCTGTGAGACAAAGCTCAGTGCAGTGCAGGCAGAGAAGTTTTGTTACCTGCTGAAAGACAATGTCTCAAACTGAACATCCCAAGGACTGGGACCGGTGTAGACTGGGAATCACGCGCTGCACGGTAGGAAGTGACTTTTGGAATGGAAATCTTACAGAAGGACACCCTTGTCAGGTACTTTGGCCTCACAGTGGGTACTGGATGGATGGTTTTAACATTTTCCTTTCAGTTTTCTGTGTTCATTTTGGAGAACTCACAAATTCATTCAGCTTTGCTCATTTAGGCCTCTCCAGATGGAGCTTTCCTGGGGTTGTTGCACCCTTTGCCCTGACACGAGCCCTTGCAAGCAGCTTGTCTGCTGCAAAAAAGGCTCAAAATACTGTTGGAGGAGCAGAAAAACTGTGGCTTCCGAAAACCATTCATTTTTGGAAGCCAAATACTGGGGAGAAGAAGTAAAAAAGGTGACATTGCACATTCCTGTCCCAATTGCCAAGGATTTCCTAGAGATTTGGAGGGCTGTGCCCAGCTCCAGTGATTTGTTCTTATGATATTTATTCTAAAACAGGAGGAGAAAAACCCAGCTACTTCCAGGTGCCCTGCTGTGATTTTTCTGTCTCCCAGCAGTGTGTGAATGTGGCAGGAGCAGCTGATGTGACCCGTGCAGGGAGGCTGGAAACCAATCCCAGCAGCAAAGGGAAGGTGGTGAGTGAAAAACCAACCCCTCCAATAGATAAAAAAATCAAACCCTCCAATAGATAAAAAATCAAACACTCCAATAGATAAAAAACCAACCCCTCCAATAGATAAAAAAATCAAACACTCCAATAGATAAAAAACCAACCCCTCCAATAGATAAAAAAATCAAACACTCCAATAGATAAAAAATCAAACACTCCAATATATAAAAAATCAAACCCTCCAATAGATAAAAAATCAAACCCTCCAATAGATAAAAAATCAAACTCTCCAATATCTAAAAAAAATCTGTAGAAGTTGGCACATCTCAATAGATGGCACTAAAAATTCTAATGCAAAGCCATTCCCTGTGGCTTCCTGCCTGAATATCAGCACAAGTCTTCCAGTCAATCCAATCCCTCGAAATCCCAAACAAGCAATCTGATCAGTGGACAACCTCTTATTCACTGCTTGTTTTAATGCAAATGACTCCCTCAGCAGTGCTATTTTTAGTTTTCCATTGGCCCTTGATATGAAACTCCTTTGGTGAGAAATAAATCTGGGACAAGTCCTGCTGAGGGGGGGTGATCTGTGCACCCCGATGGATGTGGAGGGAGATGCATTCAATTTCACCACTTCATGATCTCGTTTTTCTCTGTTTCCTTGACACCAAATTAGCTCACAAATATATCCACAAAATATGTTCCACATTTTAAGCTAAACTGACCACCAGCAGAGCGCGGGAGCCTCTGCAAATTCCATCCTGAGCATGGAACAAACCCCTTTGTTTGATCATTTCCTCCTGCCAAAAGGGGAAGCTTCTCCTACCGGGCTGTTTTCCTGGTTTTCTGATGGTATCATCTGATTTTCTTCCATTTGAGCAAAAATCTCACTTCTTGCCTCATTAAAATGCTGTTGAAACATCCGAGACCATTGCCTAGGTCAGGGCAGCGCTTTGTAAAATTATTTATTTCATAGGATTGCACAGATGGATCAGGAAAATTAACAGAAAAACATGGGAAAAACAGAGGAGTTCTTTCCTAGGCATGAACTGAAATACAGTAGTAAACCAAGGATTAAATGTTGCTTTATAACAAGTTTTAAATGCAAATACCTGCTTTAAAAGCAGTTAATGTATGTGCTTGGTTTTATGGTCCTAATCCACCCAACCCCTGTTTTGACAGGAGGGTTAAAAATGTAAATATTTCCTGGAAGCATTTTGAATGAACATAAATACAGGAAATATCGAGCTATTTGTGGATAGTTTAGTGAAGATTAATGATGGCATTTGGTGGCCTGCTGATGGCAAACAACTGACTCCTACCTGGGGTCTAGGAAGGAGCAAAAAGAACCTCCAGGGTCACATTTTGCTCTTGCTTTCACACTGATGTAAACCCAAAGTCTGTTGGACTCAGAGCAACAGCAACATTGGAATATTCCCAGACATCCATCAAGGAGCAACTGCTGCTGGAAGGACTGGCAGCATCTGCCTGGGAGCATTTCAAACCCCAATTTTCACTTGGGGCTGGGGTGTGCTCAGCTGTGGTCACAGAGAAGCTCTGGCTGCACGAGAAGTGCTGAATAAAGACCTCAGATGCCAGAGCTGTCAGCAGATCTGAGCAGTGTTACCTTCACACATGCAGGCATCCTGCTGACTCATTTTCTTAATCACCTCTAAAATTCACAGGGAGTTTTGAAATTCTGTTTCCTGAGGAGGCCATCAAAACACAGATTTATCATAGCAGAGTGTCAGGGAAACTAAAGCAGCCCAACAAATACAGGCAGAGGATTGTTTTTTATTGTTTTCTCTGTTCAGCTGCTGCAGAAAGTTTAAAAAAAATTCTTGAAGATGGGATGGACTGAGGAGCGGTATATGAAAATAGGCAAACTACAGAAAAGGCTTACTTCAAAAACCAAGGAAAATTGGATTTTAGATTAAAATAAAGCAAGGAAAATCTAGGCTTGAGTCTGCATCAGTGTGAATTAAAGACCAAAACCTTCTATTCATTGTAGTCACGTGTACAGCTGAAGATTTTATTATATTCCTATAGGATTGCTTCACATCTTATGCTTATTTAAATGAAGTGAAATTTACTTCATAAAACATTTACAGACGGTTCTTAAGAACCATCAGGCTCATTAGCCAGGTGAATTTGTCTTGGGTTTGGCCAACAAACTGCCTGAGCAGCAGAGAGCCACGGGCCAGCTGTCTGGGAGCCAGCAGCCAGATGGAGATGCCAGCCAGCTCAGGAGTTGCAATCCCAGCCTGAAAGCATGTCAGAGCACTGGGAAAAGCCCGACCACGGAGCTCCACGAGCACAGGCTGGGATTGCCATCGGTATTCTGGGATGGAATGCCCCCCTGTGCCCCCTCATCCCACATCTCCTCGTTAGGGTGGGCTCGGCACAGCGCGGAGCCGGGGGGAGATCCTAGGAGGGGCTGGGGCTGCTCAGCTCCCTGCAAAAACCTCTCCACGCTCAGCAAACGGAAAGCTCAGCCTGGCAGAAGGGAAATATAATTAGGCTGAAGAAGAAAGGCGAGGAGAGGAAGGAGGGCTCTGTCACCGAGGGGTTAGAAGAATTCCGAAGGCCTCCAGACACAAGCGCGGAGCTCAAAAGCACGGGAGGAAGTCTGAGGCAGATTATTCCTCCCTCTTGTAAGGCAAATGACTAATTATACAAAGCAAGATGTTCTGTTTCCGAAGGGATTTGGAAGGTATCATGCAATATTGATACAGAAATCGTATTTAATGCAGGTTTACAAGGCGAGAGGTAGAAGGAAATGTAAATGCAAACGTGGTGTTTTATCCTGATTCTCCCTGTGGCTCTTCCCTCTGTCAGAAAGCCTCCTCAGTGCTGGGGGTCTCCTCTGAAACAGCAAAATTCTTCCAGCTGGAGACAGTTTTAGGCTTCCACAGTGTGTCCAGAAAGGGAAAGATGCTGTGAGCTTAGTCTAACTGCATTTCCATTGTTGTGTGCTGTTTCTATTTATTTTACTCATTTTTCTTTCAAAGGAAGAAAAACCAACTCCCTGTTAGAGGGAGCTGGATCAATACTGAGAAATTCTTTGTCAGATAAAATAAGAGTAATCATTAACCTTGTTGCT
This sequence comes from Lycocorax pyrrhopterus obiensis, assembly GCA_014706295.1. Classification (NCBI taxonomy): domain Eukaryota; kingdom Metazoa; phylum Chordata; class Aves; order Passeriformes; family Paradisaeidae; genus Lycocorax; species Lycocorax pyrrhopterus. The sequence goes on from JACSVZ010000022.1 coordinate 15,436,919, forward strand.
TACGAATTAAATGCAAACTCCACTTTTCAACTCACCCCTCCCACAGCATCCCCTGCAAACTTCCCTCGTTTTGCTCAGCAATCAAAGCCCAGCTCAGCCACCCAAACAGAGATTGTTACAAATAACCTGGGAGCTCTCTTCCTTCTGTTCGGGTGGGAAGAAAGGAGGGGCTGTTTCCTGCTATCAGGTATTTTGGTGACAGGGACTCTCCAGGCTGCTTCTTTAGGTGGATTTGTGGATTATGGATACTATTTATAGCCCTGATGTCTCTTAGAGCAGCATGTAGAGAACGTTCATGGCCATGACCTGGCTCTGCTCTGGTCCAGGTGTGGGGTCTCCTGGCCAAATCTCAGCCCAGTGAAAGTCATCCAGCTCTGGAGCCCAGCACAGGAAGGACCTGGAGCTGCTGGAGAGAGGCCAGAGGAGGCACCAGGGTGATCAGAGGGATGGAGCAGCTCTGCTGGGAGGAAAGGCTGGGAGAGCTGGGATTGTTACTTGTGCTGTTACTTGTGCAGTGTTAAAAGGCAGCTCAGCAGCTTTAGGGACAGAAGAGATTTGAAGCAGGAGATATTATTTACAAAACATTTTTCCCACAGCTTTGTTTTGCTAAAGTCCTCAAACTGGTGTTCCTGTGCACAGGAGGGAATATTTAACTTGCAGATCAAATTCCTACAAGAGGCACAAAGCTGTGCTCAAGTATTTGTTTGATTTCCAGTTTCCTTTCCTTACACTAAGTGGTGCCTCTCAGCTGGACCCTTCCATCCATCTTTGTTGTGTCACTGAGCAAGAGGATGTTGATGCATTCCTAGAAAACAGAAGCATTTCTTTTTGCCTCTTGCCTGATCGATGGGATTCCTTAAAATTTGAATTTTAAATTTTAGGGCCTTCTGAATTTTAGGGGGTTTGATGCTTGCTGAGAAGACTTTTGGCTGCTTTATGGCTTCTCAAAGACTTTGCTGAGTTCTGCAGAATTAATGCTTCACCCTTGGTTCTCCACATCAACTGAAAACCATTCCCAGCTCAAATTTGCCCACAGAAAGCTTTGGTGTTCAGCAGAGAGTGGATTTTGGTGCTTTTTATTCCTCCTCTTAGTTTCCTGTTGCTTGTTTAATTTCTTCTGTCTGCACCCAGAGATGCCTTGGGCACGCAGGGAATGGAGGCTGCTGCTGGTTAATGGTTGGCACAGGACGTATTTGTGGCAAAGCTGTTACAGGCACAAAAGGTTTGCTGTACTGAAAGGCATCTATCTAAAAATCATTTGCTCAATTTCTTCCAAACCGTTGGTGCTTTTTTGGTTTGGATAGAAATCTGTGTAGCCAATTCTGCTTCTGGGAGCACTGTGCCACTTCTGCCAGTCCCTGAAGTGAGTTTAGGTTTCGCCACGAGATTATTTCAAATAGGGCCGGGTGATGCAGGAAAGATCTTGTCTAGAAGCCATCAGCAGCACCAAGCCCCTCATGTTTTTAATAATCTCGAAATTCATGGGAGAACTGTGCTAAGGTACCTGCTCAGTCTCCCAATCCTTCCAGCCCACACCACAAAAGTAAATTAATCACAGACAGAGGTGTTAAATCACACCATAAGCATGTGGCAGCACCGTGAGGTGGCACTTGGCCACGTTAATCCTCGAAGAGGAGGCAGGAAAGTCCTGCCGGTGATCTCGGGGTGTGATTTGAGGAAAGCTGTTTCCTCCTGCGTGCTCGGGGTCGGGATGTCCTGCCCCGAGCTCGGCTGCAAACACCTGCACAGGAGCTCTGTGCCCTGGGACGCTCCCGCAGGTTCAGTGCTGCCTTTCAGGGAGGCTGCAGCGCTTCCCCATCCTCCTCCTCCTGAAAACCGGGGATTTTTCGATGTCCTGGCGCTTTCCCTTGGGCTTTGCAGCCGCTTCAGAAGTTGCCCGGGAGGACAGGAGTGCGTGTGAGCAGGGGCAGCTCCGAGGGGAGGCTCTCTGGGGATGAAGCCTCCAGCCTGCCCCGCTAGGTGAGGACTGGGCAGGTTTGTTCTGACACAGCCGCTGCGGAGGGGGGGATTTGCGGCGGGGGAAGAGAGAGAGAGAGAGAGAGAGGAGCGGAGTGTGCAGCAGCCTGCCGCTGCTATCAGAGGCAGGACCTGGCAGCTCTGGGGGAAGGTGCCACCTCTCCGCTCCGCCACTCCGAGCATCCTGGATCTCCAGCTCCAATTGCCGGCAGCGCCAGATGGGTTTATTTCTTCGCCACCTCTCGTTTCTCTCTCAGCAATAATTCACCTGAGGGCTTTTTTTCCCTCCGCCTCCCCTTCTCGCGCTCTTTTTTGATGTGGAGAGAGGGGAGAAAAGGGCGTTCTGGACAGCGCCTATTTCACTCGACAGCTTTTTGCGGCGTGTTTTAAAGAGCTCGCCAAAGGACCCAGAGAGAGACAGAGAAAGAAAGAAAGAGAAGAGGAAAAAAAAAAAAAAGAGCACGGCCCAAAGTGGTGGCGGTGGGAGGAGGAGGCGAGCAGAGAAGAGCCGGCGGGCAGGAGCCGGCGGAGCGCAGAGCCGGAGCGGCCGCGGTGTGTGCGCCGAGCCTCCCGCGGTGGCCGGAGCGGGGCGCGGAGCGGCCGCGGGTGCGGACCATGGGCTGGCGGCTGCTGCTGCTGGCCCTGGCGCTGGGCGGCCGCGCCGCCACCGCGCAGAACGACACCGAGCCCATCGTGCTGGAGGGCAAGTGCCTGGTGGTCTGCGACTCCAACCCGGCCCCCGACGCCAAGGGCTCGTCCTCCTCGCCGCTGGGCATCTCCGTGCGGGCGGCCAACTCCAAGGTGGCCTTCTCGGCCGTGCGGAGCACCAACCACGAGCCCTCCGAGATGAGCAACAAGACGCGCATCATCTACTTCGACCAGGTGAGCGCCGCGCCCGAGGGACCGCGGGGCCGCTGCGCATCCCCCGCGCATCAACAGGTGCCGCCGCCCTGCCCCGGTCCCGGCTGAAACTCGGGAATCCACCCCGAGGCGGAGGGGCAGGGCAGGGGGAGCTGAGGCTGGGGGCTGCAGAGGTTCCCCGTTTGCCCCCCGGGAGCGGGAGCGGCCCCTCCGCACCTGCGGTCCCGGGGAGAAGCGGGGACGGAGCCCGGGAGGTGCTGGGCTGGCAGCGCTCTGTGGCACCGGTGGGGTGGCATCGCCCCGAGGGGCTTGGGGACAGGGGGATCTCAGGTGCAGCCTGTGCGGGGTTTGGACGGTTTGTGCAGCTTTTGAGAGGGGAAGAAGAGAGAATTTTTAGGGGAAATCCTTTAACTTTCCCAGCACAGCCCGAGGTTCACAGTCCAGCTTTGCTCAGCTCAGCACCAGTGTTAACGTGCAGATACCAACACACGTTTTAATCCCAGCTGCTGTCCTGGGGCGAGCCCAGAGTCATTGAGACTGATGGTTCTTCTCGTTCCTACACCCTGCTGGAGTGAGCAGCGAATTGTCGTGGCAGCTGGAGCCAGATGTGCCCCACAGCTTAGTGCCGGCACTGTAAATGACCCTGAAGCTCCATGGACAGTCCTAGAGGCTTCCGAGGGCTGTGCCTGGCACAAGGGAGCCTGGAAATACCAATTAAAATAAAGCACAACTAAGTGGAATGAAAGCAAAATGCAGTCATTACAGAGGAGGTGTAGCATATGGGTGATGCACTCATTTCATGTGTTCCCCTCTGTCACTTGCCTCTGTTTAATTAAACCCAAATCATTATTAGTGCTTGTAAGAACAACTGAAGGCCCACAGCCAGTTTTTTCTGAGATGTGCCAGGTACTCCAGTAACTCAGCCTGGCTGTGAACTGGGAATGCCTCGTGTTGTTCACATCCTTGCTCACACTTGGTGCTTTGGGAAGGCAGTGTTGGCTTGGCCGTTGCTTTTCAGCCAAAAGCCATGTGCCACTCCCAGAGCTGGTGTTTGGATGACATTTTGGGGCAATGATGAACAAAAATGCCTTTCTAAAAACGTGTAAGGAAGAAAGGACTTGAAGGTATGGTAGAGTAGCAAAGTAAGAAATAATTCCCACCTTAGTTTATTTGTAGTAAAGTTGTCCTATAAATACAACTAAATACCCATTTTATGAGTTGTTCCAAAGTAATTGTCAGAAAATGAATAAACCAGCTTAGATGTAGATTAAGAATTTTCCGTGGGTGAATGGTTTCTAAAGTTGATAATCTGTATTTTCATTTAGCACTCACTGCCTGTACTAATCCCCATGCTGTATTTTTCTGTTTGTAGATCCTAGTAAATGTGGGCAATTTTTTCACGTTGGAGTCTGTCTTTGTATCACCAAGGAAAGGAATTTACAGTTTCAATTTTCACGTAATTAAAGTCTATCAGAGTCAAACAATTCAGGTACGTTGATCAAACATGATTACAAAATCGTTATTTAAATTGTTTGTTTAGGGTAGGATCTTGACTGAGCACGGGACCATTTAACATGATTTTAAGGAAGAATAGTTTAGTTTACAGCAACCTGTGCTGTTGGCTTCCTAGCAGCAGAGTCAATAATTTAAACAGACCAGCTGAAATAAGGCAGAATCCTCTCCTCAGATAAACCACCACAGATTCACTTCTATGCCATGAATATCCGGGTGACATAAAGCATTCAATAGAGGGAATGATCCAAGAGTAAAAGAGAGCTCTGAATTTCACTTAAATGCTGTTGAAAAGTTGTGTTTTGCTGCAGGTTAATCTCACTGTGTGGAACACAGGAGTTCTGGGTACCAGATTTGAGTATTTTTGGAACAATTTGTGCCCTGGCTCCTGGTGCCAGGTCCCTGGCTATGCCCTCAGTGTGCTGAGGACCAAGGTTGGTTATATCCCTATAGCAATGTCTTCTAGGGAACCTTTACAGCAATTTACACTTCTTTTTTCACCACCTAATGTATAAAAGATGTGTCATATATTAACAAAAAGGGGTAATTCTTCACTTTCTTCTGCAGCTTAATAGCAATGGAGCTGCCTCATTAAATACAAGAGGGAAAAGCCTCTAAATTCCTGAACATCCCCTTCCTGAGCCAGCAGCAAATTCCTTGAAGTAATTCCTTAATCTTCCTGCCAGGTCATGCAGTTGCTGTGACACCTCCTGGCTTCCCAGGGCTGGAGGAACATCTGTGGCTTCCCTCGTTCCCACCCGTGAGACCTCCAGGTTCACTGAAGTGCCTGATGCTTTCCCCTGCTCTCTCCTGCTCCTGGATGTGGTTTTTAGCCTGCCAGGCTGAGCTGAGATGGATTTCTGCAGGAGGGATGATCAGACATTTCTCTGTGGCTGCTCTGGCTCTGGGTTGCTGGTGAAGCTCCTGGGAAAAGTGTGAGTGGTGGAGATGGCAGAGAGCTGGTGCAAGCCACGATCCCATCCCTGGTGAAATCCCCCTTCAGTTTACTGTGTAAAATCCTGATTCCAGTCAGGTCAATGACAAAGCCTTAAATGGAACATTGGCCTCATGAAAATCTCTATAATGAGCTTATAGGCTGTTTAATGTGCTCAAAATGTGTTCTTTTCTCTCTCTTGAATGCTGAACATTGAATAACTCTGTCAGCCACTTCAGTGGATTTCAAATGCACGTTATCAAGAAAGATGCCAAGCTTTGGGTTCTGGAAGTCCAGCTCGGACTTTGGTGTTTCACAAACCAGGAGCTCAAACCTGGGAGTTTGGGGCTCGTGGCAGGGAATGTTCCAACCTGTGCATGGCCTGAAATCTTTCATGAGGAAGAGATTCTGAAGGGATGGATGGGTTTGCTTGGTTCTGTTTTGGAGCAGTCAGTGTGAGACCAACCTGTGCAAACCTGTGATGTGTCTTCTGATTAAATTCCTGTAAGATGGTGTGAGGGGAACCTGATGGTACAGAAAGAGTGAGATAAACCCAAGCCAAGCAGTGAGTAAAGCCTTCATGCCCTTTTCCTGTGTGGTAAACGGGGAGGAGAACCAGAAACCATTGCAGTGGATCAAACTGGTTTGAGTCTCAGCCACATCCAGACTGAAGCCCCACTAAATCACCTGCAGGCTTCCCTCACAAGTGATGTTCCTCTGCCCCCACAACATCTGTTAGTGCCATTAAATATCATCAGGCTGCAGTGGGTTCCCCAGAGACTCCTGATTAAGTGGATTTCTCAGACAGGTGAATCCCAAATAAACACCAGACCCTGCTGCCGTGACTTCTGCTGAGCACTGATTTATTCTGTGGTGACTCCCATTAAAATTAATGGGAGCATATGCAAGGCCAGCACAGTGGATGTGGGTAAGCATCCCATAATTCACCCCCTGTGACTGCATTAGAGCTGCTTGGAATGGAAAAACAGAGCAAAGCTGATCGTTTGCCATGGGGGAAATGAAAAATGCCTGCAACTGCCCATTCCCCCAGGCCCTGCCCATCTTTATCTAGAGATGCTGCTTTCAGAGCAGAGGCTGTGCTGGCTTGCACAAGTGCTTTACAGAAAAAATGGAGGCACTTTGTAAAGCTAAAAGTCAGTTCTAAACTTTAGAACCAGGCTGCCATCAGTGTTGAGAGGGACACATATTTTATTCCCAGTGAAGTGTAAGCTCCCAGCCACTGTGGTGCCTCTGACACCTCGTTGGGTGCCTATGTCACCTCTCTGGGTGCCCAAATTTATTGAAAATATCTTTTTGTTTTGCTCCTGTGTGACTAAATAACCCCTGAGACAGGCAAAGTGATACAAACTCAGGTGATGCCTCGCTCAGCTGCAGGTCCAGCTCACATCCACTTGCTTGTGCCAAATAAATGTCATTATTAGTTTAAAACAACCCAAAAAGCACTGAAGATCAGGCCCTTGCACTGTGGTTAATATTCAGGGGTGGTTCTTGACGTTTTGCTGTTAATTAGAGCTTTTCAGGGCTTCTCTTGCAGGTGAATTTGATGCTGAATGGGAAGCCAGTGATTTCTGCTTTCGCTGGGGACAAGGACGTCACCCGTGAAGCTGCCACCAACGGGGTCCTGCTCTACCTGGACAAGGAGGACAAGGTTTACCTGAAACTGGAGAAAGGCAACCTGGTCGGTGGATGGCAGTATTCCACATTCTCTGGCTTCCTGGTCTTTCCCCTGTAAAGTCAATTTTCCTGTGACATCCGTCCCGGTGTGGGCTCATCCTTGCCTCTGTTACATGAAGATCGTTTTGTCATCATGGGAGTGGTGGTTCTTTATTGCTTTCTCATGGGTGATTTTGGATTCTCTCTATGGATTTTGGCCCCATCTGAACTACTCAGAAGTTTCACAGAATTTTGTGTGTTCAAATACAATATCTTTGGACTGAGACTAGAGCAGACAATAAATATCAATGCTTAAGGTTACAGTCTAAAGCTGCCTGCAAGATTTATTCCAATTTCATTTTCTGGACTTACCGGATTCGTGGAAGAAGTGGATTTTCTCCAACTGTGAAAAGACTGGCACCAAGTCTTTCATGTGGGAGAGTTTGAGTTCAGACTCCAATCCAGAGTTAGTGTGTTGCTGCCAAAGAACTGTGTATTGATAAATTGGTCACACGTGTTGCTGTCCCTGGGACTGGACTGCCACGATCTGTTCCATTGTCTTAGGAAGGTAATTCTTATTGCTAAGTGGTCGACTTGAGTTCTCCTCTGCGTGTTGTGTGTTGGATGGTTCGCCCAAATATTTAAGCTCAGTCACAATCAAGCCCAGCCTCCATAAGCCTGAGGGGTTATGGATGTGTTTTGGTTGGATATGGAAGGGGTTCCTCTTTTCCACGTGCTGATTCCTAAAATGAAAAGCAGATTATAACCATTCAGACAAAACTCCCCAGGGTTAAAGGTGATCATTCAGGCACAGCTTTACAAAAACAGCTTTGCCCTGCAGGACACCTCACACTTGTTCTTCAGTTTTAATTAACATGATCGATAATTACTGTTTTATTCAGCTCCTGAGGGATTCCTTCCTTAGACACAACCACTTTGTCAGCTGGAGATGAGATCCCCTTGTTTGTATTTCTGTGTATTTTCCAACCCTTCTGTTGTGTTAAAGGTCTTTTCTGGTTTTGCCTTAACTCCACAGCTGTATAAAGTTTTAGGTCATTTGTTTAACAAACATGAAATCCAAATAACTGGTACCTAACTTGGTACAAAAGCTTCCCAGCTTTTTGTACAGGTCATGTGAATTCATACACTTATTTATTATCTCATTGTTACATAATAAAGATTAATATATGTTAGCTGAATTTTTGACCTTTGGATTTTGGAAGTCGCTTCATACTATTTTTTTATTGGATATAATTATTATATGCAAAGTGGAAACTGCCCTGGGAGGCAGAAGTACTGCCATGAGTTAGTCTGGCAGACTCCTGGAGGGAATCAGAGTGATCTAGAAATAACCTATGCATTTTATTTAAAAATAACATTTAGGCAGAAATCCTGGCCTCACTGAAGTTGGTGTTCAGAATCATGTTGATTCCAAAGGATTTTGGATGAAACCTGTGCTTTAGGTTCTGCCATCAGCACCAAACTCCAGTGCCATCAGACTGAATATTAAACAAAATGATTTTCTCATGAGCTGCTAAGGAAACCTTCATCCCTCGTGTCCCAAATACTCTGAATTGATGGATCTTTGTGCCTTGCATATCATGAAGGATGTGGTTCTGAATTTAAAATTTTTGTGTACTTGAAAATGTTGGTGGGTGGAAGCACCTGCAGCAACCTGGGAGCTTCCCTAAACGCCAGTTTGGGCTGGGATTTGCTGCTTTTGGGATCTGGTTCCAATTCCTTCCCTTGCTGACCAAGTGCAGTGTGTCCTGTTGATATTTCACTGATTTAAAATCGAATTCATGGCTGGCTGATGCTCCTTGTAAAAACATCAGGGAGTCAGTGGCACAGCACTGTGCCCAAATTCCTGATTGTTCAGCACCCACCACCCAGGATTTTTTGGGCAGTTTCAGGAGGATTGGTGGGTACTTTGCAGTCCTGTGAGATAAATCAGATGAGGAGGTGATTTCTTAGACCCAATTTTGTTCCTGTACTGACCACTGCAGTTGGGGAAGAAGTGGAAGGACCTGGCAAGAAGGTGAAAGATTCACGTTGCTGAAAAGTATTAAAAAGTTATGATGACCAATCAAAAATGTGTCACTGCTGTACCCCCAAAATGTGTGTATATAAATATATGTATATCTAAACCCCCTGGAACTGCAGATCATAGTTTGCATGATGTTATAAAGAGGTTACTTGTCCTAAGAGTTCATTTCAGAGGGGAGCATCGGTATTTTGTATAAAACTGGTAAAATCTGCAATCTCACCTTGCCCGTGGATATATCTGTAATGTAAAAGAAGTGTTGCTACTGAGACAGAAGAAAAACGGCATTAAAGGTGTCAGTATAATTTCAGAATGATAAATGTATCTAACTTCTTTAATCTGCAAACACATGACCCTTGACAGCTGCCTTTAGCACCCAGCAATAATCCTGAACCCTCTCATTACAGCCTTGATTGCCCCTCAGCAAAACATTGCTGATTTCTTCAGAGTCGTTAATGCTTATTTCAGCTTGAGCTGCAGAGACTGGGAAGTTGTTCAGTGAAGGAGACACTTCTTGATGGAAAGTGCTTCTAAAACCTGTTGAAAAGCCTGCAGAAATAATTACCCACTAATTATTTTGCTGGTCAAAGCAAAGGTTTAAGTGGAGTTGCTGTCATCACACAGTGCTGAGCACCCAGAGGTGGCCTCTGGGGACAGGCAGGTCCCATTTAAACATTTAATTAAGAACAAATTGTGGGGTTTAGACACAGCTTGAGCTACCAGATCTTGCCCTCATTTTTGTGTTGTCCCACCACAGCTGTGCCAGCAGGAGCTGCTCCCAGGAGAGAGAGGATGAGCCAGGCTGGATGGAGCCAGGGCTGGAAAATGAAATTCCTTTTCCTTCTGCCTTCCCAAGTCCTGCCACAGCATTTTCCTGTTGGGAAGCAACAGCTCAGGAGGCGCTTCACTTTTTAAAGGGTATTTAAGATTAGAGGTTTGATTGTTTTCAAAGAACTTAAACCCTGCGTTGAGCTGCACTGTAAAGGTTAGAGCCGACTTTCTGATCCTCCTCAGCTCCAGCGGACTCATTGATTTTGGGGAGGGCAGAATTCCTCCCCCTGCTGCACAGTGTGAGGCTCTATACCCACATCCTTTACCCACTTTGCAGGGGACTTTGTAGCTGACAAAGTTGATTGTGCAAGAAAACCTTTTAGCCACGTGTGGTAAGGACAAAAGAAAGCAGTTCCTCTCTGAGAATAACAGATTTATTGTTATTATCAGTGATGTCTTTATGAATGAGATCAGTATTTTTACTTTTTATCTGGTTTATTTGTATTTTATCCATATTTTATCGTGGAAAACCCCTCTCTAATTTCCTTTCTTTCACTCCCCACTGATGTAAATGTTGTTGACAGAGCCAGGTGTCCCTGCTCACCTCTGCTCATCCCGTGGAGAAATCTGCTCTGTGTGTTGAATCCTGTGCTGTGAAGAATTTGGGCTGCACAAGCCAAACAACTGCAGAGCCCAAAAAGATCCTGTTCAAAAGAGCCTGGTGGCAAAACTATTTTTGGAAAAGGCACCGAGATAGCTTTGAAATTTTCACAAGCTCTTTTGTCTCTACATAAAAAGGAAAAACCAACTTTGAAGCAGAGAGAAGGGAAAGATATTTCCTTTTTTTTTTTTTTAACAAGGTTTTATATGTGGTTTGTGTTACATCGTTCTCTAGCAGTATCTGAACATTTTATGAGTGTTAATTCAATCACTTTGGCTTTTTTGTGCCTGAGTAAGTGTTGCAACCTACTGAGAATACGGAGACAGGGTTTGGGAAATGATTCCCAGGTGCCAACGCATCCAATCCTGGTGCTTGGCCCTGTTCAGTTGCTGGATCAATCCTTTTTCTGATACTGGACATTTTTAAATACAAAGGATGGTTTAGGAGTAAATGGAATTCTGCTCTATTTCCCTTTCCGTGTTCCATCTGAATAACATTCCTGGAAAGATGAATTCAGTGAAACAGTTTGAAAAGCCTGAAGAGTTTCACAATTAGCTGCCAACTCTTTTTTTAAGCCCCACATCTGCACACAGAGTATTTTTACAAGCAGGTTTAAAATAGAGAAATAAGTGCCAGGAGCTCTATGCCATGATCACGCCAAGGAGCTGAGCCATTAACGTGGAATATGGGCTGAAGAAAACAGAAAAATGTTCTCCTCCCTTATGTTCTCCTCCTTTTCTAGGGGGTTCTGAGTTGGCAACATCCTTTACCTCGGCAATTCGTGACTGTTGCCCTTCATATTGGAAGAGCTCTTTAAAATATTCAAATTCTTTGTCTTCTAAAGATAACATCACCCAGAAAACTCAATGGAAATAAACAAAGATGCCCAGGGACAGAATTTATTGGCTGGCACATGCCACAACAACATTTTTTTTCTGTGCTGTTGCTGTCCAGACAGAAAAGGCTCCTTTGAGAAAAGAAAATTGTCTTGGACACTCAGCTGAAGTTATTTATCTGTTGCTGGTTGGGAATGGGGAGGGAATAAAGCCCTTTTCTGCCCCAAAGGGAATTGATACAAGAACAATGATAAAATCAGGCACTCGTATGGAATTGAGGATGGGAATAACGGGGAAGTGGCTGGAATGGTCTGTTTGGTGCGAGCTGTGAGCTGAGGCGTTCCATGGAAGTTGTGATCGCTATTTTAATCCTCACAGTTTGGGGGGATGGAAAGTTGCATCATTTTTAACAGGTTCTTTTCCTTCCCCCCTTTCCCCCTCATTTTCCTTCTGCCTCGTGCTTCTTCTTTGCTGCCAGGGAACAAAGTGATCCGAAATGATCTAAGAAAGGCTCATTTCTGGAGAGGGATGGCAGATTTGGGGTTTTTTGTTGGGTTTTTTTTTGCTGGTATCTGATGTGGGGGAAATACCCAAGTGGGGGGTGGGAGGGGCAAAATAACAAACGATTTAAGCTAAATACATTCTTGTCCTGTTATTCACCTCACTGAACGACCTCAGTATGTTCTGTTTATACATTTTCTGCAGTGCACGGTTCTGACCCATCCTGTCCCCGCCACCACGTGGTAACTGACAGCTCTTGGTCCTGCTGGAGGACACGAGATGTCCAAGGGTGTGAATGCTGAAAGCCTGGCTGCAGAGAGGTTTCTCACTTTTCTGACAGTGTCTGTGGGAAAGCCTTGCTTTCTCACGGACGCTGTAGGAAAACAGTTGGGAGATTTTGTAAACTATGGTATTGTTATGGTACCAAGGAGAAAATATCTGCAGTAAGTGGTGTTGGGTTCAGCCAGTCCCTCTGGGGGTGGTTGGTCAGTGAACCAATGACCTTATGTCAGTCTGTTAGCGTAGAAACACATAATCACGGCATGATTACATGCAAGTGCTTTTATTGAAGAGCTCTGGGAATCAGGGGTACAGACCCAAATCTGACTCCGACATGGATTCGAGATGGATACATTTTTATACCCTTTCCTTACATAACTGTTGTATAATCATATGTTAATCATTATCTTAATATTGTTCTATTGTGTACATTGATTTCACCCGAGCATGAGTTTTAAGCCCCCTTCCCACAACATTTCTCATGATTGTTGTTCCTTTCTCATGATTCTTGTTGCGATTAAACAATTATTTTTAATTATATTTAATTACTAACCAATCATCGCATTTAACTTTATCATCTACCATACAGGTGGGCACACAGGTGCAGGTTCACATGATTTTAGCAAAGACAATGCCCACTCCCGTTCCCAAGGCCGACTTTAGCTACCACGATTTTAGAAATAAATCCAGCGTGCTAAGGTATAGAAGTTAATTTGTAAATTAATAAAGGGTCGGTTTCTTCTCATTCTAAACCATCCATGTGGCTTTTTTCCTTGGTCTCTGCTCGCTAGTGACCCAAGGGCAGTGCAGAGAGCTGGAGACGGGCGAGCAAAGCAGCTTTGTCCCTGGATTCCCGAGTGGGCTTGGATCTGCCCCCACCCAGCAGCTCCCTCACCCCACTGTGGTGCCAGGGGCAGAGCGAGCTCAGAGTGTGGAGGTTTGGGAACTGCTGCGGGCACGAGGGGAATGCTGCACCCTGAGCTCTTTGGGAGGAGATTCAGAGGTGCTGGATAATCCTAATGCTGCGAGGAGGGAGATCCCCAGGGCGCCAGGGCAGGGACAAAGCTCCGTGCGGGGGGTGAGAGCTGCCCGCAGAGGGAGGGTGGGAATCACCCCAAGGGTTTGGTGGCTGTGTGGAACCTGAGAATGGCAATCAGCCATCCGGGAGCTGTCCTGGAGTCCTGCTCAATGCAAAAATCCATGTTTGGGGTTCTACTTTAGCCCTTGCTTTGTAAAAGGAAGTCTGTTTCCAGTGAACAAATGGGTTTCTCCGAAAAAGGCCGCCTTCGGAATTAACACCACCTGAAAAGAAAAGTAAGAAAAAGTCCTAAGGATCCTGCAAGGCTCAATTTCCCTTGAGCTGAAGCTGTGCCATTAAGTAGCAAAATGAATTAAAATAAAGATTAGTCTGTGCTCTACTACAGAACTAAAGATAAAGCAGCAGAGTTGAGAGATGCATTTTCAGAGAGGAGGGTCAGTGCCAGAGTTGGGGCCTTTTCCTCCTCCAGAGCCTCCCCAGCACCTGAGCAGCCTTCACAAGGTTCCCAATTTTGGTTTTACTCAAAACCATTCCCAACCAGGAAATGCCACTGGGATCCCACTACTGTTTGCAAAATGCAGATGAATTAGAAAAAAAGGAATTTTTATTTTGCAAATAAAAGGAGACAGTTGCTTTGCATCCAAAAGCCTTTGTATTTAATTTGAAACTCACTTTTTATTTGAAAGATTACATTGGTTTGAAGAGAAAAGGGAAACAATTGATGCTGAAATAGAAGATTTGAACTTTTGAAATAAATGTCTGCAAATACAACAATTAGACTGCTCCAAAGTGTTGTGGGGTGTTTTGTCACCGGAATTTAATTAAGGGAAAAATGGTACCATTTTGGAAGTTCATTTGGATTCTTTCGGTCGCCGTATTTCCAAATCTCTCTCTTCAATTTATTTATTTATTTTTAACATAAACAAACATTTCCCCACAATCTTTACTTTCATCCTGTTCATTGATTTTCCACAGCATGCAGAACTGGCTCTTGAAAAGCCTGCAGTGAGATTTAATAAAGCAGCTTTCTTTAATTTCAGAAGGTGTCTTTAATGTCATGGCGAGCGCTGGTTTCCCTTCAGGGGGGATCAAACATTATGGATTTATTTTGTTGAGAAAATCCTGATCACGTTAAGCTCACCTGGTTTAACGATTTCACCAGAGGCTCATCCCAGTGGTCAAGCTCAGTGAAATTCCCAGGAAGATTTTGGACATTTTAGGGCCAGGGTGTGGAAGAAAAGGTCCAGGTTTTGCATCAAAGGTCATTTTCTTTGTGCCTAAAACCCGACTGCACCTTCACCGTCAGCCACTGCTTCGTGATATGATGGTGGTGGCCAGTTAATTTTATTTGTTAATTAAAGATTTCTATCAATTGTAATTCTGGTGGGCTTGTGAGACCCTCAGAAGCGGCCAAGAAGTGTCACCAGTCCCTCCAAAGCTGGGGAAGAGGTCACGGGTCCTTTCACCCTTCCCTTTCCCCTCTGTAGCCTTTTAGACAACCACAAATATTTAATATAAATATTGAAATATTGATAAACGTGGCTTAGTCCAGCAGTTATTGGTACAAATGGACTAACTCAGCTCAGTCACCTAACACTGTGAAATTTGGGTGACTTTTTAACAATTTTTTTTCTTTATTTTTATTAATAAATCTCCCTGGGCACTGAAGAAAGACACTGAGAAACCTTCAACACCAGGAAAATGGGAAAAATTCCAGAGCAGCTGCAGGAATCAGAGTCCAGGTGGAACTGCTCAGGGCAACCCAGATTTACAGCCAGGACAGCAGGACATAACCCGAGGTACAGATCTCTTCAAGAAATCACCTCATTCCTCCTTTCTTCAGGAGAAATAAACTCTGGCTCATTTCTAGAAAGCAAAATAATGAAAATATTTGAAGAAGGAAGACCTAAAGCACAGGAATGCTAAGGAACATCGGGGCAGTGGGAGAGAAATGAATTCTCCAGCAGCATCGAGTGTTTTACTTTTTGTGGAGAGTTTAAATGCATTTCTACAAAAATAATAAAGACTTCTGGAGGAGATAACTCCAAGACCATCTATCTTTGTTGCCTCGAATTCAATAGTGGTTAAGGGAGATAGTCTGGGCTTAGTGTGCTGCAAACACTGATTCAGTGGGCAGGATTCAGCCGTCAGCTCCTTTTTGTACAGGAATTACTCCCCTGAACGGGTGGGGAAGACACTTTCCTTCAGGTCTCTGAGAGGCAGCCGAGGGTTTACAGCTCTGATCATATAACAGTGTCAGGAACAGGGATTTTGGTGACTTTAGAAGTCTGACTTGCAGGCTGCAGCCCAAATCCCCGGGTTTTTGGAAGCTGTATTGAATGTTCTGCACGTACATCTGCTGGAAAAGGCTTTTTTGTGCTTGTAGGTGTCAGTCCTGGCTGAGACATGGGGGTGGCTTAAATGAGGCTTCCAGTAATGACAGCACCTCAAGATAACAACTGTGAGCACTTCTAAACTCTGATGGTTTGTCAAGGACTCACCCTGAGACGAGAAATTTCACTGAGCACCGGATCTGAGGGTTTACGGTGAAAGGCTGCTCAGCAGAGCTGGGAATGCAGCGAGCACATCTCATGGAGAAAAAAGGTGATGGCTCACAATATTTATTTCTTTTTAGAGGAGGGAAAAAAGAGCAAAGCCTGATGTGCAACAGCACCTGCACAACTTGGAAAAATAGCATTCAAAAAAATCCCAGCAGGAACACTTTGTTTAAGCAGTAAATAAATCAATAACTGTGTGAGCGCTGCAGGTCGTGCAACTTCAGGGGTAAGCCAGGGATGCCTTTAAGCCGAGTTTTTCCCTCTGTAGTAAATCTGAGTTTAAGGTGCTCAGAAGGGCATTGTTGGATGTTTTTTCTGGAAAGCTCAGCTAAGGAATTTGGTTTTCATGATGCCCCATAGGGTCCCCACAAAGTAACAAGTCAGCATCATTTTCTAGCTGCAGCTGATAACATTTATTGCTAATTCTTTAAACCCTGCTTTAAGAGAAAACAAGTCTGCAACCTGCATTGCACCCACAGGAATAATCTTTCTTTTCCTCAGTTTGGTAATTCAATTGTGACTTGTAAACTTGTGCAGCTGTAGCGAAAAAAAAGTCTACAGTCAACTCTAATCTATCTTGAGGAGAGTAAAAAGTGCTTACCAGCACTGGTGTAGTAAATCCTGGCTGCTTTATTAAATAAATGTAAAATTTCACTCAGAAGCCTTAAGGAAGAAGAGTTTTAAAATATCTGAACAATTTAGCACATTCTGAAGCTGAATAAAGATGGATTGAATTTTGGAGTGAGATTTAAACTGATGACAGACCAAATCCCACTTAAATTCACTTCAGAAACGTGGGCATTTTTGATGTCTTCTGAATGGCGAGAGACAAACCAGGCTGCTGGAGAAGTTCCTGAGCATCACAATCCTTCTGCTGCTGGAAAAATAAGACTCTGAAAAGATCCCAAAGCTATTTATAAGTGCAAGTCAGACCTTGAGGAGTCTTTACATAATCAGCACACACGTAAGCAGGACAGGATCCAGCAGGCAGTGGAGCACACGTCCAGTGCTAAAATCTGAAGGGATTTCATGGATTTGAGTTCATTCCCTTCCATGTCTGAAGCTGTGCATCTGCTTAATTCTTTGTTGCAGCAGCAGAAGAGATTTTCCAGGGGTGGGTGATGATTTTAGAAGTAATTTGATGTGCAGGCAGCCAAGCAAATTCCTCGTGCTGGGCTAAACCGGGGGCGTTGCTCACTGATGAAATCTCCTCCCTCTTCCCGGAGTCTCTGAACTGGAACAGTGGGGGTGGCTTTGGGCTCCAGACCTTCCGAGACAAAATCAGGGCGAGTCACTTTAATAGCCATTAACAAAAAATAGAAATCTGCTGTCTTTTGGCCAAGGAAGGGCAATGACAAGGAGATAAATATCAAACCCACCCTCCTTTAGCCCAGCTGGGGTTGGGGGAGCAGATGCCGCTTTAGCCCCCCCAAATCTGAGCCCAATCCCCAGGACGGGACTTGGGGCACTTCCCTGCCCTTTGGCTGCGCTCAGGATGTCACCAGCCCTCCCAGGCTCATCCCACAGGACAGAATTCCCTTCTCCTGAGCCCCAGAGGAGCTGATCCCCAGCAGACTCTGTCCTTCAGTCAGCGCTGGCGAGCCCACGCTCATTTTGGGGGACTCCTCGTTTTGAGGGACTCCTCATTGTCCCCCCAGGGGGAAGATGGGTCCCAAAACTTTTATCTTTGCTTTGTCTTGAGGCCTTTTTTTATTCTTCAAGAAAACAACAGTGAGGCTTTGTTGCCGAAGCACCTGGTCTCTTGGATGTGCCATACCTGGGAACTGTTGCTGGCATGCTCCTAAATCCCTTTGGGTGCTCCGTGTCCAGGGGGTTTAAGGACAGGGTTTGATCCTGGGGAATGTTCTTGCAGCACCAGGATCCTCCCATTGGCCTGTGGGATCTGAATAATTTTATAGCTTTTGGAAATCTGAACTTGTTTAGCATCTCTAACAATTCCTGTATTTTTATCTCCCCAAATACCCAAGTGCAGGAATACCAGCGTGGAGTGGGTTACAAAATACACCTTATCCTTTAATGCATTAAAGATGCTTCCTCAAAATTCCTACTGGCATTAGGAACACACCAGCTCCCCTCGGCTTTCTGTCTGATGTTGTCTACACAGAGTGAGGAGAGTGGATGCCATTCACCTTTGAAAAGGTTGGGAACTGGGTTATTTATGTATTTATGCAGAAAATGGTTTCTAGATGCTCATTCCTTACCAGCAGATAAGGAGGCCCCGTTTAGGCTTAGAAATATTGGTGTGGGTGAGGCTGTAACGCTGCAGGAAATCACTGCACTGCTGAGGACTGTTCAAGATTACTTACAGCAAGATTAATTCATGTGGCAATGAGCTCCCAGGTGCCCAGCCTTGAACACAGCACCGGCATTAAAATGCAGTTAAAACAGAAATATAGAGACAATTATGAATGGCTCTCAACAGTGGCTGTAGGGCTGCTTTTAATTCACCCTGAATTTCCAGTGGGAGGAGGCTGGAGATCCTTGTTAGCTACAGAAGTTAAAATCAGAACTGAGGACCTCAAATGGAACAGGATTAAATCATCTGAATTTAGGCCAGATTCTAAATTCAAACCTCACACCTGTAGGAGATCTCATGAAAAACTCCCACCCTTAAAACACTGAGGTGCTCGAAGGCAATGCAAAATGTAAACCACCAAAAGTATATATATTTTTTTCTCTTTGAAGCTGGAGAATTTTGGGTTTGGCCATGGAGAAAGCGAGCACCAGACAGCACAGGGATGTTTCTTTGCTCCCAGCTCTCTTCCCAGCCACTATTACTGCAGAGTCCCCCAGTTTAGCTCAGTTTCCCCGAGCTCTGTGCTCATTACTGGGTTTCTGTAGGATAAAGAAGTGCCTGAGAGCCACAGAAATCCATTCATGCACTAAGTGAGGGTCAGGGCTCAAAGTGCTGCAAACCTGGGTCTGCTCCAGCCCAAAGCAGCCCAGAGCTGGAGGACTCGAGGGGAGCTGGGAAAGGTTCAAGCCAAGAGCAGAGGGACGCACTCACACCCACCTTGGGCACTTAATTTGCCAGCCTTGCGGGATTTCTGGCTGTAAAAGGAGCAGGACTGACTGAGAGCCTGGGATTGAAAATACAGCAAGTTAAAGTGAGTCTATGAGGTGACAAGAACATCTGCTGCTGGTGTTTTATTGTTGAATATGACCTCAAGCACAAAAAAGTAAGAAAACTTCTGCTTTATTGCATTGGTCTGGCCAGAACTGATCTACTCAGGTGATGATCTATGGATTCAACAAATCCTTGAAACGAAAAGTTCTTACCTGATATAGGGCACTTCCTCCAGAGAGTTGTACAAATTGCAGAGTGATGTGTGAAGAGTTCTGAGTTGCAGTCTTGAATTTCAGATTTCCAGGGCTGGGGGAACTGAACTGAGCACCCAGGGTTCTAATTCACCCCTGAGAGTTCAGTGAAAGTCACATCCAAATGCAGAAGGGAATTGCTTCTACAGAAATTGTGGGAGACAATCATCCATATTTCATGCTGAGACTTCAGCTCGATTCATTCTTATTCCAGTTTCTGCATATTTATATGTACTGGAAGCATCCAAGCCAGGCTGGATGGGGTTTGGAGCACCCTGGGATAGTGGAAGGTGTCCCTGCCATGGCAGGGGTGGAATGGGATGGGCTTTAAGGTCCCTTCCAACCCAAACCACTCTGGGATTTTCTATTTACAACTTTGCAAAGCTGTAGGCGATGGGAATCAAATTAACAGCCTTAAAAACACGGCCACAGAGAAATATCTTCTAATGGGGCCACAACTGGGAAACCCCTTGATTGAAGGAACCTGGTAGTTAATTGTCCAGTCTCCCACACGAGGAAAGCACAGGGATAAAATTAGTCCTGATGAACAAAGTTACATCAAATCACCACTGAGCTGTCCTGAAGTTCCACTCACGGCCTCCTGCCAGGGCTTTCTGTCTTAAATAAATCTCAGGTTGATGTGATGATCTCAGGTTAATGTGATAATCTTCAGGCTGTTCACTGCAGCCCCCCTCCTCCAGCTCCACACCCTGGGTAAGGAGTGGGGATAAAGAGCAGGAGAAGAGAGAGGGTTTGGGTTCCGTGGGCAGAGGTGTAGCTACTCCCAGGTGTCTGGAGTAAGGAACTGAGCAAAGGCAGCTTGGGAATGACTGCCCTGACTCATGGGAACAGACCTGTTCTTATTCGAGAGGGGCTGGAAGCGCTGTGGGGGCTGTGGACAGAGGGAGACCACGTGTGGCAGGAAAAGCCAGTGGGATATTAGGAGGAATATTGGGAGGAATTTCCTACTGCTCACAGAAATCCCAGTGTTGGATCATCCTCTGCCTGCAGCCTGGATCAAAACAGGTCAAAACAGAAGGCTAAAAGTAGAAAAATAACATTTCAGGGTAAGCTGCTAAAAGCCTTCATCAGGAGCAGCTCAGGGTTGTTTCTCTAAGAACCTCTGGTGGAATCCAGACTGCTCAGGATCTTCAGCCATTGAAAAATAAAAAATCTTCAGTATTGAAAAATACCAGCCAGAGAGTCTGGAAACCTGAGCCCTCTGGAAGTCATTTGTTCAGTTAAATGCTGAAATTCCCTCCTGTCTTCTCCCCGTTTCCACCCTCACCATGGATCAGGTCTTTAGGATTCAGTTCCCTGTTTGGATTTGGGTAAAAATACCCCAGTTTATTGTATTTGATGAAGCAACAACATCAGGCAAAGCAGCTCCCTCCCATGGGGCTGTCCCACCCTCCCTGAGCCCCAGAGGAGTTTTTTGGGGTGAAACTCTCCCTGAAACCCCATTTGGATCCTGCTGCGCTGAGACCAGTCTGTCCCTAATAACATTTAATTACTTTATAACTCAGCAGCGAATTGAGCTGATTTAACCGTGTTACAAAAGAAGGCTGTACTGTTATTTCCCTGCAAAGCCTGGCTTGCTTTTGGAGCATTTAAAATGTCCTTTTTCACATGTCAATTAACAGCTGACAAACGTGAAAGAAATGTATTTATGACACGATGAGCTCAACCCTCAGATCCCTCAGTCTCAGAATGTGTCATCACTTTTTACTCAAGTGTAGCTTTTGTTGGAGGCTTCCCTTATTTTAGTTTTAATGAGAATTTAAGAATGGAATGAAAATATAATCCTGATGCTTAGTTCTGGCATGAGCCTAATCGAGTTTATGCATAACAAAAATGTCAAGGCTTGTATATTCTGCTAGAGGCCCTGACTTTAAAGCAGTGCGATTAATTACACTGGAAATTCTGGAGGTTTATTGCTTCAGATAAAAGCATCCCGAGCACCTTCTTCACTATTATTTCTAGAGGAAAAACAGTGTAAAATAAAGATAATTGAAGTTTCTCTGACAGACAGGTTGTTTTTTCTTTTAAGGAACTGTGTGGCTTTAACAAAGAACCTCCTTAAAGAAATTTAGGAGTAGATGCTTTGCATAGAAAACTTTGGTTTGTGTCAGCCTAAGTCATAATTTACTTTATCCTGTGCCTTTAAATAGACCATTGTACATTTCCATGGGTGATCTGGGTGCCAGTTTAATTACCCAACGTCGCTTTATATAAGACTGATCAAACTATTAAACCAGAAATTCAGTGCTAGGGCGGAACGGTGCTACTAAAACTGAAAAATATCCCTTTAGTTCTGTCAGCAACCCTGGCACAGCTGAATTTCCTTCTGCTGGATGGAGCTCACAGCCCTTTGCTGAAGGCACACAGAGCTTAGTCTGGGGGCTGTGCCTTCCAGAGTTCTCCTAAACTGGCTCCTTGACTGGGATTAGGATTTTGACACTGATTTGAGTGACTGCTGTGGGCATCTTGTGCAAGAGGGAGAAAAAAAGAAATCCCTGGAAATGTTACACTTAAATAAAAACCCCCAGCAAATTGCTTGGCTGCAGGGAGTGTTTGCATGAGAAAGAAACCAGGAGAGAAGAAGCTTTTCCAAACTCCTGGCATAGCTTTCCTGATCAAAAGTGTAATTCCCTGCTACTCGTCGTGCATTTCCCTCATCGTGTCTGGCTACAAGAAACTCACCCCAATTTTGACCAGTTTGATTTAAAAACTGTGTTTTTCCTACAGCCAGATTTTGTAATAGTTTCTTATGGAGCAGCTTTTATTTTGTGGGACCAATGCTATTGATTTCCCTTTAAATGTAAAGATTGCCCAGTTCCACACTGGATGCAACAACAGCATTTCAAAGATGAAGTGACTGCCTGGTTTGTTAAGGTCTCTTCTCAATAAATCACCCTTTGTTTCACAATTTTGTCTAAAATTAATCCCCAAGAATGAGTAGGTTTTGATCCTTAATAGTGAAAGCTTTAATACAGGTTACACCAAAGGTTTTACCAGTGTCCAGCCACCCTGTATAAATTCTGGATTAATTTTGCTGATCGATGTTTATTTAAGTAAAATACCACTGAACAACTAAGAACAACTCAGGGCCTCTCTTTGCCTCACTTTTCTCAGTCTTTCCCTTGAAAATGTTGCAGGAAAAGGTCTAAAGCAAAGTTTCAAAAACCTCCAAACCTGCCCTCCTACAATCTGATAAGAGGTTTAATCGAGAGTATTTAACAGTATTAATAGGTAAGAATAACTTCTGAGCCAGTCCAAGTTCCTCATCCCTTTTTTTGCTTTCCACCAAGGTTTTTCCTACAATAAAAGAAGCCAAAAATGAGAAAAATATCTTTACACTCTCCCTTTTTCACTTTGTTACAACTTTCTTTAAAAGAATTTAAGAAATGTTGGGCAGTGGCAGCGATGAGGGGAATGTTCCCCAAATAACTCCCATTTTCCTCTGTGAGGAAATTGAAAGGCCGCAAATTTTTATTTCAAATTATTAGGCTGGAATCCAGCTGGAGGAAGAATGGCAGTTTCATTGGGGAGTGAAACTTTTGAGAAAGCTTTAATGGGAAATTTCTGAATGGATTCTGAACACCAAAGAGAAGGAGAAGAAAGAGGGAGGCGAAGCATTTGACCGTCTGCAGCAGGAGATGTCGAAGCCTGATCTTTTCATCCTCCCTGTAAAGACAGGCTGATGTCTCCTGAGCCCAGGGGTCTCACTCTCTGCTCCTCCTGCTCCTCAGTGTTGCTGGCAGCAGAGCACACAAGGCTGGAAAGCTCCTGAGGCTCCTTCTTAAACACATTAATATTTATTAAACACAATTGATGCTTTCCCACACTGCTCACACCTAACAGGAGAGATTTGTGAGCGTGCCACACAATGTGAGATGCGGCTTTGCAGCACCCCAAAACATCCCAATTTCTGTCTCAGCTACTCAACCAGAAAAAAGAAACCCCAAAGCCCCTTTCTGAACACCCGAATGAAGTTTCCTCCCGGACAGAAGGATGCTTTAACTGGGGAATCTGAGACGCAAAATCCTTGCACTGGTGCTGTGCAAAAGGTAAAATTCATGATAGGAAAATTAGGAGAAACAACTTGAACTAATGGAGAATTATGCTGCTACAAGTCACAGACCATTTAAACTCCACGTGACACTTCCGAAATAAAAACAACCCAGATTAACAGAAGATCTGTTTGTGACAGGGTAAATTATCATTGCAACACGAACTCCTGCCTGGTTTTGGAGCAGGTGAGACAGCAGGTGAACAGGTTTTATCCTTTCCTTGGAGATTTTTGCCTTTGCTCTCTCCCAGTCCCTCTGTTTCCTGCTGCCCTACAGAGCTGAGCTGAGGAGCCTCATGTGAGAATCACTAAAAAAAGCCACCAGCAAGACACAGAGTGGGAGTCGGGAATGTTCTCTCTGCACACTCCATGAGCTGGGAGTAACTTCCAGGCTGACCACGAGCCTTCAGTCCCAGGGATCACAGAACACCCCCGGTGCTGACAGCAAAGCTCCAGCCCAGCCTGGTTCCAACAATTAACCCCGTCTCCTCCCATTTGGGATGTTCTGCCCATGTTTAGGGACTCAGTGAAGCCACACAGATTTTTCCCTCCTGGAGACCTGGGAACAGCTGCTTTTTGACCAGGAAAAGAGCAGGAAAAGTCCCAGGAAACAGCAAGATCCCATTGCTCAGTTTCTCTAACTCAGTTCATGCTTTTGGCTTCCTGCCCTTCCACTTTGTCCTGAGACCCTCAAAATCACCTTTCCATCACGTCAAACCCTGTTAGCATTTATTGCCTCCACAGCACAACACGTTTGACATCCCATAATGCAATAAAATCAGCTGCTCTACGTTCGACATCTGGATTGTGTTAAGAGAGGAAAATCAGTATAAAATGAGTATGGAAAGACTCCCCTCCTCTGGATCATTCCCCGCTGAAGGCTGCCCATGAGCCACCGAAGCCAAGGAGAAAGAAAGGACATCATAAATTCCATAAAGGGGTTTTGTCATGGTCACATTGCTGGAATGTAAACAAACTCTTACTTACTTTGTTCAGTGCCACAATTAGTGAAGATCAAAGTGCCTGCAAGTGCATTTTATACTGTAAATTAGTAGGTAATTAACCTTAATGCACCCTGCTTAGGATCTCCGAAATAGCTGAGAACATCCTTCAAAAGCAACAACACATGACTGCATCACTGCTTAATTATAAATAAAATGAATAAAACGAGCCTCTAATGCAATGTGAGGGGCTGGGGGGTGCTAATGGAGACTGTGCATGAGGAAGAGGGAGAAAGAGAGAGAGAGAGAATGAAACCATCTTTCTTCAGAGCTGAAAGACAGAGATTCATACCACAAAGATAAAAATAATGCAGAAAAAAGGAGCTGCAAAGCTTCGAAAAAACCCATCCAAATTGCTGAGAATAATCACCATTTCATGTTTGCTTATAATTATAATCTAATTATGAACCCAACCTTGCAACAATTTTTTAAAGTAGGCAGTTGGCATTGAAGTCGTTTTTATGCAATTATCTGCTATTGAGCTTCCTCATTATGCAGCAATTGCTACACAAATTTTCCTGTTGTTTAAGCACCATTTTCGTCATTTGCAGATTTCAGTTGTAGCCTGATAAAACAAACCCTTGGATCCAAGCTAATGGTCCTGTTTTACATTCCAGTTGCCAAGAAACCATTGTTAAATATTTGATATAATAAATATTGACAGAGAAGCTCTTTTTATTGTTTCCTCTTGCAGGCAAATTGACAAACGGAGAGTTTTACATATTATAATAATCTTGCCCATAAGCTTCATAATCATCCAGCTTAAAATAAAACCAATTTAATAAATCAGAAGTTTACCCTTTAGTGGGAAACTTCCTGCAGCAGGGGGTGTCCTGGTGGGGAACAGGAGAAGCATCCGAATTGGAGAGAGCAGCTCATCCCTGGATGAGGAATCTCCACTCCTCCAGCCCCTGGATCCGCTCTGAGCAACGCCAGACACAGCTTTGACTCTGACTGTCTGAATAAATGACCACCACGGGGGGGGTTTGCTTCAGGAATAGTTCAGGACATTCTAAAATCTCACATTTCAGGGTTAAAAACCAGAATAATACAGGTGATACAAGCCTCTTCCCATAAGTTGGTTAAAAGCACAGCTGGAAACTTTCAGGGGATGAAAATACAGAGAATATAGAAGAAAATACAGAGTCTTAAAGTTATGGGTAAGATAATTCAAGTGACTGATTTCTGTGAAGCTCAGTTTTGCAGTCCAAAAAATCCATTTGCACTCGCTTTTCCAAAGTGATGAAGCAATTCCCACGTTTGTGCATCCCAATCAGGTAATTGCAGACCTCATTTGCATATTTTCTGTCACCCAGTTCCGTGGACAACTATCACACAAGGGAACTGGGAATGTTCTTTTGCAGCCAGCCTGAGGATCAAACCTCAGGAGCTCTTTCTTATCTCGCTTTTGTGCTGCAGTTCCCATTGTGGGATTAAAGTGGCCTTTGGCCATTCCTCACTCAGAACAAATAATGTGAGTTTTTCACTGCAATCTGAGGTAATGGATCCGTTTCTGCAGGGTTTTTAGATGAATATCTGGTGTCATTAATAAAGCTGAAGGGATACACACGGATACAGTTACTTCTTGTCCACCACTGATAACAGTAAAATATAAAGTTTGTGAGGGGAGTTGAATATTTATGTAGGAAATTAATAGAAAAACAACAGAATACGGCAAAACAAAAAATACAAATGAACCTCACTGCCTTTACAGGAAAAAAAAGGAGTTTTATGAGACAATTCCTGAGGTGATGACTGATTGATCAGGTGATCGCTGCTATTATTGAGGTAGCTCAAGACAGATAAAAATGAGGAAAATAAAAGCAAAGGAGGTACAGATAAAAATGAAACTGTTTGCTGGCCTCTGGGGAAAGATCCACGTCTGAGATCCTGATCCCAGGGGGCCATTCAGGTGTTGGGGGTTTTATTGGGTTTTAGCATCACCCACCACACACAGCAGGGAGGTTCCCACCCTCTCCAGCACCACACTCTGAACCAACACCAGGCAAAGCTGCACAAGATTTTTCTACATTTCTAATTTTACCCATTTCAGATTTTATGGCTGGGGAAAACCAATGGCATCCTTTTTAAAGGGGTTTGTCTCTCCGAGGCTGAGAATTCCCGAGCCACCTCAGCGCTGATGCAGAGCAGTATAAACACATCAGGTGCTGGTGATCGTCACCAAAACACAGAAATCTCCTGGAGTAAGAGCTGGAGTGCAATGGTTTGGGAGACAGGGCCAGAAATGTCTCTCACTTTTTAAAGATTCCTGGAATGATGCTTTATTTTTATGGATGAAGCCCTTGGAAGGTAGGAACTGACAGGAGCTGCAACAGCTTCCATGGAGCAGTGCCAGCCCATCCCTTCAGGCAATCTGTCTCTGTATGGGAACAAGAGGTAAGATTAAATATAGTAAATATGAGAGTAGAAGGGTTTTTTTTTTTTCTAGAATTTGATAAAAATACTCCTATTTTCTCACCATTTTAATGAGAAAGTAACCTTTTGTGGTAAAAGTATTCGGAGGTTTTTTTTCCAAAAGTCGATTTTAATGTGGAACCATCACAGAGAATTAAAACTGCTTTAAGAAAGTTTTATATCTTTGAAAGCAGCAGCCATTTGGAGCATCTTTGGATGCTTTCAAACCAAAGGAATTAAACTGTTTTCCTATATTAATTATACTCTTCTGGCTGAAAAGGTGGCACAGTAATTCATTTATTCATTCCAAACCATGAAAATCCAAATTACACAGAGCCTTCTGATGCATTTCTGTTCAAAGTTCTGCAAACCTGGAATCATTCACGTGGCCGATGTGAACCAATTCAGACCCTGCCAGAAGAGCATAAAAATGCTGATCTTACGAACCACTGGAGCCATCTGGAACCATCGATTGCCACGGAAGGAAATTCATTCCCAGACAAAACATTGGATTCAGCTCTCCCCCAGCCTGCCAAGCCGAGCGAGCTCCTTCCAGCAGGATTATTTCTGTGTTCTCTGGCGTGTTATCAAGCACCAGCTCTCTGAACGAGGTTCAAATCAGACAGAGACTTTGTCAGAAATAAATGGAGCTTCAAACTCAGCTTTTCTCAAGCAGCCCTGGACTTGTCACTGCCGGTGCTGCCCCATCCCCTGCAAGTCAAATTCTCATCCCTCAGAGCTGCTCTTCTTCAAGGTCAGCCCAGAGCTGGGCACCTGAGAGGGCTTTGATAATCATCGATGGGTTTGGAGGAAAAACACAGCCTTAATAAGCTCTAAGGGCTTTTTTTTTTCACTCAAAAGATAAGCTTAGCTGCGGGATGTTTTATGTGGAGACAGGAAATAATTTTTATGGACAAACAGAGCCCTGCGAGGGCTGCTGCTGTGATTCCCTGTCCCCAGGACCATGGGATGAAGCCCCTTGGATACCCTCTCCATTTGGAATGTGCTTTATTGCTGGTCTGCACCGTGGATGTTCCTGCCAGAAGTTCTCACACCCCTGGGAGCACCAGACTGAGCATTTTATGAGCCACCAGAACTCAGCTCTGGTTCTGTTCCACTGGGCTGCTAAAGGCAGAGAGAGAACAAAGCCCTGCGGGGTGGAGAGCCAGCATTTCTTGTCGGACACCATTTGTTTCTGTAGCATTTGCAGGAGGTATTTGAAAAGGACAAATATTTTTAAGGCCACAACCAGGAGTTTATTGCTTCCTCATAACTGATTTAGTGCCTCAAATCAAAGGCTTTACCCTCCTCCTCTACAAAAAATACGCAGAGCACGGAGACGGATCATCTGTCATCTCTGTAAAAATGTCACCCACTATTAGTTCCTCCTATTAAAATGCATCTTTATTACCTGCTGTAATTATGAGGAATTCAGGCTGGTTCCTATATTTTCCAGGGTAAGGGAATTAAGAGCATTTTTGCAGCAGCAGAGCTGGGCCTTTCTCAGGGCCGAGTCTGCCTTTGTCAGCTAAGCCCAGCCAGGGATATCAAACACAGAGCATGATTTTAGTGGGATCCTTCTAATTTTGTTATTAATGGCCTGGATGAGCACAGCAGATTCCTATGGATGCTGAAAAAGCTTCCAAAGCTTCCAATTCTCAGCAGAGAACTTCTTGAGCTCTCTGCAGCATTTTGTGAGAGTTCTGTCTTTCCCATGCAAGTAAGTTTTGTAACAATTGTTACAGTTTTGTAAACTTCTTGCAGCTGCAGGTTGTTTTGCAGAATTGTTATGGTTCTGACTAGAAAAACATTCAGAGATGTGTGTCTTAGAACTTGACCCATCCCCTTAGGGGGTGGATGGCAAAAACCAATTACCTTGTGCCACTTAATACACTTTGCGAACCAACATATAAAAGTCTTCTGAGAATTCATTAAAGAGCTTCCATCTATCCCTGAGCCTGGACTTTGTGTCGTTTCTCTACTCGTCCGTGGGGAAAACAGCGACAGATTCCAGAGGATGGGAGGCAGCGAGAGCTTTTCTGGCTCAGAGATGAACCAGCCCAGCCTGAGGAGCCCTTGCAGCTCAGCTGAGACTGGAGATGCAGCAGCAGAGAAAAGAGAACTTCTGTTAGAATTAGGGCCAGGCTGGCACGAGGCACTGGGACACAGGAGTGAAGATCCTGGGGCTTCTGTGAGTGACCTTTGCATCACTCCTATGATTTTACAAGGAGTAAAACCTCCCTGGACTAAGTCCTGAATCTTTAGGAAGAAATTCTGGCCTCACAGAAGCCAAGAGCTGATCCAAATTGCACCTACCAGATATTGATATAAACCTTCCTTTGTTTCAAAGTCCTCCCATGTGCATTTTCTCAACTCCAAAGCTGGCAAAGCCAGCTGAGACTGGCAGAGATTTGTTTAAAAGATCCAGGGCCCAGACCATGACCCCAGGCAGGGCAGTACTCAGAGAGGAATCTGGTCCAGCTCTGACAATTTACTAGATCCTCAATTACTTAAAGGATTACTCAGTGATTAATTCAGTCCCTCTGAAATCATGGCTCCATATTCCAGTATTTTTCCCCCCTGGAGTCAAGCTGGGCTGTAACAGATCCTTCCACTTTGCATCTCCAACTCGTAGCACTCAATTTAACAGAGAGAGGCAGAAGTTCTGCCCAAGTGAATCAGCCCTAACCCCGATTTCCTTTCTCACTTTTCCAGCTCCAGAGAGAAAAAAAAAGTTGCTAATCAACAGGAAATGCAGTTTTGACTGTGTGAAAACTGCCTTTTGCAACTGCAGGCAATTCCAGCAGGTCTATTGAAACATTTGCACTCCTTTGGCACTGCTGAAATGCTGATATCTTTCAAATTACACACTGGATACAAACAGTGGATTGAGCAGTTTCCCCAGCACCCTGGGATGGGCTCTTATTCCCTTATCCCTGCTGAATAGGTGTTTTCTCCAGGAGCGTTTCTGTTGGCTTCCGAGGGGCTATTTGCAGCACCGAGCTTTAAGGAACTCCACAATTCACCCTGAAACTCTTTTGTGCCCTTGGTTTCAGTGGTTATTAGCTCTGAGCAGGTGCCCAGGCTCACAGCAACACCCAGCACGGACTCTGGAGCTCCCTCAGCTTTTACCTGCGCTAATTCACAAAGTCTTTCCGTCAGCAAAACCTGCATTTGTTCACTTTTGTGAAGTCAGGAGGAAAGTTTGCACACTGGCCTGGCAACAGAAGAGCCCTGGCTGGGAACAGGAGCCAGGAACTGGTGCCTGCCTGGTTTGCAGCACTGGGGGTGCTGGGACAGGGCACCTGTGGGCACTGAGGGGATCCAAACTCCTCCTGCTTGGCCCTCAGGAGTCCCTGTAGATCCAAAACAGCAGCAGCAAAAGCTGCACTGCTCTTGTCCCTGCCAATAAATTCCCTGACGTCAATAAAGCTCGCTCCCAACAGGATTAACTTCCTGGCTTTTGGGATAAAGCCGGACTTTTCCAGCACCCAAGGGCTGTGAGTCACAGCTTTGCTAAATCAGGGGATTCCCCACAATCTCAGCGCCAGCCTCACTCCAAGGAGCCCGGAGTTCAGGGATGGTTCTGTTCCTCCGGGGCCCACGTCAGCTCCTGCTCCTCCTGCCGCTGCAGCGACCCGGGCTGACGTGGCCCTTGGACCAGCTGGGCTGGCAGCTACTGACGCTGGGATGGCACAGAATTATAAATTATTAAAGTGATGTGATCAAACTGGGAGCGAGAATCAGAAACAGGTCCTGCTCTGTCAGTCCTGAGCTCTGAGCTTGCAGGGCTCAGTTTAATGAGATAGGGGACAAGGGGCAGTGGTCTCAAAGTGACATAGAGTAGGGCTGGATGGGATATGGGGAAGAAATTCCTGCCTGTGAGGGTGGGGAGGCCCTGGCACAGCTTGCCCAGAGAAGCAAGGATGTAAAAGGTGGTATTTGATCCCAGAACACCCTTTCCATCCAAGGAATACGATGCAATAATGCAATGCAGGACTCCTCAATCCATCCTAAGTTATTTCTTATCTTCCCAAAAATTGCTTTAGTCTCTTTTCCTGTATGTTCCCCCTTTAATTTTCAGCATTATTCTTTTTGTTCTGATTAAGCTCTGAAAGCCTTTCTTCACATCACAATCAGCCTGATAATTAGTTGGAAGGTATTCACCAGCCCACAATACTTCCCATCGACTCTCTTGTCTGTGAAATTCCTCACAGACCCTCAGATCTGGTATTTTCTTGATAGAAATTACTGACACTGAAGCAGATGGCACAGGAGGGGGAGTGTATCAAGAGATAATATTGAGTTTTTATCCTTCAACCTGCCCATAACCATGGATTGGTGCCTTGGGATGAAGACTGGGAGAAGAAACCACAATAAGCAGGTGAAGCTGGACCTATGAGAGCTGAAGGGATAAAAGGAAATAAAAACAAGCTTCCCCCTCCCCTACCTACTCTAGGGATAGATTTTTTTTTTACTCTCTTTCATTAGGGAAAGAAGCAGAAAACAAATTGCAATTAATTTTCCTTGTAACAATCTTTCTAAAAGCCTCTAAAAGCCATTAATTTGTCAGGTTTGTGAATAAACAACTGAGTGTTGCTTCACCCTTGTTTCCTACAGCTCCTGTGGCTGATGCTGCTCTGCTTCCAAGAGGATTCCTCCACCTCACGCCAGGTGCTCCAGGCTCCACCACCTCAGCTGGACTCTGAGATTCCCTCCCTGCACTTTGACGTTGTCCCCAGGGCAGGAATGGATGTAGAACCCTGGATTCCCTCTCCTCATCCCGGGATGGAGGCAGGAGCCCAGTGAGGCACCAACAACTGCATCCACTTGTAGGAATTCATGAAAGAATTGGATTTATATGAAGCTACACAAAACCCCTGTGGGTTTCAGCCTTCCCAATGCTGGCCCAGAAAGCAGAGCCTGCTCTGATCATGTGGTAGGGAAACTTGGAGAGAAATTACTGCCTGGCCTCTTGGAGGAGCAGGGAATAAGATGGAGAAATACGAGGCAGCTCACAAGATATATTTTATAAGAGCCAAACAAAATTCTGACCTCAAAGGATTTGGGATGTGCTCTAAATCTGGAATAGGGGGGCTGTGGTTTTCTCTGTCATGAGAAGAAGCTTCTTAAATCCAGCCTGAACAGGAGAAAAAGAGGAAAACAGGCAGGCTGCTGAGCAGGAGAATTAATGAATTCTGATTCTGTGGCTTGTGCTCCCTGGTGAACTGGTTCTGCCTGAATTCTGCCAAGGTGTCCTGTCATCTGTCTGTGCCAGCTTCTGCGGGTGCTCTCCAGCTCCTGAGTTAGCTCTGTTGATGGACAGTGATTCCCTGCAATATTTTCCAGCCCAGACAAACCCCTGCAGCCTGGTGTTGCCTCTCCTAACCCCCTATGAACAGCAGCTTCTGAATGCTCAGGACTAAAATCCACCGTCCTCCCTTCCCTCCAACCCCACTGGCCCCAAGCTCAGTTAATTCCCAGATTCCCAGGCTAAGGACCATTCCTGGCCTCAGGAGTGTCTCCTGATCGATGCCTGCCGTGTTTAGACTTTCAAAGCTGTTTTCTCCCAGGTCACAAATTCCCCCACGTGGATTTTTCGGGGCTTGAGAGGTTTCACACCCCTGGTGAAGCTTTCTCAGCATTTTGAATCTCAGAGTGTTTGTAGTGCTGCTGGCTGGTGCAGATTCTCCGGTGTCTGATAAACTCCCACTGTAGCTTTTCTCACTCGCTTGTTTGGGAAATTTGGAATCAAGCAATGGGAATTTTTAGAAGGGAGCACAGAAGGACAGATATATGTGCATAAACCTCCCACCCACCCTGGAAACATGAGGGATTCCTTAGGGAACCAGGCTAAAACGGAGAGAAAATATCCCTAAGGCAGCTGCCAGGGTTTGTGTCTCTCTGCAGGAGCCTGTGCTGCCTGGAATACCAAACCGGGGCCTACCTGGAAAGCCAGAGGATTCCTTGGAGATTTAAAGGTATCAGAGACTGAAGTAATTTGGAGGAGTTACATGACTCAATACAACATTCAAGCATTTTTAGCAGAATGAGCTTTTCCCTTTGTGCTGTAAAAGCCATCAGAGAGCTGAACAATCCTTTAGCAAATAGCAGCAGCAAAACCCAGTTTTTATCGAACTACCCTGTGCTAATCTTGCTTAGACACTGGGTTTTGATTGTGCAGACAGGGGTTTTTTGTGTGGAGAATGGGCTGATTTGGCATTCCAGGTGCAGAAATTCCTTCTGCATCCTCAGACAGAGCCTGAAGCTCGGCCAGCACTTTGAGGAGGTCCTGCTGAGAGCAGCTACAGCAGAGCTCCTGAAGCTGCAGAGCCCCTGCAGATGGCTGGGGCTCATCTCCTTCCCTGGTCAGCACCAGGCACTGCTGGGTTTGTGCTCGCCTGGAGCTTCCCAAGGATCAGGGAAGGCTGATGGAGGATCTGCCCCACTGAGTACTCAAGGAAAAGAAATCCCTGACCATATTCCCCACTGTCATCTCACTCCTCCTTTCGATGCACGTGCATTTTTTTGGTGCCTGGCAGCAGGGAAGTGCTCGCAGGCGTCAGCTGGATCCCAGGCTCCACGGAGCCAAGCAGGCGGTGCAGACACTGGGAATGCATTCCCAGGGAAGCTGGAGCAGGTAAAACCAGCAAAGGGTCCCTATTCCTGTAAATTGAACGGCGAAATCTGGGAGATATTGATGAAGATGTTTGTGGGGCTTCCTTTTCCCATCAGGGATGATGGCGATGGAGGAGCTCAGAGGAATGGTTGGGGTGCCTGGCTCTGCTTCCTGGCTGGAATATTTGCTCTCTGTGTGACTCTGGGCAAACCACAAGGGCTTTGTGGAGCTCTGAGACTTTAAATTTGTGGCTCTTCCACAGATCAACTTTTGGCACCAATAAATCTCTCCTGTTGGGAATATCCTGGGCTTCACTAAAAGATCCACAGGAATAACTGATGGTCTCACACCTCCATACATCAAACAGTCGTTCCCAGCAGTCCATACACTGAATATTTTTAAAGCAGTATCAGCCCAAAGCAAAGATTTTGGAAATAAATGTGAACAATCTTTAGTTTCTCTCAGACTGAAGTGGTTTATGCTGTGGCAGACATTTCTCAAATGCACCAAAAAAAAGCCAGCTATAGCACACCCTGACAAATCCTAATTATTCGTGACATTCTGCCCATTTTGGTTTTGTGGTTGGTTGTTTCCAATTGAATAACAAAACCCCGATGAAAGTTCTGTTTCCTGGCCATCAGTGCTGGCTGACTCCTGTACCTTATTCATTCCTCTGGTTCCACATTCCTCTTTTATTGCCAAAGGAGATGCTTCCATTGCTGCGGAACGCAAACGAAATGAGAAAATGAGAATCTGCGGCCCTTTGTACATTCCCTGCTCATTGCCTAGGAAACCTGGGAAGATTGGCAGGGAAAACTGGGGGAGACACAGAAGATCCACCCTCTGTGGCGGTATGGAAATGCAGCTCAGGTGTTACCGCTGCCGTGACAGGAGATTTCTGTATCCCAGGATAAGGTGTCAGCAAATCCCTTCTGTTGAACAGTTCAGGGACAGGGCCTTGGATCTGCTCCTTATTCCCAGCTTTGCTCCTGCTGGGATAGCCATGGAAAGCTGCTGCACCATCCTACAGATGGTCATGGAATCCCTGAGGCTGGAAAAGCCCTCCCAGCCCATCGAGTCCAAGCTGTGCCCAGTGCACACCTTGTGCCCAGCCCAGAGCACTGAGTGCCACCTCCAGGGATGGGCACTCCAAACCTCCCTGGGCAGCCCCTTCCAAGGCCTGACCGCCCTTTCCATGGAAAAACTCCTCCTGAAATGCTTGTCTTCCACGGGATTTATTTGTGCCAGGACTTTTAACCCCAGGGCCGTCTCTTGTCCCATTCCTGTTTATCCCAGGCAGGCTCTGCTCACGGCTCCATGATCCGGGATGTGGCTGTGCAATATCGTGCTGTGCAAACAGGGTTTTTCTCAGTGATTCCCTTAAAACCTCCCCTCGGGCATAAATTCCCACAAATTCCAGCCCCTCTGGCTCCCCAGCCCTGCCAGCCTGGCTGAGCTCCTGTGCTGTTACTGCTCAGGTGTCTGTCCCATTTCCTCTGCCTCCTCCTATGGATGCTGAAAAAGCTCCAGCAGAGGATTTCTTCAGCTCTCTGCAGCATTTTGCAGGAGCTCTGTCTTTCCCATGCAAGTAAGTTTTGTAACAATTGTTACAGTTTGTAAACTTCTTGCAGCTGCAGGTTGTTTTGCAGAACTGTTATGGTTCCAACTAGAAAAACACTCAAAGATGGGTGTCTTAGAACTTGACCAATCCCCTTAGGGGGTGGA
Organism: Lycocorax pyrrhopterus obiensis; assembly: GCA_014706295.1. NCBI lineage: Eukaryota > Metazoa > Chordata > Aves > Passeriformes > Paradisaeidae > Lycocorax > Lycocorax pyrrhopterus. The sequence goes on from JACSVZ010000022.1 coordinate 15,471,737, forward strand.
TGGCAAAAACCAATTACCTTATGCCACTTAATACACTTTGCGAACTAACATATAAAAGTCTTCTGAGAATTCATTAAATCCCTTCCATTGACCCCTGAGCCTGGACTTTGTGTCGTTTCTCTACTCGTCTGTGGGAAGAACAGCGACATCCTCCCAGACCTTCCCGCATGGAAGCGGTGCCACGGGAGCTGTCCGAACCTCCCACAGGGCAGGATGCCCTTTTTAAAGCACAGGGATGTGTTACAGCCACCACGGACGCCCCGGGCAGCGAATCCCGAGCTTCCACAGCACCCAGCGCAGCCACTCCTCCGAGCCCTTCTTTGCAAGCCAAATGTTTGATGGAATTACAGCTCTGGCGTCATGAAAGGGAATGGTTTTGTTATCTGTTACTGTTTGAGTGTTTCCCAGCCTGGGGCACCTTTGCAGATGACAGCAAGAGCACAAAGAGCTCTTTTCGCAGGAAGCTGAGGAGCTCTGGATCCCAGGCACTACAGATCCACACTTCGTTGGAACCCTGCAAGGGAAGAACTGCGAACTCATCATTATAAAGAGATATGCAAATCCCTCTTTTGTTTTCAAAGGAACCATTTAATTGTCTATTTTTCATCCTCAGATTTTCCCCAGCAGTTCCATTAGCTGACGTGACAGAATGCCAGCTCCTTTCATATTTAAATATAGGACCAATTTGAAATAATATATCTTTACTTTGGGAACATATTCATCTGTTATTACTCTGTGAATTATGTCCAAAAGATAGAACCTAAGCCCTTTTCTCCTATTTGCAAGGTTGACAGAAAACTTGTATTTTCTGCAATGAAATAAGGTGCTTTTGGATGGTTTCTTTTGAAATTTATTTTCTGCTTTAATTTTTTTCTCTTTCCCAGCTCCTACTAAAATAAGGGGTGCAGATCCTTGTCCTTTCCCCTGCTGAATCACCTTCCCTTCCTATTTCCAGATTTCCCTGCCCCCTGTTGTAAATCTCCCCCTTCCAAGCACGCAAAAATAAGAGGAGAAAAGAAATGTAATTACTTATATCTGTACTGATATTTCCATTGAAGTAATGGATTTTTTTGCTAACAATAGACAATAAACGAACACAGGAACCATGGATCCCATCTGAATTTGCATTTCTGTTGAACTGATAACAGCAAATCCCAATCCCTTCACTGTTTTTATCAGGTGCTGTCAGTGTAGGTGACTCCTAGGGTAGATAATGGTTTATAATGGTTTACCAGCCTCACCAGAAGATTAAAATCCAGGGATTTACAGGGAATATATTTGGAATATTTGAAGCCTGGGTTTATTCTTTAGAGGGGACGTTTCCAGGCTCATTCACAGCCCCGGTACTTAATGATTTATTTGTTAAAAAAGAACCTGCCAAGCAAACAGAGCCCAAGTCCTCTCTGTGAAACTCGTCCTGAGACAGGAGAGCTGCAAAATGCTCCCAGGGCTTGGTTAAACTCTGCTTGAAGAGCTCGGAATACGAAGAGTGAGGGTGTCTGTGTGGATTCCTATCAAAAACCAGGATTCCCAGCCCAGGATTACACCCTCTGCAGGTCTGTGAAAGCCCCGGGAAGTGACTTCCACGAGGAGAATTGATCCTCTCACACTCCTGCCTAAGCTAAGCAGGTTTTTCCCAGGGAAACACTGGTCAAACAGGTTTATAACAAGTAGAACATGTATGGAAAGGTGTTGCCTTGTTCTGAAAATCCACATTCTGAAAAACACCACTGTGGATGCTGCCAGGCTCCTTCACCCAGCAGCTAAAGGGGAGAATTTTCTGTGGAAAGCGGAATATTCCTTTTTTCTCCCCCTCAGGACACATTGATTCATTGGAAGTGGAACATTTTCCGAGTTCAAAGGAAAAATTTCTAATCAAAACCATGAGAGAGAGGGAACTTACACTACTTGGTTTGTTTAATTGCCAAATCCAGATGGAAAGACAAAATTCCACGCTGGAACCTGCTGTATTTAGAGAAGACAGACCTGATTTCCAGAGCATTTGGTGGCAAATTTGAAGGCAATGCCAGACTGTGGTTAGCTTGGTGCTGTTACTCACTGGCCTAAATCCAACATTTTGGGTTTTTCACGCCTTCAGGAAATTGCTGAAAGCCAGACCTTCTCTGCCCTGGTACTTTTGTCCCTGAATTCAGGGCTTGCTTTTTGATCTCCCCAGAAACGATGCTTGTTTTTGATGCAGCCTCAAACATTTTAATTGTTCTCTTTGGTTTTTGCTCTGCCTTTGATCCCAAAGCTGCATTTCCCATCGTCATTACTTTCAGGATGCCCTTGAACACACATCACTGTCAAAAAAATCACGGTATTTCTGCAAAACTGCTTTGTCAGTAAAAAAACCCCACAGCTGCTTCCATAAACACCTGCACCGTGTAACTCCTGACAAGCATGACAAGGATTCCTCTCACTCTCTCTGGAGCAGGGAAACATCATTTTCTATCAATTATGAGGACATTATCCCACAGTTTGGCCCAAATTATTTGTTATTTGACAAAATATCTTTATTTTGGGGGGAAGGGAGCTCCTTTGGGATGGGCTGCTTTGGGATTCCCAGCTCATCCGTGGCAGTGTAATCCCAGCCTTGCAGTAATGGACCTTAGCTGGGATGACTGGGCCATGTCAGGCAGAGCAGAGCATTGGGCTGCTCCTTGATTTATTATTTAGGGCAGGAGAATTCACTCCTGACAATCCCAGGTTTTATTCTAGGCAAGTTTCAGAAGCTCTTGTTTGGGAATTTCCACAGCGAGGCAGAGCTTTGATCCCTTTTCTCATGAATGCTTGGATTTATTGCCTAAAATTTCCACTTTATTGAGCTGTCAAGTTCTCCTTGGTGGCCTCCTAGAGAGTGAAATGCTAAATTTGATTTAAAGGTCAGAGGAGACGTGTGGCACCTACAATCTGCCTCTGGATTGTTTGTGTAACACTAAACAGAGTTTACAAGGAGAGAAAATTGGAGCTGGTCAGCATAAGTCATTCCAGCCCCAGTGCCTTCAAACAGGCAGCTTTTCCTTTGACTCAGCTAAAGGTAAAGGAAATAGACACTGCAGTGTGGTACTCTGGGATTTGTGAAACCCCAAGCAGAGTCCTGGGGCTGTGACTGCAGCAGCTAAACCAGGGAAAAGCATCAGGAAAACGCTTCTGGTTCAATGTTAGTGCAGCAGTCACGATTACAGCAAACCCTGATTTGGGGAGACGTTTTAATCTGAATTTCCTAGAGGTCTAAATAAACTCTCACCAATAGTATCTGACCATTCTCCCAGCAGACCTTGTTATCCTTTCTGCATCTCCACATCTTTTAATTCACAACCCAAATAAGGCCCCAGAAGAGATCACTTCCTTTTATAATAATTGTACAACTGCAGCCCAATATATTATCATTTTAATTAAATACATGAAGTATAGCAAGGGCCAAGATATAAATTTCCAGGGGACTGAAGCCTAATTTAATTCCCACACTGAAAATATAAAACTTGTGACATAGAAAAACTCCTAATACCCCCATTTCCCTCTCAGTACAGTCCTTTATCAGGGGCATTCCATTAGTCACAGAGATAAAAGAAAACAATTACAAACGAACTGGGAAGGAGACATGGCTTGGGAAGAAAATTAGGTATTATCCTAAGTGGAAATTTCTGTCTCAGGAAAGGAAAAAAGGAGTCAGGCAATTTCCCTGTGCCTCATTAAAGGAAATAGAAGTTCAGTCACAATCACCATCCAACTCCCTGGAAGTGTCAGCCTGCTTCCTGCTTGGAGATTGAGAGAGGAGCAGCTCTTCCCTCACAAAGCAGGGAAAAGACTGAACCTTCAAGGGGTCACTCTGGGATCTTGTTCCTCTCTGTGTGGAAAAAGAACTTAAATAACCCCGACAAGGGTGAAACACATGAAAATATTGACATTCAGCTGAGAAGGGAGATGGGGATCAAACTTCCCCCAGATTGCTGATTCCACCTGGTGACAGAGACCCAGGAAACGCCTGGGCTGACTGCCTGGGAGCACCTTCCTTGGGTTCAGCAGGCTGGGGGCAGGAACACCCTAGGGCTGCTCCCTGTTTTCTGCCCTGGAGTTGCAGTTGGAGCTGTTATCCCACCTGGGAAAGCTCCAATCCCCTCTCCCCACTGCTTCCCACAGCTTTCCATAAAAACACCCATCCCTCGATTTTTTTCTGTCTTTTATATTAAGGGTGGCTGTGGATTAAAAATAGAGTTCGAAGGGAGGAAGTGTCCATGGTTTCCAGACCAGGGCTTTGACTTTTTCTCTGAGGTTTCACATAAAACCCTCAAGCTGAAAGCAAACCTGAGCCTTTGATCCAAAAAAGATCCAAGCGTTGTTCTAGTTCAGGTCTGTCTGAGAAATGTGACACTTCAGAGATAAAGTCAGGTAAAAAATATAAATTCCTTAAACCAAACAGATTCTGGAGGGGTTTTTTCCCCACCGTTTTCTGAAGGATGTCTGCCAGATTAAGACAAGAAGTAAAATATCTGAAGGATTTCAGAAATTCTGCGTTGTCTGGAAATGCAGCTTTTTCATGGAGTCTCCCAGGTTTGTGCCAGGGCCAGAGCACGGAGCAGGACACGGGGAAGAGCCATGAGAAGTGTGGAAAACTTGGACACCGCTGAACTGGTGGGGTCTGAACTTTAAAGAGAAAAGAGTCTGTCTGGAAAGAATCACAGGTCTCTGAGAAAGATAAAAGTACAAATAAATCCTTGAGGTTGGGCACCTGGGATTCATTGAGGCAGCAAATTCTGTGTTCTTTATCTAGAGGGACTACCAGCAATTAAAAGATACTGAGCACCCTCAGTTTCTATTGAGCAGAGTTCTGCGTCTTTGAGGAATATAAATGATGAATTACCTGATTCAATAGCTTTAAACAAAAGAGTCTGGATGAAAAATGTTTAGAAGGACACATTTCATAAGATAGCACAGAAAAGCTGGCAAGGCTTTCTCCCTACGAATACTTTCAGCTGCAATCACAGAAGCAGATCCATGCATTTACAAACTGCCATTATTTTGATATATTGCTGCACTTCTGCCTTAAAATAAAATGAAATGTGTTGAGTTTGGCCTGAGATGAAATACTGAATTTCCAGGATGAAAATGTTTCAATTATTCCCACTGAAAGATCAGGGAAGTAGTAAGGAGATAAACGTTGCTGTTCACATGCTGACAGAGCGCCAGCTGTTAGAAACATGTGCTTCCATTTCAGAATAATCTCATTAACATTAGCAGGAGTGCAAACTCATTAGCACATTGTGCTGCACGGAGTTATCGGGCTCTGATTTCAACTTCACCTCCACACAATTAAATGTGTGGCCACGTTTGCCATTGTTCGAGTAATGTCTCCTCTTAAAAAAGAAAGAGAAAGAAAGATCCAGTGATAATCACCCCGGAACTGAGTGACACTTTGGTTATCTCTGATTAATCTCTTTGGAGAGCAGGGGAACGTGCACTGTGCACACTGCAAAGCTGATGGAGAGCGTTTTTACTGCACAAAAGTTAGTTCTGATAAATCGGAGAGTGTTTATTTCATCTGGATTTATCAAAATAACAACAGAGTGGCAGAGACTTCCTGAAGGCAAGTTTTAAAGCACAGATCTGGGAGTTGGAGCTGATCTTAAAGAGCAGGAAAATCACACACATGTGGCTGGATATTTCTATGCTTGCACAGCCTTTTCAGGAGTTCGCCCTGAAGTTCTGGGTTGTGGCCAGCTCTGCACAGGAGTGAGAGCAGGGAAGCAGCAGCGTTGGATAACGCTGGGAACCCACCCCAGGCACACACTGCAGAAACTCCCCAGGGAACGCCTGAAGAGTTAAGACTGAACACAAGAGCTAAGATTTAACACATTGGGCTCTTTTTAAAATAACTTTGGGGTCTGCCTGGTTCTTTGGGCTCTCATCAAACTCAGTGAGAAGGGACCCTTCACTGGGGCAGAGCACAGAGATTTCAGGAGCCAGCTGTGGTCATTGCTGCCAAATTTAATCCAAGGGAAGGGCAGGTCTGGGTGGGTGGCAAATATTTGCATGAGAAGACAATCTTTTCCAAACTTTTGGAGGCTGATATTACCACAGTATGAAGGTCTCAAATGAGGTTGTGAGGCAGCTGCAGTTAGTGATTGGTAAGCAAACTCCTGTGATCAACAATGCAAACTTGTTGAAAAACCATTTACCTGTGTATCTCTATTTATTTATCATTGATTGTCATTAACTGTAAGGGCTCTGACTAGTGCAATATCTGACTGATGAGCTTTCATTTTTCATGGGAGGCATTATCTTACTCATCCAGATATTGCAAACACTTTCAGGTATCATAACTCAGCTGCCACGCAGATTATTTAATTATCCAGCATTCGCCTCGAAAGAAAAACACCTCAGACAGGAGAACCGTGCCAATAAAGGCAATGATTCACACTTGGGTGGGAACTTTATTTATAGTTTGCAGAGATGGAACTCAAAGCCCAAACTCAGGCAGCTGGGAATTCAAAGCCCTTTGCACACAGCGCCTGCAGTTCAAGCAGCAATGCCTAAACTCCCACCCCGTTTTGGGCGGTGCAATGAGCACACTCTGATTTTCCTGGGAGCCTGAGCATTGATGCTTCCCTAAGTCGGAGTTTGAACAGAGCTTTTATGGCAGAATCTCAGGAAATAAACGAAACAGCAGAGAAATGGGAGGTTGTGTTGCTCAATTTTCTAATGAGACCTCTTGAAACCAGGCAGCGGCGTCAGGATCCAAATGAAAATCCTCCTGCACCCAGGGTCTGCTCCAAACTCGGTCAGACATTACCTGGGCAACACCTGGAGCAGGGAGTGGTGTGTTCAGCCAGGGGAGCTCAGCCCCTGTCCCCTCAGCACTTTGTTTCTCTTAAAAACATCCCTTTTCTCTAATGCTGCACTTGCAGCTCAGCGAGCAACTGCTGTGAAGCTCAGCCAGCCTCTGTAAACCAGCAAGATCCCTATCAAAGCACTGAAGAAATGAAATAATCCATGCTGGGTTCCCCAATGCCCTCCATAAATCCTGGCTCACCAACACTGATATTTGTTATCAACGAAATTAACTTTTTTACTTCCTTTCTGTGGCTGTGCTGGCCAACATTCAGTTTTGAAGCCACTCAGAGCAACCAGAAGAGATAAATTAGATTAAATTCGGTTTACTGGCCAAGATGTGAGGACACAAACATAACTGAGGCTTGCATCAAGCCATGATTTGAAGGACTTCATTTAATGCTGTGCAGTGCAGACTGGCAGAGAGAAAGGAAAGGGACAGAGCTGCTCTCTCTGATGCTGAGCTGTGATCTCTGATGCTGAGCTGTGATCTCTGATGCTAACACAGCATCCTCTGGACATGGCAGTCGCCTCCCAGCCTGACACGCAGCATTCCCTGCTCTGTGTGCAGGAAATAGGAACCCAAACCAAATCAGTGGGTGGCAATGGGGCTGTGCAAATGCTGTGGACCAGATCCTAAAGCGGAGACACGGGTGGGGCTCTGAGGTGCCAAAACAGCAGCGGGAATTGTGTTCTCCTGGCTTGGCTGGGCACAAAAAATGCCTGAGGTGCACAAAAGTGATCACTGCTTCCAACAGGAGGGAAAATAAGGGTAAAGGAGTGGTCAGGATATGGCAATGACAGCCTTAATCTCTTGTTAATTGTGGCTCTCAGCTTTGTGAAGTGTTTTTTCTCACGGCAAAGTCATGCAGGTGGCAATACTTACAAATAATTCTTTTTGGAAGCTTTTGTTTTGCTGGGCACTGACAGTTGCCAGAGCCCTGAGCCCTGGGGGTGCCTGAGGGGCTGTCCCAGCCCTGGCTCTGCTCCCTGGCAGGGGCTCATTAAGTGAAAATCACATTTTTTTGGGGGGCTGTTGATGACCATGGGGAGGAGACTCCTGCATTTTACTGAACGAGGCTGCTTTGCTTCTTTTCTGCTTTCCTGGTGGCTCTTCCTCTCTCAGAGCCAAGGAGCCAGCCTTTAATCCAGCTCTGGTGCACACCGACCTTGGCTCTCACTGTGCAAATCTGCCAAGTAAGGCATAGCAGGGAGATTTGATTCATTTGTATCCCATCAACATTGTCCATAGGCAGCAGCAGATATATTTTTTTAACACACTGCCTTGATTCTGGAGTTTTCCTTGACATGTTTGTGCTGTTTATGAAGAGGGGAGGTGAGGATCCTTGGCAGAAATGTAAATTGTGTTAATATTTCCTTAACAATTATTTGGCCGGAATTTATGTGAGAAACCAGAGGTGAGGATTTATGAAGGACACCGCTGACAGGTCTCCTCGGCAAAAAAGTGAAGAGGGGAAATCAATAAACAGCATTAAAATAAAGAAACAAAAAAACAGAAACTTGCAAGTATCTCAAAATTCCTCAGCTGCGTCTCTGACCAAGTTCCCAGCAATGCACAAACAACTTCCAGTGCCCTGCCTGTGCATTAATCGAGTGATGTGGAGTAAGGCAAGAGACCAATCTGAAGAGCAGAAGGAACTGAAGAGATAAAATTTATCTCACTTCAACTTCCTACAGTTTTGCAGCTGCTCCAGTAAAGTCCCTGAGGTTTTTGTGGTGGAAATAACCAAGATGCCCATGGGGCAGTGCCACCCCTGTGGCAAAACCAGCGTGAGGCCTCGTCCCGCTCCCCTCTCAGGATGGAAGTGCTGTATGGGGGCTTGGTCTGGTCCAAAGAAGGGGAAAATCCCTAAGTTTGACCTGGAGAAGAAGCTTACTCCTAAAACATCACTCCTCAATGTGCAAAGGCAAATTATCTTTGGGCCCTTGATGGCACTGACGGGCGACTTTGGCCCGAGCCCTGCGGCCTTTGCTGGGAGAGGTTGTTCTGTAAAGACTCAGTGAGCAGTTATCGCACGATTTCGTGAGCCCAGAGCTTTGATCAGTGCTCTGTTTCCTTGGGAGCTCTTGTGGTAACCTCAGCCCCAGAGCTGTTCCCAGGAGTGGAGCTCCAGAGCCAGGGAATTGTTGTTTGGGAGAGGGAAGCGTGTGCTCTGTGCCGAGCCTGCAAAGCAGCAGCTGCACCTTCAATTAAAGCTTATGTCCTACCTATCTCTGTGTGTTTGAGTGTTTCTTTGTTTTTAATGAAATTTTTAGATAAAGGGAGCTTTTATAATTATCCTTCTGCCTCCTGGTGCTCTCCTTCCTTACTCATTTTTGCTATCATGCCTTTTTTCAATTTAGGCGAGCAGATTAGGCCATATCAGAGTTTCGGAGTGTATTAAAGGTGATGGCAGCAAAACACAGCTCTGTTTCTTGATCCAGCCAATAAAAGTCTCTTTGCTCATCCTTCTTTATCCCCCTCCACTCCACGCAGGCTTTAATTAAGGTGACACATATGGATCTTAACCATATTTGACAAAGAGTAATGAATGAAGTCTCCATGCTCCCCAGGAAAATGCCTCAGCATTTGCATAATTCTGTGGATCTGCAGCTTAAAATTAGGGATTTTTCACCCAGGGAATGGGACTGGAACAACAATTCCTGAAGAGCTGCTGTTCCAAAGGGTTTCCTCACACGGAGCAGGATGAATTTTGGCAGTGCTGAACTCGCACTCGAGTCCAGCAGAAGTCAGAGAAGGATTTTTGGCTGCTTTAGATCCTGTGAATGTGCACTTTTCTAAAGTGCTGGCAGTTAATTTTCCTGCCATTGCCTTCCTCTCTTCTCCTTGCTGAGCATTGTAGAGCCTTCTTTAGTTTTCCTTTTACAGACTAATGACAAATTTTCCTTCATTAGTAGAAAGCAAAACTATTTTGATGTATGTATAAAATATAATAATAATATAATATTATTATTAGAAAATCTGGTTTAAATTTGTTTCCAAGGAATTGGTCAGGAAAAGAGATAATTTGGATAAAAGAGGTTTACTTTTGAGATCCCAGTCCTGGCAATTTTGTCTTCTGAGCTCCTTTTCTGTCAAGACTCAATATCTCACCAACCGCTTGCTCCAGCTTTAATCTCCACGCAAAACAGCTGCTGAGCACAAAAGTGTGTTTACATCAATCACCCCAGAAATGTAAACAAACCAGAAGCAGTGGAGTTATGAATGAAGAGTTGATTAGGAAGTGCCAGTGAAGATCTGTGATAATGAAGGGATGAACGGTGCTTGCTTGGAAACGTGCCAGCTACTTTCAATTAATTTTGCTGTCTGGGCAGCAGGAAACCTGCAGGATACAGGGGTAGGAATTTTCTACCCAGGCTGGTCTGTGCTTGCAACTACAGACCCCTCTGTGGTAAAGTATTTGTAATATTTGATGGCTCTGGACTGGAATGACAAAGGCACAGTAGAACTCGAAGCCCTGACAGCTTTTGATGTGAACTGTAGGTGTTCTAATCACAGATTGTTGTTTCTAACCCTTAAAACCCCTGGCTTTCAGCAGAACTGCTCCTGGGCGTGCCCAGAGTGGCTTTTTGGTGGGACTGATAAAACACCACCCCAATGCACAAAGTGAAGGGAGTGTTGATAAGAGGAAATCCTGGACTGATCTACCACCAAAATCATCCTCTTGTGGTGGTGTGAAATGAACTCTAAGATGAAAAGTCAACCCTCAGTCAGTGGGAAAGGCCCTCTGGCTCACAGCAACAAGGCTCAAGGTGTTCACTCCCAGCTGGGACACCGGGGGGACCTGGGTGAGACTGCCTGGTGCGAGTGCCCAGTTCTCGCAGGAATTCAGGTTCTCAGAGCAAAAATCAGAGCTCCAAAGGTGCCACAGCACAGGATCTTGGCTTGGGAAGGAGGTCTGGGTTCCAGACCCTGCCCCATGGAATGGGGGAGCAAAGGCGGCTCTTCCCACTGAGCACACCTGCCTAGGCAGGCAGCTCTGTGTGGGGCATCCATCAGTTCTGCTTCAGAGAGAGATTAACGGAGAGGGACGGGCTGGGACAGGCCCAGATGCAGGGGGTCCCTGAAACCACACAACAAAGGAGTGGCACACCTGGACAGCAAAGCCCTGGTGCTGATCACAGCTCCCAGTACGCTTAAAGAACACCAAAAACCCCAAATAAAACCTCCAGGAAAAGCACAGGGTCAATGAAACAACTCCCTGATGCTCCTTAAACTCTACAAAATGCCCATTTTTATCTACTGGCTGAAGTATTTAACTATTCCCCAATGCAGGCTGATGATTAATCAATGCCCAGCCAATCAATCTATTGAATTCAGGAGTAACCAGCACCTCACGTGCTTTGCAAGAGCTGCTGGAGGAGAAGGATTTCAAAATAACCTCGAGTCTGAAGGGGTCCAATGTTCCTCTCTATTGCAGACAAATTATCAACACATTACAAAGGAAGTCTGGAGGTAAGGTAATTAAAATGCAGAGTTTTTCTGGTTGCATGATTAGGAGCATGAAGAAAAAGCAGGAGGTGAGAGTGTGAAGGTAAAGTAATAAAAGCAAACCAAATGATTCATTTAATTAAAGGGCTGATTAAACTTGAAGACTCGTTATAACTCACATTTTTCATTAGCAAACATTTCTATTTAGGGGATTTTTTTCATTTTAATTGTTGAAGTTCTTCCACATACAATGGGTGATTTAGGGACACTGCTTCTTTTGAAATCTTCACTGATTAAAAAAATCGGACTTTTTAGAGGCAGAACTCCTTTTTCTTGCTGAATTCTCACTTCAGCTGCACTTTTGTCAATCCCAAATGATTTAGTGATAGAAGACTTTGGTGTCACAAAATGTTAGGAATGCCATTAGATATTTTTTTTGCTCTGTGATATTACTCAGATGTAAAGGATCTTAGAACCTACAGGCTGAGATTATAAATCCCCTTCCCCTTGATTTGTCCAGGTTCTATGGCATTGTAAACACTGGGCACAGTTTTGTTATTGAGATGTCTCCTAGAGGGCCAGTTAATAACTGTTATTAGAACAATATTAAAAATTAATGAGGTTGCATTAATTTGGTGCCAAGTAATTAAACAGAATGTAATTAAGTGCTAAATATATCCAGAACATTGAGGTTTGGGCTTTTAATGTAGGACTTGTGACAGAGAGCGAGAAGGAAAGAGTCAAAGTCATGTAATCTTTTCTACTTCTGTCTTTTAATTTTCAGCCCTTCATCCATCGAAACAGGCTCATTTCAGATTTCACTGTGCAGCCGACAAGTAGGGAAATTAAATCTTTTCTAAAATGTGCTGAAACTGCCCCAAAACCTCGGAGACCTACTTCACTCAAAGTTTTAGTCAATTAAAACTGTTAAAAACACGGTTAAAACTGCGTGTGCACAACCATCACGCGCCCACACAGATGAACTGCCGGGTGGAAAATGGACCTTTCCTCAGGGGCACCTCTGCATGCAAAATTTAAAGCATCGACGTCCAGAATCTTCCCCAAAATCTCTGGTCTGTAAAATTTTGCAGGAAATCTGCATAACGCTGAAGCTATTTATCTCTCACACTTTCCTGACAGATACAGCCCAAAGGCAAATTCTTGGTCCCCAGAGGTCAAAACAGAGAGAGAGAAAATCTGGTCCCTGGGATGGTTTAATTCCAGATCCCTGCCTGGTCTTTGCTGGGCAGAAACTGGAAATTTAAAATGTTTAAAATGTTCATTCTTTCCCTGTTCTTGGCCCAATAAGTGACAGATCTGATTTACCCCTTCCAGTCAAGCACCACTATTTATTGCATGCAGCAATCAAGTGAAAATGTGACTTATTACGGCCACAGAGGAGTTCTGATTTCAGTGAGGATTAATCCTGCTCAGAATCCTGCCTCAAAATCCTGGTATTTGTGAAAAATGCCTAGAAATCACTGCTGGTTATGAATGCATCCGTAAAGATTCATCAGTAAGTGAAAATTCACAGTGCAAAAATACACCTGTAGCACAAGATATATGCCATGTTTTAAAAGTGATAAAAATCACATAATTTTATTGATAAAACCACTTAAACTCTCTCTCTGTGCATCTCTTGGGAGCTTTAAACTCAAACGACTCGGATAAAATATGAAAGCTCCCATTGATTTATTGATAATAGCAAATAAATAAATTTAGGGGAGAAAAACATACTTGGAGACATTATTGGCACTGAGGGACCAACAATATCTTCAGTTTCCAGAGATCTGCACAGAATTGTGCTGAAAATCTCCTCTGCATGTTCCTGGCCATGGTCATTCCAGTGAGGAATATCGATAAGCAACATTTTTCACTCCCTTGCTCTCTTTGGTTTACAGGAAAAAACTCATAATGAGTATTTAGCTAAAAGATGAATATTAAAAGTCTTTTTTCCTGGAGTGAAGCAAAAAGGGTGTTTATAGAAACATCAGGTGCAGCTGAGGCTCTACAAGGTTTTCCTTTGCTTATTCCAGGGTTAACATGGAAGCAGGAATAGTTGCACTGCTGAGCTGAAGCCAAGCAATCACAACATAAAACCCTCGGACAGAAATTTGCAGTGGGGTATCCGTGGCCTTGGATGACGAGGCTGACACCAGCTCAGATAAATATGAAGTGGACCAATAAACTTAATAACACTTTGGAAAAATTGGGGTGGCTCAGGCTCTAATCTGCTTTAAGAATGAAAAACATTTTCCCTCACAAGGTTTCTATTTTTTTCCCTCACATGGGCGCAGTTCAGCTGGAGACTTCTCACGCTGTGCTGCTGAAATAAAGTGACTTTATGTGTCCCTTTAAACCAGGTCATTAATCCTGCATCACTCCGCTCCTGTGCTATGCCTTAGCTTCAGTTAATGGAATATTTAACTGCCTTAAGAGGAACAATACATTGAAGTCAATGCCTCCCTTCAAGATTTTATCCATAATTTCACCCAAATAAAAGAAAAATTGTTGACTGGAAACCACTGGGATGTTTTCTTAACAGCGTTTTACTTGTGAGCATACAGGGAAATTCCACGTCTAAGCGTGCCAGTGCAAAAGGATGGGTTATCCATCCCTCAGCTTAAAATCCTGCCCAGGAGGGATTGCTTTGGTTATCCTGGGATACCCCGTGGCTTACAGGGCTCTAGAAACAAACCCTTCCCTCCCTTGGTGCTGGATGATAAATTGTTGGAAGGAAAGCACATCTTTGAGGCCAGCTCTCCTCAGAGCTGCTGCTAACAATGATGAAATAGGGAATTCCCTTTCTGCTGCCCACGCACAAATTTCTTTCCCCACAGAGGATTTGGGTAATCGCAAACCTTTCCTGGCCAAAAGCTCAGCCTAATTTTTGACATCTCTGGAGATAAAACCATGACAGGTCAGAAACAGGCCGTAGCACTTTTCTACAGAAATTTCAGGTTTATGGGCTATTTATGGGCTGTTTTTCAGCCCCACCCATCTTCTCCCAGGATGTCCACGGAGTTTGCTCCAGTGAGGGAAGATGACTCCCTGAGATGTGCCAGGATTCTCCCAGTGACGGCACCACCAAAGTGCTGTTTGGTGCAGACGTGGGATGAGATTGTGACACCAGGAACTGAAATGTGGAGTCAATCCCACTGATAATTTTCAGGCAGCTGCCTGGCAGCCTTGATTGGGCTGGGAATATTAAATGCACACCTGATCCCAAGGGAAAGCTGAGCAGCAGCAGCGCAGAGCTGCCTGGGGCTGAGCACCAGGGCTCGTTCTCCAGCCCAGCCCAGCATTCCCACCTCCAGCTGGCTCAGGGTAAGCTCTGGGCAGCTCCCCGTGGTCACAGGGCCAGCAGAGCTGTCCCTGCCTGTCTGCAGAAGGCTGTGCCAGGAGCAGGAGCACATGGATGGGTATGGATGGCACAGCGTGGCTCCCAGACCTCCCAAGGGCAGGATTCCTGCAGAGAGCCAGGACAGGCTTCACATAAATCACAATTACTGGGTTTTACCCTCTAAAGAGGGATCTGGCACAGCTCAGAGTGGGCCCAGTGCCTCTGAGCCAGATGGCCTTTGAAGAAGCTCTCCAGGAAATCATATATTTGTGTTTGAGAGGAGAAATGCAAACCAGAACACTCAAGTGCCCCTCCATCCTTTGCTGCTCATCCATCCCTGGGATAGTTCCCCTTTCAGCCTCACTCAAGAATGCATTAACTTCCAAAATTACATCACCCTCAATTTGATGCAAACTGCAGGGGGTGTGATGGCTCCAAGCAACAGGAATCAGCATTTCAAAGGGGTGTTTCTTGGGTTTATTTTTTACCTTTAAAAAAAAATGGGAGACTGAGAAAGGGAAGCCTCCAACAGATTTTTCCTGCATAGGACAAACATGATTATTCCTTAGTAGAGAAATCCTGCAAGCGAGGAGGCAAACAGCAGCACAGCCCAGTTTGTGCACTGAAGAGAGGAGCAGGGGGCCACCACACTGGCCACAAGCCAGGGGATCAGTGGCCACCACGCTGCACTTGGCACCTGCTCAGAGCTGTGCCAGGGTCCTCAGCCAGAGCCATTGGTGCCCACAGGAGCAAAGACCACAGAAACCCTCCTCACTCCTGCTCCAACCTCTGTAACCACGGATGTGCAGGAGGGGATGGGGCAGGGAGGCAGAAAAACAGGTCAAGGCAGATCACTGGAAATGGCTTTCCTCTGTCTCTGGTTCCTGTGAATGAAAACATCCCATCTTTTAACACTAAACTCTCTTATTGGAGAGTCTCTGGCCTATTTGTGGATTTACCAGGGAAAGATTTCCAGGATGGGTATGGCTATAATGCTCTTTTAGGTGTGGAAAACCACCCCAGGAATGCATCCTGGCCTTCCCAAGGCACGCCACCAGTGACAAACCCTATAACCCAGCAAACTCCTGTATCTGTTTGGATTAACTCTTACATCAGTTTTGAGGACCCTGGCACTGCCTGGAGCTGCTGCGGGGACAGAAGATACAGCCTGGGAACGTCACCTCTGGCACTTGTGCTGCGTTACAACCATTAATTCATCATCCCTGACACCTGGAGAGTGGCAGTTTGATCCATTTCTGCTCTGATTAACAGGCTCACAGTCTGAGGCACAAACTGGGCAGGGGAAAGCCCAGAGGCTTTTGTTTTAAGGGTTAGAACGGTTTTGTTTCTCCTGCGCAGAGCAATTTCACTGTCTCAGCTTTGTATGGTGAACAGAAAACGCAGTTTGGAGTGATTGGGTTCAGATTTCCAAGCAGCTGTTAAAAAAGAGCCCAACTGTAACAGAACATTGCCGTCATCTGAGGCTCTTTGGTGTTCTTCATGAAAGGAGCTCAGTTCAAAGAGGAACGAGCACCCACGACCTAAAATATCTCAGCACATTTGACAACCTCATTGAAATCTTCAGCAGAGAGGCCCGTTCTCAATTTTACAGGTGACAATTGAGGCAGGAAATGTGGGGTTGGGAGGATGTTTCTTCCACTGATGTTCACAACTTCCTTTGAAGAAGTCTTTGCCCAACAGTTTTGCTCACATCCCAGAGCAGCAAAGCGTTTGGGAACATGCAGAACCTTAGTGCTGGCGGTTTTCTGATTAATTCTCTGCCAGCTCCTCACAGGACTCGCTGTCCTAAAAATATTGATCATTTGGGGCTTGGATTCACATGGAGCGTGACCCAGGGGTGAGAAAGAAAAAGGGCGAGGTGGTTTCTTATTTGTTTCTGCTGTTTTGGTGGCATTTTCTGCGGCTTTATTGAAGTGCTCATTAGCACAGCCTCGCCTGCCTTGTCATCTACTGAGATAAATAAAATGAATATTTGCATATGCGAGGAAAATGCAAATGAAGCATCACCCTAAATGTTCCTCATAACAAAACCAGAGTATGGCTGATGCTGTAGCCCCTCTTTGAGTGTTTTATGCAAAGATTCCGTCAGATGTATCAGAAAAGGTGTTTGGGGTACAAGGAATTAATCAAGAGAGCACTAAAACGGTACCAAGTTCCCAATTCTCACAGCATAAATGGAAATATCACCCTAAAACCACTGTACATGGAATCCTTTGCATCCATCATCTTCTTTTCCACCTTTCCCTTTCCTCCCCCTTAGTGTTTTGGTTTGTGATCTGCTTCCAAACCCCTCGAATTCTCCATCTGGGAAAGCACAAAATAGAATTTTAAAGCTAATACCTGATTCTTACTTTCGCATATATTTTATTTTGCCGTTTTCATTTTTAGCTGCAGTGTAATTTTTTCCCTGCTCCCTCGAGAAATTTTGCTTGGAAACCTACCTGCGACTTCACAGCTTTTATTCCCTTTCCCTCCACTGTCCTAATCCTCATAATACATAATTTTGAATTCTTTGTGGTTATTGAACTTCTTCTCTCTTCATCTTTGAACCGTCTCGCTGGCTGGGAAATGGGCTGAAATACTGGTATTGAGTCACACCCCAAAATCCACCTAAAAAAATCTCTGTATGGTCCAAAACCAGAGCAAATTTTTTGTGGTGAATACAGGTGTGAAGGAAAGCTGAGTGGAACAAGCACAAGCCGACTCCTAATTTTACAGCCCCTTTCTATCTGTTTTTTGTTCCTTTTGTTCATTTCCCTTTCTCCATATGGGACCTCAGACCAGAAAGATTGTTGCAGTTAGAGGCGCTGAGTTAATTCTTCAGTTCATGCAGCCCGTTAGTGCAAGTCCACTTTATTGAATAATTAACGGCCATTTCAATTAATTGAGCAGGAATATCCAAGTTTAACGAGCTCATTTGCTTATAACGAAAGACTGGAGTCCTTTGCCGAACCAACGCTCAGGGATCTGCCTTCCTCGCAGTGCCAGCCCAGCAGTTTTCCATCAGAATTTCCCATTTGCCTCACATTTCTCTGACTTTTCCAGGGTTTTTCACGCAGCTCCTCAGACAGACCAACCCTGCCTGCTGGTGTTTGCAACTCGCATTTCACAGCATTGTGTGACCATCGTTCAGAGCTGTGCTCCCGTACTTCCCCTCCTAATCAATAGCTAAAGCAATTGGCACTAAAAGTCAAATAGGAAATTAGGGAATTATAAAAGGTAAAGCTGCCCTAGAATGCCACTCTCAAAGTCTATAAGAGACTGATTTCATTACCAGTTATTTCCCCAGGTCTGCGCTTTTCTCAGGTGCTGGTGATGGATACGGCAAATTTTATTTCCACGTTTAACAGATTTTAATCTGTGAAATGTTTCTGTATCAAAATGAACCTGGAGATGCTTCTTACAAGGTTTACCTGGCAATAAACTTGTGGGGACTTCTCCCAAGCTGGCCCCGAGCCTGTCATTCCAACTTTAGCAGCAGATTCTTGGGAAGTGTTAGAAAGGCTGGACCCTGGTGGCACATTTACAGTGCAGTAATTTCCCTTTGTCCATAACCTTGAAGAATCCAGAACTACTCCCACACTGGAATGCACGAGTTTTGTTTCCTATATTAAGCCTATGGAGCTCCAAGTGGAAATAATTAAACACATAATTAATATCTGGGAGCCCAGTGAAACTCCTACAATGAGAAAATACAGCTCTGCTCGTACACAGCTCTGACCTGACAAAATCGTCCTCAATACATAAAAATCTGTACAACAGGGTCTGGCAGTTCCTGAGCCAATCTAGAAACGTCCCACAAATACCGCTAACACCCCAAAACAACAACACCCAGCCCGTTTTCCACTCCTGACAGAAGATCTTGCCTGTGCTGAAAACACCTCTCAACAAAACCTTCCAGCATTGCAAATGGAAACAAAGTTAAGAAATGCTTGGACCAGCTCCAAGATTTTTTTTTTTAATCACTTGGGTCTGGAGATTTCCACAGACAGACACAGAGCTGGGAGAGCAGAGGGAGCTTTACACACATCCATGGCATCCAGACCTTTGAAAATGCAGGCAAGCTCCCACATTTCCAGCTGTAGCTGTTGTTACCCAGCGGATAAATAGAATTAATTTCCATCTGTCATTGTAAAATGATAATTTTAACCCCCCAAATTTACAACTCCTTTTATCTGACCTATCCTTAGCAGCCCATGCACCAAGCAGAACACTGCAAATATTCACCTTTGAAAGCTGCACTGCTCATTTTGGGATATAAAAGCAAAAACCTGCCTTTGTTGTCTATGGCAACATAACCCAGCATGGGGGAAACGGTGTTTTAAATCAGAAATCCTACAGTTTTCATTGTTAATACAAGTCTTAAAACTTGATTTGGGTACCACCTGCCTGTGTTGCTGCAGCAGGTTTGCTCTAAGGTACAAAGGGCTTTGCAGCTTTAACTAACAACAATTAAAGTGCATTTGATGTTGGAAACTCACCCCTCACTCTCTGTATTGACTTTTATAATCCGCCAGGCTGAGCCTGTAGAGCCTGTCAGTGATTATGGACAGGAGCACGGTGACTTTATCCTGAAAACACACAGGAAATGCTCTTGTTCTGGTGACTCAAGCTCAATCCTGCTCAATTATTCAGTGTTTTATCCTCACTGATGGTACAGACAGCACCACTGTGAGGGGGAGATGAGGGAGGCTCAGGTTTGTTTATCAGGTACCACACACTGAATTCACACTCATTGGGCAGCTCTGAACACGTTTTAAAGAGACCACCCTGACTGATCCCTTTAACTGGTGGCAGAACCAGTCTACAGCCATTCCTGTGTCTGAAATCCTTTTATTTAGCCATAAATCAGTTTAATGTCTGTTCAGGTCAATACGAGGAACTCCTCAAAAAGAGGAGCCAGGAACTCCCACTGTGGCCTGCCCTGTTCCCCAATATTTAGGCTGTGGATGCACAGTGTGGGATCCCCCCTGAGACTGATGCTAACAGACCTTTAACAGAACAAAAACCCACAGCCAAGCCCTTGCAGCATTTGCTGTAAGGAATCACTCTGAATTAGCCTAATTCCCCCTGGGAATTCATTGCACTGTAAACCCTTCATCACTGAAAACACCTTAAACATTGTTACTGTTTCTCCACTGATTTTATAGGTGACAGAATCCTGGAAATGCTGGAATGGACTTTTCCCCTCCTTTGCTTATCAGCAGCCACAAATTGCATCACCCCTGTCTGTGCAGGGAATAAATCTGGTTGTGCTGAACAGTAAACTGCAGTCAGGAACCCATCGATTATACCCAGGAGTGTTTGTGGAGAGGGCTCCCACCCCCTCTGCAGTGCTGGAACGGGGCTGCAGTTCCCCTCTGCCCAGATTTACTGCCTTTGCTGGCACTTCATTATGTGCAACCCTTCTGCTGGAATTTGCTGAGGAAAATGAGCAGGGCTTTCCTTTCCCTGCTGCTGCCGGGGAAATCCCAGGGCTGACAAATTGAGCAGGGGTAGAGACAGCAGTAATCCCTGTCTGGAGACTACCAACATCCCTCCTGTTAAACCACAGTGCCCACACAATTAAATGATCACTTAAGGAGGAAAAAATCAGTCTTGCAGCTCACACTATCTTTTCTGAGAAGTACTTCATGAAGACTTAAAACAGAAGGAAGTAATTTTCTAGCTAAAAATCTTCCCAATGCATTATTCTGTCAGCTATCATATCTCTGATATATGTGATTTTTTTTAAAGCCCCAAACAACACATTAAAGCACGGTGTAAATTGGTGTCATGGGATAAATACAGAATGGACAGAGCTGTGGAATGAAAATAAATCAAAGTGCTTTTTCATACAATTGACTTATTGTATGAAAGGGGAAGATATTTTCTATTTGTAATATGCCCTCTGAATGCTGCTTCATACTAAATGATAATATAGAATTTTGTGTAGTTGAGCAGGAGGAGAAAGACAAGACACAGGATGTCAAAAAGAGATGATGTAGTCATGAAACCCTGCCCTGCTGCACTCATTGTGAATTCTGAAGGTTGTTCCACTAAAACCAGCACTATCAGAGCTAATCTTACGTGTGATGGAGGGAAAAAACCCTACTAACTTCAGCTGAGCTGAACCAGTTGCCGTTCTAAAGGAAAACTCATCCAGTTTTGACAGGGCCAAAAAAATGGTGAGAAAAGATTTTGACAAATAATGATAGTAAGTGAGGCAAGAGGTGATGAATGCAGTGCTTTGTGCCTAATTGTATGCCTGGAGTACCAAACCTTTATTTCAGGAATAAAGTGCTGTGAGAGCTGCCAAGTATCAAATCTATCAGTGCACAGCATCCCCCAGAAACTTGAATTTTAAGTCATCCAGACCTTCTGAAATATCTGTCAGGTTAAATGAATGATTAGCCCTAAGACAAGAAAGTTCTTTGCTTTTATTACTCAACAGAACTATTTCATCTGATTGAAGTTCTGTTTGGATCATGTGGCTGCTTTATCTCTGCCACACTGAATTATTAATTTCAAACCTTTCCTTTTGGTTATTGGGACTTTTCTTGTCACAGAATTCTCACTGAGAGTGATTTTCAGCTGCATCCTGAGCTCAAACAGTTCAGGTGAAATGAGAGCAAGATTAAATATTAGTTCTGCTTTAATTCCAAGCTTTACCTTTGTGATGCCAACACTTTAATAGAGTTGGCTGCTTCTTGTCACAGCAATCTCTGCTCCAGGTCAGTAATTAATTAGCAGGACAATGAATGAGTAATTTATTGACTTGCAGGATAAAAGAAGACTCAAATCATTAGGGTATGACCAGGGCAGTGGCTTGTGCTGGAAAGATTGTGCAGGAATTTGAGTACTTGGAATTTCTACCCAAGAGCCAACACACAAACACAGCGTGAGCAGTGTTAGAGTTGAATGCCCAGAATGAGTAAATAGGAAACACTAAATTAATCCAGGTTAGATCAACGATAGTTCATCCATGATTGATTGATTAGTTGGATGGATTTGTATCCCAAGTCTTTCCAGAGGTACAAGTCAAAGATACATTGATGATTTCTGCTAAATCCTGGAGGAAAGCCCCACATCCCACCCAAACCCTGCAGCAGGCAGGTGTTTGTTCACCTGCACCCACTCAAACAGCAACAACCTGCATTTCATCCCCAGAGACAAAGGGATGAAGTGTGAAATTGTTGTTTATTAAATATATCCCTTGCACATGCGCCCAGTTCTGATTTTCCCTGGAAAAGCTGTGCACGAGTGACCCTGGACAATAAAAACAGGTTGGAGCAGCACCGAGCCCTTCCCTGGCCAACTCCTCCTCCATTGCTTCACTGACAACTCCCTGGCAGTTCTTTCTTGCTTTTTGTTTGTTTTCAAATGCAAACTTTGCTCCCCCCCATTTCTGCTAAGCGTGCCAGCCTTTCAACTACACCATTTTCGATAATTCCCTGAATAATATCTAATGTCTTCAAACTTTCATAGCACTTCAGCTTTGCAAGCTGCAAGGGTTTTTACAGCCTCCGAGGCTGCCACAAATCAGAGAATTCATCACACAGCAAAACACACTCTCAGATGGAGACTGTTCTTAAAAACAAGCCTATTTTGTTCCTGCAATGCTAGCTGCAAAATAACTGGAGGTTTAAAGCCAAATGGACTCCTTCACCTAGGAAATAAGAAATAGCTCTGTGAAAATATTTTTCCAGGCAGATGCAGAACTCCAGTGCAGAGAGAGTGCAGAAAATTCACAATCCAGTGCAGAGAGAGTGCAGAAAATTCACATTCCAGTGTGGTGAGAGTTCCCTCCTCCCTGCTTCACCAAAGTAACCTGGCCAAAATTCATTTTTAATCACTTAGGGAGTGGCTGGAAAGGCTCAGACCACTGCAGATCACGTTCAGCTTGTTCCTGGGTGAGTCTTGCCGTTCCTGTAGTAAACTATTCAGTAGAGACAGAGTTTGGGGCTTGGTTTTCTTTAGTTCAGGGTGAGGGAGATGTGCTCATCCTTTGAAATATCAAAAGCAGGGCTTAATCACAAAGAAAAATAAATGGAAATGAAAAACAACCCTGGACTTGCTGGCGTTCACTGCTCCCTCTTATCTTGTGCAGGATCAGGAGGAGCGATTGCAGCTCTGTGCTCCAGCCAGGCTGATTCCAGCAGACAGCAGCCAGGGGAAGGCACTGGGAATGCCACTTGTTTTGGGCAGAGGAAGAATGAGGAGCAGAGGCCGTGTGGCAAAGCAAACTGAGAACATTTCATTATTTCACTGTGGTTTATAGTGGAAAGGGAAATAAGTTTTGGGTGTCTATAAAGCAACCCCAGAAAATATCAGATAATCAGGGAATGGTTTGGGTTGGGAGGGACCTTAAAGCCCATCCCATCCCACCCCTGCCATGGGCAGGGACACCTTCCACTGTCCCAGGCTGCTCCAAGCCCCGTCCAGCCTGGCCTTGGACACTGCCAGGGATCCAGGGGCAGCCACAGCTTCTCTGGGAATTCCATCCCAGGGCCTCACCACCCTCCCAGGGAAGAACATTTTCCTAATATCCCATCCAAACCCCCTCTGTGTCCGTTTGAAGCCATTCCCCTTCTCCTGTCACTGCAGACCCTTGTGAAACACGGCAGCTTCATCCAGGACACTCTCAGGACTTCTCCTTTCCTGCACACTGAACAGAAACTGATTGCTTTTGGCAAAGATCCCATTAGCACAATCTCACTGCATTGCTTTGCTGAGTGTCTCCACATTACAGGAGATCTGCTGCCATTAGGAGAGGGAAAAAAACTGCAGTAATTTGGTTTAAATTAGGATAAGCGATGAAAACGCTTCGTGTTGCTCTTACAAACTTAATCTCGTTCCCTGGGAAACTTTGCTTTCACTCCTGCTGAAGACAAATTGGGCTTTCTTACTTTTACTAAGTCCTCAACAATCAAATAACAGAATTGTTAAGTAACACACGATGAGCTGCATAATTTACTTACTGCAGGGCTTCCCAAGCAGACTTTTTCCTGTCTGAAGATAAAGGGCTGTCAGCATTCCTTCAAAATCTGCTGCTTTTCCCTTGCCAGGAATACATCTGCTTCATCTAAGTGCCTGTAAACGTTGAGCTTTAATTGCTTGCTGGAAAATGTGCACGACAAATCTACAACCCAGATTTCTTATTTAAAGAACTTCCTGAACATCTTTATTAAGGAAAAAAAAAAATCCAAAACCAAAACAAAACCTGCAACCCAACCCTGACTTGATCTCACAGCTGTACTTTTTTTCAAACTGCATCAAAAGGACAGCAACAACAACAACAACAAAAAAATCAGGTGTCTCTGTTTTCTTCCAGTCTTATTATTCTACACTCCAAGTGTTATAAAAATTAGATGTGTGGGTATAATTTTAAACACAAATACATAGGGTCAAGAAAATGATGGTAAATTCCTGTCCTCTTGCAACCACATCCAGTGTCCGTGCAGCAGCGCTCCCTCCTCAAGCAGACACACGGCTAACGCCCGGAAAGTTCCGGCAGAATTCCCTGGGTTTGCTCTCATCCTGCCCAGGCAGCTCCCGAGACTGAATCCCGTGTTTGAGCAGGGGATGGATTGCAGCAATGTGCCCTGGGCTCGGCTCTCGCAGCTCTCCCAGCTCTCCCAGCTGCAGGCAGAGCGTTGCTGTCCAAGCCTTGACGCGAGCAAAGCACCTGAAATTTCTCTGTGGAATTAGGTTTTTTTAACTTGTTTCCTGATGTTTTACCAACTTTTTCCTCACTAGTTAATAATTTATTGGACAAAACCCACTCCTGCAAGTATTTTGCCCAAGTTGCCATCTGAGAGATGTATTTTATTGTTTTCAGCCTCACCCTCTACTATACACAATTATTGAAACCCTTTCTATATGTTGAATTGAGGAATATTTTGCTGCCTGGATAGGGAAAAATTTTTTTTCAAAGCAACATCAGCTCTACTGGTTGTGCTGAAATATTAAAACGTATAAATTATTTATATAGAGACAGACACAATGCTTTGTTCAGAGCATCACATATAAAAATTATACACAATGCTTGATTCGGGACATTGAGTTGGTGAGAAAACATCCACCTGAACTCACTTCATTTCGTTTTCTTCGTTTTAAAATCAATGTTAGCAACAATAATATTGGAAATTGAGCTCAACACTTGGAAAATGGGGGGGGGGGAAGTCCCATCAGCCATAAACATTGTCTGCCACTCACCAGAATGAAACCAAGTGCATTTATTGAAGATGAAGATGCACTCTGAACAAAAGGGAGCAGCAGATTTTTATTGCAGCAATAAAGACCTTCATCAAATCATTTCTGAGATATTGTTTCAGCATTGGAGTGCTGAGCATTCTCTGCAGGACAGCTGCAGAGCAAAATGCCACCCCAGAAAACTCCCAGCTCCTTATGGCTCTCAGTGAAGTTTTCATTTAATTACTTTGGAGTAAACCAAGCACTGCTTTAACTGCAAAATGGCTTAATTTAAAAAAAAAAAACACCCTTCAAAAGCTTTCTAACAGCATGGTTTGTTCTATGAAAACAATAGTCTCACTTGTATTATTTCAGGTTTATTCTGGTTTTTCTGCTGAGACTTGTTGAGATCTGGATCGAAGCTACAGTTGAATTTTAGTTTTATTTTGGGCAGTTTAACTTATCCCTTACAGACCTGCAGCAGGGAAATAAATATCCCTCACCTTAAGTGCTCGTTTATTGCTCTGGATCTGTCACACTTGATTAAAATACAGAGTTTTCCTCCCAGGCTGAAATCAGCTTTTCATTTCAAGTGACTCCCAGCCAGGGCTGGAAAATGCCAGCCTTTGTTTCCGTATTTACCCTTCCAGAGGGGTTCCCATATGGCCAGCTGGGAGTCAATCCCGATCCATACTTCAGCCATTTCCTTGCTCTTTGGGAATGTGGGAATGGGACACTCTCCATCCAGGAGCTCTCACAACCTGGGGCAGGAAAACCTTGGGAAAAACACGCTCGGAGCTGGGAATGCGCTGACAGAGGAAGTGCCAGGACAAGGGGAATGGCTTCCCACTGCCAGAGGGCAGGGTTAGATGGGATTTTGGGAAAAATTCCTTCCCTGTCAGCGTGGTGAGGGACTGGAATGGATTTCCCAGAGAAGCCGTGGCTGTCCCTGCATCCCTGGCAGTGTCCAAGGCCAGGTTGGACACTGGGGCTTGGTGCAGCCTGGGACAGTGGGAGGTGTCCCTGGAAGGTGGAACTGGATGATCCCCAAGTTCCCTTCCAAACCATTCCCTGATCCCAGGACACACACAGTACTTCGTGGAAAAAGGAAATTTAGAATGTTTAAATTCAGCTGCTTTTCAGAGTGACTGTTGGGAGGACACAAACAGGGCTTTGCACAAAGGGCACAGAAACCCAGAAATCAGGAAAGGACACTCCTGATCTCCAAACCAGCTGAGGAAACAAAGCAAATTTGTCCAACAACACTTGGCAGGTGTCAAGCACGGCCAGCAGTGCCTCAGAGGAGGCAGGTTGTGTTAATAATGCTCCAAAAAGAGGTTTCTCCCCCAGCTCCACCGTGACTTTGCTGCTGCAGAATTTGGGAAGCCCTCAGTGCCACCCATCAGGCGTGAAACCTGCAGGGCTCCCTCGCCAGAGCTTCAATCTCCTGCTGGCACTTCCTGCTCTCCATCCAAAGCAGGATTCTCCTGGATCATTGTCAGTGCTGGCACTTCCTGCTCTCCCTCCAAACCAGGATTCTCCTGGATCATTGTCAGTGCTGGCACTTCCTGCTCTCCCTCCAAACCAGGATTCTCCTGGATCATTGTCAGTGCTGGCACTTCTTGCTCTCCATCCAAACCAGGATTCTCCTGGATCATTGTCAGTGCTGGCACTTCCTGCTCTCCCTCCAAACCAGGATTCTCCTGGATCATTGTCAGTGCTGGCACTTCCTGCTCTCCATCCAAACCAGGATTCTCCTGGATCATTGTCAGTGCTGGCACTTCCTGCTTTCCACCTAAACCAGGATTCTCCTGGATCATTGTCAGTGCTGGCACTTCCTGCTCTCCATCCAAACCAGGATTCTCCTGGATTATTGTCCGTTCTATGGGCAGCGCTTTGTGCTGCAGGCAAGGGGAATAACAACTTCCAAACAACTTTATCTTAACAGCTCTCTGTGATCTTTTGTAGCTCTGAAGGCAATTTTGATAAAGCAGCTGGTAACTGGATTGAATTTTCAGAGCAATCAGTCTCCCAAATGGAAGAAAATACAAATAATGAGGGATGGAAGTAAACTCAGGTTGTTTTTCCTTTGCTGTCTTACTCATCCTCTGGCTTCTGTTCTGTCTCTGTTTATTATTTTCAGAGTTGTTTCATATTGAACAAAAGGATTTTCAGGAACGTGCCCTCAGTACCGCAATCTCAACAATTTTAGCTGCTCGTCTGCGTTGTAATTGGTGCTAAAACTTCTTTGGGATTCTCTGAATAAAGGCAGCTCCACACAACTCGTGGCAGAGTCATAAAGCAGTAAAAATGCTTGAAAAGTATCTGAACCCCATCAGCTGGCACTGCAGCCACGGAGGGATCCTCACTGGAATGGCCCATTCCCAGAGCCAGCACCGAGGAGCCGCGCTTGTCACAAAGCTCTGTGCCTGCAGCAGGGGATTATCCAGAGCTGATGGTTTTACCCCAAACGGGGAAGGGATTTATGGAGATGTGCTCTGACAACGAGCAAATCCCAGCCATGGGAGCACTGGTGTGAAACACCCAGCCAGGGAGGCTCTCAGAGGCAGGGGTGGCTCTGGGTTTCTGTGTTAGCACTGCACCTGTGAAATGATTGTGTGCTTTGTGTGTATCACACTGGCTTTAAATGCATCCAATCCGTGGGATTTCAGCATGTTGCAATCAGTATTTTAATTTTTTTTCAATTATTTAGTATTATTAGTATTTATTATTTAGTATATTTTTAATTTTTTTTCTATGTGAATATTTTAGATTAATCTTTTATTGGGCTTTTCTGCCCGCCCCTCCTGATTTTAATGATAAATTTCAGGCCGGGCCATGTGTGGAAATCAGAACTTAAAACAAAGCTCCTTTAAAGAAGAAAAAGAAAAGGTTTATAACATCAGGTCTTTGCAAAGCAGGTTTTGGTGCCTTAAGGATCTTAATGGCATCATGAGTTACGGGTTTCTTTAAATTTTATTTATTTAATGATAAAATATTCATTATTCTTGACACAAAAATCTCTGGATTGACACATTCACCACAGCTCCACTAAGGCCCTTCCATGCCCACGTGAGGGGTCAATTCATTAACTGATCAACCGAATGATCAATGTCTTCTCATTGACTCCACATTTCTGTCTGCAAAAATATTTTATTAAAAGTTTTCCAAACAATTTCACTAAAAAAGGGCACGAATCTTGGTCGATGTCCACAGAAAAAGTAGTGTTTAGAGAGAATTAAATTCCACCCCCCTGACCCAACTCTTCTGTGCCATTTCTTTAGAGGTATTTAGTGCATGGGAACAGAACAGCAGAGGTAAAATGTTGGCACAGTAAGAGAAGCACCACCACAAGGTACAGTTTGTGTTCTGAACGCTGATAAATGAATCCTAGCAACAGAGAATCATGGAATTGTGACTCCATTTCTCTATTTCTCTTACTTATTTTTCTTCCTGTGGTTTTTTCTTTCACTTTTAGCAAATTCGAAGGGAAGAAAGAACAAAGAAACTGTTGCTAAATGGCCAAATATTTGATGTAATGCCATTTTCTTTGCAGAATGGAGTCCTCTGTTCTGCTCGTGCATGGAAATAATTTAATTTTACAACATAATAAACATTTAGAAAAGCATTAATATTTGATTAGGAAGTGATGTTATTATACTAATGCCATTTCTTTTTAAAAATATTGGCTTTAAAACAGTATAGATTAAACATCCAGAGGATAAAGTGTGAGCAGGGGTTGAAACTCCCTAAAATGGCTCGCAGAGAGGAATGGTTTATTGGCCCTTAAATCAGGGCAAAGCCTGGGTTTTAACAGCTCACGAGGAAAGCTTTAAAATGACCCAGAGGCTGCCTGGCAATGGTTCAGTTTTGGTGTGGAAAAGGAATGGTTTGAGTGTGAACAAACAATGGAAAATTAAACCCACGAAGGAACAGTTCAGTGAGAAACCCAGAGAAGCGTTTGCTGGCAAAGCCAACAGACTGATGGGCAGGAATTTCTGTCATCTGTATTTTTGGTACTCAGAAAGGCAGAATAGGCAGCTGAGTGCAGCTTTCACCTTAACCTCTGGGTTAGCAGCTGTCCCAGATTAGGTTTCAACCCGGTATTTGTGAAGAAATGCCCACCACAGTGGTGCTGCCTTCTGTGCCTCACCTCCCTCAGAAACATCCAGTGGCAGGGGCAAGTTAAAAGAATTAGGAAGAACATTTAATTCTCAAAAAATTAAAATAATTAGGAAGAACGTTTCATCCTCAAAAAATTTTGGTCCAGACAGACTCATTTCCAAAGTGGGAATTTACAGTTCTACCCTGATTTAATGTGCTTGCAATTCTCTCTTGCTACAACTGGTGTTGTTTTTGCTGCCACAGTCTTTCATTCCAGCTCTGAAAATGCAGCTCTGGAGGGTCAGCACGGCCTGAACACACAAGGAACAGAGATTTTTTCCTCTTAAACTGGAATTATTTTCACACCTGATGTGCAAAGAGGAGGTAACAGAGCACAGGATGTCAGGGAGAGCTCTCCTCACTAATGTACAAAGTCACAGAAGTTCTGCCACTGGTGCCCCTGCAGTCACAGTTATTTATTTTCTCACATCCCCGTCCTGCCTCTTTTCTCTTTCCATTACCTCTGGCCACATTTTCAAATCGACAACTGAGAAAAAAATATTTTCAGTAGCTCTGCTGTGAAGCACTTGGCATCCTTTGTTCCTCTCTCTTTAGGGATAATGTGCCTTTTTATGACAGAGGGGGCCTGATGAGGCCCTGAAATGATAAAGTCGGAGCATTTCCACGCGGGAATTGCCAGCTGGAGAGGAGAAGACAGACGCTTGCGTTCAAGAAAAGTTTCCCATGATGTTAAAAGCAACCATCTGCTTTTTCCTTTCTGCCCGTGCCTAGGAACAGCTCGTGTTCGCAGCTCGCAGTGTAACACACGGCAGTAACCTGCAGGACTTTGTGAAGCACCGAGCTCCTTCTCCTGCTCGCAGGAAAACGCGGGAAGGATCGGGAAGGAGACGTTTCCTTCTGGTCGCTGCCTTTGTGTGCTCGGCTCTGTTCTCACAAGGGCTGCAGTAAAACCCAGCTGATGGGGATAAAACGGAGGGCAAGGCAGGGAAATTGATCTTTACTTCTGCTCAAGTAGGGCTGAGACTTTCCTTCTCTGCATGTGCAGATTTTCTGGTTAGTGTCGCTGTTTTCCCCACGGACGAGTAGAGAAACGACACAAAGTCCAGGCTCAGGGATAGATGGATGATGATTTAATGAATTCTCAGAAGACTTTTATATGTTAGTTCGCAAAGTGTATTAAGTGGCATAAGGTAATTGGTTTTTGCCATCCACCCCTTAAGGGGATTGGTCAAGTTCTAAGACACACAGAGTTCTGAGTGTTTTTCCAGTTAGAACCATAACAATTCTACCAAAACAACCTGCAGCTGCAAGAAGTTTACAAAACGGTAACATTGTTTTGTCTTACTTGCATGGGAAAGACAGAACTCTCACAAAATGCTGCAGAAAGCCGGAAAATCTCTCTGCTAAAGCTTTTCAGTGTCCACAGTTAGGACGGGCAAACAAAAGATTCCTGTGCTGGGAGTGGAGAGCGAGATTCAACAGTGAGGAGCTCTGGTTGTACTGGTGATAAAAAGATCCCAAACAGCCCCAGAGCTGCTCGGAGGGATTCCCTGCAGCCCTTTCCAAGGAGCATTTCGTCAGCTCACCTTCAGGGAGTGATTCCCTGGGCAGGGCAGGAACTGGAGGTGAGCTGGATGGGAATTGCAGGAACGAAGGCTGGAAATGCTCACACCAAAAATTCCTGTGTTTGCTCATCTGCTCTGCAGAATTTCCCTCTCAGAGAGATGGTCCTAAACAAAATGCCAACGTTCCAGGTGGGTTTTCACCTGCTTGGCTGTGAAGAATTCACTTTTGCTTCTCATTTTAGCAGAGCTTTATTGTCTTTTCTTAAGCCCCTTTATGATTTCTTAAATCTGTGAAGAGCTCCAAGGGCCCAGCCCAAGGTGGGACTTTGCTGTGCCATTTATCCAGGACTTCCAGCAGGATACCCTGCAGGAACACGTGGATTTCTCATTTAAGGGCCACAGCTTCGGCTCCCTGGTTTGGAGTCTACCTCTTGTGGGGTTTTACATTTCTATCTTTGTGGAGTTTCAGCCCTCGTGGCTGCCTGCCAAAAACCTGGCAGAATAAAGGACTAACAGAAGCTGCTGAGCTCAAACAATGGAGGTTTTTCCTCTGGATTGCAAGTCTGGCTAAATCTCTGGCTGAAGCAATGCACTTCAGGGAGTCTCCACAAAGGGAGGGAATTGCTGGGGGTGTTCCCCCTCCCTGTTCCTGTCTCTGTTCTCTGTCTCCTACAGCCCGGGATGATTTGGGCTGGCACACGAGCGATCCCATCTGCACCATTATGATATCAGACATCTGCTACCCATCGAGATGTCAGCTTCATGTGACAGCAAAGCATCTCCCGACGCATGCACAGGCACCAGCCAGAATGCTTCCTGACCTTTGGATATTTACTTGGAGGAATCAAATGCACATCGGGTAAAATCAGGATTATGATGAGTATGGAAGGACACGGTGGGAGTTTGTTCCCTCCAGTGGAACTGGGGATTCAGGGATGTTTTATTTTTATTTTTTTTGCCACAAAAGTGACCAATTTACAGCAGAAATGACCAGGGAATTGCACAGCCATTTTTACTCCATGGTGAAGGGACAAATTCCAGTAGATCCATTGTGTATAATCTGCCATTCAGTCATGGAATCACAGAATTATTTAGTGGGGAAAGCCGTCCCAGACCATGGAGTCCAAGCTGTGACTGATCCCCACCAGCCCAGAGCACTCAGTGCCACCTCCAGGCCTTCCTTGGACACTCCACCACCTCCCGGGGCAGCCCCTTCCAAGGCCTGACCACTCTTTCCATGAGGAAATTCCTCCTAAGTATTCCTCCTTCTACTGCATTTCCACTAGATTCCTGCAAGATCTGAGCACAGAGAGTTGGGGAATAGATATCACTGTATCACTTCCAGCTCCTCCAGCTCCCTACAAACCAGAAGGGTTCCCCAAGTTCTCTCCAGTGAGAGAGAAAATGAGTGATGGACAACCAGCTGTGCATAAATTCTGATTTAAAAAATCACAAAAATACAATTTTAGGAAGGTGGCAGAAACCACAGGAAAAAATCAGTGTAGGGTAGGATGGCAGGAGTGGGAACACTGAGAAATCTCCTAAATAAAAGCTGGATGCGCTTAGTGATTCAGATAATTATTTTATCAGAATAAACCAGAAATTGCATTGCTATTCAGAGCCATCAGTGGCTGTCACACGGAGGAAGAGGAGCCCAGGATGTTGTACAGTGGATTTTGGTGGCTGGATTTGTACTGTGGGTTTTGATTGTTGGAGGGACGGTACTGGGAAACCAGGCTGCTCAACCACTGCATCATTTAAACAGAAAAACAGCTAAAGAGGTGGAATTTACTAATCTGAAGGAGCTCAGGCTGGGGAGAGAGGGAGCAGTTGCTGTAATCAGCTTGGGATGACAGGCTCAGGAACAGAAATGCAGCCCGGGTTTAAATGCCTTCATCCAAGGGTGTCAAATCCACCTGGAATGTGCAGCCCAGCCTGGGGGAATGAAAGGGAAGAGCTCCGACCTAATGGGCTGAAAAAAGAGCACTGAGAGTGGAAACCTGCTCAAAAGTCACGCTGGGTTCGGCTTTGCCAAAGGGCTTCAAGGAGTAAAAGCCTTTTCAGCAATATAAATAAAAGGAGAACGGGAGTAGAAGCGGCCTGCTGGCAGTGAGAGTGGGCTCAGGAGCGAAGATAATTTAGATATTAACCCCAAAACGGGGCTGACTTCCATTTCAGTGCAGGGATGGGAGCA
This sequence comes from Lycocorax pyrrhopterus obiensis, assembly GCA_014706295.1. NCBI lineage: Eukaryota > Metazoa > Chordata > Aves > Passeriformes > Paradisaeidae > Lycocorax > Lycocorax pyrrhopterus. Next base: position 15,504,442 of record JACSVZ010000022.1, read on the forward strand.
GAACGGGGGAATGCTCTGCAGTTCATCAGCAGGGCCCCGGCAGCAGCAAAGCCCTGAGCGTTTCCTGCACGTCCCAATAATCTCCATGCAGGGAGCTGAAAGGAGCAATACTGGAAGCAGCACTGAGGGAACCTCCTCTGCACAGGCTGGGGGCTGGAAAGGGGAATCCACCTGTGGCAGAACCAGAACTGGGCTGTGGCAGTGCCCACGTGGATGGGGAGAGTCACAGGAGGAGGCTGGGAGAGCTCAGCACCCTCAGCTGAGCAGCCAGAATGCTGAGAGGTTATAAAAATCCTCTGTCATCTTCCCATGGAACAGAGGTGAGGGAGGGAGAATTGCTGTTAGGCAAGAAAAAAAAAAACCCAAAGATGGGACCAAATAAAGCAAAAGGCAGATGAACACATTGACTGGACATGAAATTAGGTGGGAACCTTCAAGACTGTCTGGAGAGTGATCCCTGGTTGAAGTGATTAATCCTCATTTTGCACGGTTATTTCTATGTTTGTGTGGTAGTTTCTCCTTCTTTAAATATATGGGAAGGATGACAAAAAGAGAATCACAGAATCCCAGAATATTCTGAGTTGGAAGGGACCCCAAGGATTGAGTCCAGCCCTTAAGTGAATGGCCCATCCAGGGATCAAACCCACAGCCTTGGTGGTTTTAGCACAAAATACATCCAAGTCTGGAATTTGTCAAACCTTTTCATCAATAGAAAATTCATTTTTCTCTGGAATTCTTTTCCCTTTTTGCATTTAAAACCTAACTAATTATTGGTAGAAATATGCTAATGATCAGAACAAAAATTTTGAACCTTGCTTAGGGTCCGAATTAACTTTTTCATGGTTTAAAGCCTGTTAAAACCCCACCATGGCACAAACATCCCGCCTTAAGGAGTTTGCAAGGATCAAACACATCGAGTGAGTCTGAGCAGAGCAAGCAACATCCTAAAAGTGCTCACAAGGAGGGAACCACCACAGGCATTTGACCCTTTGCAGCTCAGAGATACCTGGGGGTGTTTGATGTTCCTCCTCTCCCCACCGAGCTGGGAACAGAGAGAAGCTCTCAGACAAACTTTTCTCAGAAAAGCTCAGGTTTTCATGGGTCAGATGCGAGCTCATTCCACAGGGCTGTGAAACCCCTGGAGGTTTGTCACAGTAAATACCACGGTTTTTGGCCAGCCACCACCCAGTTCCTCCGAGCAGCAGCGACAGCTCTGCCCTCCCCGTGGCCACTGCTCTGACGCATCCTGGGGTCTGGAGTGCTTCGCCCTGGATCACTCTGAGAGCTCTGCTCGTCTCTTCCCCACACGCTGAGATGCCCTGGAAATAACGTGGATTGATTTAACTTGGTGACCTTTCCCAGCTGTCAGCCCACGCTATCTCCAGCTTTCCTGAGCATCCCTGGCCCTGCTGAAAGGCAGGAGGGAAGGGGGTTTGGTGTGGTGTCATGGGTGTGCTGGAGCCCGAGGGGTTCCCTGAGCAACTGCAGTGCCAAGGAAAAGGACAATCCACAGGAAAATGACGTATTTTGGTTCTGAGATGTCTCTCAGGCCCTTTCGAAGTGAGCAGTCACGGCTTTGAAATGCCTTGCTCATAAATGTATTTCAGAAACCTCCTGGATTGCTGTTATTACAAAAATACTCATAGGAATTAGAATGTGAAAGCTGATAAAAGACTCTATTTCAACAGTTTCATACTTTCTGCTACATAGATTATGCTATTAAAATCTGACAAGTTGGCAATCAAAATAAAACACTGGCTTTGTTCGAAAGTAATAAAGATTCAGACTCTGCAACTGTGTTAAGCAGCTCCAGGAGAAAAAGGAATAGTCTGAATATTTGGTTCTTGCTGTTATAGTTTGTCTGGTCTCTGCAGGCACAAATGATAGTGAGAACACTCTGATTTTCGCTTTTTCTGACAGATACAGCGAATCCAACCCAATGTGTGTGTTGAAATTAACCCATTTCATTTTGTCATCCGTGATAAAACGGATCTGTCCAGACAGATCTGCTCGTGTTCACGAAAGCAGAATTTTCACTGAGTTGCTGTACTTAATAGAGAGAACCTCATAAAAGTCAGAAAAACTCTTTAAAATGAACTGGGAGAAAAGAGGAGAAGCTCTTTCAGCAACTTGAGGCAGCAGTAACACACGTGAGCTGATTGGCAATTCCGTGCCCCATTTTCACCCTGGATTCCCACTGTGCTTGTTTAACACAGGTCTGTATTTGCAAGGGAGTCCTGCTGGTTATTTATCCTCATTTCTGCTCAGCTTCTGTCTGATATTTACAGATCTCCATGCAGCCGATAGCTGTAAATGCTGGGTCCATCAATGTTTTAACAATGGAGGAGATGCTCACTTTTGTCTTCATTCTCGTGTGATGTCTGTTTTCCCACCTGCAAACAGCTCCTCTCTGACCTGAGCTGCACTCACAGATCAAGGTGCTGAGCACAAACCACCCTGGTGCAGCCTCACGGAACCAGGGAATGGGTTGGAAGGGACCTTAAAGCTCATCTCATTCCACCCCCAGGGACACCTTCCCCTGCCCCAGGGTGCTCCAAGCACCTTGGACGCTGCCAGGGATCCAGGGGCAGCCACAGCTTCTCTGGGCACCCTGTGCCAGGGCCTGCCCACCCTCACAGGGCAGAATTCCTTCCCAAAATCCCAATATCCCAACGAAACCTGCTCCCTTTCAGTTTGCGGGTGGCCTCCTCTGGCCTTGCTGATTCCTCTCAGAGTTCGTGCTGCAGCTGCTTGTGAAGAGCAAAGAGAATTTTTTTCCCAAAATCGAGTTCTTTTTTGCTCTCCACAGTTCATTACCCTCACCATCAGTTTGGCAATTCCACTTTTCAGATTTAAAGGCCTTTTTTTCCATGTGGGAAGAGATCAGCAAAGAATTCCTAATCTGGCCTGTCAGCTGGGTGCTGAAGAGAGTGATTGATGCCCTGAACATTCTGAAAACTCCCAGGCAAGCTGTCTGTCACTGCTGCTTTGCCACTGCAGCTGTTCTTGACCCAGCAGTTCCTTCTCCACACGCAGATGCTTTCCTTTCCTTTAATTTCCTTATATAAAACAAAGGCACCGGAACTGCTTTGATTTAAGGAACATTTTCAGGTAGCACCAAATACAGGAAATTTATTGCAACCAGAGTAGGTTTGTTTGCTTAATGAATTTTAAAAAGAAAGTGTGTATGAATTATAGATTTGAATTTTGGTTCCTACGAACAAGGTAAATGTTTTGGGACCCATTTTTTATTGTTGCCATCACACAGAGGAGGCACCAGAGGAAAAGTTCTTTAGTTTAAGAGTGAAATTCCCCAAAAGGGATGCCAGCCTCTGGAACAAATTCCTGGCAATTTTCTAACAAGGAGCCAAGGAAGCCAGACACAAAAATACCTTTGGAAGACCTGAATAAAGCCGCTGACAGGAGTGACCAGTTTTTAAAGATTGAATGAGCTTCCCTGGTTAGAAGAAACATCTCCCTCCCCTCCAAAGCAGCATCATTTTTGGTGATAGATTGATTTTTTTGTCAAGTTGCTCTCATCTCATCCATTATTGGTAGGCTGGGAAAGCTGTTGCAAAGAGGAAAAAACGGGAGATGCTGAATCCTTCACCTTTCAGTAGCTGCAGTGCCAAGAGGTCTGCAGCAGCTCAGAGCTGTAAATACAAGTTCAAACCCAGCAACGCAGGAACAAAAGGAACTGGAAGAGTCTGTTCCATGGAAGTGCTGTGGAATTCTGACCAGGCAAGAGGTCTCGGGGTGATTACAGAACAAGCCCTGAAGCTGTGGGCTCGCTGTGGGGGCTCAGTGGGGGAAAGCAAACAGGATTCTCCGATACAGGGAGGAACAGCAATGAGATTCCTCGGAGCAGCCCTTTCCCAAAAAGCCAGCAATGGTCACTGCGCTTCCAGGAGAGCCTGAGTGCAAGGAGTGGATGATGCAGCTGGGAAAGGATCGGCTGGGAAAAGGGACAGGGAAAAATGTGCCCTTTGAAGTTGAGATGAGAGCAACGCGAGCAGATGAAACTGTACAGACAAAGGGAGGAGGGCAGTGGTGCTGACACTTAAAATGTGGTGCCTTCGGTTGATTGATACCTTGGGATTCACCTCCAGATAACCAAGATAATTCAGGGAATAACCAACACTGGCTACAGTTTCAAATCTGGCAATACAGGCAAAAAATCAGTTGTTTTCTGCTGCTCTTACGTAATAATCTGGGCTTGCTACAATTGCTCCTTTCTTTGCCTGTAAAACATATTTGATTTTCAAAGTAACCAAAAAAGTTCTTCTCACGACTAGGACAGCACAAGTTTAAAGGAAAAAAATTATACTTCATTTATAAATTGATAAAAGGGATGCTTAAAACGTCCTCACAAGGTAACACAATACAGAGAGGAACTGGCTGGAGAGGGAAGCCAGCTCCCACTTCAGCTGGTCATCATTTATAAATTCGAAGGAACGCAGTCATAAATAAGCCAAGCCCAGGCTGGGCTCATATTACATTTTTTATGATAAGATTTACATTAGTCTTGACTTGCAGTGGGGGCTCCTGAGCCCTGAGGCTGTTTCCTGCCTCGGTGTGGAAGCAGCATTGTTATTCACTCCTGCTGGGAGGTCCACAGGCGTGTCCAGAACCCAAATTAGGGGCAGTAGCCGGAGTCTGTCTGTGCTGGCAGAGACCTGGGGTTGGCTCTCTGAGGGCTGCAAGGAAAAGCTGCTAAAATCAGAAAGAGAAGCACAGCAAGGCCTGGAAATGAATAATCAGGGCCGACCTTAACCCACACATTTCGCTTGCGACCTCATTAGAATTATTAGGCTTGAAATGGGCAGAAAGAGCAGGGAGTGAATATTTTACCATGGTTGTTGCAAGGAGCTTTGTGTATTCCCTCTCCTTCTCTGTCCACGTGTGTCTCCTCTTTATCATACAAGAGCATGGACACATCTTTATTTTTCCCTCTCCCACCCCCTTACTGCACTTGAGAACTTCAATGCAACAGGAATTCCAATAGAAAATGGATTTCTTTGCTGCAAAGCCTCAAGACTCAAACATCATCTCAACCCAGGTACGGAAAAGGACAAAGTCCCTGTAAAAACTGCACCACATAGCCTGTCATTAGTTGTGGCAATTTTTTCTGTGAGAGGGAGAAAGACCAAAGTGAAATTGCTTTGGTATTTTTATGCTGGTGTGTCCTAACTCTTGCAAAATTATTTTTGGCACCCTTCATAATAGTATTCAAACAGAAGACGCGATTTTGTAGCGACGCCACAGGTTTAGAAAATAAATAATCTGAAGGAAAAAAAACCACCTCAGCATGGAGAAATGTCACCCACATAATTCATCATTACCTTTGGATCTGCTTGGAAGAGCTCAGAAACCATTTATTTCCGCTGCCTTTGGTTGCAGTTTAGCATCAGCATCTCACCAGCGAGCTCTCCTGGGCCAGGAGCTTTGTCAGGCTCTCATGAAGCACTGAAAGGTTCCTGCAACCCCTGATTAACCTGAGCTCCTGGCTGCTCTGCCTCCCCACAGGAGCCTCTGGGGACAGAGCAGTCGCAAGGAGTGTTCAAAATCAGGTAATTAGGCAACGAAAGGCCACTGTTCACAGTAATTAATACAAGAACTGCTACAACACTGGCTTGGAAATTGGGCAATTAATGAAAGTCTGGGTGGGAAATTTTTACACAGTTCACACTTGGAGTGGCAAATATTTTAACTTTCCTTTTAGTCTTTCATAAACTCATTATGGATAACAAGCCAGGAAAGGCTCCTCTGGCCACTGACACCTTGTCCAAGGTTTGATTCATCTGCTGCTGGAGCCAGAGGAGGTTTTTCACACTGAGATCAAAGCTCCAATATTAATTTATGTCTGATTGCTGGCACAATTTATTTCCCCTTTCCCTCCGTTGTTTTAGCCATTGTTTTTGCTGCAGGCAAACACCAAAACTCCTTAAACATAAGATCCTCTCCATGTTTTCTTTGGTTTGCACGGAAAGAAAAATGCGGTAGTGTCCTTCGATCTGTTATTGGACATCAGATTTTCACAAAACTTGCCCCAAAGCTGTGATTTTACAAGGAAACCAGTCCTCCAATGGAGCTGCACAGCTTGGACATTCCCAAATGTCTGAGGGTTGGCTTCATACAACAAAATGATGTTTTTAAGAAAGCATTTGACAGGCCCCCAAGCCACACCTCTGCAATATTTTAATCCTGAGGCACAGCAGAATCCTCAGGGAGGGGTTTATGCCACCAACAGCAGACCCTGTGAGACCCAAACTTAATTCAGAATATTTAAAAAGGTCACAACTTCTTTATCAGAAAATTAAGTTAAACCCTGAAGCAAGGAGTTTCTGGTGGCTTTTAAAGCTGATATCTCCCTCAACTACTCCCTCAAGACTCCAGTGATGTCCCTCTCGTATTTTCTTGTGTGGTCTCGCCCTGGCTGCTGCCCAAGAGAACAGAACTGGCAGAACAGGGCATCACAGAGCTCCAAGCTGCTGCTGTCCCATTAGGAGGCATTTCCTGATGGCTTTACTTGGTCTATCACATCCCAAGCTCTAAAAAACTATCTGCAATTTAGTATTTTAATATCATTTGGATGGAGGAGATGAATTTTATTCTGGCACTTAGGCAGAAAATTGGTGCCTAGCGAGAGAAAACCTGAAAAACGTGGTTGCAGATTTATTTCTGTTGACAGAGGTGGAAGAACATTGGTTTTTTTTTATTTTTTTTTCTAAGGACAACAAATGCTTAGGAAACTCCAAAGGCACTTGAAGAGCTACCAAAAAAAAAATTAGAAATTCAGCTCAGCTCAGTTGATTTGCCCTTTTAGGTACTATCAGACAAGCCGTGTTTAGTGATAGGAAAGGTTTACATGGAAGCTGTGCTCCCCAATCCATATGGCTCAGCTGGAGTGCTCACAACACACAGGCACAGAGATCCCTGCTACTCCTGAAAGGATGAGAAGCACAAATGGATAACCTGAAAGATGAAAAGATCACAAAGGATGCAAATCAGCGACAGTCAGAACATCGGTTTGCAGCTGCCTGCCAGGAGGGAGGAAATGGAGTCCAGAGGAACAGATAATTCTCCTTGCTGGAGCTGGTGCATCCCAAAATCTTGGATTAAACGAGTGCCTGATGGAATACAGAATTCCTTGGCGTTGTACCTGTGCCTGCTCATCCAAGGGATGCTGGAAAAATCAACCACTCACCAGGGATCCCATGGTGGGTGCATTCTGAATCCAAAGCCATTAACACAACCTATTCCAGTGGACAAAACTCTCCCTGTTTTGGCTCTCCAGTCACTATTTCCCATGAACTGAATCCAGACTCTCTGCTGGAAAAGCTAACCCAAGGCTGGATGCTTGCTTGTACATAAATCTTGGTGCTAACCCAATATTGCCACGACTCAGATACAGCTTGTTACAACGTTTGTTATTTAAGAGATTATTTGACTGGAAAAAAAGATCATAAGTTTGGTTGTGTTTGATGTAAAAAACCCCACAAACAAATCCCGCTGAGCCTGTTCTGCAAACATGCTGAATTTATGAGGATGAAAGGCAAGGCAGGAAAAGGTCATGCCTATTAATTTCAATCCTTGTGCAAACCCAGCATATTCCACACTTGCCTTGTAAGATTTGTGGCATTTGGGTAAATACATTTGTATTCCTTTCATGCTATTTACAGTCTCCATGCTCTGCCTTGCTAAGTGCACTGCAACTGGGATCCTTTGCAATTCCAATGCACTTCAGTTAATTCAAACATGATATTTTAGGTTTATCATTCACTATTTCTGTCACATTAGCTCCATTTAACTTGCTGAAATCCTATATAATTTGACAGGTCTGTTGATAGGGCTGGACATTTTTATGCTTTCCACCATGAATTTGTACCTTGACATCACAATAATCTGGCAAAATCCTGTGGTATGTGAACAATTAGAACGGAGTGGGCAAGATTCGAGAGGAGCAGGACACCCCCATGCCACCAGCACAGCTCTTTATGACTTCAGCCACATGATGGGGAGAGGAGCTCCTCATCCCACTGCCAGCCCTCTCCCCATCCTGTCCATATTCACCCCACAGTGAAAACAGGAAGAAAAAAACCTCTTCTTTCATCTTAGGATAAAACCCGGTGCCTGGCAAGCTTCTGTGTGAGTGCAGAGAGGAGAGAAAGCCCAGCCCAGCACAGTCTGGCATCAGCACGTTCATCTAAGAGCAAAGCCAGGTTCAGCTTTCGTGTCACTCACAGGGACAGGAGAGTTTCTGGCCACCACAGGCAGGGTGTTGTCCCTCTGCGTTTCCTCTCCGGCTGTGGCAAGAAATCAGTCCTGGATGTGAGGATTTACACACAGAGATGAGGGAGTTTGGTGGTTGTGGCAGTGGGGAAGCTGTGGGAGAAGGAGGTGAGAGCAGATCCGTGTGGGACAAGCCTGGGGGCTCCGGAGCCTGCAAAGGGACAGAGTTGAGGGTTCATAACCACGCTGTGAGCAGCGGAGGCACCCCAGCACGGCCATGAGAGGAGGGATGTGGGCATGGGAGAGGCATCAGTGGTTCCTGAGGGCTGTGTAGCAACTCTGTGGCTCGCACTGCACGCAGCAAGGCACGGATTTGCCATCCCACCTTCCCTGCAGAGCCCCTGCTGCTGAGGGAATGTGTGATGGCTCAGCAGAAAGGCAGGCGGGGAGACACTGGATACACTCAGGCTGGGAAGGAACCCAGTGATGAGATAAAGAGGTAATTAGGGATGCTTGTACAACACTAATCCTTTAAGTGGGCACGGATGAGTCGGTGTTCATTAGCACGAGGTGGGAGATGCTGCTGAGGAAATAAATGCTGCTGAGGAAACGCTGATGATGAGGAAATGCTGCTGAGGAAACGCTGATGATGGGGAAATGCTGATGAGGAAATGCTGCTGAGGAAATGCTGCTGAGGAAATAAACGCTGCTGGTGAGGAAATGCTGCTGAGGAAATGCTGCTGAGGAAGGTTTTCCTGCTCTGCCTGCACCAGGATTCACTGGTGAGGACTCTGTTAGTAGATGAAGGTGAAATAGGAGCTCCTCCAGCAGCTGGTGGGGCTGTCCATCACTGCAGGCAGCAGGCACGGTGGGATGGGTGCCTGTGCTTGGGGAATGCTCTCGTTAGCACAGGGAGGAGCCGGTGAGTGAAGCACTAAAATGAAAATTTGAACACTAATTACACAACTCCCTGACATACCAGTACCAACAGCAATTTGCTGTTCCATCTTCATTTACTGAACACCAAGCCCACGCTCATTAATTAGGGATGGGATCCAGCCAGCAGCACAAACAGAGCGATTTTACTTGGGTGAGTTGATGTTGTCACTCCAGAAGTTGATATTGTAAGATCCAGAAGGAAGCACAAGGTAGACACCAAAACTAAGCCAGGGAATCTACTTTTAATCTGTTTTTGTTTCACATTTCTGGTAAACCTAAAGACCTGGAATTCTTCAATTCAACTGCTTTGGCTTCTTAACTGTGTGATTCTGTAATAAATATTAGCCATGCGCAGACCAAAGTAAAGAAATATCAGAGGAAAATTACCAAATATTTCAACAACCAGATTCCATTTTCAAAAGAGAATTAGGAGCTTCATTGTCATTCCAGTCAGATTTATATCTCCATGCACCTATTTTTAGTTTCCACGAGCACCTGATCCCATTATTTTTCAATGCAATTTAAGCTGCTAAATCACTACAACATTAAAAACAATCTAATTTAATTTCTCTCTGCTCCCTTTACCCTTCCCTCGCTTTCAGCCCCAAATACAGGTATTGGAATGACTGACAAGATTCCAAGTCAGCCAAATTAACAGTTCTCCACCCAGCACCTCTAATTTACTATTTCATTAGAAATGATGGTACTTTGATACAAAATAATCCTGAAAATTCCTTGTTCACAACCCCTTGAGGAAACCTCTGAGAGAGGGCTCTGGCAGGTGAATTAAACCTCAGGAAGTGACGGGATGTTATTTTACCTCCTGGAAATCGATCATGGGGCTGTTTAAAAGGTCATTTGTATGGAGGTGGAAGTTTTTAATGTCCCTGTTTAAAGGCAGCAACTGTTCAATGCAGAGGCAGAAGTCCATGGAACTCCTGAATACCAAAAAAAGCCACTCAGAGCCTTCTCTGTAAGAACCAATTACCTGCTGATTCCCCAAATTTGATGAATTATTAAAGAGAATCAAAGATTGATGGGATTTACTTTCACCCATTTGAGCTGGCATTAAAAATACAGTGTTTCCCTTTCCAGGAATATTTCAGAACTTGAATTTTTAAAGCGGTTTTGCTCTGAGGTGAGACGTGGCTGGTTTGGTCACTGCAACATGGTTTAATTGCAATGACAGGAGATCAAAATGGGATGGAGACTCCACCACCCACCCGGACAGCACCTTCCAACGCTTCATTTTGGCGCAGCAGGAACAATCACGGGAAATTTCCAACCATGTTCTGCCATCTGGGAAAGAAAACCTTCCACCTCATCTAAAACCAGCGCCAGAACGTGCCAGCAAGGACTGAGGCCTTAATGGAAACTGAAAATAATATGAATTTCTCTTCAAAGGCAATAATCCTCCTGCTGGGCACATTCTGCCTCCTCCACTTCTCCCTGGTTTTGAGCCGAACTGGAGTCTGAGTCCTTTGGAGCCTCACACAAGTTCCATCTCCAGCTGAGGAAGACACAATTCCTGGGAGCAGGAGATCACAGCCAATTTCAGCTTCATCACTGATGCTGCAGCTGGGAGGGGAAATCTCGCCCAAATACCCAGGCACGGTGTAAGAGCCTCCTGAAACCGTTCAATTCTGAGCAAAATAGAGGTGGGAGTTTACAGAGGTGTTGGAAAGCTGGGGAAGGTGATAGGAGAAGGAGCCAGGAGTTTATTTGCATGATTTTATTCTTGTGCAAACCCAGCAAAATATGGGATTGACCCCGAGTGAAAGAAGTCTCTCAGCTGCAAATGCAGTGGAAAGTTTATTTCTGAAAGATGCAGCTTTTACCTGTGGAGGATTTCAGCCCTGTTTAGTGTGAGCTCCTCTATTACTGAATCTCTCCTGAAGATTGAGCAGCCCTTCCAAAAGGAGGCAATTTTCATGGTGTTTAGACCAAATTTCAACTCCCCTTGGCAGAGATGGGAACTTCAGTGACTTCTCACAAGGCCAAACCCCGAAGACTTTTTATCTTTAGAGTGGCTCTATATTATTAAATTTACAAAAATAAAACAAAAATTGAGGAAATAATGATTATAATGATTTTTCCTCAATTGCAATTAAACTACACCCTCCTAGAAGGAAAATCCAGAAAATGAACACTAAAATCACCTTTCAGGGACCAAATTCAGAGAAGGTTATGAGCCTGTATTAAATGTTAGACATGTGAGTACTGATCTTAATTAAACAAGTGTGACACAGGAAGAGATCAAGGGCTTGCCATCCCTCAGAGATAAATCAGAACTCTTGCTAAAGATAAAGGGCATAATCCATCTTGTGCAGGAATTCCTGCAGCTTGCCTACAAAGGACCACAGGAATCCTTTGGAAGGAGGTGGATCTGCTGCTCAGCTGGAGCTGAAATACCAAACAAAGGATGTGGCGGGCTCTGAGTGATTCCCAAGGCAGGTACAGACCCACAGAGGAGCAGGAGAATACAGCAGCAAAAACAGGAAAGGAGAAAAACCCCTGAGAGCTGAAATTCTCCAAAAAAGAAAGTGGAAGGTGGCTGCAGAAGGCTTAAATAATGCCATTTTTTGAATCAGCAAGGAGTGGTGCCAGCAAAAAGGAAGAAACTCAGAGGGATTTCTTCTTTTCCATTCTTTTCCCAGACAATATCTTCGTCTCCAATTCTTGGTGTCTTTAAATAGTTTTCTTTGAAGTTGGGCAAAGCAGGCTTGCCATGAACTGTAGCATAGAAATTTGAGGGATAGTGCTTGAAAATGAAACATGAGTGGGATAAAGAGGGAAAAACTTGTCTAAAACTAATTACTTTTGATATTCTAAAAAATGATCAATTATAAACACATCTGCCACCAACCTTCCTGCCCTTCCTTCCCCTTTTTCCTCAATATAAAAGTTGCTTTTTCATTTACAAATGAATGGGTTGCAGTTTCTGCCTTGAATTCCCACATCTGAGAAATCTGGACAAATATTCCCACATCAACTGGGAAAACTCAAGAGAATTCACCAACACAAGTAAAAAACAACCCAAAAATCAACAACAAAGCTGCCTTGTCCCAGAGTGGGATCACGTGAGGCTCAAGAACGAAAGTGCTGGCCATGTATAAAAGAGATTAAAAACTGCATTTATCTCCAATATTAGATGTAAATCTGATTGGACATGTCTGGGTTGACGTCTGTTGACTTTTTTATGGCAGGAAATTAAACCCACAGACCCCTCCAATGTCCCAGTGGGGCACAGGGAAGTTGGTCCCGAGGCTGTGGCTCCACATTCCGCCTGTGCCTCCAACTTCCACTGCAAAAATTTCCCCCCAAATTGAATTCAAAGAATGAATTATTAAAAAAAACCACCTTATTAAGAGTGGTTTTATCTACCAGCTTGCTCCTTGGTATCGCTCTGGGGTGGCTGACCTGGATGAGAGGGATTTTTTGTTGAAAAAAAACATTTTTCAGTGCTTTGGAAGAAGCCCTGATGTTCCATCTGAGCTGGCATGGGCTGAAGAGATGGAGAAATCTTAGAGGACTTCAGTGGATATTGAGCTGGAGGAGAAAGCACCTAAAAATACTGCAGCTGGACAAAAGAATCCTTCTTTTTTCAGCTGGAAAAGTGGCCTTAAACTGGGACAAATCTCAGCGTGGAGCAAGGTGAATCTCTTGGCCAAACGTTCAGGGAACAAAAGAGTTACAGAGCAGAGGCAGCAGCGAGTCAGGCCATGGCCATGGAAATAAAGAATAAAGTCTGAGGAACCTGAAGAAATGATGGCTAAAAAATTCATCAGAAATTCATCAAAACTGCCAAGAAACTTTCACGCAGAGAAATTAAAGGAAACGCTCAACTTCAGAGCAATTTTGGTTCTGGTCAGAACCAAGAACATCTGTGAAGTACAGAAGCAACTTTTATTTTCATGTTCCCATAAAGGAATTATTTGTCAGCCCAGCATTGTGTCTGTCTGTAAGAAACCAGGCTGGCAGAAAGATCAGTGGTATTTCTCATGGAACAGGGCAACAAGGAAAAGGATTCTGATCAATTCAGCCCAGCTGCAATATTGGGCCACGTGCAGCACGCATTTTCTTAATGGAATAAAAGGGGGGAAAGCCAAACCAGAATTTGATTTCACAAAACGAGTTTGGGTAATCTAAACTGAGTTACGTGGCAGGGTAGGCAGGCACTGATGAAGGACACAAAAGTGGGAATGAGGAAATGACAGGAAATTTCCCCGTGTGTGTTAGCAGCCGCAATGGGGGGGGGTGATAAACCACATTTTGTTCTGCTTCCTAAATGCAGCATCTCAACAATTTTCCTCCAAATGACACTGAATATTGGAGAAACACACATTTTCAACCTGCAGGAAACGGCATCAAATCAAATATTGAGCTCTGCTGAAATTTGCCGGTTCCAAATGTGAATTGCTCTTTTACTTTTCGATAATTAAATGTCGCATTTTAACCCCAAATCCATCTGACTCCGCAATTTTGTTCACACACAAGCAGATGGTATTTTAGTTGCAAATAAATGTGACTTCTCTTCAGGATGTTTCATTTGGAAATATAAAAAGAGGCAGAAGAAAAATTTTTTTCCAGAGCTTTAACTTGAGTTTGGACAGGGTGGAAGCGAGCAGAAGAAAAACTTGTGTTTGAATTCTTGTTGGGGTCTGGTTTTGCACACTCACAGAGCCAGACAATTCCCATACTTTAATCCAGGAAAAGTGTCACATCCAGTCGTTTTTTGAGACCTTCAGGGACTCCACCACTTCCCTGGGGTGTCTGTTTCGGTGTTAAACCCCTCCTCAGTGAAGGAATTTTTCCTGATATCCAAGCTGAACCTCCCCTGGTGGATTTTGAGGTGGTTTTCCCTTGTCCTATCCATCCTCAGACCTGAGGTTTCCCCTCTTCCCTTTGTAACCTGGACCAAGAGCACTCATTGTCCTCCTGGGAAGAGCTGGAGGAAGGAAATTGAATTTCCACATCCCCTTTTCAGCCCCTTCTTTCTGTTCCCCTTTTTATCTTAGGTACTTTGATTGAAATCCATTCCAAATATTCCACCCCTAAATCAGGTTCTGTCCAGGCTCTAGGTAAACATTTGGCTGAGCTAATCAGAGCCACCAGCAATGAACAGTTACTCACTAGTTTTATATCAACATGTTATGAATAGGTACAAATAATTTCATATAAATATGGATACACCCCCACATCAACCATGAATGGAGAAAAACACTTTAAAAATCCTTCTCATTTTGAAAAAAGGTTGAGAAAACACCAGGTATCATTTGGCTTTCAGGTGTTTTTATGCTGTCAGAGCTCTTCTCTGCCGTGCAGTCATATTATTTTTTCAGATGAGAGGATAGGCAGCATTTATCTTGCCCAGCCCTCCTGAAACCCAAGCAACACAGACCCATCTATCTGCTCAGTGAGAGCGCCAGCGCTGCTGCTTTATTTATTTTGGGAACATTCATTCCATCCCTCAAATTTAGCTTGTCTGGGACAGAATCCTACCAGGGAGAAATCGCTGTGTTCAGATGGATGAGGACAGTTTTGCACTGCACATTTACACAGATGTCATTTTTCATCACTTAATTGGAGACAACGCTCGGATGGCTTCGTACTGACGGTAAGGGATGACGACAGCCCAACAAAAGGAGGTGACAAACTGCATCATGTACCAATTAGCAAATCTCACCCTGCTGCTGTTGGAGGGGAATGAGACGCAGACCCACTTTGAAATGATCCATTTTGGTGTCGGGAAGTTATTGGAAAGATGATTTTTCCACTCTGAGGCAGTAACTCGGGCCTGGACATGCCTGTAATGAGGCCTCACAGGGAACACTTCCTTCTTAAACCTTATTTTCAAGCAGGGACTGAGCATTCCATGCTCCTTTCCCCTTTGGAGGCCCAGGGAGGCTGCAGGGAGACGGGAGCACAGCAGGGCTGCTCTGCCAGGCACTTCATCACTAACGAAATCAGGATTTATGGGCGTGCCAGTCCCTGTCCGTCTTAAATCTTGGCTGAAACAAACTGGGAAGGTGCAGTAGAGCTGCTGAGGATGAGAGTGACAAACAGCCCAGCTCAGGGTGGGCAGTGATTTATAAAATGAACTGAGGAGGAAGAGATTTCTGCCCAAAGAGAGCCATCAGTCCCTCGCTCCCAAAACACCTCCTTTGTGCGTGGGGCTGTTCTGTTTCAGCTCAAAGAGCCAATAAACAGAGAATTGGAGGCAAGAGAACAGATCTCAGCCAGGCAGCTGAGTGGGTGTTCAGGGTTATAAATGAAGCTGAAAGCTCATCCACGGTATTTATATCACAGCACTGAATCACAGAATCACCGTCTGCACTTGATTGCTTTGGCAATCAACAATGCTCTTCTGAAAATACCCAGACAGACACAAATCTGTTCTGGAAAAGAACCGTGAGCAGAACTGCACAGAGTGATTTCAGCCGAAGGAGATCTGACCCATGAATTCCGTGGTGGTGCTCCCTGTCTTTGGGGCGGCAGCGATGCGGAGCACCCTGAAAGCAGAACTGAATTGGCACAGGCAAGGCAGCAAAGAGACTTTTGCTCAAGTAACTTACTTGAGTTAGCAGGAAGGTACTGAACCAAGCTCTCACGGCTGCTCCCAATTAAATCAATAATTCCAACTCTTTTATCAAGGATGGAAATCAGAACCACTCTGGCTGAAGGATAAACGGAGCGAGGGGCAGCGAGTGATGGATCTGAGCACGGCTGGGGGGTGACTGCACTCAGGCTGTTTAAAGGGAGCACAGCAGCATTCTACCCCTTGGCTTCCCAGCTCATTCCCATCTCCTGGGCTTCCTGCAGGAGATCCACAGGGCAAACTCTGGGGTTTGAACTCACTGACTCTGCCTCAGCCCAGCTCTGAGCCCTCCCTCATCCAGCAGGGAAAGGGCTCCTCTGTTTCCTTCATGGCTTTGTCGTCTGGATGATAAAGTGGGCAGTTACTCAGAGAGGCACTGGGGTGATGTGCTGCAATATGGATCAATAAAAGTTTTCCAAGAAAAAATCGGGAATAACAATAGTCAAAATCATTCAGGTAACTGTGCAGGGATTCTCCAAGTGGAAGGGACTTAAAAGCCAGTGAAGCAACACAGGAAAACACCCCATGGTTTTAGAGAAGTTTCCCCATAAACCAAAGGGGCAGGTGCTCATCCTTGTAATCGAGATCATGAAAAGAAATAACTTTAAAAAATAAACCGAGCATGCAGCTGCATTTCAGCCCCGTTTGCTGCTCTCACAGCCAGCAGAGGATGCACAGAACTTCCCTTTCTGCAGCAGCTTCAGCTACAACTCCCCAGCCGAGCCCATTTCCACCTTCCAAAGGAGAGAACAGCCACAGACAATTCATTTTCTATATTCATCTTTTTATAAGCATCACGCTATGATATTAACTACATGAGAGATCCTTCTTTCCCGGATTTGGGGCTGATCCCACAATATTTCTGCTGTTATCTACATGCACATCCCATTCAGGTGCCCAATATAACTGTGCAAACAAGCAATATCCTAAAAGATGGACAACTCTTCCCAGGTAAAAATATCCCTCCTCTATTTCTGTTTGCAGAGCTGCACATCAGTTTATAGCCTGGAAGTTATCTCAGTTAATTTGTATTATAACTGCGGTGCTTTTGCCATTTTATTTCCTGAAAAAAAGAATAAAAATTGAATTTCCTATCAAAAGGCCTTTCCTATCTAAAATTGATTTTAGTGAAATGGTCTTTTTATGAATTCTGTGCTTGTGTAAATGTCCTTCCAGCTTGGCGAGCGGAATCTCATGGCCCAGATCCCAAGGTTCGTAATCACATCTTCATTCAGGCAAACAGCACTGGGATCAAAGAGACTTTGCCTGAGTAAAGGACCTTGGGGTCCATCCCAGGCGAGCAAACAGTGCTCAAGCCTCAGAGTAAGCGCTGAACTCTTCAGCATTTTGTTTGCTGACATCGATTTCTTTGTACCCAAAGAAATTTTTCTGCAAATCATTGGTAAATAATGATGAGTGGGAACACCCAGAGCTCCTACCAGAGGTACAGAAGCTTCGCCCACTCCTCTGTGTAGTGGTGGAGTAGGAACGCAATAATTGTTGTAGCCCTACAATAGATTGCATTCCACTATTTGTGGGTAGCTGCAGTCATCTCTCATTGATTTTGTTCCTTTCCTCGAGGTCCATTCACACTTAATCTGCAGAACTTGATCTTTCTAACAGGAAATAAAGCCATGGAGCCCCCACCTCCCCTTTAACACGCTGCTGTGATATTGATTTTGTGTCCCTGAGTCTGCAGCAGGGGAAGGAGGAAAGGCAGAACTGCAGAAGCCATTTTATGAACAGGATATACATAAAAATAATCAGAATAGTCAAATCATCCCATCTCAAAACAGTCTCACTTCAGAAAAAAAAAAAAGAAAAAGAAATTGAGTATTTTTTTCATAATACACTGGTTGTACTCTGCAAACATCACTAAATGCTCTCCCTCTCCCCAGAGCTCTTTCATGGATACAAAGATTTTTTTTCTGCCTGGCTTTGATCATTTTTAAACCAAAATTTGTTCTGTCAGTTGAAATGGGCTGAGCACTTCCCCACCCGTGGGAAGAGCAGACTTCCACACACCCAGGTTGATGCCAACATCAGTGCAGATTCCCAAATTAAACACAGCCTTGCAGATGTTGAGGCACTTGAGGAGCTGGGCAGGAATTCATCCCAGTCTCCTCTTCTCCCCCTTTGAAGGTCTCCAATTCTCCACCCTCCAAAATCAGAGACAGATCTTTCAGCTTTGCTGACAAAGATTCAAGTGGGAAGAGCAAAAGCAAACTCAATGCAGAGATCAGGTGTATTTTTAAAAGTGTCCTCAAAGGCAATCCTGAATTCCAAAGTATTTTGTTGGAGGAAACGATGGGCTGACTAACCACTGGAAATTGTACAAGTAGTAATGATAAATATTTAGAGAACACAAGCTTAGAGCAATCAAAATCTCTCCGTTCTTTGAACACAGAAAATCATTTTGACAGGGAAATGAATATTTGGGGGATGTTTCATTCTGACTTCTTGTAAATGAAGAGTTTTGCCCTCCCATTTCGTAATTACAGCAGTTTCTCATGGAATTAATCAAATTTTCAAAGAGAAATCACACAATAACAAATATTTCCTGTTGAATAAACATTTTCCATCCCTACACATCAGAATACATCTCTTTAGGTGGAAAATATCAGTGTTGGGCTTGACCTGCAAGGGGTGACTCCACCTCCCTTGTCTTTTGTAACCTTGCAGTGATCCCAAATCACCTCCATGAAAGTCAGGGCTAAAACCTCTCCTAGTCTGTGAAATCTTTATTGTTTCTTCTACAATTTCCCTCAGACTGTTCTGCACATCTGCAGCACGCAGTCGAATCCGCTTTTCGTTCTGCAGCCCTCCCTCAGCACGTCCCCGCGCTCCGCAGAAATATTCCGACCAAAACTGCAAAAACCCAGCCAGCCAAAGCTCTGTGTTCTCAGGGAAGGAAGAGGAAAGCTCTTGTGCAGCTTCTCACCCAGAATTTGTGAGATTAATAGAAAAAAGGAAGAATCCTCATTTTGCCAGAGTTCAAACTGAGGGCTGTTGCCAAATCCTGGAAGTCCTGGCATTAAGATCTGCTCCCCAGCTGGGGCTGCTGCAGGTTTCGGGGGTCAGGATCCCATCCATGTCCAAAGTATATTCTTAAAAAAAACCCCAAACCCAAGAACATTTTATTCCAGGTGCTGCAATCTTCACTCACCTTTCTTCCTTTTCAGCCCACAAACAAGGGGATTTTGGCCTTTGCTGTTACACAATAAATTTACATCCCTCTGTGCTGCTCGAGCTGCTCGTGCACCGAATTTCTCCTCTGGCACTTGTCTGAACACCACCAAAAATATAAAGAATTAATGTCTTTTTTCCTCATGGCTGGCAAGGCTATAAATGAGAGTCTTAAAAACCCAAAACTGAACAAGAAAACCTAGAAAATAACATTGTTGTAGTGCTGAGCCATCAAATAACAACCTTGGGAAGGCCAGGAGGGAAGAATGGCAGCTCTTTACTGCCTGGGTGAAGTCACTCCTCAGTTAATATTTCGCTCTGTGTTATTTAACCTCTCCTAAATGGCAGCTGAGCTTTCCCCACTGCTCTCCTGTGCTGGCACAAGGAAAGCCAGGAGGCAATGAAACACTGCTTTATGTCGGCAATAAAGAAAAAAGGATGTTTGTTTACATGGCCATAACCTTAAAACCCTGTCCTGCAAATATAACTCTCAATTTAAGTGCATGAGTGGTTCCACTGGTTTTAATTTTAGAGCTGAAAAGCAAAAGCTTGCTGGCATTAATGTCGGAAGAACGTCCCTTGGACGCAAGGATGGCAAAATCTGGCTTAAATAAACACTAAATTCTGCATAAATCCAGAAGATAGCTTAAAAATTAAAAAAAAAAAGAGACAGAAAAGCCTTTCAAAGCAGCACATTTTTCCCTCTCTTCCCCAGGTTAATTTAGAGGATTGCCTGGGTTTTCACCCACTCAGTGCAAACACCTCCACACACTCAAGGAAATGGAATTATTTCCTCAGAGCACTCAGACCTGGGAGTCCTGGCACCGAGGTTTCAGCTCTGATTGAGTGTTAACGCCACATACAGCACTTACAGCAATCTCTGGACTAAAAGAAAGGAATTTATTTGGGCTTTTTCCCCTCCAGTCATTCTCAATTATGACTCACATCAAGCTCTACCTGGTTTGCAGCGTCTGTGCCCTGCCCAGAGCCCCTGCAGGGATTCATCCAAGGAAACATTTCCTCCACTCCCCACAGAAAGAAAAGAGAAATGGAGTATATGAAGCTCTTCCTTAACTATTTATTAAAATATTTGGTGAGATTTTTCACCAGAGGCAGGCTCATTTAAAAAAAAAATTAAAATTAAAAATTAAAATTAAAACCGATTATATTTGAAAGAAAAAAGATAAAAACCAGCCTATAATCTCCTAAGAATTTTGGTGCCATTACTACTCTGAAAACGTTTCTTGTTGCATTCTCCACCAGCTAAAGAAAATAATACCCTCCATTATATCAAACAGATTGAGAAACCCTCCCAGAGCGAGCTTTGCTGCAGTTCCTTTTAACAATGAAATGCCATTCTGGCAGGGGAATCGCTCCTCTCCTGAAATTTCTCTTTTTTAAATGATAAACACTTCCAAGACTTCGGGAACAATGAAGGAGCAAAGGCTTGTTTGAATCTCATTGTCTCACACTTCACCCACACAGAATTAAACAGAGGAGCCACAGTTTCATTATAGAAGTGTTTGCATTTGAACACAGTTCCCTCCTTTCCTGCACCACAGGGAAAAGGGGGAGGGATCTGGGCATCAAGGGCAGAAAAGAGTTAAAAAATTGGATTTTACTCGGGTGAAATGTCACAAACACACACTCGGGTGACTTCTGAGGCTTAGCCAGCACCTCTGCACACCCCATGGGAGATGGTGAGGGGAAGAGAAAACAAGAATTTAACAAGTTCCAGTTCTTCAAAGATACTGTTCAAATATTCAACTAGAAAACAATGCAACTCCTTATGAGATAAAGCAAATCATGGTAATTTCCCTAGGCTGGTTAATTATGTGTGACACTGCAGAAAAGAACATCCAAATGAAGTTTTAATTAAAGCTATGAGGCAGATGATGATATTCATTGATAGAAATTGATAATTAAATAATGCTGTAATTATTATTAATTGCTTCCCTGACTGTTCTTCTCCAACTGATCATTTCATTGAACTCTTCAGAATCAGTTTTTTCTCCTTAGTCTGTCTGTTCATCTTTGAAGCCTTTCTGATGTCGCTGCTTCTTCAGCAAAACTCGGGAGCAAAAGTTGTCCTTCATAAGAATCCAATGAAGCAAAATTTAATTAAAGTCCACATTTTAAAATGTCTGCTTTTCCCTGAATTTCAGTATTGCACAGAGTGGACAAAAGAAAAATCTGGGAAGTGGAAATGAGGGAGGTTTTTAAGTAAAAATCTACACTTATGAGGGAAAAAAATACACAGCCAGAACTCCAGCTCTAGACTTTCAAGAGAGGGTGACATTTGTTACCTACTAAGGGAATCACAAGCATTTTTCATCATCAATCCACTCCTCTTGTCCCTTTTCTCTCTCAGTATTTCTCAGAAACAATCTCCAGTATCACCCGTGATGAGGCAGAGGAACACAAACCCTCCCAGTTTGCAGAATTATTGCTGCCAGCTGAGTCCCTCTGCCAATAACAGACATAAAACTCCTTCTCCCTTCCATCCCCTGCTGCAGGCAGCTCTGGATGTTTGTTTCCATCCTTGGCTGCTGCAAAATGAGAGGAGCTTTTACTCCACAGCCAGGGAAGTGCAGAAAGTGACATCCCAGGAGAGAAAGTGGGAGAATATTGGGCACAGGCCTGGATAAATTTTCTGTTTTCCAAGTCGGGAACCACCTCTATTTATGCACATTAAACTCGAAATGTGACAATTCCTTTGCCCATGCCACCCCCACAGGTGGTCAGAGCAGATTTCCAGGAGAGACAGATGCTGGATTGTCTGCCCCACATGTCCCATCTCCAGCTGTGAAGGGAGGGCTCCTTCTTGAACTTTGAAAGGTTTTCAATATTCCTTCCAAAGTCTTTATTCCCCATCAGTTGTAGCTCCTGACAGGCCCGTTATCCACTGATTTGTCCCAGTTTTTGTCTTCAGCGTGTTCCTGTGCCAGTCAGCTCCCCAGTTTAATCACTCTCTGTGTGACAGAGCATCCCTCCAAGGCACTCCTGGATGATTTTTAGAGAACTCTTGCTGGCAGGTGACTTTATACACTCCCAGACAATCAATCATACAAGGGACAGTGTCTGAGCATGCAAAACTTCTCAGAAAAACCAGAGGCTGGCTGATAAATACCTGGCCTGTGCTATTTCCTGGTATCCATCTGTCATATCCTGCAGGATTTTGGTTAACCCTCAGCTTCACCATTTTCTCCCCGTATTTATGGCATTCCCTGGGATGTTATTTCACTCTCCCTCCCCACGAAGCAGCTGCTATTTAATTGATAAGTAGTCTCTGCTCCTTGCAGGAAGCTTCCTTCCCAGAGCAGGGGTTAATCGAGGAGATCTGTACCCAACATTTCCCTCAGTCTGTCCTACAGGACAGCAATTAACCCTGGGTTCAGGACAGCAGATATGAGCAATTTGTTTCCACATTTCAACTCCAAACCTTTCTCCTGAGTGTCTGACAAGCTTTGAGGATTGTGCCTTAAATCCTAGAAGGGAGAATAATTGTTTCCTAGAAATCATATTTGTACACATGTTCCTTAATTTTTTTAAGACAAATGCTGCTCTGCACTCCCAAGACAAGTCTGGAAACCAGGAGTGAACAGAGAAAATCGAGGATGTTGCTACCGGCCCTGCAGGAGGGGAGAATTTGACAGATGGAGGCCCAAAGGCGTCAGGATGGGGATTAAAAGCACTGGGAAGCCCTGTGTGATGGGAGATCAGCTCCACACCTACACCCAGAGCAGCACACTCTGGTTTGATATCAATTTCCCAGCTGACTGCTCAGTGGGTTGGAAAATCTGCCCACTTCTTGCAGCCTGCAAAGGCCTAAAAGCCTGATTTGGGCCTGTGCTTCAAATGTCCACCTCAGCAAGTCTCACACCTCTCATGCCCGTGAGCCCAAATCTGTCTGAGATTTTGAGGGTATTTTGTGGTGGAATGGCTCAGACAAAGCCAAGAAATTCAATTATGGATAAAACAGCCCATAAGTGAACAGCAAATCATTATTCTGTTAATTCTTTGTTTTACTATTAGCCTCGGAGTTCAATTTTGGTAGTTCATAGAGTAGAATAAATAGAATTTTTTTTATCAATAAGAGAAGCAGACACTTTCTAGGAAGCAAATCTGCTGTTTCATTTTTCATTAATTTGTGTGCTGTGTATTTACTCCCTGTTTACAAAATGCAGAAACCTCTTCAGCCATGAGTACAAGGACTATATATCCATATTTTATATATTTTTCCTCTCATGCCAACACTCTCCAGATAAACACCTGACTGACTGACAGTTAGTAGGTGTCACTTTCTAATTTCAACCCCAATTTAAATTTACCCACGACATTGTTGAAGATAAGTATTACCTTTCATTCACTAATTACACTTAATTGGCTGGAAGATTTAAATGCTACTTTGGCTCCAAACATTTCAAGCTGTGCAGGATGTCTGAGCCTCCTCACAGGGCTGAGAGAGTTTGAGCCTCCTCATGGATTTAGAGAAATAAAAACCAGCATTTTCCATCTTTTTGCCTTAGAGCTGATGCAAACAAATGGCTCCACAGGCAGCAAGGAGGAATAATTCAGATTTTTTTAATGAATCACTGCATGCCTGGCAGGGCAGGGAGAAAGTTGGAATTTTCTGTGAGCAAAGAGCAGGAACAGCTGCCAGGGAGGAGCCTTAGGGCAGCGTGTCCTGATCCCGATCCACGGTGTCACCGGCTGTTCTGTAGGTGACACAAACCCACTGGAATTATTCAGTGTTTGCCAGAATCCAGGGCTGTGACGGTGATGGTCACGCACACAAATCAAGATTCCTGCTCTCCTTTCATCCCAAAACTTCATTTTCACTGGCAGTGCCATCTTTTGATGTTTAACTCAGCACCTTCTCGTCCCTGACCCAGCCCACCTTTACTCCAGGACATCCAAATCTTTTGCTCCACCTGTTCAGAGCTTTCCAGGCCTGAGTTCTCCCTGGGAACCCAATATTTGATAAATATCAACCCACTGCTGACAGACACGGCCCAGAAAGGGAAATCAGTGGGGTTTTTGGGCAGCAAAGCACCTCCAGTCCTGGGAATCCTCTGACCCTGTTTTGTGTCACTCATTTGTTATGAGCCCGTGTGGAGTGGCATTGCTTTGAGCAGGATGATGGAATAATCACCAAATTCACTCCATCATCTGCCCCTGGTGCTCCTTAAAAGGGAAATGGGAACACAGAAGCACCAAGGAAAAAAGTTTAAGTCTTTGGAGAGAAGCCTAATTTTACAGGAAAACCCTTGCATTTAATACACTGAAAACCAAGGTTGTTCCTCAACATGAAACAGGAGACCCTGAATATTGCCAAGGGCAGCGAGTCCTTGCCCAGCCCTTCCAGGCTGGGAAATGGAAAACCAGAATTTGTCTGGGCAGAGACCGACTGTGAATTGAATTCTGTGTGTATAAAAGACTGCCAGCTGGAACTGGACGATCTTTACATCTCCCACCATCCTATTCTGTGATTATGAAAATGAGGAAGATATTTGCATTGTTCTCAGGCAGTGATGCTGAATTTGGACTGATCTGAAACAAAGACATCACCACCCAGAAAACGCAGCCTGCATTTGGCAGACATCTGCAATTTTAGCACTTTTCTTACTTACTTTTCCTGAAATCACATTATCAGAAAGTGGGTTTTAACACTGAGGAGTAACTAAAATATTCTTTGCCCAGGTCTTGAAATAGGTAAAATTTGCTTTCTCTTTGTGCTAACTCATATGAGAATTTTCTACCAGTCTGAAGTTTTGTTTAGAACCCTTAAGAAACACAATTTCATGCTTAAGCCAGCCAGCTCGACAAGTTCCATTTCGGTTTCCTGCAATGCCATCAAGCTGCTCCAGTTTCACTTAAAAGGTTTAAGACCTGAGCCAGTAAAAAAATATGAAACCAGTTAAATTACCCAATTGCCTTTTTCTTCCTTCAGCTCAGAGGAACTGACACTTCCAGCCTGGTTCACACTCTGTTTACGAGGGAAAGGGAAAAGTTTTCACTACCAGTTTTCCAGGAGGTCACATTCACTTTAAGCCCCCAGAACCATTAGCACCGACTCAGCTCTTTGAAAAATCACATCCTTTCCCCCAAAATAATTTTGCTTAAAGTGCTCTTTTCCCACTGAAGGGGATGTTTCAAGGAGCACTTCAATCTCCAGGACAATTTGCACCTTCAACAACAATCCCAGCTCCAACCATCTGTGCACCAAGATGTGGGGATATCAAAACTGGCCAGAGTCCAGGTTTTAAAACTCTTGTTCCCTCTCTGCTTCATGAAGATCCACCAAACATCAGAACCTTCATTACTCCTAATGCAGGATTTCAATCAGATGCTGTTCTTTTAAATTAACAGCTGATATTTGTTATTTTCCTCTATTTCTCCCCTACCAGACATAAAACACCCACCAGGAACTCCCGCTGAAGTCACTTTGCTTGTCCCCTGAGCAGAAAACCCAAAATTAATTCCTCTTCCACACAAGGAAGGCCTTCCCAAGGCCTTCCCAAGGCCTCCAGTACTTTTTATGGCTTCAGGATTTGATTTGTGGAAGGAAAAGTTTGTCCTTTTATTAGTCAACAGGGCTGGGTTGACAAATTTGTCTAATTATGTCATGTATTTTATATTATCTATTTTAACTTGCTGACATCAAACGATTGAGCAGAGGTCGGGTGGGAAGCTCAAGGATGAACCAGCACTTGTTTCATATTTCATCTTTCAAAGCCAATAACAAATGGCACCTTCTCTGTCAGCAAAAGGAAAGACGCCTCATAAATAACAAGCAGCATTTTCTGTTAAGTTAAACTTCTCAGAGAGGAAAACCTAAACAGGAAAATACGGATTAAACGGTGTTAATTTAAAACAAGCTCAATGAAAATAGGAGAAATACCTCTTCTTTCAGTTCTCTCTGTTTGTGGTAATTACATTTTAAATGAAATTGCTCAAAAACAAGGAAGAAGAAAGCACTTGGAAGGCTAAAAAAACAAACCAGAGTGATTACAAGTTTATCCCAGTGAAACATCTTCCCTTTTCTTAATGGATATCGGTACATCAGGAGAGAACAATCCTTTTGCTCTTTCTTAAACACTGACACGGTTGCCAACATTCCTGTCCCACCTTAAACGCTCTCTGATTCCATCCAAAATTACGGCTTTGTTCTCTGTGTGATCCCACTGGCCTGAAAACAGCGCTTCATCCAGAAATTGTGATTTTCCAGCACATCCTGGAGACTTTTTTCTTTCAATGTCTTCTATTTTTACACCTGAGCCAATGATGAGTTCTTCATTGCATCCATCTGGCAGCTCATCAAAGTGCTTTCTTTGCTTTGCAGGTTTTTAGTGGAATAAAAGCTGCTTGCCTCAAAAGCTTTGTTGCTGGATGAGGAACACTTGTTCCTCGCAGACTGAACTGATTTCAAGCACTTTCCATGCTTTTGTATGAAAATGAGCTGTGCGATTGCTGCAATTATCTCAGCCAGCATGGGAAGGGTAAATAATGTCATACTGACCTTTCTGCCCCACTGGCTGATACTTTTTATTCAGGAATATTTCTCTACAAAGTAGTTTTGGGAGTTTTTTGGTGTTTTCTCTTTGTTTATTTTAAATAATCATTTCAACCCTTATAATTTTTCCTAATTATGTTCAGGCTGCAATGAGCTCATTACAAACAGTGCGCTGGGTTATTATCCAACATCACAGGCGGTGACAGTCCTTTGATCGGACACGGAATGGGAGCAGCTTCCATCTGCTTGGAGGCAGGAGAAATTCCTGCTGATGTCCACCCTGAGCCTCCCCTGGCCCAGCCTGAGGCCGTTCCCTCTCCTCCTATCCTGTCCCTGTCCCCTGGGAGCAGAGCCTCACCCCTGGCTGGTGGGACTGGGCAGTTCCACCAGCAGCAGTTCAGGATTTAGCTGGGAGCTGCTGCTGCGGCCACAAGAGCTGGCAGAGGATATTTTGACTTTAAAAAGTCACAGAGCAGATGAAAACACACAAGCCTCCAATCTGGGAGATTCACAAAGCAGAAAAATGTAATATTTCTGTCACTGAGGCTAAAGACAGGAGAAGAGACCAAAGAGAGAGTCCCCATTTCCAGTGCATTATGTGCCCGTGGCTGGAACTCACTGGATTTAGAGCAAAAATTGGGAATATCCATTGTGTGGACAAGGGCTAAGCAGGTCCCTGCCTTTTTCTGCCATCTCAGTGTGCACATTGGTTGCTTGATTTCAAAACAACCTTGCTAAAATGAAAAAAAAATTAATCAAAGTTCTCTGCTTTCTTATTGACCATTTCTCCACAATTTTCATGCATGCATGTTCAAGGTCATGTCAATTAAACACTCCATGTTAGGAGCAGCCAGTGATTCTGCCTTGGAAAGGAAGTTTATTTATGGACCAGTTTGATTTCATAACTTATTCACACTGCTTGGGACATGCTTTCAGAATCACTTGTGCATAATCTAAAGCTTTGGAAATAAAAATATTGCTGTATTGTGTTTCACTTAATTCTGAAAATCCCATGATCCCATTTTCCCCGTCACCGTGGCAGGATAAAAGAATTCCTATTGTGACACGTTCTTTCCTGAGGAACCCGTTGAAGTGCAAGTCTGTATTTCATCAAATATTTCTTCATTCATGTTCCCAGAGTGCAGCACAACTTTCTTCGTGTCACTCTGAGTTCCAGGGAACAGAATTTGCAGGGGAAAATGTCCTTCAGGGCTCTTTTCAGCATTAGGGCTCGGGGAAGATCAATGTGATTTGAGCACAATTTGTTAATTGGGGATGAGTAACGAGGATGAACAAAGGGAGACAGATTTAGAGTGGATCGAGGCCTTTGTTAAAATATTGGAGAGTTTGGAGGGAGTTTGGAGAATCAGTCTGAGGAACCAAAGCAAATATTTAGGTGAAAAAAAAAGCCCTGCAGCTGTTTAGAGTGATTTAATTTGGAATAGAAATGCTCAAGGCAAGATTCCAAATCAGGCCCCAAAGTAAAATCAGGTGGCAAGTGAGCCCACTGTGATACCCCGCACTGCACTCGTGTTTCTGACCAGGGTTCTCCACATTTCACTGAGGGGGACCACAAATCCTGGAAAATTTGGTTGAAACTTTGTGCGGAACGGGGTGAGAAAGGGGTCAACATCCCAAATCATTCCATTTTAACATCTCTAAAGCATTTCTGTGGTTGGTGGGCAGGGAAGGGGCTGGTGCCTCCCATCAGCTTGGCCAAATCTCACGCCCATCCTGCGTTCAAAGCTTTGTTTTTAATGTGGTGAATTTTGTTGTGGGGCAGGTTATTAGAGGTGTTTTAGGGGCATCCAAGAGCACAAGCAAGGAGCTCTAAAAATCCACTTTCAGCTGCCTGCAGAGCCTGCTAAAAACACATTAAATGCTAAATGATTCTGGGCAAGAGAAAAAATAGCACGTGAGGATTTACTGTTTTCCTTAATTCCATCACTCTGACCACTGAAGAGAGGCACAGAGCAAAGGGAGGATGCTCTACAGTCAATGGAGAAATGAAAAAAAACACTTCTAGAGGTAGATTTGTCCATATTCCTTTAGGATGGAAGCAATTCCTTCTGGAGATCCCTGTCCTATGACCTCCTACCTCGGAGTAATGCAATTATTTTAAAACATCGTGTAAACATCACACTTTTTGTGCCTGAGGAGTTTGAAACATGCTGCAAAAATATTGCAAATACCAGGAAACATGTAAAATCACAATTTTGCAAGCACAGATTGAGTGCTGTGACTGAGAGACCTGGTAGGGTTTGTATCACTGGAGCCTACTAATCACAGCAATAAATGCAGCTTTTTCCTTGCTAAAATGTGTGTTAAATTCATGAAATTTACTTATTGGACAGATTTCAAAGATATGAGCTGGGCCACACTACAGAATCATGAAAATCTACAAAAAAATATGTTCATTAGCAGACTTTAAACCAAAGGAAAGTTCAGGGCCCTCTCTCCCAGAGCAGATTTTTTCCTGAGGACATCAGTATCAGGCAGCACAACCACTCTGTGTTCAAAGCACTCCTGCCCAGACTGCCTAAACAGCACAAATCAAAATACTTCAATTGGCAATGATTTTCCCCTATAGGGTGGCAAAGATGAGGTGAATAGTCACTAATCTGGGGCTGGAATCCAATAACGCAGAAACTTTCATACAATATTCTTTATTGCAAATCAAATGTTATTGCTTTTAGCACAGTACTTATAATCTGCTTTTTTGTTCCCTCCCAAACTGCCATAACACCTAAAATTTAACCTTTTTCAGAACAGAAGCAGCAGGGAAGAATAGCAACAAATTTCTGGGGTTGGTTCTGAGAATATATCGTGAATATATCACTGAATGGAGTCCTAGGGAATACTAAGTGACAATCAAACTGTCAAATGAAATTTTAAATCCTCACATATAACTCCATTTCTGTAATCCAAGTCTCTATGAAATGTTACAGGATTTAAGAATGATTCTGTCAGAACCCAGTTAATTGATAAAGGAATTTTTTGGGTTTGTTCCCACTCCCCACCGTGGCTCTGCCACCGAAGGAACAGCAGAGCACAACCTCCAGAATCAGAGGTGCCAGCAGGGGATGTGTCCTGGCCTTTGGGGAGCACGACCTGGCTTCTCCTCCTGCCCTAAAACCAAAATAACACTGACCTCACCTCCTCAGCCTGCCCTTGCTCCCAGGGCTGGCTGCACAAACACAGATTCACTGCAAAATCCCCGTTCATTTTTTACCCTTCATTTGGGATAAATGCAAATCTACATCAGAGCATGGAGAGCTCTTAATTAAAGCAAGGGAAGAACTTGAGACAGGGGCACCTTGAATATGTGAGTTGAAAAAGGGATCAGTTTGGGGCACTGATTTCACAGGCACCCAGAGCAGGTTTGTTTTCTGCTTGTGTTTCTGGAGTCGCCCAAATGCCACTGTTCTCAGACAGAAGCAGCCTTATTAAACTCGCTCTGTTTCTCAGGATCGTTCCGGGTGTTCCAAGACCCCTGATTTTGTTTGGGTTTAATGCTGCCCTTTATTCCTTCAGGAATCCTGATCCTTGGCACCCTGAGTGCAACAGAGGCACCACACGAGCGATTCCCTGAGAGCCTTTCCCTATAAAATGAGAGCTCCAGCTCTAAGCTGACTTCATCCATAAAATTCCATTTTAGAGCCTCCAGTTGACTCCTCCAATGCCTCCAGCCCTGAAATTCTCTGCTCCAGCCAGCCAAGCTCTCTCCAAACCACTCCAAGGAGCTCCAGGAAAGGCTTCTGAGGAACCACACCAAGTATTTTGAGCAGTTTGACCTCCAGCACTGCAGCTGCCCCTGGGATGAGCGGGAGCAATTCCAGGCCATGCAGTGCTCACTCCTTGCACCAATGAAATGTTTATTCCCTTTACAGCCAGCCCTCTCTGTGGCAATCATTGTGCTGCCAAGATTACTCTGCGTTGTTAAATTGGGTATTGGCTTCATTAAAATGATGTATTTCCACTTCTGCTTCCAGCTGCACTTTAAGTAAAAACCAGAATTAAGAAAATCCCTCCCCTTGCCAGCAGCAGTTTGGTGAAGAAAAGGCTGTTTTGCTGTGCTGGGGCTGACACAGTTCCACTCTGTTCTCACTGTTAAATGTGATTAGGGACTGCTCAGTGCAGGACACACGAAATCTCCTCTATTAAAAGCTCAGAAATCATATTAACAGAACCCATAAATCACAGAAAATAAGCTGGAGGAATAAGTCGCAAGACAAATGTTTACACGGAGAATCTCTGCTCTTCCCTGGTGGGACTGGTCATAATTTCCTCAGCAAAGTTCCTTTCAAAGTGATTTATTGTGCAGCAACATCTGCAGCTGTTACTGATGCTTCTTTCTGAAGAATAAGGTGAAAACATTCAGAAATTTTTTCTTTTGGACTCATCACATTCTGCTCCTCTGACCCTCCATCTGAACAATCACTGAATTGGAAATGTTTTTAAGGTAAAGTTCTTCATACTTGAGGCAGTGAGCAAAATATTGTCTTTTAAATTACACTGGCGAAGTGTGTACTCTGAACACAGTGATTTGGGAGAGCAATCGTGACAACAGACATACAGCAGGAAAATAAAATAGCTTCAGGGGTGTCTGAAGGAAAATGTAACCTCAAATCAATAATGAAGAACACGCAGAAAGTACTGAACATCCCATTGATTGATACAAAAATCCACACTCAGGAACTCACACTTGAGAGACAAAAAACCAACTGAAAATATGGATTTTTTTACATGGAGATAAAGTTGAAAAGAGAATAAAATTTTGCATGATAAAAATAATTAAAAATAAATTCAGTTGGATGTATAGAGAAGTTCTTAACTAGCTGTTAAAAAGACTCTCCTTTGAATGATCCACCAAAAAATTATTGTGGTCCAATAAAAATGTAGCAAATACGAAGGGATCCTAGTTAAAAGTCTACCAATATCTTTCAAAACCTGTTAAAACACTTTAGTGAAGAATCAATAACTGCTGCTGCTCCTGCTCTCAGTTCATGGATGTTTAAAGCCTCTTTCACAATGATAATGCCCTAAAGCAGCAACTTTTAATAAAGCAAATATTTCCCAGGCAGGACTGGGACTATTTCTCCTGATACTTAAAAATGTTAAGAGACTATTTATTTACCATTTCTAAGAATTCTTTTGATGCTGAGAAATTGCCATTCTGTGAGATTATCAGGGAAATGGTGCTTCCCATCTCCCTTGTTTGTTCCCTCTGTTGAAAATAGCTCCACTGAGTTATTGAATTTGAAACAAACCCCAAAAGTGCAAAAAGAATCTGCTTTAGCAGCAGCAGCAGAGGCAGGCCCAGCCTGGCTGAGGGCTCTGCCAGTGTTTTCTGATAAAACATGTCCTGCACTGGGCTGCAGCATGGCCTGAGATGGGAAAGAGGAGAACTCCGAGCTGGGGGAGAAATCATTCAACAGATATTAAAAACTAACCCTATTTATCTGAGTATCTTTCAACAGAGAGTGCCCAGAGCTTTGCTTTACATTTGGTTTGCTGCTTTGCTTGTGAATAAGATCCTCTGATCCTGCTTGGAATCTGAGCACTTCAATGATCTGGTTCCTTGCTACATAATTAAATTGGATGTCCAACCAGAATCATAATATTTAGGGAAAAAAACCTCATTTGAGCACTTAAATAAAGTTCAGGAGAATGGACTCATTTGGTAATTAAGGGCCGGGGTGTGGACATCTGATTGAGGCTCAGCTGAAAGCCTGGATGCAAAGAGGGTGAAAATGTCTTCTAACTCCAGGGGAAGCTAAAAGTCCTTAGCTAGGGGAGGGATGGAAATGTACTTGGACCTAATTCTGCTGTGAGAGACAGAAATCATCTCCTCTGCCTTTCCCTCCCCTTTGAAAAGGCCATTTCTCTTCAGAAACTTCTGCACTGGCTCCACAGATTAAGCCAAAGTTATAACTGTGCAGCTACTTCATTTATTTATTTCAAACACAAACATCCAGAAGCACAATAAACCGAGGCTTCTGAATATTTCAGCTGTAAGGAATAATTTCTCCCTGGCAGCTGAAAGCCCGCCTCGTTCACACATCGCAGGAGTGGGAAGCAGCAATTTGATGTTTCAGCAAGTTGACTGCAAAAGCTTTTTGATTTTGTTGTATTCCCCCTGCTTCCAAAAAAATCCCTGAGCTTAAAATGTCTTCTAGAGGTTAAAAAGAAATTCACCTGTTTCCTCTCCACAGGCAAACATTCACTTTATTGCACTATGCCCAGAGAAGAAAAGTTCAGAAAACTCCTGGGGGTCAAATGTCAGCTCTCCTTGGCTTTTCCTCTCCTGCTTTGAGTTCTCCAAGTGATCAATATTTGCTGTAAAACCCAGCCCAGAGCAGGTGGGTTATGGATGGAGTTTCATTAATTGAATCCCTCTGCATCCCCTC
The DNA here is from genome assembly GCA_014706295.1 of Lycocorax pyrrhopterus obiensis. Taxonomy (NCBI): domain Eukaryota; kingdom Metazoa; phylum Chordata; class Aves; order Passeriformes; family Paradisaeidae; genus Lycocorax; species Lycocorax pyrrhopterus. The sequence continues at coordinate 15,537,323 of JACSVZ010000022.1, forward strand.
CTGCTTATTTGTTCAGATGAGATCTTTGAGGTTGGCTGAGCCCTGCGTGTGTTCGGTTCAGGATCACACAACTCTGTGTGCTCTGCACAAATGACACTCCTAATTAGCACAGCCACTAATCACTCGGACTCAGGAATGCCTCTCAGTCACCTCTTTACAGCTGGTGTTTGATGGCTCAGCCTGAGAAGCGTCAGAGCACCGGGAAACTCCTCCAGGATCAGAGGGGAAAGCCTGGCACAGGGCTTGATCCACGCCTCAGTGAGAGCCAGGGAGGGCCAGTACTGCCCTGGAGATTTATTGCTCAGCTCAGAGCAAATTACTCTTTTCTCTCTTCTCAAGCTTCGTCCTGGCTGCATTTTTAATCTCCACCCTTCTCTCACATTTCTGCTGTTTTGCAGAGTGATCCTGGGCTCACCCAGGGCACCAGGGGATTTCTTTGGTCAGTGGAAATCCCGAAATCATGGCAAAACATCTACAAGAAACCAGGCTAAAGGTGTCTTCTGTCTATGAAATTATCCTGCATTCTCCACGGCCACACAGACCTAAAAATAAGAGGAAGAGCCATTTGTTCTGCTGGCCCAGATGTGATTATTGCAGGTGATAAAAAACTCTCTCTGCCACAGCAGCCTTTTCTCATTATTTATGTAAGCACAGCCCTGCACTGCCCAGAGAAAACAAGTGGGAAACATGTGAGACAAGAGGATTTTTAGAAGGCATTTATAACAAAATCTAACTAAAACACACACACACAACTTCAAGTGCTTCACAGGAAAATCCTGCTCACAGGTAACACATTAAACACCAGTTATCTCTTTGGCAAAGCTTCCTGGTACTGCTGCACTGAAAATCCAGGCTGAAGGGGAAATTTCTCTTATTTTCAGATGCAAAATCAGCTCTCCCACCACCTCTCTTTTCTTTTATAAATATGCAAGGAGATATTAACAGAACAACGAAATCTAGGGAGAATTACCACAGGAAAAGAGAGCCTTTCAAACCACAGATTTTTGTTAAACCTGTGGCAACAAACTACATAAAACAATGTTTGGGTGCAGTTTTCCTCTTATTCCTTTTGTGAATGTTCTACAATTATTGCAGTTAATAAATCCTATTAAGGGCAGGTTTATTCCCCATCAACAGCCGGGAGCACTCGGATATCAGCCAATCCTGCCTAGAAACCTTCAACACTTTTGCTGCCAGGCTCCAGTTTCTCTTTGGGAGGTGAAATTGTTCAAAATCTCTCTTTAATTCGGTGGGAGAGGCAAGGAAAGGAAGGGTGAACTTTAAAAACTCGGTGTCAGTCTAAGGAAGAGATGAAAGGATGGCAGAGAAGTGCTGGAAGCGCCCAGGCCGTGCTTTGAAACACAACCAGGAGCAGCACCAGGCCAGTTTGCAGAAACCGAGGGGAATGAAAGAGTGGGCCTGGATTTCTGCCTTGGCCCTCGATGCATCTTAAATACAGCACCAGAAAAAATTCAGTTTGTCAGACACTCCTTATGCCAGGCAGACAATGGGAAGTGCAGAGAAACCGCAGAAGAATTTTGAACATTGGAACTTCCACCACGAGGACAACAAAATGAACCCGTATTTCAGAAAGGTTCGGCCACATCTTTCAGGTATTTTTAAAAAAAAAAAAAACATTTTTTTCTCCCCCAAGGTTTGCAGCTTGTTTCCATTATCACTTTGTGGAGACACTTTAAATATAGAACTCCAAAAACACAACCCTTCAGAACCTCTGCACTGCCGTTCCTCCAAACAGCAACTTTGACATAGAAAAAGTGAAATTTCCCTGTATTTGTTGAGCAGTAAGAGCAAAATCAAGCAGAGATGATGGTACACAACAACCTCAAATTGTGCAGGCAAGACAAAGGCTCTGTTAACCCACAGTTCTCTCTGTGGACTTCCAGAAACATTTTATAAATATGATATTCACACTGAAAGGAGAAGGGATTGCACCTTCATTGCGAAGACAAATTATTCCTCTCACCCACCCTCACTTTCCCGAGGTGTTCTCTGTCATATCAGCATTTCTGGATGGATTTCTGGATGTGTTTCAGCTTTTCAAGAAGTCGTGGTGCACCATATTTATTATTTACAGGTGACTCACATTGACTCTGTGCTCAATTGCTGCAATGCGCTCACATTTTGGGGGGATTTGGGCAGAGATTTAAACTTTAGTAAAGTAAAATTTAAGATAAATGCGTAACAAAGAGATTTATTTACATGTAAATGAAGCAGATCTAAGCCTAGAAACTTAAATAATGTCCTGCTGATGTTGAGGAATAAACATACAACGTTTAATATTTTGCATTTATTCTACAGGCAGGTTTAAATGCAAAGTGCTCATTTTCAGGCACTTGGAGGTTGACAATCACGACGCTACAGAAAAAAGAAATAAAGAGCGCAGTAGAACTTCTCTGTTATTCTGATAGATGGTAAAATCTGATGGAGTTATTTGAATTGCACAGGAGGCTGGGGAGCAATAAAATGGGCTTGCAAGGGGATTGTGTAATGAAGTCCATGAGGGGTGGGGAGACAAAATATATTAACATAAAAAGAATAATTAGGAAGGCAAGGCCTTAATCCTAGCAATGACTTTTGGATTTTAGAATGTACTTTATTTTGCAGAATAAGAGTCAGCTTTTTTACTGAGCTTCAATAGAAAGTATCCAAGAGCATCCAAGTTTACTTCTTTTTCAGCCATGAAGAAAATAAGATGTTAGAAATAAAGCCAGGGAATTGTAATTCCTAAAGCCTTTTGTGATTGCACAGAACCTGGAATACCTATTTTAGGCCATTGGAACATTTCTATCTTCTCACATTGCTTATCAAACAGCAATGAACAAATTGATTTCTAATAGAGGAGGAAGGTTCTGGAGCAACTTTCTGGCAGAATTAGTGAGGACAGGAAACCCAGCTGAGTTTTAAAACTGATCATAATATTTTTCTGAACACAATTACTCAGTGTGACAGGGAAATTATTGATTATGCAAAGGTTGCTTTAAGTGCAGGGAGTCCACATTTTCTCCCTCACTTTTCCGAAAGATTATTTTTATATCATTCTTATTCATTGATCCAAGCAGACAATGGGACACAAAAGAGACCAAAGGCACCTGTTGGTGCTCACACCTCACCCCCAAACCCACAAAGCACCTGCAGTTCTGGAATGGCAGCTCCATCCTCAGCAATGCCTGGGAACAGGAGCCCAGCTGAACCTCTGGAGCAGCTCAAACAATGAAATTCCCACCAGGAACTGGAAAGTCTTGGAGCTGAACGTGCCCAGCTGGGATTTGGTTCAGGCACATTCTCAAGAGAAAGGCAAACTCGACAGAGCTGGATGAGAAGCACAGGCCTGACTGCTTGGTTTGGTTCCAGACAGCTCAAACATCTCATCATTCCTCCATCTCAATATTCCCAAGGCTCCTTCTATTGCATTACCCACTCTGCAAAAATATATATATATAAAAAAAAAAGGAGGAGGACATTTTAATGTCCTTTCCCTCCCTCAAACTCACGGTTTTGCCCCAGCAGCAGAGCACTGAGCTCTTCCTTCCTTCCGAGAGAGGCGGTGGTGGAGGCAGCAAAGGAGAGGCCACAGCCCCACGGCCACCTGAGCCACCTCATCCAGGAGCTCCCATCACTGCCCGTGCAGCACAATCCCTCTCACGTCCCAAACATCCCCAGCTAACCCTGGCCGTGATGCTTCCCAGTCTATCCAGAACACTTCCAGGTGACTCCATTGACCAGACATCATTAAACAGCACTCTAATTAGCAGGCTGATTAAGACAAGAGCCTGCCCAGCTTTCGAGGCAGAATTGTAACTGGAAGCAGAGGCACTCTCAGCACTGACAGTATTTACAGCTCCTTTTGTTCCCAGCCCGTTAATCACTCTCCCAGGGGAGGGAGTTTAAGAACAAATTGGCAATACTATAACTCCAATAAAGCTTAAGGAAAAAAACAACTGTTTCTTTTTGAGAATGTATAGATCCGCCTTCAGCCGCGCTGCAGAAATGCTTTGGGATTCAATTCTGAGCCCGGAACTGTAACAATACATCTTATTATTAGCTGTGAAACACGGGGATCCTGCTGCCAAATAAATCTCCAGCAGCACAAAGTCCTCCAGGACCAGCTCATGCTCCACCTCGGAGTTTTCCATCACACGCTGCCTAAGGCCCAGTTCCTCAGGAACCCTCCCCACCTCTCTCCTCCACCTCCTCCCTTCCAACCCCGCTGTTCAGTTATTTGTTAAACCACTTCTGTCAAGATAATTGGACTTTGCAGAGCCTGATGCACCGATTTAAGGTGAGAGGGACGTATTTGCTTTCTCACACCGAGCCACTGAATCAATTCTCCTCCTGGCAGCCTCCCTCTAATAAAAATATTTTTCTCCCCTACCACTTAAAAGCTCATAAATACCTCTTTGGAGAAAAAAGTCTCTGACCTTTGGGGCTTGCAGCTGCATCTCTGTGAGTGAGAAAATGAACTCCCCAAAAGCAGCAGTTTTTGGAGAGATGAAGTGTGTATTTAAACAAGTTTGCCTTCAGCATTCCCTTCCCTATTTTCCTTCTTTACCCTTTGCTTTTGCCTCTCTCTGCTCCCTTTCCTCCTGCCCAGAGCTTTTTGGAACAGAGGTGAAAACTCCAAAAGCAGAAGTTCTTTCCTTCCTCCTAAACACAAATATCTGCTAATGACAATGGGAATTATTTCTACCTCTTGGCCATGGGAGGGTCCCCACCCTGCCCTCACCAATTAAAATCTGCTGCTGTGATTAAGCTCAGTGTTCACTTCCAATGGGATGAGCGAAATGAGCAAAGGTTTCCTGTTGAGTCCACATCCAAAACTGAGGCAAAATCCTCAAGACAAAAATGTATCTAGAAGGGAAAAGTGGATGCAAAAGTTTCTTTCTTTGCATGGCACAGTCTCCCAAAAACTCAAATTTTTCTCTGCCAAAGCATCTCTAGTTTTTGATGATTTCCTAACATATTTCTTAAGTTAGTCTTTGCTGAAATTATTGGTTTTTTCTATTCTTGATGGGAAAACAATTCTTTGTTCCTTTTCTGTTCAAAGATCAATGGCTTGCTGGTGAGTAGCTCTAAAGTGGTATTTGCTACAAAAGTAGAACGAGTAGTTAAGGAATTTTACTGACCAAAAAGCCCAAAAACTAAATTGTGTGAGCAAACCAGAACAATTTGTACAATTAACGAAGAGAAGAGAGAAGGTGCTGAGTGTTTTATGAGGTTTTTCCCAAATAAATCCAAATTTAAGAACAAAAAGCACATTTGGTGACAGGGGGGAATCATTAATACGAAAAGAGTTGAGGCTCAGGCCTAAATTTAAATTATTTATGGTAACATTTGCTGTGCTTTTCTCCCGCTCCAAGAGAGCTGCAAACCAATCCTGCAACACCCAGGGAGGGGGAGATGGTAGGGGAACAGCAGGAAGAAAGAATTCCAAGGTTTTGCACCGAAAAATCCCCAAATTAACTGTGGATTAAAATAATCCGTTCACCTCACGGAGAATCAGCTTTTATTTACACTCCTGGAGGCCGAGGGTGTAATAAGCATTTTATTGGGATGGGTTTGCAGTGCTGCTGTGTTTATTGGGATGGGTTTGCAGCGCTGTTGTATTTATTGGGATGGGTTTGCAGCGCTGCTGTGTTTATTGGGATGGGTTTGCAGTGATGCTGTGTTAATTGGGATGGGTTTGCAGCGCTGCTGTGTTTATTGGGATGGGTTTGCAGTGATGCTGTGTTAATTGGGATGGGTTTGCAGCGCTGCTGTGTTTATTGGGATGGGTTTGTAGCCCTGCTGTGTTTATTGGGATGGGTTTGCAGTGCTGTTGTATTTATTGGGATGGGTTTGCAGCGCTGCTGTGTTTATTGGGATGGATTTGCAGCGCTGCTGTGTTTATTGGGATGGGTTTGCAGTGATGCTGTGTTAATTGGGATGGATTTGCAGCGCTGCTGTATTTATTGGGATGGGTTTGCAGCGCTGCTGTATTTATTGGGATGGGTTTGCAGCGCTGCTGTGTTTATTGGGATGGGTTTGCAGTGCTGCTGTGTTTATTGGGATGGGTTTGCAGTGATGCTGTGTTTATTGGGATGGGTTTGCAGCACTGTTGTATTTATTGGGATGGGTTTGCAGTGCTGCTGTGTTTATTGGGATGGGTTTGCAGCCCTGCTGGAAGTGTGAGGCACAGCCGAGGAGATGGACACGTTCAGGGCGTTAATTATTGCAGCAGCAGAGCAGAAACCAAAGCTCATTTGGAATGAGGAGCAGCACCAGTGCCAGAGACCTTTTCTGCCTTAATTACAGCTCCCTGCCCTGGCTCCTGCACAAACCATTCGGGATTCTGAGATCCCAAAGCTCGGTGTTTCAGGCACAGAGGTGGAAGGACAAATCTCAGCAGGTTCCAGCTTTGTTCCTTGCCTTTAGCAAGGTGACAGCTTCTCCAAGCACAGAAGCTGAGGCCTGGTGTGTTTTCCAGCCCTGTTCTCCCTGGATTCAGCTGGTTCCATCCACCTGGAGCAGGAAAGCCGAGGTGTCTGGGTGGAATTTTTCCTTTCATGCCTGAGCAGGGGACACTGGGCAGAGCCAGGAGCTTGCAGGTGAATTTGTGTGGCAGTTGCCTGGCAACTGACAGAAGGCAAGAATTTAAATCCAGCATTAGCAACTCATTTTAGAGATGAAACGATGCCAGCTTTTATCTGTGGGAACAACGGGAAGTAGCAAAAACAGGGGATGAGGGATGAATCCAAAGTGTCCATCCAAAGGGAGCCCTAATGGGCCTGGAATATGCGACAGGAGACGAAACTCAAACACTGAGATGAACTCCCTGACATTTGAGGGCAGGTTCAGGACTCCCCAAGTCGAGCAAATGAAGCATTGTTCAAATACCACGTGGGTTTTTTAATTAAAAAGTGCAGCCAAAGGAGGGAAAGGGCTTTGATAAGACTGGGGAGGTTGTGGCAGGGCCAGGTTTGAGTGGACTCTGCTCCACACTGATGTCAGGAGGCAGAAATTAAGTGCAAACCACTCCTTATACCCCAGAAGGCCTTTTGGGATCATTAATTGCAGGTGGACTGACCTAGAGACGCTAAATATTTCCATAGTACTTTAAATAAAAGTTTCAATTTCTGAGGAAAAAAAAACAACAACACTGTGGGTTTTTTGGTTTATGTTTTGCTTGGAGTTTTTTTGCCTTGTTTGCATTTTCTACTGGAGTAAAAAAATCCCCAGTGACACACAAAAAGGAATAAAACAAATGAAAGGTTTCATTCCAGGGCTTTTTAAACCCAAGTCTGTATCTTTCTTTTCCCTGCATTGATCTGAACAGCTTTGCTTTCAATCCGTTTTAATTGAAAATATGAAAATGAAATACTACTTTTTTTTTCATAAATAATTCCAATTGGCTGTTCTGCAGAACACTGGAGGGTTGCAGCTTCCCTTGCTCTGGCTGTGTACAAACCAACTACTGATATGATGTAAATGTCAAGTTTCATTTAGAACAAAATAGATCCTGAAGAGCTGCAGAGCCATGACAAAGATTCAGGGTTTTAGGGATTTTTTTTTTTTTTTAATATGCCAAAATAATTTGTATCACAGCGTTGGGAGAGACTGTGAACTTTAAATACACTGACTTCTGCTGGGCTACATAATCTTGGTGGCAACTCTTTGCAAGGAGCTGTTTCCGAGAGAGCAAAAATCCAACATTTTACAAGGCCCTGTTTGAAGCTCACTTGGCAAAAGCTGTGTAAAACTCACCTCCCTCCATGGTCCCTGTGAACACACTGAAGAAAAATTAAGACAGAATAAAAATGGACTTCCCAGGCAAAATAAGCAAACCCCCAAAGTTCTGATCCCAGACTGTGAAGGAACCAAAAGCTCAGGAGATTGAGGTGCTGATAAGCCACGGATGGATTCCTTGGGAGATAACGAAGAGAACTGGGCCCCTTCCTCTCGTGCCCTCACTGCTGGAAATGAGGTGTTTGTCTGCAAGGAGCTGCTGTGTTCTCTCATTAATTGGGCTGCTCAGGCCCCCTGCACAATTTTATTAGAGGAGCCCGCTGAAATTTATTTAGTAAATCCCCATTTTATGAGTTTTATACTCCCATCTACCCCAGCTAAAACTTTTGGCCAAAGAGCCAACATTTTTGGGGGGGAAAAAAATAAATTAAGAAATGCAAAAAAGGAAGGAAGCTATTTATTTCTATGATTGGCATTATCTACAGAGATTTCTGCACAAAGCAAACAGTCAGAAGAAAGTCAACAACTTCCTCAGCACACATCCCGTTAATTGTCAGGTGTGCAGCAGCTTTTTTGCTATTCCTAAACTGCTTTTCCCCAATTTAGAACCGTTATTATTCACATCACTAGCTTGCAAATATATGTATATATATATATGTATATATGTGTATATATATATTTGGATTGTTTTTGTTCTAAAAACAATCCGTGCAATTCAGAATCCTGTTATTTTTTCAAAGGCACCTCTCTGTCATCTTTCTGAGGACTCCAGAGGAAATTTACTATCCTGGACAGTGACTGAAGTCTGCAAAAAAACCTCTAAAAAAGGAAAAGATTTAGCACTCTATCAGATGGAGACATCTTTTTTTAAGAGAAGGTCTCACTACACGAAGATTTACAGCAGAATCTGCTACCATTGGGAAGTCAAGTCTGAAAATCTGCCTTGCAATGGATTCACCTGACCTGGAAATTGACTGCACTGGGGGAGTTTAGCAGCACATTAACACCTGAGCACCTACTCAGGGAAACTCATGTATTAAACAGTGTTTCTGCAGAAGTTTCAGGCACATTTGGCTTTTACTTCTTCACTTTTTATGTCCAGGGAGGCACAACGTTGTTATGAGTGAAGGAGACGGGCCCTTCCCTCGTTCTGTGATTTTCTGCAGCTTTTCTCTCCCGTTATTATCCATTATTTGCAGTGTGTGACCACAGAGAACGTGAGGGCTCTCCTGTCCTAAACAAGCTTAAAATGCAGCAGGGAGAGGACTGGAAATATAATTTTATACTTTCTGTCCTGGCAGAAGCAGCTGTTCTTGTGCTGCAGGAAGGTTTTTGGAGCTCCTGAAGCACGGTAGCAAGCACTGAAGCTTTGCTAAGTGGGTCACCCTTTCATTAATCTCTCCCCAGAGGCTGGCAAATGTCCCCAAACCAGCGTGGCCCAAAGTCCCAGCTCAGGAGCGAGTTCAGCCCCTGCCCAGGTGGGAGAACTGCAACGGATTTACCACTGACTTTCCTGGGATTCCCATCTGCAGCAGAGCTCGGTGTTGTGCAGGAGCAGAATCACACAGAGACTAAAAGCTGTTGGCCTCGGAGCTGTGTCAGATATTTTTTGCTGCTTCTGCTTCAATTCTCCTTCCCTTTCCTTCGGTTTTCCTAAAAAGTGATGGCAGGAGCAGGACCAGGATTGCCAGGCTGAGAGCAGATCCTGTCCCTGGGGAGCTGCCTCAGGCCCAGAATCACCTGTGGGATTGTCTGGGATATTCCCTGTGCCGTGGGGACACCAGTGAGAATAATTCCGATCCCTGGCATCCATCCAGCTGGGAAAAAATCCAGCTCAGCACCTGGAAAATTATCATTAAAAACAAAACTGCTTTGGTTTTAAGGGTATTTAAAATTAGAAGTCCTCTGATGAAGCTGGAGCAAACAGCACCTCTGCTCTGGTGTTTGAAGAATATCCAGAGATGGAGCTGCCATGGAGCACTCCATGGAGAAAATATTAAGCACCAATGCATTTTAATGCTTTATCTGTGGGGGTTTTCATCATTTTTTATAGAAAGACCAACGAGGTGACGGTGCAAAAGGAAGATTTTTGGTTTGTTATCCTCGCTGTCCAAACATGAGGGTGAAAAGAGGATTGCCTCAAGGGTCAGAGAGAGATCTCACAGAGAGAAATCACACTTCTGCACAGCAGACATTTTAATTTAGAAAAATTAAGTTTACTAATAAATAGAGAATCTGCAGGTTCCCACTGTCCTCAGTGAATTATTCAGCTCTCTCCAGGACTTGGCTTTGGCCTCCCTTATGGATTTATTGGCTGCTCCTGTGCTCCTGCCACAGCCCAGCTCTGAAAGTGCAGAACTGGCTCTGATTCAAAGAAATGCTTGGAGAGAATGGATGGCTACCAGAGATAATAAAATTAGCTGTCAGTACATTAAACATGTTTTTCTCCGTGCCTGGTCATCACCAAATGTCATCAAATCTGTCATCATAAAGGGCAGCCTGTTAGAAATGGGCTGATGGGCTCGGAAAGATCAGATATGATTTATTTCATCATTATCAAAGTGAATGAAGAGTTCAAAGATGCAGAACTTTTTGTTGTTATGGACTTGTTTTCCTCGTTTTCCATAACTGAACAAAGTCAGGATGAAATTTTTATGTGGAGACACAGAACATTTCCGTGGCTGTTGACTAGAAACTCATATTTCACTGACTACAGGACTTTTGAAGGATAACCTAATAAGTACCACGACCTAAAAACCTTTTTTCCTCTAATGAAAAGCTGGAAAGAGACTTTGGGATTAACTGTGCTCAGGACTTCCTGGGAACACGGGATGAATATGGGAAAATACAGAGGGAAAATACAAAGTAAAAAGAAAAAAAACACTGATTTTTATAATCCATATATAAAATCCCATATAATCCATATATGAAATCCCATATAATCCATACATAAATTCATGTATAATTCATATATAAATTCATGTTTAATCCATACATGATTATATATAATTATATTATATATGATTCATGTATCATTCATATATAATCCACATATATGTGATGTGTCTCTCTCTTTACTTGGGCAAAGGATCTGGAAAACTTCTTGTCCATCCCCTTGGAGGATATAACTTTCCAAAAGTAACCCTGGGAGAGCTGCACAATGTTTAATAAAGGCATTAATTGTGTTTGCAGTGCCTCCGTCTCCATCTGCCAATAGCTTGGGATGGACAGAACCAACTCTCAGCTCTGGCTGTGGGACACAGGAAGATTTGTGTGCAAGATTTAAACATTTTCATACAGAAATAAAGCAGTCAGACACCCCAAATGAAGAGAGTTTGTTGGCTGCTACAATAATTTAGTGCGTGGTTTGATGTTAGAGAGAAACAACCGACTGCAGATGTTGGATCACTGCTCAGGGCATTTGGACACTTTAAAGATGCATTAAATCTCCTAAACACCTGTAACTAAGGGAGGGATGGAAATTAGGCCCAGTTTTATTTGTTTTTATGGTGAAGTGGGATGTATTTGGACATTTGTTATGATTAAGATACTAAACAGATTGTCAGGGATTTGCTTGGTGGTGCACTGCTTTGTGTTGTTTTTCTTCAAGATTAATTCAGCACCTCTTTCATGGCTTGGCTGTGAACATGCCAATGTCTGAGAGATCCTTGGCTGAAAAATAGATCTGCCCATAAATAATGTTTGGTATTTTGCAAATATTCACAATGACATAAAAACTGCCGGGTTTTTACCAGAAATGTTAAACGTTGCATTCCAAAAGTCGCCAAAAATTCAGCCCTGAAAATACTGAACATCCAAACCTCTCCAATAAAGAATTTATATTTTATTACCAGTAGCAATTTAAACCGGACACTGCTAATTATTTCTGATCTTGATTAACAGAGGGTTACAGGAGGAAACACAGCCTGAGCTGCTCCAGGAGGATTATCCAGCACAAGAAGTGACCAAAATGGATAAAGCTAATTTCATGTCAAGCTTTCCACAGCTGGAAAGGCAGAAAAAAACATATTTATGCTCTGGCAAACTCAACATAGTTTGTGTTTCAGCTGTAAACTAATGACAACACATTAATTAGAGATCCCAGCAACTGTGCTCTGAGATGGGAATCACAATCCTGGGCTGAAAACAGCATTTCCACACTTTTTACTTTAAATGTTCATTTCTTTGCCACATTTTATTAGCATAAATTTAGATTAATTAAAAGAAGGAAAGGAAAGTTTTCTGTTTGAGGGAGCCACGGAAATTTGTAAAACCTTGGTGCAGCCAAGGGTGGAGGAGAGAAAACCAATTAACCCACGGACACGGGCTGGGAAGCAGGGCTGGAGCTGGGAAATGAATGGACTGCTCATTGTTCCAGCCATTCCTGCAAATTTCAAGCTGGAATTTGAGGCTGAATATGCATCTTTTCCCTCTGAGTAAATTGGGAGGCTGCTTGATTCCCCACTTGGCTGCGAGCTGATGAATAAATGGTGTTTTGGAGGCCTTATTAAGGCAGGGAAACTAAGTGAGTCTCCAGACAGTGTAAGAAATACAATTTTCTGAGCTTCACTGAGGAATAGGAGAGTGAATTTCTCCCAGCTCCTCTACAAGATCCAGCAGGATTTTCCATTTGTCCTGGCAATGAGAACAGTGGTCCTCAGCTCACGAATGCCACTGAAATACATTCATTATAGCAAATTGTATCTGGTGCTACACGAGACATCTTAACTCAGTTCTCACTTAGATGATTTAAACTCTGTTTTTCCTTCCCTAAAAACATGCAGCTCTGGAAATGCATTCATGGATCACATCCCAACCCGAGTGCAAACTAAAACTCATAAAATGCATTTAAGAAAAAAAATCAATTTGTCTCTCAGTGTTTGAATTACAAGCACGTAAAGATTGTGGAGAAACAAACAGCAAAGTATCACACTGAGAAATCCAAGTCCAACTGAAATTAACAGCCAATTAAATTATTGATAAGCTCCTTACCCACTTGAGGGGCTACATTTTTCACTTTTTATTTCTCTCTGTGTTTCATTTTAAACTCAATCCCATCTTTTGGGATGCAACCCTGCTTTTCCACTGCTGCAACTCCTCCTGGTTTCGGGGTGGGTTTTGTTGGGGATTTTTATCTGTGATCTCTGCAGAGTTCCTGCATTTTGACACTGAGTATCTTTGTCTAGAAAAGAGCCTCGGAGAAGGAGATTTGGAGCTAAAATATCTTTAACTTCCCCATGGATCATCCCAGCCCAGGGAAATCCCTCCTGCGAGGTCCCTGGAGTTTGATCCTGATGGAGCAGCCATGGCAGGGCTGGAATTGGATGATCTCTGATTCCTGCCAGCCCAAGCCATTCTGGGACTCCCCAGAAATCCCATTTTTCTCCAGGAATCCCCTCGGAAGCACCGTGGCTCACTCAGGTGCTGCTCAGCACGTGTCGGGACCCGGAGAACATTTGGAACATCTTGTTGCAGCAAGGGATGATCAGATGAGAGTTAAAGCTGGGAAATGTGAGGTATTTTCATAAAAATGCTTGGATAGAGGAGAAAAAAATGTCATTTCTATGGATTCTGAGGACACCAGGGAGAGTGATGTAAGAAAAAAGGCTCTTTCCAATAAAACCTCTCTTCAATATTCAGTACCTGCTGGCTCCAACCTTCCTGCAAGTTAAAAAGAAATTCCCATTGCAAGGGAACCTGGAGGTTTCATAAATTCCTCTCTCTCTTTTCTCTCACTCAGAGCCCGCAGTGTGCAGTGAAATGCAGCAAGGATGGGCTGTGCTGACACACTGGAGCTGGAAAAATGACATTGTTCCAGGCAAAAGTGGGGTGTTTGGAGACTGGGAAAGTCCTGAGGCTGTGCATGAGACAGAGACTAAAAATGCCAAAATTACCCTGACACTGAGGGCTCCAATCAATTAACTACGAATATGAGGAAAATTCTGTGATTAAGGGTGGGTTTTTCAGCAGCACATCAGTGACACCAGAACCTGCCTAATTTATCAAACTAAGATCAGCTGTGCACAGGACAATCACACAGATAAACCCAGAGCAAACCAGATTGGAAAAATAGCTCTTGACCACTCTAAAAAAATACAGCCCATCACACTCAGTTCTAAAACCAAAGCAGTTCGTGTTATCTAATTTGTTTGAAAGGTGTTTTGTGCTTCCTGCCTGAAAACCATCATTTCCTAAAGAACTGGAGAGGGTTCTCATGAGTTTTAAGTTCAGTTACATTGAGAGAGACAAAGACTGACAGAGTACATTTTCCTCCTAAAACCGTCTGACACTCATTTCTGCTTCTGCCCTGCTGAGGTGAGTTTAGATTTTCTCCCTCAAAAATCAAATACTGTAGGACTCCAAGTGTCCAAACAAATTCAACGGAGAACTTCTGGGCTCTAAGTTTTTCTGAGAATTTAGGAATGTGACCTTTGGGGTTTTCTTAACCAATTATATTTTCCTTAAAAAAAAAAAAATAAATTCAAGCCCAAAACCCAAACAAAGCCCAAAAGAGCAACAAAAAACCCTACAAAAATCACAACCACATTAAAGGTTCTCCTTTTTCATTGTTTCCTCTCTGGCTGTTAAACCTAAACCACTCCTGAGCTGCACTCCATCCAGGCTGGCAGCTGAGGGAAATAATACCTGATGCAAACAGACTGAGCTCGGAACTAATAACATGATAGGATTCTGAGGAGAAATGTCAAAAACATCAGCCTGCTCTTGTGTGTCCTAGAGCGGGATGTCAGAGGCAAAATTCTCCTAATTTATCAAATCACCTCAAGCTTATCAGCCCTGGCAGGACACGAGTAACAAGTGCTCCAAAGCACAGACTCATTTATTTAAGAGAGATATTCAGAAAGCAGAAACACCAACAGGTCTGAGAACCCTCAGTAAATAATTTCAATGGGGCTGATGGCACAGAGGTTTTTCTTACGGAGGTTTTGTATCATTATCTACCAAAGATTACTAAAAGTCTTCCAGACACCAGACTGATAATACAAGAAAAGAGAATAATTTTTTTTTTTTTTTTTTTTTTTAATACAGAAAGAGGTTTTTAGACAGGGATCTCCACAGTCTGGGAAAAGACTGATTTAAAAGAGAATCCTTCCCAGTTCTTAGTAGCATTTTTGTTTTAAGAGTTACAAATCCCTTTAAAGATTTGGACAGTGTCTTTGGTGGTTAATCCAACACAGAATTTCATCCAATACTGAATTTTTCTGAGCATTAATTAAGGCCAGGTAACTCCACAGTGATGTGACTGTAGGAGAATTCTCATGGCAAAGCACCACCTGTGTTTATTCAAGTAATTAAATTCGCTTCACCAAATAAAATGAGCTTCGGCTTTTCATATTCCAAGATTAAAGCAAGACTAAAAAAATAAAATCCTGCAGTTATTGAACATTTCCCGTGTCCATCCCCCAGACCTGCTGATCGACAAAGGTCCAACGTGGAATTTTCCCAAGGACTGATGGAGCCAGTCCTGCTCCTAAACCAAAGGAACAGAGAAGATAAAGTTGTTTACTGGGAAAATCCAGAGTTATTTTTCTGGAGCTGTTGTTGGTGCTCATTCTGGTTTTCAGTGGGGTTCTGGAAGATAAAAGACAAAGCTCGTGAGCCTCACTTTGGCCCAGCCAGTTCTCTGCACTGAATCACACAGGTTCAGCTGCTCCTTCCCAAACCTCTGAAAAGGCTTCTGGGCTGATTTTGCTGGGGCCGGACAGCTCAGCAGAAGAGGAGGAGATTATCCAGGAGCGTGAGGTTGTTTCTACAAATTGAGTCTTTAAGGGAAGCGTCACCTTACAGATAATTTTAGATTGTAGGAGCTCAAAAGGGTTTTAATTTAGGAAGAGCACTGAGTTTTGTACAAACTGCACAAGTAACCCAAGGAAATGATGCCACAGCTACCTGGCAGGAGCACAAATCAATTATAGCCAGGGGATGTGGCAGCAGGATGGGTGGGGAGAGCTGAGCTGCTCAAGGCAAAGGAGGGGGCGTTCAAATGAAAGCTTTATTTTACATGGTTTCCGTCCAACTCCAACAACTCTCTTCCTCTTGCTTTGTTTTTTTTGTAATTCCAAAGTTCAATATTGACAAGGCTTGACTGGTCCAAGGATTCGGTCCTGAACTCGAACATTTCATCACTTCTGTATTTCTCACTCCTTGAATGCAAAAGAATTCTACCAAAATACCACTGAAAACTCACTGAGAATGATCCTCACTTTTAGGGACTGGCACTACATCCAGCAAGAAATAAAGAAATAAATCATGCAGCAATTTTTAAGGCATTAAAATTCTGATTTCCACAATATCACAGTGAATAAAGCCCTGCCCCAATTCCTGTCCCCATTTCCGCTCACTGTAACCTGCCAGGTTTTCATATTTATTTCTCTTTGTTCTCTTTGTTATCTTTTATACACAAGACAGAAACATTTGATCAATTTTTTAAAAGCCTCAAATTCCTACTCGTGGAAACAGTTCCTTATCAATTCCCAAGCCCCTCTGACTGTTCACTCTGTGGAATTGATAATTTCAGCATTTAGAAAGTATTTATCCACTTTACACCTCATATCATCTTGTCCCCATACAGAAATCAGTCATAAAATTGACTGTCACAGTATTTAGATTCATTTTACACTTGCTATGGAAGCAATTTTAGCATTTATCTGTATTTTGCATTGTAATTCTTTTATACCCAATGGTGGAACATCCAGGGAGAAAGAACAACCAAAAACCTTCAGCTAAAACACTCCCCACACGCTCTTGGAAAAATTCCCTCTATATTCTATATATGAATCTTTGAAATGTATATTAATAGTAGAAACTGATGTGTTTTCATTCTTTTTTTAGCCTTAATTCTAATGCAAATGCTAAAAATTTTATGGTAAATTGACTAAAAGCATCTTTCTCTACGTTCTGCTGAACTCTTCCCTGAGAGCAGGACTTTCTAATGAAAGATATTGTCATGACATCTTTTCTATCACCAGTGTTTCAAAATGCCAAACAGGATTATTAATGAATATTTACACATTGACCTAATAATCTACAGACAGAAAAAAAAAAAATTAAATCATCTTAATCTCCTTAAAAATGGGCTTTTTTATGCAAATCAGTGTTGAGAACTGAAAAAAACCATTAAAATCTGTATTAAGCTTAACTAGGCCTTCTGCAAAGTTAGATTTAACACACACTTAACGTAGATTATAATGTATGAAAACAAGGACAATTATGAATTTGTCATTCTCTGGCCTTCCCATATTCTTTCCCTACATAACTCCATAAAATGGACTGATGATTAAACAGATATTTCAACCATTGAAGGAAGAAAATCTATATCCAAAGTTTGCCTCCCTAACTCACAAACAGTGCTTTTAGAATGCTAAAGAGAGTTGTTAACTTCAGGTATTGAATCTCGTTGGAAAGGATTTCTGCTCTTGCAATGATGGAAAAACCAAAGGTCTTTCCCAACTTTGCATTTTTTTCAACAATTTCACGGAATAATAACAAGGGGAAGGAGCATTAAGCAACAATGAGCACTAATCAATCCCAATTTGCTCCTAAGCACAATTAATTCAATTGCTGCGTGCCCTATAAATGGATTTTTTAAAATTAAACGTTTCGTTTATTGATTGTTCGGAGACATCAATAGACACTGCGAGGGATCTTGTCCCTAATAATGGAGTTAAGCAGGCCAAACATTAAACATGGTGCCAACCAGCTGATCCAGAGCCTGTTTTTCCTTTAAAGACAGAGAAAAAACTTGTATCAGTGACTGGAAATAATCTTTGGCCTGTTCTTGTATATTTCAAAGTAGCAACTCAGTTATTGGGGCCAAGATTTCATCTGAAGCCCAGCTTGGGCCGTGGATTATTGGGTTTGAGTACCAAAGAACACTGCTCAGAAGGGTCAGTCCTACAGGGAAGCATTTCCAGGTCCTTCCTGAAATATGTGAAAAGGAGAAAATATTTAAAATAATAGGGGGGAAAAGGGAAAAACAAATATTTGACAGCATAATCTCATTTTTTTTCCAAGAAAGAAGTCAGAGACGTCAAGGTTACAATGTTTTAGGGAGGTGACATTAGGGGAAAAAACCCAAATTTCCTGGGAAGGCAGCTGGCAAACAGCACTGATGGGTTATAAAGAAAGCTTCTGATCATGGAGTTGGTGCTCTGACTGTACACAAGGAGAGGATGAATCCCATCGTGGCCATCTCTATGCCATGGCTTTTGTATTTGTGCTGGCTGTGGGGATTTCTGGTATTAACTGTGAAAGAGAGAAGTGGAACCATCAGATTGAAGCAAATATAAGCAGCTCCATAAATAGGAACAGCTACATAAACATGATACAGTTTTAGGACATGGCAAGGTAAAATTCTGCCTCACAAAACCAATCCAAGGAGCAAACAAGAAGGATCATCCAGCGTGCTCCAGCCCTCAGCCAATTCCCATCTTTGGAAATCCATCACCAGGATTTTTCCATCTGAGCCCACCTATCTGCAAGGCATGGACCAGTTCCCTCCAGCCTCACGGAATGTGGGCTGCTGAATATTCCTGAGGCTCCTCCTGGGTGGGATCTCCCTGCCAAGGCTGCCAAGGACCTGCCCCCACAGCCCTTTAAGGAACCCCAACCCAGCTCGGGGTCTGCACCAGCCAAAATCAAATCAGCTGCTCAGGGCTGGAACAAAACTCCCTTTATCCTCCTGCAGGAGGAATCTGAAAGGTGGCAGAGAGTGAGACAAGAGAGCAAAGCCAGTGGAAGTTGTCTGGAAAAGATCATCAATAAATCCTTTGTTTCAAAAGCTCCAGGCGAGCAAAAGGGACCCCTCTGGAGACCACAGTGGGGACATTGTAAGGGAACAGGGATGTCAAAATTCCCCCAATTTCTGTGAGGAGAGAGGTGTTCAAAGGCAAGGCTGGAGCTCAGAGCAGCTCCACTCTTTGCTGGAAGTCCCCTGCTCAGTGCCAGGCACCCAGAGCCTCACATCGAGTCAGAGATGAGAGGGTTTCACACAAATTCACATTTTAGCTCGGTGCCCTCCTCTTTCAAGCGCCACTCATGAAAGACCCAAAGCAGGGACGTGAAATCCAGCAGCAGCCTCCCTTTCATGCT
This sequence comes from Lycocorax pyrrhopterus obiensis, assembly GCA_014706295.1. Taxonomy (NCBI): domain Eukaryota; kingdom Metazoa; phylum Chordata; class Aves; order Passeriformes; family Paradisaeidae; genus Lycocorax; species Lycocorax pyrrhopterus. The sequence continues at coordinate 15,556,175 of JACSVZ010000022.1, forward strand.
CTAAAGCACCTGGGAGCTGTTTCTGTGCCACATGAAACAGATCAGGGCTGGAACAAGTGTTTCCCAAACCAGCAGAGCAGTGATGACAATTAAGAAGTGTTTGAGCCTCTGTGCTGGACTGCTCCTGCTGCTGGCAAATCTCAGCAACAAACACTCATTTCTGAAGGCATCGTGCTTGGGGAGGCAGTGCTGGATCAAAGGACACTTAATTCTCTGTCATTTGGACTTCTAATAGCTCCTTGATCATGTTTATACAGAGCTCAGCAGCACCTGAGGATACCCTCACAACACATGTGGAAATCATCGCACGCCCGGAGTGACTCCAGCTCAGCACTGTACAAATGGTGGATCCTTAAAAAGTTGGAGGAAAAAAAATCTGGTCTTGAATTCAGCTTTTGGTGATTTAATCCATATTATAAAGGCAAAAAAAAAAATGCCTAAGAAGTTAGCAAAAATTCCCCTAAACTGAAATAACAATAAGTGTACTTGGGTATTTCAGTACCCCCCCAGTTCAACACAAATGAATGACTGGACAGCCCAGATTTGAATGAAGTCAATTTGCCTTTCGTCTGCAAAGACTGCAGGACGTGTCTGTCACTGCTAATGAAAGGCCAAGGGACTGCAGCAGCAAGGTCAGATTTCAATTAATTATCCCTGTTCACTGTCTGAACCTTGCTCACTTACAAGCCTTGGTAGAAAGAGATCAAATACTAAAATATTACCTGAATAATTAAAGATTTTCCCCCTGTAGTGACTGCAGTACGAAAGCTGAATATTACCAGAAACTCTCCTCACAATTTGCTGGTTTTAATCAACATCTTTTTGGTTTTGCTGTTTCATTTCTGCAGTGATCAGATAATTTGTTAGCATAAATGAGGGGTTTAGGTATTAAGTTTCCACACAAGTAAATTTTTCCCATCCCTGGAAGTGTCCAGGGCCAGGCTGGGGCTTGGGATAGTGGAAGGTGTCCCTGCCATGGCAGGGGTGGGACAGGATGGGCTTTAAGGTCCCTTCCAACTCCAAAAACACAATGATTTTATGGATCAGAGCGCTTTTTTTTGTGAAATTTAGAGCTCCCAGTGAGTATTTTTGTTTCTACACTCGTTGGTAGGTGTTGCTTTGCCTGTCATGTGAGAATAGCAGAACAACAGAGCAAGAAATACATAAATCCAAAAACTTCTGCTGATGGAAAGCACCTGGCAATGCATTTTCAGTCCTACCCAGCCCCAAAACCACCTGATAGCTGATTCTCACACAAGGAGGAATCACAGACAGCGCTGGAACAACAAAAAAAATCACACTGAATTCTCACTAAAGCTGCAAATCAATTTACAGCAGCACAGTGAACCCTAAGAATTCAGACTAAATTAACCACATGGGGATATTTACCCTCAAAAAACCACGAGAAGATCTCTTAACTTTGAGTCCCATTTCATTTCACCCACTCACATTTCACCCACTCACATCATGTGTGTGGCACGAGACAAATTTCCTGGCACGTCTGAGCGAGTTTTGCTGCTTGTATTTGACAGATGGTAACAAAATACCTGAAAGGTATCGATGGGGAAGACAAATCCACAAAACCAGCTCAGGTATTTTGGGATACAAATGCCACAAGAAATGCTGAATTCTAACTCAAAGAGTGACGGGCCTGAGTGCTGGGGACAAACTGGGCTGGGGACAAAAGCAGCGTTGCTGGTGCCACATCAAACCCAAACATCGGATTTTTTTGCTAATTCCCTTGTGTTTTCCCTCAAAATCAGGCTTAGAGTTGAGAGCAGGAGGAATTTGACTTTTTTTCCTTGTAATGAATGATTTGTGTAATAAAGCTGCGAGGAAATTGAACTTGTCAGCATGTTAAATGCATTTGTCTGCAGGAATATAATAAACTACACGTGTGCAATTGATAGGATTGGAAGCTGAAATTCTCTGTGATCCAAACTCTAATTTATCATCAGTTTCTTTTTTAATCCACTCAAGTTTTCCCAGTTAACTCTGCATAATAATTTCATTTGAAATGGAAATGAAGCAGAGGGCTTTGAAAACAAACATTACCCAAGGCAGACAGAAGGATAGAAAAATTATTTAAATCAGTGCATTGCAGCTTTGCAGCAACAATTCCAAGTGATTTACTGAGCAGGACACTGCTGAAAACTGACAAGAATTTGGCAAAAAAATAGTATTTTTGTATATGTTTGTGTGTGTATATACATATAATACTTGACATTTAAATAGTATAACTCAGCACTTCAAATATATATTTTAGGAGATGAATTAATTTCAAATAACTCCACAGGGCAGTGCGAGACTTGTTGGTTTGAGGTTTCTCTTCTCTCCAACCAGCCAGAGCTTACCTTGAAAACACCACTACAGTGGGAGGAAAAATAGATTTATGAGCTGTTAAACACAGCAGATTTTATTTTATTTTATTAGGAGTTTGACTGGCAATGAGGAAATTACTCATTGGTTTACAGGCACAGATTTGTTTGTTTCTCAGAGTACACTAAAAGGGGAAGAGGAAAACTTTGCAAGAGATTATGGATCTAGGATTATTTTCTTTCCCCAGTCATTTAAGGGTTTATAGAGAACTTTCATCCATTTGGGGACCATATCTTAATATTTACTGAGATAAGATTTTCAATTTCCTCCAACAACTTGCTTTTAAATCTATTTTTACATAGAGCTTTGCAGCCTGTTTACCTGTGTATGGCATAGAAAATACGGAACACTCTGTACTTTCAAATTCCAAGGGCTGAGTTTTCAAAATCAGCTAAAACCATTTCCAGTTTGCAAACACAGCTGGGGAAATATGGAATATTCCTTACCTGGAGCCACTTTGGGAAAGGTGGATTTACCACAGATTATGTTCAGTCCAAACCCAGTGAATATTTTAAGACCTTTAAAGGATTATGATTCGTGCCAGACTTCGTGCAAGACACTCCAAAATTACCTAAACCTCTTCCTTCTTGTTAAGAAAAAGTTCCTGAAAGGAATAATTTGAAAGAACTTCCTGGTGTTTAAAAAGCCAATTTCTGCTGGCAGAAACAACCAATGGTTACTAAAATTTGAGCTAAAAGCTTTTAAAACTGTTTCTTGCAATAACTAATGTAAATTCTTTCTTTTCCTCCTAATGATGCCTTTAATTTAGGTGAATAATAAACACCTTAATCACAGTGCCCACGTTCCATTTTAGCTGTATTGGTGAGATTTGATTTTAAATCCATAAATGAATAACCTGCTATTAAAAGTGACAGATTGTCAGCACTATAAATTCTCGTTCATCCAGTTAAAAACCAGTAATTTACAAATGAGGGAGCTCTCCCCCCAGATCCCAGCGCTGTGCTTTAATCTCGTTCGGAAGCCTGGCAAGAGGAACAAGAATTTAATTGAAATTAATCTACATTTTGAGGCTGTGGCTTGCATTTGTGAAGATGCTTTTTAATAAATTCTGTGGTTCCTGTCAAATGGGCTTCAGTGGCCCAGAGCAGATTTGGACATCTGAGCTGGAGATGAATCTATCACAGTTTCTTACCAGGTGAAAAGGTTTTCCCCTCTTCTTTCATTTCCTTCACTTTAAAGTTGGAAAGTTGGAAATTTCACTGCTGGGGAAAATTTTTCATCACTCTAAATTAAAATTATGAGGAAAAATTCAAAGGTTAACAGCAGCCTAATTGTGAATTAAGATTAAATGTTAGGTTTTAGGTAAGCAAAAATCCACTTCAGGAGAGAATCTCGAAATAAAATTCATGTGATCAGATCAAACTAATTTATGTAGCAGTAATTAAATCCATGGGAGCCTCTTGCAAGCACAGGAGAGTGATTACAGAAAAAACTACCAAGAATTAATATTTAAGTAAAGCTTCCTAGACAATGCTGAATTTCTTCGTTTTTGGGTATGTTATGGCAATAACACAAACGTTTATCTCAGAGCTGCTGTGAGCAGGATGAAATCCTTACACCCAACCCTGAGCCAAGCGTGCCTGGGAGGAAAACGGGATTTGACAGCAAACACATCCAACCCCACACAGCCGCCACTTACAGCCTCTCCAATCCTAATTCCCTTTCCCTGCCACCCTCCCACCCCTGTGGCCGGTGAATTCACCAGATCTCTCGTCAAAACCCACCACTGAGAGGAATTTTTTCCAATGACATCTATGAGTAATTACACAGCACCTTTGCAAGGCTGGGAAGTTCTGATCCAGCAGAAATAAGTTCATGAATTTGCCACAAAACCGACACATTTTGCAGTCAATTATTGGTAATTTGGCATTTCTTTCACTAATTTCTGACCAAATTCTCGAAGAATACACCTAACTGCCAAAGAAAAGTGGGCAGGCAAGGCCCCACTCAGTTTGGGCCATTAAGCCCGGGGTTAAACAAGGCAAGAAAAACCAGTTTTAATGGACAAGAGCCATTGTATTCCCTCATCCCCAGGATCTGTGGCTCTGTCCCCCAATACCAACAGAAATATCCAGTCTGGTGGATTTAGAATCAGGAATCCTGGGAACAAGGCTGGTGAAGCAGCAGATGTAAACTGTGGGGACTCGGATTCAATGCAGATGGGCACTTCACAAGAATTTCACTTCAGGCAAAATTAAACTGGGTTTTATCCCTCAGGGTTAAGACAGGTATAAATCAGCAGAGCTGTGTGGAGTTTGCTGTGGCTCCATCAATTCCTACCAGAGGAGCACATGACCTGTCAGGATTTAAATCATTTAATGCATTTAAATCACTGCTTCCACGGGGTTTTTATTAAGTGATCACAGCATATGTTACTCTCCTGTCTTTAACGATAATAAATCACCAGCCAGCTGATGTGGAAACAGCAGAAGGGACAGAGCACAACACGTTAAATTTTCCATTTACTGTTGATTTCAGACGCAGCCACTGCGCAGGGAAAGGTTGTCCCCAAGGGAAAATGTTTGAGGACAAATCCTGCAAATACAAAATTCCCTGCAAATAGTTTGATCTGATAGCTTGGGTTACATCACCATCATTTTGGGCAGGTTTTTACATAACGGATTAATAGAAAAATCAGGTGGAAGGGATGAAATTTAACATAAGTTGAGAACAAAGGCTGAAGAACTTTGAGCCGCAGATGGGTTGGAAACACTGCAAGTCAATCCAAGCAACACCAGCTCAGTCAGTAGAGCTTCATATCAAAAAGAGGATGTTTATAAATATGAAACACAGATAGGTTTTGGATTTGGTTGGGTTTTACCCCACAGAAGGCCCCAAAGGTGTTTGAAATGTTGGGATATTTGCATAATGAAAGCCAGAGGAAAACTATTATTGAACTGATTTTAATTCCCAGCCTTCAGGCTCTGATTCAACGCTTACTGACGCCAGTAGGAGCCTTCCCATTTAATTCATGAGCTTAGATCAGACCTTCGTGTGCAGAGATAATGAAAGGGAGATAAAAAGGGTCATTTTGGGTCTCATGGCTCTCTTCAAGTCAGAATTTCTAAACTAGTTCCTTCAGGTAATTCGTGCACCCCTACAGGGAGGGCAGAAGGGGGGAACTGCATCCAGATGAGCAGGTGAGAATAAAGCCAACCAGTGTTAAAGCGTGTCAGGAACAGCTCACAAAGCTGGGTTCTTCTCAGAGAAACGCTCTGGTTTGTGTAGGCCCAGCTCAGGTCACAGCCCTCAACTTCACCATTTACACACTGGGATATCTCAAGTCTGACTCTGCAATTTTAGGCTGAAAAATGCATCTCGCGAGCCATCAAGCTGTGTTCGACCACCAGGATAAACCAGTCCAGTTCCTGGTCATGCCTAAGTGACTTTCTGGGGGGTTAAATATAAACTCACCCCAGCTGGAGTCACACAATCCCTGCAGGAAAAGGACAATTCCCCAAACACAGGGAGACTTCCCCCAGGTTTCACACTTCCTCAGGCCAACACAGAATGAATTTCCACAGATAAAATCTCTACTCTTGCGCTGGTTTTGCCCAGGATAAAGTGAATTTTTTCCACAGTGGTTGTGTTTGTGCAGAAAACAACGTTGAAAGCACAGGGATGTTTTCACTACTCCTTTTTTGGACCAGTAATAGCATTAATAAGCTGATTTTCACCTGAGTATTCCCACGAAATTTGAGTTGGTTATTTCCATTTCTTTCCTTCCTCTTTCACATCAGACATGGATAACTCAAAGCAAACACATTTGCAGTTAAGCAAGTCATTTTTTAACCTTTTGGATAGATAGCACATTGCAACTCTTCTAGTTAATAACATCCCCCTAGCTATGGCACACCAGAGAGCTCATTTAGCTTCAGAAATAATTTCATTTTCCTTCCTCAGACGCAGCCCCTTGGCCCCAGCGAGTGAATTCTCTCAGGCAAGAATTGGTCTGGGAACCTTCTCACCAAACCCCAGAAGAAAAGAGCCTAATTTCAGTTTAAAATATCCAACAAACATAACTGGTGACATTTGCATTGTCACAGCCTCCCTAAAATCCCTGGTTCCTGAGCAGCTGCAGGTGGGGAGAGGTCGCCCTACAGGGAGGGAGCTCCTTTTATGGGGCCATTTCTCTTCACCAGCAGATTTCCCCTCCCTTTTACAATATTGATTCCCTTGCTGTGGGATAATCTGTGAGCTGATCCAGGGTCAGGGTGATTTATTAGCCTGGGGCATGTACAGCTTTGTGTCTCTTCAGCTCAGGAATTCTACTTTTACCCAGCTGCCCTTCTCAAATATTTGCATTTATTTTGAGGGCAGTTTGTAGGTTTTCACAGGCTTGGAGCTTTAAAACTCAGATTCTGAGCTGACACGAAGCAGTTGCCAGGAAAAGTCACCTGCACCTGGAGCATTTGTGAGAGACCAACAAAGGAAGTCACAGAGGAGATGAAAACTCAGCCCCTGTGTGACCCAACCCCATCTGAGAGCCAGGTACCCACAGGTCTCCAGCAGCTGTAAAACCTGATGAAATGCAATCAGGAATTTATCTTCCTCAGCCAATTCCGAGCCTTCAGAGGAGCCGCTGTGCCCACCTGGCTGTGCTTTAGCTGAGAGCTGCACTCCAGCTAATGGCTCCTAAACCACTGAGTGCAATGTTAATAATGCAACGCTGCATTTAAGGAAGCATTTGCATTTCGTTGCTGTGCTGTTAAATTTCCATTCAATCCGTGTTTACGCACAGGTTTCTAATTCATAAAATATGGCAATGGCAGGAAACAATCTGACTGGGCAGATGACACCCAGATATTTGGGGGTATTTGCATTCCTCAGCGTTCCCTGGATCTATTCAGGGTCAGCTGCCCTTTGTTCTGGGAAAAAAAAGCTTAAACAAAAAAGTCAGGAGCTACTTGAAAATGAAACTCTTCAGCTTGTTTTATTTCCAAATCAAATCTAAAATCTGTCCTCTAAGGTTTATGATGATTAAGAATTCCAGGATACCCAACAAATTCATGTAATGCACCAGTGGGTTAACCCCAAAGCTGCATAAAGCATTTTTAAATGGCAAAATAATCTATTTAGAGAGCAAACTTTTGAGTAAGAAATATGAACGTGATGTTTAACCAAGGAAGCAAACTGCAGATTCCAGTGGGATATTAGGAATTCCCTGGGAAGATGGTGAACACCTCTTTGCCAAAGTCTTTCCAAAAAATCACCCTGTGGGAGTCCTGCCCTCTGCAGATTCCTGACTCTCTTTAGCACCGGTGCACACAGATTATTTCACACCAAGCCAAACTTGACCAGGAATTAATGACAAAGCTGGCAACACCTGAGCTCATTAAAGCTTCACTGAGACCTCATTAAGGGAAAAAGAAAAAAAATCAACGAGTGCAGAACATCCCAGAGTTCCTTTTCCAAGTTCCACTGCAGGTGCATTCCTGACCATTTTGCTTATTATGAGTGTAAGGTCCAACAGTAATTTATATTTTATTCCATGGTGTTGGAATTACTCTGAGAATTGCTCAGGGGTGGGAATAAGGGCTCCACAACCAGCTCAGGGCTCATTTCTGCTCTTTTTTCATTAAAAAATTCCTTAGTCCAGGTACCAAGGCACGGGCAGGATCAGAGGGATGTACAAACCCTCGATAAGGAGGCACAGGGAATGACAAAAGCTGGAACCAGGGTTCCCCCCTGGGCAGCACCAACAGGAGGCTCTGATGGACACAACCTCAAGAATTTTACTCTCCCCTGTCCTTTTGGTGAGCAAATTCCCAAGTGTTTGAGCACATTTCATCCCAATCACCCCCCTGCCATGTGTGTGACAGCCCAGCAGCACCGAGTCCAGCTCTTCCTCCAGGAAATTTGTTTCATAAATAACTTTAGAACATAAGGACATTAAAATCATTGGTGTTTACATGAAAAGTAATTGAATATCAATCAAAACACACTGGCAACCTCCTGACAGCTCCAGTTCTGCTGTAATTCATTGAATTAATCAAGGCTTGACACTGTGATGTGTTATTGCAAGGGCTGAGGAAGGAGCAGGAAATTACAAAGTCAAGAAAAAAAAAAACAATTTTTTTTTTTATTTACTTCACTGCATGTGAAACTTTCCAGTGGAGGAGAAAAAGGCCATGAAAATGCTGCCATAGCTCAGGCTCAGCTAATCTATATTTTAGCCAAAAAATCCACTAAAACTATGGTGAAAGGATTGCATCAGGCACGTCTTGACTCAATCAAAACAAAAATGACATCACGGCACCTGCACAACCTTAGAGCACACCTGTACCACCTCCTCGAATCCTTGATGTGTCCCTCATTCCTTTATGAGGGGAAAGACCAAATTAACTGTATTATTTTAATCTTCCTCTGTTTCTGAATGGACAATTAGCAAGAGAATCCAGTGCCTCCAGTGCTGCAGACTGAAATCATCTCTTTTCGCTGGCTACAGGAAAACTTTGAAAGACACAACCAGGACAAGGTTTGCACGAATTCTAACAAACACCACTCGTGTTTGATCAGCCACCGTGGCTCTTTTGGAGTATTTCAGCCCCAGAACATCCACATTTTAAACCCCACTCTGAGCAGCACAATGTGGAGGTGATCACCGAGTTTCTGCTTCATCCCTAAACCATCGTGGCACAGAGCAGGGGGTGTGGGCAAGTGTTCACCTGTGGGCAGGGATTCACAGGCTTTCTTCTGCACAGTAAAGCAAAATTAGCTAAAACTGGTTTTTGTATACCAGCAAGATAACACCCTGACTCCTGTCACCTCTAATCCCCCAAGAGATTCCCCAGCATCAGCTGGTGGAGCTGCTCCAGGAATTCTTGCTGCAGGATCCAACTCCAGGCACTGGATCCTGTGCTCACCAACAACCGCGGAGCCCAAGAAGCCTTTGGAAGCACAGTGACACATTCCATCATGCAAATGTGTGTTCAGTGCACTCTACAACCTGTCCCTAAAATAAATGGGTCACTTAGGAGTACAAATAGGCACCTACATAATCAAAATCATCTTCATTGCAGCAGTTTAGAGACGTGCAAACACCACAGAGGATGTTTCCCTTCCGAGGCTGCTCATGCTGTGAAGACGAAGTGCTGAGAAAAAGCTCTGCTGTAGCGAGCACTGGCAGAAAACCACAGGATATTCTTCCCCACTTCACCTCCCCTCTGCTTTTGTAGCACAAACAAATCAGATGAACCCAGAGCCACCTGCTGAAAAGGTGCCAGCAGCTCGGGGAGGAGGAGGGGGATTCTGCCATGGGATCTTTCCTCTCCAAATGACCTTCCTGAGAAATGCTGACGCTCCCAGCAGCTCCAGCCCCGTGCTCTCCTTGCTGTTTTCTGACACTTTGCAGCTAGAGAAAGAGGAAAAAACAGCCAAGCAGGTCTCAATTTCTGAAAAGGAGAGGATTTTAAGACCACTTCAGCTGGCAAAGTGCCACAGTTGCTCAGGAAAAGAAGAAAGGATATTTTAAACCTCACACTCTATTCCCTGGCTACAGCAAGGAATATAAATACCTTCTCCTCAAGGGTTCTGGCAGAAGATATTATTTTACTCCACTTGGATTTGTTTTTAAAAAATGAGCTCAGCGAGCAGATGTTGAGTTTGCCCCAGTGGAAAATGAAGTCTGCTTTTTATCCACACAACAACTCCAGGCACTCTAAAATCAGAGCTGACAAAGCTCCCCTGAAGTTCCGTGCTCTGCTCTTCACTGCCTTTTGTTGCACCCATCATTACGATCCAAATTAGATTTTTCCAGTCCTCCTCTCCCATTTGCTCATCCAGGTGGAAACACCACGTGCCTGATTTTTAAACGTGCTCTTTCCCCTCTTTATTAGAAACAGTGAATTTTATACTCAAAAGAGTAAGAAAAAAAAATCTGCAATAGGTTTTCAATTGAGTGGAAATAATTTGTTCTGCAGTCCTGAACTGGTTTCCAGAAAGTGTCCTGCTTTGATCTCATGAAATGTTGAAATTGTGGACAAGTCAGAAAGCAAATATTTAGAGCAAATAGTCCATTTAAATAAGATACTTAGGGAGCTGTGAACTATAACTTGGGGAAGAACTTTCTGGCTGGGAAATGGCAACGCCAGCACTGGGACAGGAGGGAGGGGGCCCTCAGGCAATCCATCAATGCCGGATTTCCCCTTCTCCTCCAGGCAGGAGCCTGGAAAAGCAGCGATAACCACGGCACTTCCCAGCCCATCCTGTGCCTCCTCTGCCTGTGTTTTCCGAGGCTTTGCAGCACCAGGATTTTGGAGGCAGAAATTCAGGAGATGTTCTGCTCTGGAAGGATATTCCAGACCAAAATCTTCTCATGTGCTTGCCTCCCACTGCAATTAACTGCATTCAGTGCCCCAGATGGGTTTTTCCTCTTGCTATTCTCACATTAAATATCCAGATCTTGAGGTCCCTTTTAATACCCTAAATTAAAAGCCACACTAGCAAATCTTCCCATCACTGGGGGTAAAACAGTCACAGGCAGGGCAGTGCTCCACACACCGTGACTGGATCCAGACCCTGATTTCTTGCGAGTTCAGCTTAGTGCTCAGTGGACTCAGGGTAAATCAGATTGGACATTGTTAATGGGGTCTCAGATTCGAGTTAAAACATCCACCTGCACATCATTTAGAGATCTCTGCTGCACCAAGCATCAAACAGCAGCAGAGAAAGGCTGAGGCAGAACCTTGAACTGGTAAAAGGCAGAGAACAGGGCACAGAAGGTGTTTTCAGGAACTTGTTCTCATCTCCAGCTCACACACAGGCAGGGCAATGATATTTAATGCTCAAACCTCAATAATATGTTCAGCAGCAATTCCTAAAAGAAGAAATGGCTTTTTCTGCAGCAACAATAAAGCCAGCTGCCTTGGGCAAGAGGAAATAAAATGTTTTTGTTCATCTAAAATACGAGCTGTGAAAATAAACAGTTCTTCCATACAGAAATGTCATTCAGATGAAACCCTGCACTTTCCTTTTGATAGGATATTGGACATTGCCCTGTCACCGTGTGAGCTCCCTGCCCAGCTCCCCTTGCCCTACAGACACCTCTTGGTTACACACATTTTGTTTTATTAGTCCTCACATGCAACGTGAATCTATTCCCGTGTAATTAATTACTGCTACATATTTGCACAGCCCCAGAGTCTCCTCAGGGGAAAGGCTCTACTACATATTTAAGAAGTAAATTTATGTGTGCTTATGTAGATGGACCCTCTGGAATAATTTCTGTTTTGCTGGAATGATTTCTCAGTCAAACACCTCTGAGTGGATTTTTTTTTTCCAATGCAGGAACAACAATATCCACAAAGTCAGACACACTGAGAAATAAACCCAAAATAACATGATATTTCTTGAGAGCTCAAAGAGCAACGCTGCCTTCAGGTATTCAGCACTAAAATAGGAATCAATCAGATCCATCCTTTTAATCTACTTCCCAAAAGTTGGAGCAGGTTGTTGGTTTGCCTGCTTTGAGCAATGAGGCTCCAGCACCTCCAGAGTGAGAGAGCTTCAAGATAAGGGGCCTTCCTTTACTCTCACTGCTCTAATCTTGCAGACAGAATTATTCAGACTCCTGCCCTGACTCCAGGCACACCGAAATTAGCGCAGGCTTTTCTCTGGCTGCAGACCAGGCTGCTAAACTCGCCTGTCTCCCTGCACAGTGGCTGCCTAAGGAGTGGAACTAATACAGTTTAAGGGTGCATAATTCCCATTCATGTCAGAAAGGATGGGATTTCTATGGAGATCAACATCTCCTGATTGCCTGGCTAATCACTGCCTTCCCACTGCAGAGGCAAGGGAAATAAATATTTTTCCTGGGAGTGAATAAATTCAAATGTGACAGCTGAAGTGATAGAAGTTAATGGGGAGAGCAGCATTTCAGTGGAGGGGTGATGCTGAGGACCTCAGATCCTGCTGGATTCAGGAGCAACATTTCCAGATGGGAGTTAAAAGTTTGATTGAGGCAACATTATAAATTATTTTTAAAATAGGTTTTACCTCTGTCCAGGAGCAGCAGGAGTGGAACAGCTCTGCGGAGGGTGAGGGGTGGGAGCACAAAGGGACAACACAGCAGCACCTTCACCTGCACAGGGATCCCCAAACAGCTCCAGCAACAACCCAGAAGGGCAGCAGCACCTGAGATCCAGAGGCAGAGGGGGCTGAGCAAAGAGCTGCCCACAACAGGCAGAAAACCTCCTGGAAAGCTCAGGGTCTGCCCTAAATGTGGCTGTGGGGCCCGGGGTGGGTGGGCAGCCCAGCTGATCCTGACCAGGGCAATGAGAGCTCCACCTGCACAGGGTGAGAGCCTTGATCTGCATTGCTTTTACTGAAGTTCTGACCCTTAATTAAAGACAAAAATTTAAAAAATAACACAACCTTTTTATGATGGAGTATTTCAATACCCTCAAACATTTACTCTCTTTATTATCTTTGAAATAATTCCTTTTTTCTCAACATTTTCATGCTTGATAGTTCCCTTAAAAACAGATCCAGCATTTCCACAAAATATCCTGGCAGCACCCAGAAAAGGCAAACAGCCCCTGCATGAACCCAAACTGGGTCTCATTTCTGAGTCCCATGTGTCTGCCAGTGCTAAGGGAGGCCATAAATATCCAGCACATTTCTGAGGACACCCAGGACAGTTTTGGGACCTGGCAGGTCTCCATAACTCACCCTCCACAAAACACCTCCCTGATGCCACCAGGTTTGTTCCAGTAGGGCTGAACAGGAGCAGGAGGCACTTTCTGAGAGCAACAGCTTCAAAATGTCAGGGGAAAAGTCGGGCTGGAGTTGTTAAAATCCAATCCCGAGCTCTGAGGACACTTCACCAAACCTGGGGGACAAGGGACTGCCCTACCCAGAGCATCCCCGCACTGAGAGGAACAGGTTACCCTGAAACCAACCAAAATTGAAAGGAAGAAAGGGGAAAATCTTGCTTGGAATGACAAAGATCTCTGTAAGGAGCAGGGCTTTGGCTCGGCTCCATCCTCACCGCAGTCCTCAGGGTCCCAGGCTGCTGTGGTGCAGAATGGAACAGTCAGCACCTCCTGCCTTGCTCCGAGGTGATGCAGGGAATTTCACCATCTGCTGCCATTGCTTGGAGCTCACAGGAAAGGGATCAGCAACAGGAGGGATATCTGGGCAAGCGATTCTGCACCTCGCATCTTGGGAAAATAAATTTGTGTGCATTGGCAGGACAGTCTGGGGTTTATTCTTCTGATTAGGGCTATACTGCCCTCCAAACTCTGCTTTGCAGAAGTCTTTGAATGGTTCCATAATGGAAGACAAGTGGAGAGTGGATGGTGAGAAGTGTTCCAACATAACCCCTAAACAGACCAGGCAGGTGGGAGCCTTACCAGAGAGATCTCTCATTTTAAGCCCCAGTTTCAAAGCTTTAAACAGTTGTCTCACCTTGGTTAATCAGAGAATCAGAATCATCTGCTTTTATTTTTCTGTCCCAGCATGTTGGGTTTTTATTTTTTTTTTAATTTCCTGTTTGCAGTAACAATTTAACATCTGTTTGAACCACAGTTACATCCCGCTACCAAGAATAATTGAAGTAGCAGCTGATTTTAGGTAGTCAGCAGTTTGCTGGCTCGAGAGCAGTATCTCAGCACACCTTCTGCTTGGATCTCATGGTTTCACTGCAGAGCAAAGAGTCAGGAATATTGGATCTACAAGCACAGGTGTTATTAAATCATTGGCACTCTGCAGATTTCCATGGCTTACATTGCTTTTCATTCCTTTGGCTAAATTGCCTCATTCCATGTTTGAGCATGGGCAAAAACAAAGTGCACACTATGGGCACAGCAGAGACCAGGAGTGTTTAATTCAAATATATTAAATTCCCTGTGTGGTATTTACAAACCTTTATTCCATTTCTTCTCTCCAGGCTGGGTCCCCCCCAGGTCCCTCATCCACTCCTCACAGGACTCACAAATCTCATTTATTTAAAATAATGAACAAAAGTGCAAAACACAGATATCTGCACAGTCCATTCAGGCAGCAAAATCCGGGATGTTCCTGCCTGTCCTGCACCATGGGAATGACTAAAGGCTCTCATCAGGAATGGCACAAATACCTGTAGAGGCAGAGATGGTTTACAGCCAGCACTGCTCGGGCTGACAGCTCAGAATTCCCTCCGGGTGCCTCCCTGACGGAATGAATCCTATCTTCCATCTCTGCTGCGAGGAGAGGAAATGGATGTTTAAGTTATCAGCGAGTTCTGCGGGCTTTCACAGTCACTGGGAGTGAAATAACGTGAGGAACTGGCTGTGCTGGTTCCAGCAGCTCGCAGGCAGCACAGGGCAGTGCAGCCAATTCCCTGAAATCCAGACCCTGAGGAACTCGGAGTGCTCCTGGATGTTCATCCCCGCTGGGCTCCTGCAAGGTCCCCACGGAGCAGCAGCACTGGAGAAGCCTCTGGCAGAAGATCCCCTCACCAGGAGGTTGCACTGGGTTTTAAATGATTTAATCTCTGCAAAAGGCCTGAGCGTTGGGCAGAGGGGATGAAATGCACCCGTGGTACCGCAGCCTTTCCAAACGGGATGCCACGAGGAGCAACATGCTATCAGAGGAGTCAGGAGATCAGTGTTGGCTGGGGGCTGCTGGAAGGAGCCAGCAGGATCTAAAGCTTTCCACCCGGAGTGGAAATTGTAAAAGATCACTTTTGCGTTGCCTCGCTGCTGCCAGAGAAAAAACTCTTTGCTAAGAGAAATACAGCACAAGGCAAACATCCCCAACACAGAGACACCAGCTGGGGCTCACCCCCAGGGAACAGCAGGAATTTCCAAACTGCTGTGCTTTGGTTTGGCTCTGTGCCATGCAGACCAGTGTTTGCTGAAATCCAAGGGATTCACCCAAACCTGGGGCAAAAGGTTCAGATCTGAGGCTCTGGTTTTGAACATGCCAGAGGTAAGAAGCTGTTGTTTAAGAAAGAGAGAATTTGGGCTCTGAGGTAAAATTAATGAAGACTCCTGTTCACACCAGTCCTCAGGCAGTGCTGGGAGGACAAGGCCAAGGTTTCCCTCAGAATTCTCTGGGTGCCAGGAAGGAGGGAAGCAGGAAATCGCCGCATCTTGGGAAAGGGATGTTTTCTGACACTGTGAGCTTGTGCACATCCCAGGGTACGAGTTGTATCTGGCACAACCGGTCTGTTATGACAGAGGTTTTTTCTTTCTTCTCACACGTGCAGCTAAAAGCTGCATTGCAGGAATTACACATCCCTGGCATGTCTGTGCTCTGTCCTGCTTCCCACAATTTCTCCTGCTCCGAGGAGAGTGGCAGCTGTAGCTCTGCCCGCCTGGCAGCCCTGACAAGGACAGGGAAAGCACTCTGGGCTCCAAAGAAAATGGGTATTTAATTAAAGCAACAATAAAGCCCTTCCTTGCAGCGGCCAGATGGGGCCCAGCACCGTATTTCTCCTCATTCCCTAAATCATCTTCTGGAGAGGGAGGGAGGAAGATTGAGCACAGCTTTACATCCCACATAAATCGCAGGGAGCACCTCCCCAGGGCTCAGCAAGTGAATTATCAGGTGGGAGCTCCCCAGCACCTGCCTGACCCTGCATGGATCTTCCAGCAAAAGGGGAATTCATGTCTCAGTCCTTCCCTCTGTAGAAAACCTCTGGAATTTTGTGGGAAGTTGATCTCTGAGCCCACGGCAAACTCAGCTGCAGATGACAGTCAGTGTGTTTGAACAGCGAGGTGCTCTGCCCTGAAAAACCTTTTATTTGGGTATTAAAAGAGTGCTGAGATGTGTCTAAAATCTCTTTTCCATGTTGGGAGTCAGTCAGATGAGTCCTTAGGAGCTGGTTCCTGGAGCCTTTTCTGCAGGAACAACCCAATGTGAGGCATTTATTAACGGCTTTCAAATGAGCTTTCAGCTCCCCTTTAGCCTGGACTTCAGAACCATTCTGAAATTAAATATAACGAAGCAGACAGCTGGAAAAATAGACCATATTAATACTAATAAAACCCCTAATAGACACCAGACTGCGAGGCCATTAAAATTCCAGGCATGGGCGGGAGAGCAGGATGCAAAATTCGGAGACAACAACGAGGAAAAAGCAACTCACAGCAATTTTGAGGAGAATCTGATGTGATTTTAGGAACATCAGCTGCTTCTGCCTTGGTGGTTGTTCACAGACTCTGTTGTGACCCCCTGCACAGCAGAAATGGAATATCATGAAAGATAAGGAACATAAATCAGCAATCAACTCCTTCATCAGTAACAGCTGAATGAAAGGTTTAGTTCCACACCATTTAAATTGCACCTTAATCCAAAACTTGAGTGAAACTCGCACCCTAAAGTGCTTTATCCAGTCATCCCAAAGTACAGACAATATCTGATTAGAAGCTGGAATTTGATAAAGGCATGATTTTAAATAGTTCATATAAACAGCATGTCCACCTCTGTGGTGGAGAATGGCAGGTTTGTGAAGCTCCCAGCAGAATATAAAAGTGTAGGACACAAGGTTGGGGAAAGTCAGCCCAGAAATCTGAGAGACAAAACTGAGGCAGTTGCCAGATTTTAACTGTGGCCTGGGTGCAATTCTCCAAAAAAAAACCCTAATCAAAGCATCTTAATGAGCACAGGTAATTAAATCTCCTTTTTATGTGTCCTTTAACACATAATTTGTCCAGTAGGACCAGATACTTCCCTGCACTGTTTTATGTGGTCCTTATCCCATTGTTTGTGAAAATGCAGGACTTTTACTGCAGGATCGTCCTGGGGACTGCAGGTGTGTCATTCCCATCGTTAGGATGTGGAAAATTGAGTGCCACAGAACCATGGAATGGTTTGGGTGGGAAGGGACCTTAAAGATGACCCAGTGCCACCCCTGCCATGGGCAGGGACACCTCCCACAGTCCCAGCCTGGCCTTGCACACTTCCAGGGCTGGGGCGGCAAAGAGCGAAGGGGAAAATGAAATCCAGGTTGGAAACAGCACCTGGAAAACCGGGCCCATGTGGACACTGTGGATTCCCCACCTGAGCACGTGAAACCCCTCGCACACCACACGATCCCTTCGGGAACAGCCCGGGCGCTGCCTCTGTCCCCAGCCGTGCTGCAGCCAGGGCAGCACAGGGGGATGCTGGAAGGCTCCACAAAGCAGGGACACACCCAGCGTGAAACATCGTGCGGGTTTTCTGTCCGAGGCGCAGTCCCGGGGCAGTCCCGAGAGGAGGGAGCGGCCCCGGCTGCGGGTCCCGTTCCCAGGACAAGGCTGGCATCCCGCGGCCGCCGCCGGCATCGCGCCCGCCGAGCCACGAGCGCTCCCAGCTACTCCTCATCGTTCCCTGCCCGTATTTTCTCACATCCTGCGGCTGGAAAGCAAAAAATTCATTTCACCAGCGCGAAAAAACTAAGGGGTTTTTTTTGTGACGGCTTAGAGCGGATGAGCCCCTCCATCCTTTTACCTGCGAGATTCCCAGACTGTGAGCCCCTCCATCCTTTTACCTGCGAGATTCCCGTGAGCCCCTCCATCCTTTTACCTGCGAGATTCCCAGAGTGTGAGCCCCTCCATCCTTTAACCTGCAAGATTCCCAGACTGAGCCCCTCCATCCTTTTACCTGCGAGATTCCCAGAGTGTGAGCCCCTCCATCCTTTTACCTGCAAGATTCCCAGAGTGTGAGCCCCTCCATCCTTTTACCTGCAAGATTCCCAGAGTGTGAGCCCCTCCATCCTTTTACCTGCAAGATTCCCAGACTGAGCCCCTCCATCCTTTTACCTGCGAGATTCCCAGAGTGTGAGCCCCTCCATCCTTTTACCTGCAAGATTCCCAGAGTGTGAGCCCCTCCATCCTTTTACCTGCGAGATTCCCAGACTGTGAGCCCCTCCATCCTTTAACCTGCAAGATTCCCAGAGTGTGAGCCCCTCCATCCTTTTACCTGCGAGATTCCCAGAGTGTTTAAAAGCTGGGAAAACTCTCATGGACGAACCAACCACCCTGAATGCCTCAGCACCTAACTCCCTACATATGGATTGTCAAGAAACAGAACCCACAGGCAGGAAATACTAAAGAGAAAGCAACAACAACAAACTTTTCCCTGGCATTTGTAAATCCACGCAGGAAGTGTGGAGCAATCAACAGAGCCGAGGCCCGGCTTCTAATGAGAGCCTTGTGCTTGAAAACAGCTTTTCTTTAAACACTACAGGGGCTCGTGGCAGTGGCAGAATATTCCCTAAAAATCAGAGAATGCTTCATTAGTGTTCATGGAAACAGAAGATCAGTCTGCCCTTGTGAGAGTTAATGAGTACACAGAGATTTCACATCCTGCCCCCTGATCTCAGCGCCTGAGGCTGCGGGGTTGTTATGCACTGCCCACAATTGCTCAGCAACAGGGCTCAGATACAACTCTCACTGAATTAATTTTGTCTCTGTGATTACTGAAATTAATGCCAGTCTGGCTGCAAGTCACAGGCTTCAAGAGATGCTCACCTACTTAAATATTAATGGTGCTTTTCTGCTGTAAGGTGTAAGGGAAAGGAAAGCTAAACACTCACAATTATAGGAATAAGCATTGACAGCAGTGCAAGCTGGAAAAATAAAGGTGTTTCACTCAGACAAGTGCTAAACCAACCCACTTCAATCACTGCCTTCCCTCAAGGAGGCAAAAATTGCTTTATTAAATCTTGGTCAAGCAAAAAAATGGAAGATCTCCTTTATTTAAGAAAAAAAAAGGCTTGAACTATGATAAAAATACCTCGACGTGTTGAGCGACTTTTAGCAAGCCCTGGTGCAACTCCATGTCCCTTGGTCCCTTTAAATGGAGATGGAGGTGATGTGACCCATCCCATTTCTCCCAGCAGCACCAGGATTTATTTCCAGCAGTTGTGTTGCCCTCTGTGCTGTTTAAATCACGCCACTCGCATTTTGTTACCTGCAATAAAAACATCTACGGAAAAGAAATGTAATGGGAAGTCTTGATATTAGATCTGTATTTTTCTTCTCTAATGTATTTGATTCCAAGATTTTAGGATCACTACCCACTGAGTTCTGCTGCAATCTGGATCCTCTCCCTCTACCCACTGTGCTATTCCAGTTTGCTGGTTCAGACCTGCTCAAAAAATGGAATAACATCTTAGCATGGATCTCCAAAGTGGGGTGAGCAGCTCCACACCTCCCCTCTGATCCCTTTTTCTTCTTCCCCTAATACATAACCTTCTGTCTCCACTATTCTGACCTGCAGGGTGGATTTTGTGGGATGAAAGGGTGCAAGGGTTTGGCATTTCCGTGAGGTGTTCAAGAAAGAACAAGGCTGAAGGATATAAAAAAGGCTGTGCTGGAATGCGGTGGAGCAATTGAAACCAGCCTGTAAATTGTTTTTTATTCTCCTTTTTACACAGAGCCCAAGCTCAAAACCCCTCTGTGAGAGGCTGTTATTGTGGAGGGTCCATGTGCAGGGCAGAAAACGGAGACAAGGAGTTCTCAAGGATCCATGGGCAGCACCTGGCAGCCAGCTCCAAACACAGGCAGCCCTTGCCACGAAGCCATTCACTCCAGGAGCAGCAAATTCCCTCACTCCTTCAGCCTCCTGAGTCAGCAGTGATGCAAAGGTAACTCCATGTGCTGGCACCAAAAATTAAACCAAAGCAGCTCCTCGATCCTGTGTCACACACCCCCAGTAACTCAAAGCAAAGTGGATTCCAGGCTGCTTTCCCAGCCTTGCCAGGCAGTTTCACTGGAAAGAATAATCTCAGAGCTGGTTGATTTAACGACCCTTCATTTAAAGGCCAAGGTTAGAGTGGCTTTTTTTTGTCTTCTTTGTAATAGGAGTGTTCAGCCAGAGATAGCTGTGTTCTATCAATCACTGCATGAGTGAAAGGTGAATAAAAGCATTTACTGAACTGTCATATCCCTGATAAAACAACAGCTGCTGCCAGCTCGGGAGGGAGTACATTAGCAGAAGTAAACCTGGGAGATAAAGAGCTATTAGTCACAACATGCCTTTCAATCGCTGTTTGTGTGAGCAGTTCAGCTCTGGAATGAACATAATCCTTATTTACAATAAATTAAGCTTATCTTTGCACTGTGGGGTACCTTCCACAACGATGGCAGATTGATTTTATTTCCTTCAGAAACAAATTTACCTTCACCACAGCCAGGGTTTGGCTTCCCTGAGAGCCTCCCTCCCCTCCAGCTCTGTTCCTACAACACTCCTGCACGTGGAAATCCAACATTTACCTTTTGCTGTTTTTAACTCAAAGCCCCAGACCACGATTCTGTCCTAGAAGAAAATTAGCTTGTGCTAATTGAAGGACAAAAAACACTGCACCACTAATTAAGTGGGACTTTGTTTTTATTTTCAATGTTTACAGAGATGGAAATAAATACAGGAAAGAGGAGATTCTTTTAAAAGAAATCAATCAAGTCTTCAAACAGGAAAAATTGTATCCAAGAGCTGCTTCAAACTGGCCACCATTCCAGAGATCAGGAACAGGGTAACAACAATGGGAGCAATTAAAGGTAAGCACTGCCACAAACCAGGGTGCCACAGCGGTGAACACACAGCTGCCAGGAGACAAAACAACCACACTACAGCAGGAGCCTCACATATTTACAACAATCCTATCATACAGAACCAGTGGGAAGCGTTTAGGGAGTGATTTCTCCTCTGTCCAGCTGTAAGATATAAAAGATACACGAGAGGGTTTGGTTCCTCTCTCCAATATCCACGGAAGAGTTTCCGCTTTGGGCAAAGTTTTAAAAAATCCTTTGTATTGCGAGAATTTTTCATCCAACCTGAACTTGTCTGTGTTTCCATCCTTGCTTGTCATCATCACTGTCATCCACTGGGGCAGTTGGTCAGAAGACAAAGAGTTTGTAAAGTTCTTCCCAGATCTTTATCGATGCTCTGACCTGTAGGTTGGAAAAGTGTCCGTGCGGTGGAGCTTCACCGGGCTGGAAACGTCTTCATGGAGCCAGATGGGAAAAACAGAACAGCCCCAGTTACACACAGGCACCTCAGTCAGTGATTTACATATGGGAATAGGGGAACTACAGATTAATTAATTAAATCTATCCCTGCTTCATCTGCTGCTCCAGCCCAGAAATACCCATGCAGATTTTCTTTACCTTCAGAACAGAAACTTGTACAAAGCGAATTAATTTTTTCAAAGTTCTGACTTTCATTTAAAATGTAAAATGCTCTTTTAGGTCCCTTTTTCCCAAGTTCTGACTTTCATTTTAAATGTAAAAATGCTCTTTTAGGTCCCTTTTTCCCAGTCTAACAAGCAAGATAGTTTTCTAAATACAAAACAAGTGGTTTGTACCCATGCAGCCAATTTATCTCATGCCAGCTCCATGCTGAATTCCTGAATTCAGCCCTGGTTTAATAAAGGGCTCCGTGGAAGGGCACAGTAAGGCCAATGCACAGACTGTGCCACCAGCAGCTCCTCCTCCCATGCCCTCATCCATGGAACAACTCTGACCAGGCATGGAACTGCTGCTTTCATCCTTCATCCCTCCTCTGGATGGAGTTTCCGTGTGCTGCCTGCCCCCTCTAGCGTTGGAAAGAAAGAACCAGGAAAAATATCTCCTTTAAGGCTTTTTTTTTCTGGTTGGGGTTTTTAATTCTGAAAACAAACACGACTCCACGGTGCTGACCTTGGCCCAGCTCCTCTGAGGTCTGAGCATCTCCTGCTCCAGGTGGGGCAACCAGCACAGCGCTGCTGCACGGTCAGGTGCTGCAGTTCCCCCTCTCTCGGGAGCCCGGAGTTCAGATTTGAACCCTCTGAGATACCCAGGGGCAGAGCTGCTCCCCCAGAGCCATCCTCCTCCTGTGGGATCTCTCCCACACCCAGCCAGGCGCTCAGGAACCACTGGATGTCCCTTGGAGAGCACAGAGGGAGCGCTGGGTGCAAGGAGCTGCTCCTGGAGCATCCCTCCCTCTCTGCATCCTGGAGCTGCTTGGGCACAGGGACGGAGCCGTGCTGCCCCGGGATTCTCTGGAGCTGGAGGAGACACCTGCCTGCCCTCAGGCCAGGCTGCAACGCCTGGAAACAGACTTCCAGGATTATCATGGCCATTTCTTTTTAATTCTGCTCACTCAGCTGGTCTGGGGCATGTGGTTGTTTTGGGTGAATTTTAACAAGCACACGAAATTACAAATGAAGGCTGCACCGTTCTCAGTACGAGGCAGCCATCCAGAGGGAGGGGATGTGCTTTAAAGGTTGTTTGAAAGTGCTTTAAAGCCTGGCAAGAAAAGCCATTAAGAGTTTGGCAGCAGGTGTCCCCCGAGCCTCCTCTGCTCCAGGAGAAACACCCCCCGCTCCTCACAGGATTTGTGCTCCAGACCCTTCCCCAGCCTCGGTGCCCTCGCTCCAGCACCTCGACATCCCTCCTGAGCTGGGGACACAGCACCCCAAGCGCAGCCCAGCAGGGGAGCTATCCCCTCCCTGGGGCTGGCCACACCATGCTGGCACACCCCTGTGCCGAGCTGTCCGTCCCAAACAGGACATGCCCCTGTCCCCAGCGAGGCTGAGCGTCCCCTCCGGGGAGGCGGCAGGGCAGTGCCCCTTACCTGGCAGGCCGAGGAGCTGCCCGGTGCTGTGCTGCCGGGTGATGTGGTGCCAGTAGGCGCTGCGGGGCAGGGGCACCACGGTGCCCAGCGACACCGCCCGCTCGCTCATCTTCAGCTGCAAGGCAGGACAGCAGGTCAGGGACAGGCTGCAACAGCGTCTGGGACAGCACAACCACTGCAAGAACTGGTACCGAGGCGGCCTGAACTCCCCCTGCCCCGGTTAGTCTGCATGGGCACAGAGCTCGGGGTTAGGGCACACGGCTCTGGGTCAGGAGGGCACAGCTCCAGTTAGGAGGGCACACTGCTCTGGGCCAGGAGGGCACACAGCTCTGGGTCAGGTCACACAGCTCTGGGTCAGGAGGGCACAGCTCCAGTTAGGAGGGCACACAGCTCTGGGTTAGGAGGGCACAGCTCCAGTTAGGAGGGCACACTGCTCTGGGTCAGGTCCCACTGCTCTGGGTCAGGAGGGCACACAGCTCCAGTTAGGAGGGCACACTGCTCTGGGTCAGGTCCCACTGCTCTGGGTCAGGAGGGCACACAGCTCCAGTTAGGAGGGCACACTGCTCTGGGTCAGGTCCACTGCTCTGGGTTAGGAGGGCACACAGCTCCAGTTAGGAGGGCACACGGCTCTGGGTTAGGTCCCACTGCTGCTGCTCCAGCTCCCCTTGGTGCTGCCCTGCTCCTGGGCAAGCGCAGCTGCCCCCGAGGGCAGTCCTAACTCAAGCAGCTGGAACAGAAAGCGGGGGTGAGCAGCAGGCAGGGCAGTGCTGGGACCCTCCCCTGCCACCAGAGGGGTTGCCCAGCTACACCTGCAACTTCCCAGAGCCAGAGCCAGCTCGGCACACGGAGAACCTCACTGGGTGTGTTCCACAAGTCGTTCTCATTAATTTTGAAGCATTTTCTATTCACCTCCCTCCCCTAGAGCCCAGGAACATTTCCAGCTGATGGCACAGGAGTGCAGCAGGAGAACTGCATCCTCCATCCAGACTCCCTGAAGGAACACACCCAGCCGTGCTGGGAGGAGAGCACAGGGGCTGCACTGCCCTGCTGGGAGCCCCATCCCACACTGCCCCTTCATGCAGGGCCCTCAGCTCCATTTCCTTGCACAGCCACAGCCCCTGGTTATCGACATTACACTTAACACGTGAGAGCTGACTGCTTTAAGGCACTTTTTCTTCCCTTAATTCAGTAATGTGCAAGCTGGTAGAAGTACTTGGATTTTATCATCAGCTTCACAGTGCAGCTAAAACTCTCCTCCCAAAGCTCAGGGAAACATCAGTGCAAACACACCACGGCTTCCCTAGACTTTTCTAATTTATGAAGACAGCTTTTTACAAAAGAGTAAGCTTTGCATTTTGGTTTCACAAAACCAGAGGTGAAAGAACCTTTTACAAGAAAATCAGTGTATTTTGGAGCAAAACCCAACAGCAAACATGGAAAAGGAAAGAGACATTTATTGAGAGGTGCCTTCAACCTCCTCTCTGTGCAGGGACACCTGTGATGGGAAAGTAAAAAACTGAAATTTGGTTTAATAAAAAAACTTCCGTTCAAAACTAAAGCAAACCAAAGCCAGCTCAAGTCCTGCCCTGACAGGAGCCACCTCCACATCAGCTGGATGTGAATCACTGCCCCAGGCAAGGTCCCACCTACACCAGACTGATCAGAGAGCTCCAGCCCTCTGCAGTGTCACCACACACCTCAGCACCATGGAAACAAACACGGGATCTTTTCCAGGGAGTGCCAACCAGCAGAGCACTGTGGGGAGGCCATGCTCAGCTGCAGGTATTCCTGGAGGTTTCATTCACTGGGGAGCTGGACAGCGAGCTGGGGCAGTTTGAGAATGGTTCTGCTGTCAGCAGGAGTGCAAAAACCAACAGGTTGTGTTGGGGGAAAAACCCCAGAGACACAGCCAGAGCAAGGCTAAACAGAGCCACAGAGAAGGCCCTGAGGAGATGCCCCCCTGAACTCAATCAGCAGGGGAAAAAGCTGAAAAAAACCACAGCTGAGGATAAAAATTAGAATGTTCTGTCCTGAATACACAACGTTTCATCAAAGCACCTCGGACTGCGAGCACAGGAGGCTCTAATGGTGACGGATTTCATTTCCACAATTAACCTCCTATGGCAGCAGGAGGAGGAGGCACAACTCGCTCACCCCCAGCTCCATCCCACAGCAGCACCTGGCACTGACATGGAAAATGAGCCCCTGCACACTGAAGTTCTCTCAGATTGGTTGTGACCATGGCTCCAAAAGGAAAGAAAAGAAAGATGATTGAAGATTTCTTAGGTTTGGTTTCAAAATCAAACCTGAATAGGTCTTTGCTTTCCATTCTCTGGCAATGTGAAAGTGAAAGGAGAGAAACCTGCAGGAGAAGAGCCCCCAATGACCAGAGTGGATTAATGCATCACTAAACAAAGGCAGCTCGCTCTTCCCTTTCAAAGAGAACAGGGAGGAGCTGTGGATTCACTGAAAACAAGTTGTGGAAGTGCCCCAGCCGTGCTCAGAGCTCTCTTTCAGCACCTCAGCAGCACAGCCAGGGTGAGGCTCCAGAGGTGCCAGACATGTCAGAGCACTCCTTGCCAGCTTTACTCCAGTCCATCACCATGGGATATTCAACTCCCTTTTCCCCTTTCTCTCTTTCTTTTCTCCTTTTCCTTGCACAGGAGCCCTCAGGTGCTTTAATCAAACCTTCCCCTCAGCCTTGGATAATCCCCCCATGGATGTGGCAGTGGTCAGGATGCCAGGAGCCAAGAGAAAACACTCACTACGGATTTCATTTCTCACCAGCACATCTCCTACCTTCTTCCTTTACCTGCCCTTTCTGTAGGTAACAGCTCAAGCTTCACTAATACAAAAATTCACACAGGGTAAGGAATTCTTGGAGACAGAAACAATACAGAGAGCTTAGAAAAAAGTGCAAAAATCTGGAATGAAGCCCTCAGTGAGGTGTTCAAAAGCAGCAGAAAAATACAGGGGAAATCAAATCAATCTGAACAAAGAGGTGCTCAGCAAATATTCTGTGATCAGCAGAAAAAGCTACCTGATACAACAGAGCTCTGCCTGAACATCTAAACCTGAATATCCTCGGGCCCCAGAGAAGACACAGAGCCCTACTGAGTATCTCAACCATTTCTGTGACAGACCTGGGGAACTCATATCCAAGGACACATGGACTCAGCTGAAGCAATTGTATTCTGCTACCAAACTCCAAGACTTTCAGTTGATCAGGAATATGCTGTTACCCCTCCCTTGGCACTGCAAGGGCTATAAAATTAGATTTAGGGGTTGTGGTGGGACACAGAGTTTGTGAAAAAGCTTTTTTAGAGGTTGTGCAGCTGCTGCCTATTGAAATCTACAGCAACTCTGCATCTGCTGAGTCTATGGGCACTTGTGAGATGGAAATTTTACATCATCTATTAAAGATGTTGTTCCAGAAATGCAAAGCCAACAAACTCGAAATTGCCTGTGAACCTATTCACTGTTGTTTCAGAACTGATCCCTGCTTTCTGAACATGAAATTGTTCTCTCAACAGGTTCCTCCATCCCTTCTGACCCTGCTGGGCCACAAATGTTACTGAAGTTATGCTGACCCAGCCTAGGTTAATTTTAATCTGCTTAATTTAGTCACTGTGGAGTACTTGTCTCATCTATCCATCTGTCTCCACTGAAGATAAATTTAGATATTTTTGAACAAGAACTCCCTTCATTAACTAGAACTAAGAGGTTCTTGGTTTTAAAGAAGAAAGTAAAACCCAGCAAAGATGGTGTTAGATGGTATTTTACTGGGAAAGGGCAAACCAGCAGCACTGCTGGCTGCAGGTGAGCTCTTCTCATGTTTCTGAAAGAATGAAGCAAAGTGTCAAGCTCTCCCCAGGGAACCTGTCTGATTCTTCCCAAACCATCCTCAGAGCACAAACACCACTTAGCAAATGGAAAACTGAGCAGGAGCCACATTTTGCAAGCAGACCGATGAGAAATACTTCCAAACAAATTCATGGTGCTGATTAATCAAAGGAAAGTAATGAGACTGTGCGCTGACAGGAGCTGACTTTCCCTGTATTAATTCATATTTACTGATAACTTTGCACCCACAGACATCGAGGACTCTTTCCCTGTTGTTGTTATCCTTGAACAGGAACTCCAGTTATACATATTGCCCTAAATTTTATAATCAAGCAGAATTTAATAATAATAATAATAATAATCAGAATCCCCCTGAAGCAGCACAACTTTGGTTGACGCCCAGTGTGGAATCCCAATCCCAATCCCCATCCCCATCCCAGCAAGGTCCATACCATGGAGTTCTTCACGCTCTGCAGCAGCCTCTCGTGTTGCTCTGCTATGGCCAGGGCAGCCGAGTGAACCTTCTGGTAGATGGCTTCCCCATCCCTGGTCTGAAAGATGAACAGCCCCTCTCCCGTGTCACACATCCTGCCAAGGCAAGAGCACAGCGCATCCACGTGGGAGATGGAAGTTTCCAGGTCACCACGAACCAGCAAAACCTTCCTGTGCTGCTCTGAAAGTGCCACTGCACAAGGAGTGAGGAAACAAAGGTGGCTGAGGAGGGAACAAAGTTATTCCACCTCTCTGCCTGTGGTTCTGTGCAGCCCTGGTGCCATTTACTGTTCCAGGCCATGTTTGTGTTGCTCTCTCCAAACAGACTCAGCTGCTCCATCACAAGTGCAAAAGCTCTGGAGAGTCCCTGCACAAGACCCAGATTTTTTCTGTTTAGGTTCTATCTGGAACCTGTGCCAGGCAGGATTAATTTGTCTTCCCCCTTCCGACTTTTAATGAGTTTTGCAGGCTTTTGTCTCCCCCTTGAAACAATAAATACAAATCCTCAGTGTCCCAGATGCATTGTCCTATCATGGCTAATGCATGATCAGCCAAAGGAAAATGTGTTCCTTTCCGCTCCCCAGGAGGGCTAAATCCTGCACTAGGATGGAAATTTGAGTGCCTCCTCCCTTTCCAGGTAAGTTAATTGTGTGATCTGCTTCCCTTTCACTGTTGCAATTCTCTAATGTGCTCATCTCAAATAACGCCTCCAATATCTCCTCAAAAGGGTTTGCTGGTTCAGTTCAATATTGCTCCAGCTTCACCCAAAGCTTGTTACCACTGAGCTGGAGGAGCAACACCTCTAAAATAAGGAATTCCATTCAGCTTTCTTATAAACTCTTTTGTCAAGAAGATCAGTGCAAAACAGGAGTCCCTTCATTACTTTCACTTGCTTCTGGGAAACAACGCAGCACCCACTGCCCTCGTCATCCAACTCCACTTCTCCTGATAAAAACTCCTTAACTCCATGCCCAAACCTTGCACAAACTCTGGAATGATGCTCACCTCTTCTTCCCAGATCTTTCCATCCAAATCCCTGGCTCACTGACTGCTTTGTTTAAGAATAACTCCATACAGTGCCATAGAACACCGTCAGCCTCCACCAGGCACCCCTTGGGATACCTCAGCTCTCCCACAGCCTTCAGGCACTTTGGCAACTGCTTCCATTCAGCTGGGACTGAGAAGGGTTTTATTTGGGTTTATATTTGTTTCAGTATTTTAATTGGAGGGGTTTTTTTGAGTTTATATTTCACTATTTTAATTGGGGTTTTTGGGGGTTTATATTTGTTTCTATATTTTAATTGGGGTTTTTTTTGTATGAATGGGTGCAGACTGGCCTCTGGCTGAAGACCAGCTCCCTTATCCTCGGAAACCCTTTGGAAATGGTCCAAGTAGCCCCAGGAAGCCAAAGCAAGAGAACAAACTCCCACCTACCTCCCTGCCTCGAAGGTGAACCAGGCTGGGTCCCGCCCGTAGCGCCGGAGGGCACTTAATGGCCAAGAGACGAGTTTGACTCTGGGATTCTGGATGTCCCAAAGACAGATATTCTCAAATGTTATCTGCAAGGTACATTCCCCATGCACATCTAAATTAGGGGATGGCATCAAATACACATTGAATCTCTCTGGGAGAAAAACAAAAGGTTAGTCTAAAATCCCTGCCCAGCAAACGTGGAAGTCATTCAAGGAATTTCCTATCTTCCATCTCTAACACATGATCTTATTTCCACTTAGAACTGTTCATTCCCACACAAAGAACTCCTTCCAATAGCTCGACAAACTCCACGTTTGGGG
Organism: Lycocorax pyrrhopterus obiensis; assembly: GCA_014706295.1. Taxonomy (NCBI): domain Eukaryota; kingdom Metazoa; phylum Chordata; class Aves; order Passeriformes; family Paradisaeidae; genus Lycocorax; species Lycocorax pyrrhopterus. The sequence continues at coordinate 15,585,226 of JACSVZ010000022.1, forward strand.
CAGTCAGACGCTGCACCCAAAGGCCATCAAATATTTGTGTGTGCACTCAGAGCCTGAGGAGAGCTGCACCAGCACAATCCTGGTATTTGCAAACAGCTCATAAAATTGTGTGCATGAATAAATACATTGCTTGTGCAGGTAATGAGCTCATTTGCATAGGAAAGTGGAGTAGCCACGGGCTCAGGTTTTGCATGCAATTACTGTTATTTATTACTCTCTTTACACAGCCTCAGCCACTGACATCACACAAAAAAACCCACACAACAAATAGTTCCCATCTCCAAGAGCAACTAACTCATCTGAGAAAGAGAAGTGCTACTCCAAAGTAATTCCAGTTAACTTATTTATTATCTCTGCCAGCAACTGAAACCAAAAGCCAAAAATAAACCCCTGAACAACCAAAACCAACCCCCCCAAAACAGGAAGGAGGGCTTGGAAAAACAGTTTTGCTCCTCTTTATTTCCAATAGCTGTACATACAGTCCAAAAGGCTTGAAAAGAAAGCAATGAACGATTCAAAAGGTCAATATTTCTGTACCTACCACTCTGCTCCCTCTCTACTCCAGATGCCAGCAAGTCAGGCTCTCCAAGGCTAATGTCATTAATTCGTGTTCCCAGGCACTCCATCTGCAGCACCTTGCACCACTCATCTGCCTCAAGCTCTGTATAAATGCCCAGAAAATCTCTGTGTAGGTACATAATGTTTATAATTTCACAAAAATGCTCTGTGCTTTTCTAAGGAGCGTCACTGTTTCACCCACCTGACTCACAGGCAAAGGTTTTGGAGGTGTCATCACTGAAATAAATGCCCACAGCGTGTTTCTTTGTGCTTTTTGGCAGCCTCGAGATATTCTTCACATTATTGAGCTCCGTGACCTGGAAAAGCACAATTTGGGATTTTAATGAGGAGCTTGGGAAGAGATCTGTCCGTTCCTGACTGGGCAAGGGGAGGAGAGAAGGGAAAGCAGGGAGAAAAAGGTGGGGCAGCATCAACAGGCTCTGAACCTCTGTGGTGGCTCCTGAGGAAGCACAGCCTTGCCAGGAATCGCCTCGGAAATTCCACGGGAAGCCCCTGGGAGATGCAGCAGCCACGTCCTCCACTTGTCTCACCTCCAGACATCACCATCCCAATGGGAATTTTAGCCAAGGAAAAGGTGGAACCAAAGCTCCCTCCAGTCTGAGCAATATTCACACGAAGGGCATGAGAAAGACCAACCTGGTGCAGCAGAGCCAGAGAGAGGAGAGATGGAAACCTAAAGGATTCACCCAAGTGGAGTTCCAGCACTCCCAGTTCCAGCACAGCTTTCAGCAGGGAGGAAAAAACAATGGTGAAAAGCTGCTCTCTACGTTATTTTTTTTTTTTTGATGGAAAGTTGAGGATTTGTTTGAATGGTCCACTTCAAAAAAAACCAACAAAAATAAAATCACAGTTTTCATTATCAGAAAGTGTTTCAGCGTTAAAGATTCAGACTTGTAAACACAGATTTCTGTTGCTTGGTTGCCAAAAAATGATTGGAAAAAATAGCTTTTATACCCCAAAAAATATAAAATTTGGTATTACCTTGTATACAGCTTTAGTAAATACATAACACAGTGATTTCACATTTCTAACATGCACTTTTCTCCCTCACAACCCACGAGTAATGCTCCGAAATTTGGCTGAGGGGGAATTCTTCTTTATTTAAATTAATCACACTTCCAAGCAAGACCCCAGAGAAGCTTTTCCAACTCTGAATGGGAGGAACAAAGGGCAGTTCATGGGCAACACCTCCCCAAAAATTATAAATAACAGAGCCAATGTCCAGAACCTCCTCCCATGGGCAGCAGCAGAAGGATGTAATGGAAGGATCAGCCCATGGGGAACACTCCAAACCTTCAGCAGAGCTGCCAAATTTGGAACTCAGGTTTTCCCAGCCTCCAGGTTGAAGATTTTGAGAAGTGTCAAAACTGAGATTTGATAATTGGGCTTCATCTTGCACAAGCCTTTTTTTTGTTTTTAACCCTCTTCCAGGAAATGCTGTGGGGGGAGCACATCCCCCAGTGCTCTCCAGACCCCAACTCACTGCTAAATACAGACCTGCCATGACCCATTCCCTGGGACACGGCAGGTCAGGCACGAACTGCCAGCTGCCACGTTCCACTCCAAGATATTTTCCTCAGACGCCAAGAAAGGATTGGAAAGCAAGGGGAAATAAAACCAGATTTTCCCCCATCCAGGACAGCAACCACCTTGACATTTAGGCCGAGCCCATTTGCATTTCCTGCAAGGGAATGTGCTAATGAATTCCAGCCCTGGGACTGCCGGAGTCAGCAGAACTCACATTTTGGAAGTTAATGATTTAGGCTAACTTGGAATTTTGCTAATGGGAAGCTCCTGTCCGAGAGTCCCTGCTGGACATCCCAGGGCCTGCCTGCGGCCAGAGGAGCCCTGAGGGGGCTGTGACAGGGCCCAGGGTGCTCAGCAGCACACACACATGGGCAACGTGGCACTCCGGGACTCTCTGAACTCAGGGGCACCAGCGATTCCCCGCACAAGAGTGGCTGGAATCCAACATCTCAGCTTCCACTCCTTCCATCCTGGGCACAACCTCGTGGCACCCCATTTCCACGTCTGGGAAACAGCGCTCCACAAGCACCCGGCGGCGTTTCACAGAGCAGGGCCTCAAAGGCTTCACCTGCTGGCACTCGAGCTGCCCCCGAGGCTGAGGGTGCCCTCACCTCTCCCAGTCCCAGGGACATTCTCCGCTCTGGCAGTGGCCCCTCCTGGCACGACCCAGAGCTTTACCCGAGGAGCAATTCCTGCTGCCAGCGCCGCGCCTCGCGCCCGCTGCCAGGGGAGCAGCCCTCTGCAAAAGACGAGGAGACCTGACCTGCTGTGCCACCCAGCAAGGGCCCTCCCCAGCCCAGCCCAGCCCACCGAGCAGCCTCCCCGCTGCTCCCCTGGCACAACAGATGGTCCCAATCGTCTGGCACATCCTCCTGGAGCTCACAGTGCCGGGGCGGCAGCCTGCAAACAGCCCCACGCTCCTGGAACCCAGCCACGAGCAGGCACCAAACACCTGCAAACATTGAGGCTGAAGTTTGCTTTTTTCCCTCTTTTTTTTTTTTTTTTTTTTTGCATTTTAAAATAGCTCTCCTGCTGCCAGGCTCTTGCCAAACAAGTGTTTTCATGGGTAGTTTAATCCGTGTATGTTTTATTTATCTGAAATCAGGAACTAAGGCACACTTAGCAAATGAATTCTAAACTGGGGGGTAAACCACAATTATCAGACCTAAGGCAGTATTAACAGAGAAATCACAAGAAGAATGATATTTCATTAAGGTTTGAAGACTTCCCTTTGCATATTTCCCCGCTCCTTTCCCCTTTCAAGCCTCCTTTGGATTAAGATGACAATCCACATAACTGAAATGCATTTGATTAGATTAAAAACTAGAATACTTGCAGAGCTGTGTGCTGAGAGAGTTCTGAACCAGGACCGGAGATAAATCAATCAGCCATTTCCCAGCTGACAGAACGAGCAGAGCTTCAGCCTGACAGATCCACTCAGCCAAAATTCTTCCACCTCTCCCATTCCCATCAAAAACACAACCAAAAAGCAGTTTCCTGAAAAATGGTCCTCAGCATTCCAACTGTTGCTTGAATTAGTGCATAATTCTCAAATATGGGGAGCATTTCAGAGCATAGCACCAGGGATTATATTTATTGCCTACACAACTGCCACACTCAATGGCTCCCAAGCACTCTGGGTTTTAATCTTAATTACGAATTCACGGCTCTGTCTTAGCTCACTGAAAATTGCCCCATGATGAGAACAAATAAAACATTTCCCAGGAAACCCCAGGGGAGCATTTAATGGAAAATGTCATTGCTCACTCCTCCTTGTAAGACCTGCCTGCTCATCTCTAACTTGCTAAGTAAAAATAACAGATTAAATTTTATATAGAATCATGGAAGGGTTTGGGTTGGAAGGGACCTTAAAGCCCATTCAGTTCCACTCCTTTCCCGTCTCTTCCTTCTCTTTTCTCTTCTTCCGTCTCTTCTCTTTTTCTCTCCCTTTTTTCTCTCTTCTCTTTTCCCTCTTCTCTCTTCTTTTCTTCTCTCTTCTCCCCTCTTCTTCTCTTTTCTCTCTTCTCTTCCCTTCTCTCCCTCACTTCCACAAGCCCCACTGGGTGGAATTTTAGTGGAGACTCCAAAATAACCTGAGAAGTTCCTTTAATTCTCTGAAAGCCTTGAACCTGAGGCCTCGCTCACAGCTAAGTGATGGCATTCATTAAAATAAATGTTTAACAGCTTGTTATTAGCAGAGTGGTCAGACCTGAAACGTTTCATTCGCTAGGATACAGTTTTGCCTGGAAAACAATTACAAGTTCCACAATCCAATTTTCCAAATGGATTATTCCATAACCAGACAGAAAGACTGTTTAAATTACTTCTGCTGTTTCAAGGCAAGAGTAACACAATGGGATTAAAACTTAGAACCCCTCGAGGAGTCGGTGTATTCCTGTCAGCCGGGTGCAATTAGCTGAGTTTTTATTAGAATATTAAGGATTCTTCTGGCACGTGGCAAAGTCAAGAGAAATAAGAATTTCTTCCTTCCTCCAGTGGTATTTTGTTCAAGCATGTGGCAATTTGTGGCTGCTTATTTATGTTTAACAAGTGAAAATCAGCCAACCACCTGAAAAGCCGCTCTCTGTGTACATCTTGTAGCCTGGATCCTAATTATTTTCCCTCCCTTGTGGGACCGAAGGAATTAAGAGGGCAATTTGCTTTGTGTGTGCAAATTCCCAGCTCACTCCATCAGCTACAGATGACTGTTCTCACATGACCTGTATTTCAGGACACTGTGACCTTTCCACTTTTAAAAAACAGAGCAAGAATAGTAAGGATTTAAAGGTTAATATTAGACCCAAAAAAAGTATTTATTTCTGTTTTGCTCTTCCAGTGCCAGGATGTCCAAGCTCAGGCCCTGGTGCAGAGCTGCAGACCACGACACATTCAAATGCAAACAAACTGGGACTCTCCAAAATAACAGGAGCACCACCAAGGCACTGCTGGGGACCCAAAATTCAGATGGAGAAAGAAAGGAGCTGCTGCCCAGCCTCAGCTCCAGGGACTGGTGTCACCCCGGTGCCACCACAACCAGGGCCCTGTCAGCCCCTTGCACCAACAAATCAAAGGAACACAGCAGTTTAATCCATCCCAGGAAAAAGGAAAGCCTCAGAAGGAAACACTTGAGTGAAGGAGGCAGGGGCTGTTGAGAAATTAGCTCCATTCATCATTTTCCTTTCCTACCCTTCACAGTTTTGTGATGGATTAAACCTCTCCCGAGACTGATGGGCTGAGTGAGGGCTCCTCAGTTTTTTTAGCTGCTTTCAGCAGCATTTGAGAATCACTCCAGAGCCCAGGTAGGAGTTAACTTTAAGGAAAAAATTCTTATTTCTTTTGACTTTGTGATGTACCAGTAGAGTCCTTAATATTCCAATAAAAGCCCAAGGAACTGCATCCTGCTGACAGTGTGTTCCTGAGACCCTGGGGATGTGCAGCTGAGGTTTTGCTCTCATCTGCCACCCTGAACCCTGGATTCATTAGCACAGGCTCCTGGCACACTTGACACCTTCACACGTCTGCCTGGGTTTTGTTTTGAGGATTTTTTTTTTCAGGATTAACTTCTCCTGTCCCCAAGTGACAGCACCACAATTGTCACAGCAGAGCCTCTCCACACCACCAACCCTTGCAGGACAGCAGTGACTGCCCCAGACCTCTGCACAATGGCTTTGGCACCAAAATCCCACCAATATTATAAATAAAAAGCAGGTGACATGCAGCAAGTGTTGAAGTCTCTGCCATACTCTTTGTTGGGTGTTTTTATCAATAATTAACTCTGGTTTTCCTAAGAATCATTCAACTACAGCCTAACACAGAGCAGCAGGGACATGCTCTTTTTTCAGTTCTTCCAGCAGCTCATATTTAATACTTTTAGAATCTCCATCATTCACTACGTTTGAATTTCACACATTTACAAGGCTCATTTTAAAAAAAACCTCATTTTTATCCACCTGTGCTCTTTGTAAATGAGCACATTTTGCCCAGAAATGCCATTTAATATTCATTAGCTCCCTCTCAGTGAGGTTTGTTAAAAATAAATGGGACCTGTCAGCTTGGAGAGCTGATGACTCTAAATCAGAGAACAGCCTCACTCAACATCCCTGGTTTCAGCTCCCTCTCTGCCTGAGAATATTCTCAAAATCCAAATGAACCCCAAAAAGTCAGAAATTTTCCCACTTTCCATCAGCCAGAGCCATCCCTGGAAGCGCCCAAGGCCAGGCTGGACAGGGCTTGGAGCAACCTGGGATAGGGGAAGGTGTCCCCAAGGTAGAACTGGATGATCTTTGAGATCCTTTCCATATGACTGGCAAAGTTCTGATAAAAACCACACAAAATTTGTGCATAAGTCTCCAGTGACTGATTCTGGAGTTTGAGCATCACTCATTCCTGTCAAATCAGCTACCAGAGATATCCAGAAATTAAATTTATAGCAGAAGCAATAGCTTGAAATGAAGTAACTGTTAAGTAGAGACTAAGCCTGGCCTAAAAATGAAAGCTAGCGAGGCTTTCCATGGTGCTTGAGTCTGCAGATTCAGGCTGCTGGTGGGTTAAACACCTGCAAATAGGTGCTGACCTATGGAATTCTGTGAAAGAAGATGACAAATTCCACTCTCACTTAGATTCCTCTTGGATTTCATATCCATTACCCAAGGTGCTGCCCATATATTGCATTAATACAGTGGAAAAAACACAGATTTGCATCAATAATTGACACAGCTATAATAATAAAAACACAGTGTTTCACACAGAGCTTGAAGTTCTTACACATTTCTTACACAGAGGGCTCTGTGCAGCCCTCACCCAAAAAAGGAAAAAAAAACCCACCTCATTACTTCTGAAACTTGCTTAATAGAAATGTGAATGAACTATTTCTGACTTATTAGGAATAGCCACAGGTTCTATGACCAATCAATTACAGGTTCCATGGCATGTAGACAGGATTCAGAGGCAGGATTCCCTCCGGATTTCCTCCTAAAAGTCTGTCCAAGTGAGTGCAGAGCAGCCTCGAGCTCCTGGGAATTTATGCCCATCATCCCTAATCTTCAGTTTTTGCTGGCAATTATTATGAATTAAAAGGTTTCTCATTTCCACCTCCATGCCCGGGAGAACGACACACGGAAGTTCTCAGGTGAATATGAAACGTGCACGTCATTCCAGAGCAGTGGCTGGAAGGAAAATCTTCATTCTTTTAGCACCAGTGAATTCAGCAGAGGTTTTCACACCACGTCCATGCTGTCCTTCACGTCTGTCGCTGGCTCCTGTCTTCCCACAGAGGCAAAACCCCAGGAAAATGGGAACCTCCAAGTGCTGTCTGAATTCCCATGCTCCCTGGGATGGCTGTTACTGTAAACACGAAGAGCAGGAGCCACTGGGAAGTATTTCAGATGTGATTTTAAAGGGCTGAGGAAAGGCCAAATGCTTTAAAAACAGAGTCATTTTCCACTCACTTAGCAAGGTGTTTGCTACAAAGAACATTTACTCTGCCTCCACTGAATGAAAGCACACTCAAATGGGTTTAGCACCCTAAGAGTTAAAAAAGCTTCAGTTTTCAGGCCAACTAATACACAAAACTTTGGATTTTATTCTTGATATTACATCAGATAAGAACAGTTTGAGAGAACCTTGTGCCTTACCTTGTGGTAGCATCTGAAGTAAGCAGCTCGTTCATCTGAGAACTTCTCCAGCCTCTTTGGCCCTTTGCTTGAAGCTTTTTTGAACACTAACCAGCACCTCTGGTAAATCTAGAAACACAAAAAAATAAACTTGGTATCTTCACCGACCTGAGCATCACCAGTACTCACAGCTAAGTTAAATCCCAAATCAGCTGTGGCCTCTCCGAAGTTTGGAGAGAGCACAAGCCCAAGCTGCTGGGGAGCTACATCCTGTTCCTTTGGATCCAGCCAGCAATTCTTGAGTGAGAGGTGACACTCTGTGTAAGCTGTGACTGAAGGTAACACAAGGGAGCAGGAACTGAATTACTGACAAGGAAAAAAGCAGATTATTTAACTGCAGAACCCAGGACCATTCTGTCATTTTGCTCCTAGGGTCTAATTGAATTTAAATTCAAGTCATTTGGGGCAGACTGTGTGCAGAGTGGTTTTTAAAACACCTTTCCAACCACAGCACAGAGCCACTTCATCTCTCCAGCTCCTGCCACCATTCCTTGCAATCTTCCCAGCCATCCCTTAATTCTGGTGCACTCTCTGCCGTGCTCCTGCATTCGGAGCCACAGCTCTCAGCGGAGCTCAGGCTGCCTGCAGAGAAGGCAGGAATTACAAGCCTTGCCAACTGTTCACAGCCCACACTTCATCAGTAATTCCAAAGTAACACCTGGTAGCTTCGAAATAAATCAAAACTGCCACTGAAATTAGTGTGATTTCAAAAGCAAAGGAAAAAAAAAATAATCAGACCAGCCGTCAGCAAGGCATTCACAGCACAAATTCAGCGGGGTAGCAGTGATGGGACCCATCACAACATCTCACTGCCCCACTAAGGCAGCTCCCAACAGGAAAACAACTCCATCCTCTGACCCCCGGTGGGTCAAAAAACTCTTATGTCCATGAAAAGTAGCTGTAAGTCCCTTGCTGAACCCAGAAAGGGTTGTTAACTGACTGGCTGTGCTTCTTTCACCGGTTTTTAGCTGTTTCTCCCAGCTGTATCATCCTCCCCAGCCCATCTCACACACGGACTCTCACACTCCTGGCCCACGTGGCTGCAGGAGCATTTAGCACAAGGCCAGGCTGCTCCCATGCCAGGCACCAGCTGAACTGATCAGGATTTTCTTCCCATTTTCCAGCTTTTAGGGCACTCAGCCTGTTCTGTTTAACGCAAGGGTTTGAACTGGGTTGTTCAGAGATCACTGACCACAGTGACAGCTCACACCAAAGCCACAATTTAAATATGCACCTGCTTCTGCTGGGAGAGACTTTGTACATTTGCCTTCTGAGAATTTGCTTTGCTGGGCCAACATCATCTCCTCACACCTGATAAGAAAAAAAATCTCCAAAACTCCACCCAAAAGAGACTGTCTGAAGTTTGAGTATTCAGCCCTTCTGCTTTTCAAAACCCTGTAGTTTTAACTTTAGCCATTAGAAGCCCAAAGAAGAGAAGAATCCTTCAGTAATTATTTGCTGCTGTATTTATAAACAGACTCCGAAGAATAGACACACCCTGACTTGAAACGTGCTTAAAACCTTCAAAATGGGATGGTGGAGACCTCAGGAATGGGCCCTGTCAGCACTGTCCCACCTCTGTGCTCTCCAAGTACATAAAACTCACCCAGCACCACCTTTAGGGAGCATAAACCACAGGAAACCCTAAACCTCCAGCAAAAAAGCAATAAAACCAGTGGGTTTTAAAGCTCCCTTCCCATCAAACCATCCCATGATTCTATCAGTAATTTGGCAGCACCCTCCTGGGAGCACTGAAAAGTTTTCAGGACAGAGAGTTAATCCCAGACCCTGTTCTGAGCTCCACCACAGAGCGAGGAACGAGGTCTTTGGTGGCACCAGGGCCGGGGCTGTGCCTGAGACGTGTCAGTGCTCCAGGCTGAAGGATTGCACGAGCTGCTTGTGTGGCCACAGCTGTTTGCCAGCAGCACGAAGCACCAGCCCCAAACGCTCCCAGGTGCTGATTCCATTGGGAACACCGAGCTCGCTCATCCCCCAAACCAGCACTCTCCCTGCTGCTCCGTGAACGGGAATTAGCTGGAAGCGCGGCTGTGATTACCTGTGCTGCCAACGCTGGGCTGACAGCGACTGGAGAATCCAAACAGCAAAGACGTGCTGGGAGAGCAGGAATAGCTGGCATTTGCACAACACCTGAAACCCACCAAGCTCTCCCTCTGAGAGCTTCTGAGAAAGTCCAACTCGGGATTTAATTCAAGTATCAAAAATTAGCATCTATTCCTTACGGCCTCTCCCACAAACTTCAGCTTGAAGGAGCCCCTGGAGCAGGTAACAACATTAAATTCCAGGGAAATATCATGGCTGTTTGTGAAGTGGATCACCCAACTCCCAGAGGGGCGTTGCACGGCCAAGGTCACGTCAAGTCAGTTCTATTTTCGGCTCCAGAAATCATCTGATATAAATCATTACCACAAGTGAAGTGACTTCAAAGGAATGATGCAATGTGAGGATCGGGATTCCTGCCCCTCGGAGCTTCCCAAGCAGGCAGGAATGCCCAGGAATGCCCATCCCTCCTCGGGGCTGGAAAGAGGCTGCAGCAAATCCGAGCTCAGCTGGAATTGGACCTTAAAACCCATCCCATCCCCCCTGCCATGGACAGGGACACCTTTCCCTGTCCCAGGGTGCTCCAAGCCCATCCAGCCTGGCCTTGGACACTGCCAGGGATGGATCTGGCTGAGGAAAGTGAAAAACTTCTTCTGATTTTCTCGGCTTCAGGGTTTGACAATATTCTCAGGCAGAGAGGGAAACTGAAACCAGCGGCTGATGTCTTACATGATGACCCAAACCCTGGAGCATCCTGGAAATGAGGGTGGGAGGGAGACCTGGCAGTCCTCACCTCCTCAGCTGAGCAAAAGATCACCAAAGGCTGGATTTCCAAGCGCCTAAAATGCTCTGCTTTGTACATGAAACACAAATTATTCCACGCAGTAAGAATGGAATAGAATATTCCACATGATAAGAAACAAAATATTTTAATTTAGAAGCTAAAATCTGAATTTCTTTGCTCCAGTCCTCGTTATTTTTGCTCAGGAACAACACTAAAAAGCCATCTGAAAATGGCCAAATATGTAGAAATTGGAGGGGGGGAAGGTTGTTTCTCAGATCTCGAGGCAGGGGTTTAAAACCGGCTGTTTTAAAAACTAGGATATGTGGCTTCCACCACACTGCAGGACAGCAGAGCTATTTGACTGCCAAAACAAACAATCCCACCCTTGTTTGTTATTTCAGAGGGATCCAGAGGTCACAAACAGCAGCACAAAGTCTCATCTGGCAAATTTCTCCTCTGAGAACGAGCGAACCTTCAGGGGAAGCTGCCCTGGTTTATTCCTCTGTTGTGTTTTTCTGCACTTTGCCCTAAAACAAAGAATTCCGATGAGCTGCGTTTATGGGGACAATGAACTTGCCATCAAATAAACACAAACTCTGCTTTTTTCCAAAGCAAGAGCTGCGAGTTCTCTCCTGCAGCTTGGGATGCCTTCCGGAAATCCTGGGATACTGCCAGGAATTTGCCTTTTGTGACTCTGGTAACCTCTAGAAACAGATAAAACAGCAAAGGCACAGCACAATGCCTGAGAAATTCCTCAGTCTCTTCCGAAATTTGCCTTTTTTTTCCCCTTTTGCAGAAAAAAATGTGGCCACTTTACCCCAGGCTGGTAAAAAGCTCACACCCTAAGGCTGCAGATGGAAGATCATTTGAGAGTTTTGTTGGATTTTGGCAGGGCTGGAATTCCAGGTCCAAGGTCCTTCCAATTTTCACACAAGCAACCTACGAGGGTTTGGATCTTCATTCTTCTGTTTATGAAAAAAACACTTTAATTTGTCACTTCTGAGTCAAAAGGTGGGGGATGAGCCCTGAAATCGTCTTCAGTTCAAAGGAAATTTGTTCAAAGGGGACGGGACCTAGAATTTTGCTGTGCTTCTAGAAGGATGAAGCCGTGCCAAGAGAGACAGATTGCAGCTCCTTTATTCCACCCCATCCCCTCCCCAGACGTGTCTGAGGCAGCAGGTCCCCGTCAGGAAGCTGCTCCCTGTGGAAAACTGGAGAGCTGCTTTTGAGTAAAGAGCTCTGGGCACCAACAGGTCTGGTTTATCTCTCGTCTGAATGGGACTGTGTGACCCTAGAGAAGACCCCACAACCTCTCCAGGAGTTCACAAACTATTTACATGGAATTATTTCCTCCATTAAATTACGGCTTGCCTCTCCTTTTCCAGCCCATGCCCACGTCCCCCTACACTGGCAGCTTGTTCAGCTCTACTTCATCCTGAAAAGGCACAAAATAAGCATGGAACAATTACAAATAGATGGATCACTGGAAGGAATCCCATGGCTGTGAACGTCTCTAACTGGAATTGTGTTCAGCAGGACTTAAATGATCCCTGTAGAGTGGATCAATGGCTGTGTAAAATCAGCAGCAGAGTTGCCCACGTGTTGTCTGCAAAGCCATCCCTGCTCTTGGCAACAAGACGATTTCCCTGTCCCAGAATACCCATTCCATGTGCTCTGAGTGAGCCATATTCCCTGCCATCAGCCCATAATCACTGCATCAATCAAGGCTGGTTTGCATCCAGCTATTTCCTTCTCCTGGGCACTAAAGAAAATAATCTCGATTTTTCCTTCCCCCGAAGAACACATTTGGGGAAGGATAAACCTCACTCCTTCCCTTCATTCAGGCTGCATCTCCACCAACAATATTTTACATGAGAGTCATCCACAGCTGCTAATAGGGAATGAGGCTGTAATCTTGTCTCTGATTGTGTTCAGAATGCACAATGTTGCTCAGGATTGCAAAGGTTTTTTCATCAAGTTCCAAACCCCAGTTTGGCACTGGCCAGGACTTGCTGCAAGGCCAGTGCACACAGAAGTGCCTGGCAGATCTTTAGGAATCTGTGCACCTTTGACTCGTGTTAATGCAAGTCACAACAGATTCCTATTGCTCTGAAACATCAGGCATTTTAATCAGTCTTTTCTCTTCAAAAACCCTCCCCTCCCGACTGGAATTACATCAACCAGAAGTGGGATTTTTGTAAATGGTTCAGGCTCAAAGCCATTCCTCCAACCTTAGCTTCAAACACCCAAGAGCTGGATTTGAGCCCACAGATGCATTCCCACTTGACAGAGCAATCAGAAGGAAGCTTTGCTCTCCATCTCCGTTTATTTGGGCCCTTCAGGACTACACAGGATTGATTCCACAGAGAAGATTCACTGCCAAACCCCCCTGGGCAGCTGAGGGTCTGTGACACGTTGTCTGAGCCACGCAGGGAGCTGGGGAGCATCACCTGAGCACAGACAGCAAAAGAGCTCACCCAGGATCTGCTGACGAGCCAGGGATGGGTTCTGTGCTTTGCTGTGTGTCCATGCTCTGCTCTGGGACAGGGAAACACGAGCAGCACTGACAGATTTTGCTCCAAACTGGCCATTAGTCCTTGGCCCGGACAAAGGGGGAAATGCTCCCCCAAACTGCTGCTGGCACAGTCACCCCGGGAAGACCCCAGAGGTGCCTCACTGAAGGGCAGGGATCAATGTGTTGAGCTATTCCAGCCTGATGGAGGATTAGATGGTAGAACAATGTTCAAGGGACACCTGGGAGCTTCCAAGAGCCCTTTCCAGTGAATCACTGCAAGTGTCAATAAAGCAGCAATGTCCCCTTCAAACTGCTGATGGACCCAGCAGCTCCTTAATTACAGATCCTGGCCAGGTGAAGCACTGCACCAGTGAAATCCCTCTGGCACACGATCTTTGGAGGGCTTTGAGAGGACTCTGTGGTTCAGACAGGGCAGGGGAGCCACCTGAAGCAGCACTGAGGACCTCGAGGGGCAGGGACACCCAGGAGGGTGGCACCTGGAGCTGGACAGTGAGAGCTGATAATGGAAAATGTCTTTAAGCAGGCAGGGCTGGGGTTTAGACCTTGCTTATCCCACAGGAATATCACAAGTGTTCTGTCAAGGAGTCATTTCTCTCCCTCCTCTACTCATTGCACACTGGGACGTGCTTCTTAAATGCAACCTAAAAGACCTTAAAAGCAAGACTTGAGTCTGCTCTCCCTGCAAAACTGATGGGTTGGACATGGTATCATTAGAGAGAGCATTATCTGAAATATCCTTCCACTTCCAGGCTGGTTTTTTATGGACCTGCAGCCTTCAAAGTATAGATCTGCTGGCTTGTTGGGGTTTTTTATAAACCATACACAGACAAGGTTACAATTCAGGGCTGCTTAAGGCCATTAGGGGAGAGAAGAGCCATTCCAAAAGAAGAGCCAAGAAGCATCCCCAGCAGAAACCCTCCTTTGCCAGTGACAGCTGAAAATAAAGCAGCCAGGCTGGAGCTAAGTATCAGATTTGGCTCCTTGAACATCTGCTAAGCTTTGTACACGGGCACAGTTAATTCTGGGCATGAAACTGGATAGGAGAGAATCAGCCTGGGACTGTAACCAGGGAGAAAAAATAGTGAAGGCTTCACTGGAGGCTAAAGCCGGGCTCTGTGCAGGCAGCTCGTGCTGACAGCAGCTGGATTTGCAGCTGGATGTGCGGTCCTGCCGGGCCAGGCCACGGCACAACCCCGGGAATCAGCACCCTCCAGGATCATGGAGCTGCAGAACAGTTTATAGTGAGTTAGGGTTTGGAATGACTCCTTTGTGTCACAGAGTACCTGATTTGGTCACTGGAATTCCACGGGCTGTGGGGGGCAACCGGCACTGACACAGCTCATTAGCAGTTCACAGAGCTCACTAATTAGGACATGGGATGCAAGAGGCTGCTCTGGGTGAGAGTCACAGCTCTGACAAGGACACTCCCGCTGAAGCCAGGCCAGCAGGATGCTCTCGCAGCCGGCACAGCTGGCACCTGCTCCACGCCTGGACTCGCTCACAAACTCGGGTTTTCACCCCCCAGAGCACACAATCATTTGTAGGAGCTGCGTTTCAGAGCCGGACTCGTAATTTTAAGATTACACCTAAGGAGAACAGTCTTAATTTGCACTCCTGCATTTAACAGGGAAGAGCCACTTGTATTTTACCACAGCACCGTGCCAGGAGTCTGCCTCTCCACGGGATGAGTTAATTCAGAACATCAGCAAACATCCCCCCTCACCTTCCTGGAGACATTCGCAGGAAATTTCCCGTTGCCAAACACAGAGCATTCATTGATAATTCCCCAGACAAACATTCCTTGGCAAGTAAAGGGACAATTTAACCTCCTCCACTGACATTACTGGGGAGAAACACCACTCATTTTACCCTACTGATCTTCTGAATTGAAACAAGTGACATTATTACCAGTAAAGCAAAAAAAAAACCCCACCAATATTCATTTCAACAGCTTGAACTCTCACTGGTATTTCTGACAGCACCTGATGAAGTCAGACAAGAAGATAATGGAACAGTCCATCATCTTCCACAGCATTCCTAAAGCTACACAAACACCAAATTAAGATGTCAGTCTCAAATTAAGATGTCAGTCTCAGGAGCAGCCCTTGCATCTGTTACTTTCTTTCAAGTGTTTCCACAGCCACTGCAAAATGTTATTTATCCCTGATCTCACTCCAGGGCAATGCCCATGCACAGCAGCGGGAGAATTTCCTCGGCCTCGGGGAAAGGAATTGATGATGAAAAGACACCAGAATCACCAAAGAGTAAATCTCACCCGTTTATAATTGGGTTTCCTTTCTCTTTCACTGCCTTTACAATCATCCCTGACACACCCTTGCAGGGCTGGTGCTGTCACCTCTAGAAATCACTGATTTTTCTACCAAAGATAGAGCAAATAGGGAAAAGGAAACAGCCAGGATCCACACCCAGCAGGCCAGGGAAGTGTTTGGGATAAAGGGAAAAGGGTGATCTGGTCAGATTTGCATTAAACTCGTTACAATAAAACATCCTTAGAACAACACAGCAAACCCACTACACCAAGGAATGTTCTGGATCCCATCCCCGCTGCCACTGACAACCTCTGAGCAGTAAGAAATCTTAATATCTGTGAATATATTCTAACACCTTATCTCACAGCTTGCTGAAACTCTGAATTTCCAGTGGGCTTAATATCTCACAGGTTGAAGTCGGTGCCTGTGAAATCTGTTCAGTTTCTCCCTGTCTCCAACTTCCAGACGGAAAGGAGCTGCATAGGTGAGCAGGGTTTTATTAATAAAGCTGCTTCAAACGTAGACACAGGCAACTTCTCCTTCTCCTTCCCCCAGCCTTACATCATCCTTCTTTCCAGTTTTCACAGCTCATGCTCTAAAATCCCCATATTAACTCTCTGGCACATGTACTCAGGCACCAAATCTCTTCCACCATATGGTTCTAGTCCTGCAGATTGTCTCTCCCCCACTCTACCTCTCCTCCCACAGGGTTTCACAGAAACAGAGCGATGCAGAGCTCGTCAAAGTACATGTCACTGGCAATGTTCAACACCCATCTCCTCAATGAAGCTGCCACAGGATTCAGTTTAATTAAAATCAAGCACAGCAAACCCGGAGAGCTTGAATTTCTCCGCAGCTTTCCACAATCAAACGTTTCTGCTGAAGTGGACAAGTCCTGAGCTTTATGCAAAGTTTCTCCGAATTTCTAAGCACGAGGCAGACGTTTTCCCATCTAAAACAAGGGTGAGCAGTCAGCACTGATGCTCTGCTTCCTGAGGAACAACCTACAGGACAAAATTGCTGGATTTTCCCAGTTCAGTCCTGCATGTGGCCGCTGTCCAACAGGGAACTCCTCACCCAACACTCAAACAAACGCAGGAAAGCTTCCCATCCTCCTCATTTTAGGTGAAAGTTTAACGTCAGTAAATCACTAATCAAAATGAGAAGCAGGCAGTCCAGAAACCTAAGAATTACTTTTTCACTGAGTTTTTTAATCAATCCAGAAATATTTGAGCACTGCTCACACCACTTCAGCATTTCCTAGGAACAAACAACTGGCGGCAGGGTTGTGGCAGTCCCAGTTCCCTCCTCCCAGCTGAAGACTGAATCACTACAAATCCCTGCCAGGGGCTGGCCAGGAGTGCCCTAATTCTGTGCCGGAGGACACCCCTGACACCACATTCCTTCCCCCTGATGTGATTAAGAGGTTTTGGGCCAGTCAGGCCCATCCAGCACAGAAACCTGACCCACACAGATCCAATTTCTGTCCTCAGTGAGGGTCACACTGAAGAGGGAACAATTCCACTGCTGCAGTCCCAGCAGTCACATCTTCCACAAGCGACACAGCCACTGTTAATTCTGCCTTCCCAAACCTCTCTGTGAGCGGGATTTCACTGAATCTGGCCAAGCTGGCTCAGATCAGTGTCAAACCGTGTCCAGAACACCACACAAAGGGAAGCTCCCCTCGAGTGCCCAGGGCAATCCTGAGCAGGACAGGCTCCATCCCTGTCCCACGCACCCAGCACAGCCGGGAAAGGGCCCTGCAAAAGCAGCAGCTGGAAGGAAAAGGCTCTGGGCTGAGCTCACCTTCGGCCCTTCAAACAGCCCTGCTGCCACATGGACGGGCACGAGTTCCTCCATCCTCTGCAAAGGTGGTCAAAGCCATAATTGAAGACTCCCCTGCACAAATCTGACCCCATCAGAGGGCTGACTTCTCCCCAGGCAGGGCTGCAGGGGTGTTCCAGAGGCTGGACAAGCCATGACTGAACCCCTGGAGGAGGAGGGCTGAGCCCCTGTCCTCAGGAACCTCCCCAGGACAAACACCAGAACTGCACTGAAACCCTGCTAACCTCACCTTGGGCGCTCAGATCCTCCTGGAGCCAGCCCAGATTTCCATGGAGGGGCCTCTCTATGAGCCAGCTGAGGCTGATCATTCCCTGCATAACTCGGAGGGGCTGCAGAGAGCCCCCAGGGCAGGCTGGGGATTTAATTAGAAGTGTTGTTAAACAGATCTCAAAGCCTCTCAAGGTGGAAGGGACCCCCTGAGACAAAAAGCTGGCAGCAGCATTTCCTTCCCAGACACATTCCCAGGTAAAAAAAATTCCACTTTGCCCCTCTGTTCCCCTGCACGAGCTTTATTCCCTGGCAGACAGACCAAGGACTCTCGGCGTTTTTAGGAACAGACACTTGGCTGTTTGCACGGCTCCATAAAAGTCAGTGGATCCTCCCAAATGAGGGTTTTTAACAGCCTGCAATGCCTTGATAGGAATGCGAGCTCGTGGGGCAGCCTCCCAGAGCCACACCTGCAGGAAACACCTTCAGAAAATCGCGGCAGCCCGAAAATAAATCAGGCTGCCCGCTCGTGATGCCCAGCTCCGAGAGTTCCACACATCAGGCAGGGCTCAGGTTATTGTCCTGGGCTGCAAACATCCCGTGTGTCCAGAGAGTGGTGGGATTTGTTCTACACAGCTCAATGCTTCCTAAGGCTTTTCTAACAAATGACAAATTGCCAGCACTGTTTCAGTGTTTCTTGGTGCAACAGCAGCAATCTGTGTACATTGATTCGGCAGCATCTGTTGTCCTCTACTTTTCTTATTTTAATAACCCTCTTTTTTATAGAGGGAAAAATTTTGTCCTCTTCCAGAATACAGGCTCACCTGAATTTTAATATTCAAGTTATTTCAGCATTTCCTATCCTGCTTTTATAACCTGTAAGGCTTGGGAAGGCTGCTGCTCCATCTGTGAGAGCCAAAGTTGTCTTAGAGCCCCAAGTCTTGCACCTCCACCATGACATGAAGACAACCTGAATTAACATGTTGAAAATAGCCAGGGAGCAGAAATAGTTTCAGTTTGAAAGCTGGCTGAAGCAGAAAGCAGCACAACTGCTGCATTTGTTCTGTTTCTAATGAAATAAATAAGTGTGCAAACAACCGTGCTTTTAATTGTTTAACCACAATGCATTCCTCACTTCAACCCGGATTTATATTGGATCATAGCACAGACTCCTACATTAAAAGTCTTCCAGAGTAAAGACATTTTAAGAATTATTGACATGACAGAAGCAGCTTTGAGGAGCTTGTGACTCAAGGGAAGAGCACACCCGAGCACAAACTGCTGTAGATGGCCCCACAACCACTTTTAAGCCACAAAAGTTTAAAATTTGCTGTCCATCCTGGAATTTCTCCTGGAAGATTGTTCAGTAACAGAGTGCACACCCAGAGCTTTGAGCCACCTTGTGCCACACCACAGCACACAGAACGAAGCTCACATGAGTTTAAAAGTGCCGCTTCTGAAAAATGGGAATACAATGGAAACACTCGCACAGCAGCCAGGTGTGATGGGAGCAGACAAAGCCTGGGACAAAGCAGAGTCATGTTTTATCCCAGGGTGTCTCAGGAAGGTGCTCTATCCCACCTGGAAAGCAGCAGCATGGAACAGAAGCCAGCACAGCCAAACCCTGTGCTGAGAAGAAGAGAACACCTCTTTTCCAAGCAAGCCAGCGAGAACGTTTCTGGAAGCTGATGTTTTCCCGTCAGTCAAGTACTGGCAGAGCCTCCCACCCCTCCACAAAGCCTCAGGTGCCTTTTCCCCTGCACAGCTCTTCAGGCTCACCAGTGCTACAAACCCCTCTGTTTCAAAGATTTGCCCCTGTTTTGATTTTCAGTTGGTATTTGAGCACTCAGTTGAGCCAGCCCAACCTAAAGCAAAAGCTCAGGTGTGTTCACATCCACCCACCCTAAAAACGGAAAGACAGGAACAGGCTCTTCCATTCGGGAAACATCTCCCTGATGCACTCCCCCTCAGAAAGGACACACCTGTACCACAGAACGAGGCGTGATTTGAAAATCCTAAGCACAAAAAAGGCCTTTTCAGACAGAAAGGGGCCACAAAGCTTCATATACAGAAATAAAGCCCTTAAGCAGCTGAGAGGTGACTGCAAAAGCACTGGGTGTCCTCCTTCCCAAAACACAGGTCTTGGTGGTGTCTGACAGAACCCCTCCTCCCAAAGCAAAGCTGATTTTTCCCTGGTTTAAAGAACTCTGGGAGGTTGTGCTTGTGCCCTGTCAGCAGTTTTTGAGCACACAGCCTCCTGTGTGCCACTGCTAATGACACAACAGACCGACACCATTGGCTGAGGGAATTATTTTTCTCCCTATAAGGACGGAAAGAATCGGGAAGAGTGAGCTTTCTCCTGAATATATTTGGCTCTGCAGAAGACACATGTGATACAAATGTTGCTATGGAAACTATTCTATTAAATAATACTCAATTAAACTTCCACATTTCAAGTGCGCAGAAAGAGTTCAGGTGCAAAACCAATTAGCCTAAATTCAATTTTGGAACTGCAAAGTAGGGCCTTCCAGAATTGTCACGTTCCTTTTAAAACAGGTCTGGGTTTGAGCAAGCTGCTTCTATGCACCCCTTTCATTCCAAATGCAGCACCTGCACCCCAGTTACTCAGGAAAGTCATTTCTTGAGGTAATTTGTGGCTCCAAGCTCTGCTCCCAGTTCCCTTGGAGATGGAATTACCACAGCATTACAGAGTCAAAACCAGGAGCTGCATTCAGCCTGGAGAGACAATGCTCAGATTACAGCTGTGCCACCAGAAAATGGGAATGTATTTCAGTGACTCCCACTCACATCCTGTCACACAGGGAGAGCTGAGATCCCTCTCAATTAAACAGGAATCCTGCACGGGGCTGGAGTAGGCTCGTCCTTCCTGATGTTTTCACAGCATGGGAAAGTTGTCTGAAAGTTACTATTTCATAATCTAAAGTATTTTTTCCCTTCCTACCTGCAGCTCCTGGGTGTCCCACAGCCCTCCCCAGCACAGCCACCAGAAAACAACCTGTTGGCATAAATCCTTCACCCTCTGAAGGAGCCAAGCCCACACCAGCCGCACAGTGAGACTGAATTCAAGCTCTTGCTCAAGCCAGGAGCTCAGGCAGCTCCAGCTCCAGGTGTCACACCACACCTGCAGCCAGGAGGAAGGTGCACCAAGGAGCAGGGACACGCTCCAGTCCAGCCTTTAAAGAACTCAGACTGATCATAATTACCCATTTCTGCTGTCAGTCAGGGTGCTGGGCTGCAAGCACCTTACAGAAAATGCTACAGGAAGAAGCTGCAGCCACATCTGCTCTCGAGTTGTGGGCCAACATTCCAAGCTGGAAACTACCAGGACAGAAAAGCTTTGCTGCGGGTCAGGCTGGTTATCCCAACAAATGGAGCAGGGTTTGCCCAGGTCACCTCTCCAGCACCAGAGCCAAAGCAGTGGCAGCCAGACCCCAGCACCTCCCAAGGTCCCTCTCAAGCTCGGGAATGCTGTCAGGACAGAAAAATCAGAGCTGAGGGCAGCTCAGGGCTTGTCCTCAGCCATGGCACCTCTCTGGGACTCGCCTTGGGCTCCTCCACAAAAGCACTTTTCATCACCCCTTCTGTACTTTCCAGCCACTGATAACGATACAAACCTTTGGAACTGGAACAAAAAAACCCCAAACTGTCGTTTCAAAGGAGACATTTCACATTTGTTCCATTTCCGTGGACTCGGTGTCATTCTCCATTTCTCTATTTTTGCATTCAGCTGTCACAGGCTCATCTCCTAAGAGGGCATCCAACATTTCCTCACCACCAGCACCCTCAGAGAGGTCTGGAAAGCCTTAATACAGGAAAGGCACCAGCACTGACAGCTTTTACAACTATTCTGGAGTTAGATAAACCTTATTTGCATGTTCATTGAGCTTCACTGTTACAGTCTGGAAAGATGTATCACAGTCTAATCTTGTCGCTGTTTTCCCCACGGACGAGTAGAGAAACGACACGAAGTCCAGGCAAGGATCAATGAAAGAAGAGGTTTTAATGAATTTTTGGAAGACTTTTATATGTTAGTTCGCAAAGAGTATTAAGCGGCATAAGATAATTGGCTTTCGCCCTCCACCCCCTAAGGGGATTGGTCAAGTTCTAAAATACACAGCTCTGAGTATGTTTTCCAGTTAGAACCATAACAATTCTACCAAAACAATCCGCACCTGCAAGAAGTTTACAAAACGGTAACACTGTTTTGTCTTGCTTACATAGGAAAGAAAGAATTCTCACAAAATACTGCAGAGAGCTGAAGAAATTCTCTGCCAGAGTTTTTTCAGCATCCATATAATCTTACTCATCTTTCATGCTGGAGCAAACGGAACATTGATATATATTCAGTAATGAAACCAAATCATGACCCACCAGTTGTGCCAAATTTACTACAGGTCCCCTCCGAATGACATTACCTCAATCTATCACAGAATCACACGGTTTTACAGAATGAACTGTGCCTGCAAGCGCAGGGATGAGAAATCCAGCCCGATGGAAGACTTTTAAATGCTTTCCTGTTTCCAAAACAGCCAGGGAGATGCAAGTTACCAAAACTGTGGAGAAGTCATTGCCCATGGATACAGCAAGAGATGGGAGCTGTAATTGCAGTGAGGCAGCAAAAGCTTTCAGAGGACCACAGACACTCCCCCAAAACGAACAAATTCTGAATTGCCAACCCATCAGTTTGGAATAAACACAAGAAATCAGTTTCTTTCCGGTCCTGAGAGGCAGATACATAAATGATAAGGTTTTATACATGCAAAGCCTCCCTCCAGGTGCATCCCCGTAAGCCAGGCTCACTAAGGGACATGGAGCTCTCCAGTCCCATCCCCGGACGGAGCAGCAGCCCCTGGACTGGGGGAACAGCCCAGGAATTCCAGAGCTCATTCCAGCCCAGGTGCTGCGGGGAACTGCCCTGCCACTCCCGGCACATCCAGCACCACAGCCGGAACCGGGAACACTCCGCGGCAGCAAAACAACCTGAAAACAACTTTAAAATTAAACTACCAGCCGAAGGGGGCTTCGTGAATTTTCATTTTGTGCAACTCAAGCGACGCTAAAAGCCCCGAAGACACCGCAAACCTTCACCTGTCCCACGCAAGACCTTAAACCCCAACAGGCAGCAGGAACCGCAGCACCTGAGCGGCTCCAGAGCGCTCTGAGCGCTCAGCTCAGCCCTGCCCGGAGCTCTAGGGACTCCCAGTCCGGTCCCTCCCGGAGCTGCGCTGGGAGCGAAGGGCAGCGCCGGGAGGTGGAGGCAGCGCAGCATCCCCGGCTGCCAGCGGGAGAGAGAGGAGAAAATAAATATATACATACACACCTATACATACTCTATATTTAGGTGCCTTCATTCCTCTCTGCCCATCTTTTTGTTTCCTGGCTCCCCTGCGGACGCACCCACCGAGCTCAGTTCGGAAAAAGAGACAAAGGAGTGGCAGGGGGAAAAAAATAAATAAAAGAGCAAAACGCCCAGCCCCGGGGCAGGCGGCCCCGGGCACTCACCCCCAGCCGGCGGCTCCGGATGCGCACGTAGCCCTGCTTCACGATGTCGTTGAAACTGGAAGCCATCCTTGCCCGGGACAGGCGGCGGCGGCGCCGCTCAGCCCGCCCGCATGGCCGAGCAGCGCCGGAGCCGCGCCCCGGCAGCGACAGCACCGCCCGGGGAGGGGCAGCACCGCCCGGCAGGGACCGCACCTCCCACCGCACCGCCCCTCCGAAGAACCCGCACCGCCCGGGAGGGACCGCACCTCCCACCGCACCGCCCCTCCGAACAACCCGCACCGCCCGGGAGGGACCGCACCTCCCACCGCACCGCCCCTCCGAACAACCCGCACCGCCCGGGAGGGACCGCACCGCCCCGGCAGGGACCGCACCTCCCACCGCACCGCCCGGGAGGGACCGCACCTCCCACCGCACCGCCCCTCGGAACAACCCGCACCCCCCGGGAGGGACCGCACCTCCCACCGCACCGCCCCTCCGAACAACCCGCAGCGCCCTGCACAGCCCCGCACCGCCCCGGCAGGGACCGCACCTCCCACCGCACCGCCCCTCGGAGCAACCCGCAGCGCCCTGCACAGCCCCGCACCGCCCCTCGGAACGATCCGCACCGCCCCGGAGCGACCCCGGGCCGCCCTGCACAGCCCCGCGCCGCCCCCGCAGCGCTCCGCTGCAGCCCGCACCTTCCCGCACCGAACCCCGAGCGCCCCGGGCCGGGGCAGAGCTGCCGCAGCCCCCGTCCGCACTCCCTGTGCCACCCCTGCCTGCTCCATCCCCGCATCCTCTCCAGCCCCTGCTCCCCGATCCCGCACCCCGCCCGCCGTCTGCAGGTGGCTCCGCCGAGGGCACCGGGATCAGCCCCACCGTGCGGGGCCACCTGCCTCAGACCTGTGGTTTTTCCCCAGGAAAGTGGCTTTCCCTGGAAGTCTTTCAGATGCCTGAAATGCAGCCAGGATTCTCCGGAATCTCCTCCGAAGGACGGGTAACCCGAGCTGCTGCCCTGTGGCCGTGCCTCACGCCGAGGAAATGTCCCACGAGCCTGGGCTGTGTTTTCTGGGCAGCGTGTGGTTGCAGTAAGGACAGGCTTTGCCTGGCACCGGGCCCTGGGGTTGCCTTCTGTGGCTCCCAAGTTCTCCTTTTCCAAGAATGTGCAAACACTGCCAAGTACTCCAGAGATCAGGAGAGAGGGGCTCTGGTGGCTCCACACGGGTTACCTGCTAGTGCCATGCTATAAATACCGCGTCCTGGAAAGGGGGACTGCTCATCTCTACACAACGTCTTTTA
Source organism: Lycocorax pyrrhopterus obiensis (assembly GCA_014706295.1). Lineage (NCBI taxonomy): Eukaryota > Metazoa > Chordata > Aves > Passeriformes > Paradisaeidae > Lycocorax > Lycocorax pyrrhopterus. The sequence goes on from JACSVZ010000022.1 coordinate 15,609,505, forward strand.
ATAGAGTCACAGGCAGCCCAAGGAGGTCAGCAAGGGAGATGAGTTTCACTTTGGGAATTATCCTGCCATGGAAATTACAAATGGGACAGCAAGAAAGGCAGAGCAGGGAAGCACCATGGAGCACAGAAGGGAGAGCAGCCCCCAGCTGGGCTGAGCTCAGGGCTGTGGGGAAGAGATGCCCGTGTTTAGTTCACAGAATCACAGAGTCATTTAGGTTGGAAAAGATTATCGAGGCCAAATCCACCTCTGATAGAAGTGGCCCCTGTCTGGTTTGAATGTGTGGCTCCCTCATTTCGGGAGCAGCCAGGAATGATGCAGTGGCAGCGTGGTGCTCGCAGCTCTCGCTTGAAGAGGTGATTATGCTTTGCAAGGCTTTGCGAGTTATTAATTGATGGAGTGGATTTCGGAGGGCTCTCCAGCTGAAGGACTGATTCACTGAGGATAGAGGAGGCAAGTCTGCAGTCCTCACGTTGGGATTTACACTTCCCGCTCCTTCTCATGGAGCTTTTTTACAGAATGCATAAAATAAAACAGCTTCAGCCAGAAACAACGGAACCTCCCACTCCCATGCACCAAAACACACCAGAAATCAGAGAAATATTCTAAGTCTGTAATATGACCTTGAGGCCACCAGATTGATCATAGGGACAGAGCAGCTCTGCTGGGAGGAAATGCTGAAAGAGTTGGGGTTGTTCAGCCTGGAGAAGAGAAGCTTTGGGGTGACCTCATTGTGGCCTTCCAGTGCCTGAAGGAGCTGCAGGAGAGATGGAGAGAGACTTTGGACAAGGGATGGAGTGACAGAACAAGGGGGAATGGCTTCACACTGACAGAGAGGAGATTGAGATGGGATATTGGGCAGGAATCCCTCCCTGTGAGGGTGGGGAAGTCCTGGCACAGGGTGCCCAGAGAAGCTGTGGCTGCCCCTGGATCCCTAGAAGTGTCCAAGGCCATTTTGGAGCAGCCTGGGACAGGGGAAGGTGTCCCTGCCATGGCAGCGGTGGAACAGAAGGAGCTTTAAGATCCCTTCCAGCCCAAAGCATTCCATGAAATCCGCACACACCAGCTGCATCTGACAAAGCCCAGGCTGTGGAATTACCAAGAAATGCACTTTTGTTCAATACTAGTGCTGGAAGCATCAAGTGAGTTCTAAACCCAGGATTAAATAATAACAACAATAAACAAAACCAGAGAGGCTTAGTGGGGCTTCAAAGCCATTTGTAGCAGGGAATAAATGACAGAGCCACTTCAGATGGCTTTTCAACAAGTTTGGACGTTTCTTCTAATCCCTGGCAGGACCTGCAAACACTCACTGCTGGTTTCATTAGTCACTGGCATATTCCTGCAGGTAAACACATTCCTGAGAGCTTGGCTAAGCCAAGGTGGATTTAAGCCCATGCTTATTCTTTGATGAATTAGGATATTAGAGTCCACTTACATCTTCCCTTTGAACAGCATAAATCCCTTACACACGCCACGCTTCAAAGAGAAAATGCACTTTAATTCCCATGTGGGCAATATGCTCCAAGAATGTGCCAGAAAATCTCATTGTTCAGGTTTTCCACTCAGTGCTGTCTCCAGAAAAAAACTTGTTTCCCACTTTTTTAATATGCAAATGTGTGCCCTGGTTGGTTTGACAGGAGTCCTTTCCTTTCCCTGGGTCTGTTGACCATTAGCCCTCACCACAAGGAAATGCAGCACTACATTTATCTTTATCTACATTCCAAACTGTCAAAAACCTCCTTAATAAGCTGTCACTGAAATCCTTTTCCTTTTAATGCCAATATTATTGCTATTATTTCTTGGGAAGATAAGAGCCAAGGGTCACTTTGAAGCACCAGCCTGTTGTTAATAATTTAAGTGGATTATTGTTATATTTTAATCTCATCAGAACTCTCAGCGGGCTGCCCTACAGTGAGCTCGTTGCTTTTAGCCCCCTGCAAACACAAATCACTGTCACAAATTTTAACTCAGTTTTTCCCCAAAATGCCATCCTGACATTTTAAAAGGAAGTTACATTCATTTTATTGTATCTGCAGCACCTCATCCCCTGTGCCCAGGGTATTATTTCATCACGGGTGAAATCTGCCAAACACCTCTGGAACTTCCCAAGCTAAAGGATAAAAAACTGCTTATTTTCAGGAAGCAATATTTTCCATGGAAGTTATTTCCTGGGACTAGTCAAGCATTTCCTGATTGAAAAAAAAAAGAAAAAAGAAAAAAAAGAAAATTTCTCATTTGATCCCCCTGAAATGATTTTCTGGAAATCTATAGCACAGGTCAATATTTTTTTATGAAATGCTCCCCTACCATTTTGCCTCCATAAGGTCAAGATGCCGACATTTTTCCACTATTATTTTGATATTCCAGAGGAGTTTGGAGATGATAACATCACCATGAAGTGTGCTGACCTTTTCAAGTGCTCTGGGGTTACTGGAATGCAATATTTCAACCACAGGATCTCCATGAAAAGCTGTTGGGCATTCCAGTGTCTAACTTTATTGTGGTGCGAGGTACATTTTTGACATTTCCTTCTGATTTTTGCAGTGGGAATTGTGAATTTGGACGAGCTCTGGCTGTGAGGAAATGCGACGGATAATGAGTGAAATAAGAGACTGTAATTCTTTATAAAAACTGATGGGTTCTCTCAAGTTACTGCAGACATTGAAATCCCTTGTTCTCCTTTTGCAAACTGCTGCCTTGGATCATTTAATTTTGGAAAAAGCCAAAAAACAAGAAGTTTATCCCAATTTTCTTTCTTTCAGAATGCAGGGATTTGATTAGTTTTGCCTCATAATTGTGGCTTGCTCTCCTCTGGTGCAAATGCTGGATCCACAGCACAGAGCTGCTCAGGAATTCCTTCCCCCCTTATGTGTCATTGTGCTAATTAATTTTGAGTGAATGAATTCTGCTGAAACTAAGATTTCTCAGGTACTTTTCCCTGCTGTTCCATCTCCTTCTGTACCTCTTCCTTTGTACATCATCCACAATCTGTTCCCAAGAGCCAGGCAATGTCCAGCTCTGTCAGGCTCCAGGCTGAGGAGTTGTGTGTTGGGTCACAGAATTTAGGAAAATCCATAAAACTGGGCATAAATTCGAGCATTCCCTGGTGGAGTGAGGGCAGGACCCTCTGTTAAAACATCCTCGTTCGCTCCAGGGGGTTTTAAATCCATCAGGTAGAAAATTGCATTAGTGGAATGCACGCAGAACTCCCTGGCAGAATTACTGTGCAGATGTCAGTCAATGCCAAAACATGAAAATTCATGAGACTGAATATTTATCTTATAAAAAAACCCCATCCTAGCAGCAGGAAGGCCCAGAGCTCCTCGTGCAGCCATCAGGGAAGTGCCTGCCAGCAGGAGCCACTGATAATCAATATTTAATGACAATAAATAATCTATTAACCACACTGCCATGTCACCGTGCACGGTGCTGCCATTGCCTTCCCTCTGCACGATTCATCCCAAGAATTCTGCTTTCGTGGAGCAAGGTGGAGAGAGGCTGAGAGAGTGAAGGAGGGGCTGGGGCTGCAGAGGAAATGCATCGTTTCACTGGAAACTCTGATTGGAATATTTTGTCCCCAACAAAATTCCTGTCAACACAGGGAATGCTAAGATGGAAATAAATACGTGCTGAGTGACTGTGCAAGCCAAGGGAACCCAGCGTTGGAAAACCCAACGTTTATTTCGCTCGCTTTGTGTTTTGGTGCCAGTTTCAAGCATGGCAGCACTTTTGCATCGCTGCTCCCCTGCAGACACATCCAGGGACCTTCCTGCATCTGCAGAGCGGGCTGGGGGGTTCGACAGGGCCGCAGGGTCACCATCCATCCTCTCTGTGCCTGCAGGGGATGTACCGGAGCCTGCAGAGCATCAAAGCCCGGCTCTGACCCGCGGCTGTGGCAGCGCTGCGGTGAATCAGCCTGTGCTGATACCGCCTGAAAATCGCATTTCCCCCACTGCCTGCCTGGGATTTCCTGCCTGAGCCAGCACAGGGACACTGATGCCAGGGCTGGTCCCAAAATGTGTGAGCGCAGCCTTTGTGGGGCCAGCAGTGGGCAAAGCAGCGCTGCCAGAGGCTCAGACCGCAGCAAGGGCCGGGTTCCGATCATTCCCGTGTGCCGGAGGGTTGGGATTTCACTGTGCTGCCTCTGGAGGAGCATTTCACCGCCCCACAGCCCCTGGAATAACTCCTCCAAGGGATCCTTCCAAACAGGACCTGCCTCTGCTGATGGCAACACCAAAATCTCTGGGATCAACCAGCATTTTCCCATTCTCTCAGGGCTGGAATTGCCAACGTCAAGCTGGGAGATTTGGCAGCCAAAGGTGTAGAAATCCTACCATAGATTCATGTTTTGCCTATTGTATGTTCACAAAGGAACCCGACCGGGAGAGGCAATGGCACCCAGGGAAATAGTGACGGCAGGACCTGTATTTAATGGTGTCTGACATTTTAAAGGGCATTCTGTAGGGATCTAAACCTCGTAACCTTGTCCAGGAAAAGATTTGGGGTTCCTACCAGCACTCAGGCTGTGGTCAGTGCTGGAACAGGATGCTGGTTGCTATTACACAAAATTATTACATAAAATACATAATATTATTATTCAAATAATTTACCATTAATATCCTGCCGGAAAAGCACCAGCTAACTTTCAGTTGAAACCCACATGTTCAAGTGTTTCACTTGAAAATTCAAGTAGAAGCTTTTTTGCATTGCATCACAAATTTAACCACGAGCTGTTTCTAAATTGGACTTCAATGTACACATTTATAGAAATTCCAATACCAGTTGATTCCGGTGACATTTCTTACCTATTGTTTTGCCCTAAATACTGGTTCCTGAGCTAATGTCGAGCTAATCTGATGTCTGTGTTAACAAAATAGCTGCAAGGCAAATCCTTCTCCTGCCTCGTGCTGCTTTAAGCATTTAATGCTGCCTGTCTACGGAAAATTTACGCTTGGAATTTTGTTTTTTGATCTTTTTTATTGCTGTTAAATGAGTTGGGGAAAAGGAGATATTCTAATTATAGTCCTCGCAGATGGCATTTGGAAAAGACACCGAACAGTGGCAGTTTACAAGGCAGTTTGTTATTCCGTGCTGCCTCAGGAGCAGTAGATTTGGGGGCTGGATTTTAGCATTTCCTGGGGCAGGGCTGAGTTAGCAGGAGCATTTGGGCACCTGAATAAAAGGAATTAGTTTGAAAACAAAGAGCATCCTCCAGGACTGCAGGTAGGAAAAGCCAAAGCTGTCCCAGTGCCCTGGAGCTGTTGGGAATTTGGATTTTGTCTTCTTCCCTCTGCAGGACGTGGTGCAGGAAACAGAAGTTTGCCTGAGCTGATTTCAATTTTGTGTCAGGTCGCCCAAAAGCAATGCACAAACTCAGGGGTTCTGACTGTAGAATATCTCAGTAACATGATTTGTTTATTATCACCCAAAGTTTACCAAGTTTTCCAACAAAGCTGCCGCGAAGTGAACACCTGCCTGCAGTGGGTGGGATTTGCAGACCTTTCTCATGCAGCTCCTTCCCCGAGGAACTGAGCAGAACCACTTAGCGCCCAATTAGCCTTGATTTCCCTGCAATTTACACAGAAAATATTGCAAATTGCGTCTCTCATGTAAATTATTTCAAACGAGGGGTCATTAACACAGGTGACTTTGCTCGCCTGGCTCTGGGGACTCATCATTGTCCTCACTGGGGGACACACACAAGGATTAGCAGGAGCAGAGAGAGGCACAGCTATAAATATACAAAATAAATATACAAAATATACAAACCCCACTCATTCATAAACTAAAACAACAAGGACAACCTGAGACGCCCTGCCCTGCCCAACATTAACAAGTCCTGCCAGCAGTGCCTCTGTTTCCTCACTGATAGTTAAATGTTACATTAATTCAGATTTCACTCTGTCATTATTTGTGGCCAGACATCTATCTCACTTTGTGCTCACATTTTTCCAATCAGTAGTTTACAAAGCAGTTTAAATGTTACATGAATATTAATAACAAGTAAATTTGGGTGGCAAAAAGCACTGAGGCAAAAAGGTTAGAAATTATTATAAAATGCAGTGCTGAAGAATTACTGAACCTGTGTTCTCCATAACCCACAACAAAACATCTGCTGAAACTTAAATATTGTGTTAAAACCTCATAATATCATTATTATGGGACTCTTGAGGGTTACTTAAGGGTATTGAAATTCAAATTTTGGTCATTCAGGGTGAGTCCTTGTGAATTTCTACACTCAGAGCCTTCTCTTTCAACACAAACCACGGCCAAAAAAAAAACCCAGGAGGGAATGAGAAAAGTAATTTTAAATTGCAGCTAATCTCGCTGTAACAATATTACCTGTCCCTTCAGACTGCCAGGGCTGGAGGCAGCGATGAAAATGTGGCAGCACTGCTGCTCCTGGCACTGTTGCAGGAGCTGTGGGCACGGCTTTGTGCTCCAGAAATCACCTGTGTGCTTTGGGCTTTGCACAAGGGCTGAAGGAAGCCCAGCTCTTAATGAATTTTCAGTGGGGTTTGGCTGCCTCCCTCTGCAGGGTCCGGGGGGAGCCTGGTTATTGCCTTTGGAAGGAGGCTTTGCCACGTGCAGGATTTTCCCATTTTGCTGTGGATTTGGGAGGTTTTAGGCACAGGTCATTTTTTGCTTGTACCTTCATTTCTAGAAGAAAGGCAGAGAACTTTTTCTGTCTAATTGTGTTGATTTTACTTTACTGACTCTTTTTAGGGAGTTTGAGCTAACGCTAAGCAGGCTGAAAACCTGATCTGGTCTCAGTAAATTCCCTGAACTTCAGCAGAAGCTCCACAAGCAACAATAAGCTGCTCTCACATGGGCACTTTTTGCTCTAAGATTCCCAACCTAATCCTAAAGGAAGATTATCCTTTCACTCAACAAGTGGCAGTGCAGAAGATAAGCAATCGTGCCAGCAGATTAGAAAGACTCCAAAATACCCTTGTAAAATAAACTATTACAGCTTTGATGTGTCCTTATCTGGCAGGGAGAGATTTCCCAAACATTCCAGAACACAAACAATTGCACTGCAGGGCCGAAAGGCAAAGCAATCAACTCTGGGTGCACTTTTGGAGCCTTTCATAACTGAGCCAGTAAAAAAAAAAAAAAGCAGTCCAGGCTTTAAGGAAGCACAAACCACACATTAAAAATGAAATCAATATTCAATAAAATACAACTTGCACATATGGAAACTAAATCGCTCCTTTAGCTTAATGCAAAGCATTAATTGAGCTGGGAAATATTTTTACTGATAAATACAGGAAAGGGGGGAAAAAACCGTAACAGTTCAATAATAGAATTTAACAGACACAAAACGTATAAATTAAATCAGCCTGTGTGAACTTTGCAATATTTTGAAGGATATTTGGCCAAAAAAGGTTGCTCAAAACGAATGAAGTACTGAAATCCAGTGTGGTGAAGCTAAAAGGCAGGTCCTGCAAATATGAAAAAGATCAAAAGAGGGTTTCAGGTTTATTTAAAAATCTGCTTAATTGAAAGTGAGTAACTGCAAATGGCCATGCTGGCAGAGCGTTGCATCAGAGAAGGTTTCAGATGGTTAATGGTAATTATAAAATATGTGACAAATTAACTCAAAGCAAGTGAAAATATACATGACAGATAAAAGCAAATATTACAGTGCTGCTCACAACTCCTCAGTCTTTCAGTGACAAGAATTTTAGAATCACTCAGAAATTACTTAAAAAAAAAAAAAGTAAGATAAAAGCAGTAATTTGGGAGATGAAGCCACTGCAGTTCCAATGGAAGCATCCAGTTTGATGTCCCCTGGCATTGTGGAGCTGATCAATCTTCATGGCTTCGGGGAAAATTCAGAATTTTTAAGAAACCAACCCAGTCAAAAAATCGTATTTGTGATTGACATTCCTTCCTGTAACTCTGCTTCACTGTCACACAGTCAGGGTTGGGAAGAGCTGTGAGAAGACCCATCAGCATCTCTAATATTCCAGAGGCAACAGGATTTGCAGGAGCTGAAGTGAGACCTAAAACCCACTGGCTTTCCTCTAAAGAGCCACCCTCACAGCATTATATTTTTTTATCATTCAGTGGTGGAATCTTGGCTCTTCTCCTGACCCTGACATGTTAAAACCGGCACAAATTCCAGCAAAAACGGTGCTGCCCTTTAGTGCTGTGCCAAAAGCAGTTCTGGTCCAGCCCAGCAGCTCACAGGAGCCTGCGAGAGGCAACGTTTGGGATCTGCCACCCCAAAGACTCCGTGCAAAGAGGCTTCCTGGGCATCCAGAGCCTGGAAACGTCCACTCCCTTCCTCCAGCACTCGGAGAGGTCCTGGTGGAAATCTCCCCTGAGGGAGAGCTGCCTGGTTTGTGCTTCAGAACAGGTCTGAGTACAAGAAACATCCTTGCCTCACTCACTGCCAGGTAGAGGAGCACGAGACAATTAAAAGCACCATTTGTTAAAGCCCCATAATTGCATTAAGCCCCATAATCCTCTGCCGTGCAGGTACAGTGCTCTGAGGTTGGGTTCTGGGGGTTTTGTTTTGTTTGGTTGCTTGTTTTTAATTTACAGGTACTAAAATGCAGGAGAAATGTTAAACCACCTTTTTTTTTAGTGCAGTTCTCCTCTCTTGGCGCTATCCCAGCTCTGCAAAGGATGCTGGCGAGCAGACAAGGAGCATTAGGAGCACGACACCCAGCCCAGACAGCAGCTGGGGGAGGCTCTCACCTCTCCCTGGCAGGGAACAGAAGGAAAAGCAGAGCAGCTTGTCGCTGTTTTCCCCACGGACGAGTAGAGAAACGACACGAAGTCCAGGCTCAGGGATCAATGGATGATGATTTAATGAATTCTCAGAAGGCTTTTATATGTTAGTTCACAAAGTGTATCAAGTGGCACAAGGTAACTGGTTTTTGCCATCCACCCCCTAAGGGGATTGGTCAAGTTCTAAGACACCCATCTCTGATGTTTTTCCAGTTAGAACCATAACAATTCTGCAAAACAACCTGCAGCTGCAAGAAGTTTACAAAACGGTAACATTGTTTTGAGTTACTTGCATGGGAAAGACAGAACTCTCACAAAAACGCTGCAGAGAGCTGAAGAAATTCTCTGCTGGAGCTTTTTCAGCATCCATAGCAGCTCTGCAAGGGGAAAATGATCCGACACACACCGGGAGCTTCATGGGATTTGCATCAAACCTGCAACTCGCTGAAAAAAAGCGAAAACAACAAGACAAAGAGCTTCATTTGCGTGCTGGCGCTGAGAAAAAGCCCCGTCCCCCAGGGGAAGGAACAAGATCCCAGTGATGGCATCCCTGGTACCGAGGAGCAGGTTCGGAATGCCAGCTCAGGGGGTAAAGACGTGAGCAATCCCAAAGCTGGCCATATTTCAGTGACCTAAGTGCAGGTTTGCGTTTCCCCCGCGGGGAGGGAGAAGCTGAAGGTGGCAGAGGATTTTTTTCCTGTAAATGTGGGTAACCACACGGAGGCATCGAGGGGATGAATGGGCCTCTCCAGCCAGGCCTCTCGCACCATCACTCTTTCAAACGAGGCCATTACTGAATAAAAACCTTTCTTTAGTCTTGCTCCGGTTTTTCACCTGTGACTGCAAAGAAATTCCCATCACCTCGTGCTGTGGGGGAGGTTTTTATTCCTGCTCGGGAGTCAGAGGTGGTCCAGACCCAGGGAAGGGCCTCCGTGGAGCATCTGCACACTGCTGGTGAGGGGGATTTAACCCCAAAATCTGGATGTTCTACAGGTATTTAATATGGCACAATTAGGATGGACTGTCACCAAATGATGAATCCCACAAGGTACCTATCAATCCCCACAGTCACGCCAGAGCAGCCCTTTAATTTGAGATCTGCATGGCCGCAAGTGTCACCTGCTCCCATGAGGGGACCAAGAAGAGGTTTTTTATGGGGAAATCAATCCTGAGGATTGTTGTGATTCCTTCAGAATAATCAAAAGCATCAGTGACATGGAGGGAGAAGAGGAATTAATTTAAAATTAACAATTATTGGTGTGACATGATGGCATGAGGTTGAAGAGGTGTCTTAGTGCAGACAGCTCATGTTTTAAAAAATTCTCATTACATTTTGCCCTGGAGTAATGATTTATGCAATTAGGATGTTTCCTTCAGCTAACCTCTCTCCCTCTTTCCAGGTTTTCCAACCATCTTCATTATACTAGAGCACCCTCAATGCAAAATTCATAGCAATTATCAAGTCTCCAGGAAGCTCATGTTCAGTATTTTTTTTTTTAAAAGTGCCTCAAATTAAGGAATGAAGACAACAAAATCATTTCACTGCTCGGGCTTAAAAATGTTGGAAGGACTAATCTTAAATCAATCCATGGATGCCTCAGATCCATCACAGAGACCACTGACAGCACTGTAGGAATGCTGAATTTCTGTAATGCTGCAGCTCAGCCACACTCCTGCATTCCTTAAGGACCATTCCTTTCTATTTTTTAGGACATTTAAAGAAATTCTTCTCAAGCCAAATGTATTTCTTCTCCTCTCACTGTTTGATTCTCAGTCCGGTGCGTGTTACAAAGATCACGTTACAGTGAATGAATCACAATCATTTGAACCCACAAGGTGCTGCCACCTCCTTTTGATGGATTTGTTCATGAATATGTACCAGAAACCCAGCATTTGCCTTTTGGGCTGGAGCTGATCCTCACGTGGCTGTCACACAGCAGCATCCCAGACCAGGATCTCACTGAGAACTGGTCCAGCAGCATCTGCCAGCACATTCTGAGGAGTTTCAGAGAACAGAGAGGCTGCATAATTAACAAGTCAGCACCCTGCAACCACCCCGAGGCAATGCAAGAGCTAAAAATGACTGGAGAAATGCAAGGAGCGGCAGAAGGACTCGTTCTGTTCGTTCAAATAATGAATTGGCTTCAAAGAATCGAGTGGGGCTGTTGTCTTAGTAACCCAGTCCGAGAGAGAAAATCTTCCAGGAAGTTGGCAAGCAGTGCCTGGAACATCTGCACACCCAGGCAGGCTGGCAGATCCAGGTTCTCCGGCAGGACCTGGCAGGAATTATGTTGGAATTTAGCAAGTGCTGAACTAAACAGAAGAAGTTGCTTTTGCTGCCCCCATGACCTCTATTTCCCAAAAAACCGAACAAACAAAAAATGAAACTGGCAGGTCAGCTCAGGACACACCTCGCTGGGCTGTATTTGGGGTTTTACATAAATGCAAACACAGCCCAGAGCAGAGCAAGACCCTCCTCGTGCCCAAATTCCCCACCCAGTCAATAAAACTCACCAGTGACCAAAGCTGTGTGGGGGAGAGCGTTTGCTGTTACCCTGTTTGAAAGGATTTTCAGTGTTGTGCATTTGGAGCTGCAAAAGACAGTTATCAAAATATGAACTAAAATCAGAAAGTGTGTTCAGGCACTGAACTCTCTGTCATGGAAACGTGTGCTGCAATTACAATCTGTGAAAAATACATCGTTTCCCTCAGGCTGAGCCATCTGCAGGAACTGAACTCACCTTTGTGGACAAGCCAGGGTGCCATCGGCCTGAAAAACCAGAACATTTCTATCAAAAGCAGTGTGGCCAGCAGGAACAGGGCAGGGATTGTCCCTCTGTGCTGGGCACTGGTGTCCAGCTCTGGCCCCTCACTGCAAGAGGGGCTGGAGCATTTCCAGGGAAGGGAACGGAGCTGGGAAGGGGCTGGAGCCCCAGGAGAGGCTGAGGGAGCTGGGAAAGGGGCTCAGCCTGGAGAAAAGGAGGCTCAGGGGGGACCTTGTGGCTCTGCACAACTCCCTGACAGGAGGGGGCAGCCGGGGGGGTCGGGCTCTGCTCCCAGGGAACAGGGACAGGAGGAGAGGGAACGGCCTCAGGCTGGGCCAGGGGAGGCTCAGGCTGGACATCAGCAGGAATTTCCCATGGAAAGGGTGCTCAGGCCTTGGAAGAGGCTGCCCAGGGAGGTTTGGAGTGCCCACCCCTGAAGGTGTCCAAGGAAGGGCTGGAGGTGGCACTCAGTGCTCTGGGCTGAGGACAAGGGGGGATCAGGCAAAACTCACAAGATTCTGTGATTTACAGAGGGAAAAAAAAAGAAAAAAACCCCCTTCCAATCCAAAAATCAATCTTCAGTAGCCAAACTAGTCTTTTCCAACCCCCAGTGTTATTGTAAAAGAACAATTACGTGGCAAACAGAAAGATTTAACTGGAGTGCCAAAAATGATCTCTCCTGAGCAATATTTCATAAACACGTCCATATTTCATCGGTTTGCTCTGCAAACAGCAGAGAACGCTGCAAGTCACACAACAAACAGCCCTTTGCAGCATCACTTTAATTTTGGAGTGATCTGAAGTGAGGGTCGAAGAGCCAGTAAAGCATTTGAGATCATCTGGGATCCCTTGCTGGAATTTTAAATGTGTTCCCCAAAGGAGAGAGTGGTGCTCGTGAGCCTGGAGTTCAATTGGCGTTAACGGTTTAACTGCAAAAGAAAGTTAATTAGTCATAAAAAAAAAAATGCTCCATGATAAACATGGCAGCCCGATTTGTATTCAAATATGACTTTTCTGGTCTAAAATAGAAAGCAAAGCAATTAGCCTGCACAGGCATTAGCTGCTGGGGTTATTCAGTGGATAATGAGCAAATGCAGCCACCCGCCACTTCCCTCTGCAATGCCGTTTTTCATTGACTTTAATGCATTCCTCACATTAGGGTTTGTTTACCATTATGGTGATTAACAACAGGATCAAACCCCGCTCTCAGCTGCCTTACAAAACCAGAAAATTTATTGCAGGAGCAGCACTTGGCCCACTGCAATTCCTGAATTTCAACCACAGCTTAGCAGAGAAGCGATTTGAGTGCTGAAAACACTTTTCAAAGCGTGCAGGCACTGCTGAGAGTTTGACTTGGTGGCTTTTAAAATGTAAATAAGAAATTATCAGAGATCTTCAGCTCGTGGAATGTGTGGAAATAAACGCAGAAGTGATGGAAACAGCAGTGAATGACCCAGGAAAGGAGCACTGGGCAGCCCAGGGCAGAGCTGTGGAGTGTCAGGACAGGGACATGAACAAGGACACTGCAAATAAACCCCTGAACCTCTTCCTCGAGGCACGAACAGGCAGCGTTTCGCTGCAGCTGGACATCTCCTCATGCAGAATGACACCTTCAAGAGGCACCTAAGAGATTCAGAGGGAGGAATCCCAAATCTTAACTCAAGTGAATTAACCTAATTTGAATTGCATTACTTTTCTTCTCCCTCTCAGAATACTCATTGGGAATTTTGACAGATCAGTTTACTGTCAGTGAGATGAAAGATATGCCTGTCAGCCAATGTTTACGAGTCAGTCTTCAAGCTGAGAGAGAAAATTAAAACCATTACCATACCACCAGTCTGAAGCCAAACTTAATATCACACCACGTATTTGGCAATTAAGCTGAATTAGAAGAAATGAAGGGAAGAATCCTTCACCTTGGCTGGAGTTGGAGTTTTTACCTCAGCACTTTGTCCAGTCACACTTAAACCACAGATCTGAGGAGAGGGGAGAGGGAAAGTGAGCTCACTAAAACATTCTGTGTTGTAAAATGATGTTTTCAGAGTGTTCTTACTCCAAACCTGCCAGGAAGTTCTGCTGGGATCAGCTGGAGATGGAGCAGGGTGTGACATCCTCATCCTCTGGAAGTTCTGGATTGCTCCACTGAATAACCCCAGCAGTGAGTGCCTTTGCAGGCTAATGCCTTGCTTTCTATGTCAGACCAGAAGTCATATCTGAATACAAACCGGGGTGCCAGAGCATCCTCTGGAAGTTCTGGGTTGCTCTGGGCATGTGCTGCCAATGGGAATTGTTCTCTCTGCTGCTTTTGCCCAGATTTTCACCCAGTTGTGGCAGAAGCAGCCAGACAATTTGATTCTTAAAAAGAGCCCCTGATCTCCGGAGAGAAACCGCAGAACCACAGACATCCTTGTGCTTCCTCCCCCTCTGCCCCTCCGCACCCAGGAGAGGCGGAGTGAGAGCTCCTGGGACCAGGGACAGCAGGACGGGACCTGTGCCCACCCCAGCACCGCCCAGGGAGGATTTTCCTGCTGTCCCAGCAGATTCCCAGGCAGCCCTTCACCCCCAGGATGAAGCCCAGCTCCTGGCCGTGGGCTCTCAGCTCTCCTCACAGCGAGGAATGGTCCAGGAATAACAGGATGAGACAGGAGGAGCCCGAGGCGCTTCCCCAGACCCGTGTGAAGCACCAAGGCAGAGATAAAACGGGGATTTGCAGCCCTGGTTTATCTCGCCAGCAGTGCCCATCAGCTTCAGACGTGTGTCAGCAGTGAGTCAGTGCTCGCTGACGGGTGGAAAGGTCAATGCTTTCCTCTCCCTGAGCAGAGGAAACTGAGGCCGCTGACTCAAAATCAGATTTCCAATTGCTGGCTCGGCTGATTAATCATCATTTTGTCCCAGCTTTAGCGTGAAAAACCCGGGGCTCTTGGGAAGAGTGAATTGGGGTTTCAAATGCTCTCAAAAATTAACTGTTCGGTGTCTGTTTAAAAGCATCCAGAGTTAAATGGGAAGGGCAGGTAGGGAAGGACAACCCTGAGGGAAGGAGGAGTAGGAAGAGAAGTCTGGTGGAGTTTCAGCTTAGAAAAAAATCATGCAATCATAGGATGGATTGGGTTGGAAGGGACCTTAAAGACCATGCAGTTCCACCCTCCCACCAGAATATTTTCTATTTCATTATTGGCTGTAATTACATTCCAATTTAACAAGCTCCAGTTACTTTTTCTCCCACACAGAGCAGCCCTACTGTCATTCACTAGACTGTGTTGCCCTGTATTTTAGCAGGTTCATGTTTTGATTGCCACAGGACTTCCCAAACTAAAAAACTAAGATAAAATCCCTCTTATAAGAACTCAAAGCATTTAAAGTCTGTGTTGCAGCACTAAATACTGAAATAAAAAGTCCTTTGGAACACTTTGGAAATATGGGAGCAGAAACAATGTCAATAATCTTTAGCTCAATCGTGGCAAATTTGTGACAAGAGCAGGGGGGTGTTTTGTGGGTTTTTAAGAGCTTGTTCAGGGACTTCAGTTTAAAAAGGATTAGCTGCCACTACCCAAAATGGTGTTTAGAGGGAGGAATTCAAGGTTTTAAGTACCTTTATGCCCCTCTTTGTGGTGTTTCAGACCTGAATCAAACACAAACTGAGCTGACACCTGTGCAAAGGGATTTTTTCACTTGTTCACTGCGTGACACGAACAGAACAGCTGAGCCCCACCCCAGACTGGCACAGAGCAGGATTTTCCTCACCCCTTACAACCTGCTTGTACTTTATAAACAGCCCAGGGAGCCACACTCCTGCTCTTGTGCCTATGAACCTTTATCTGAGCACTCTGGGTGCATCAGGAGCTCAAACCCGGGCCAGACAATGCCAGTTCTGTAACAGGTGCTCACTTCCTTCTCCAGCCTGTTCGTTTTGAACTCTTCCAGCCTGGATGCTTTCTGTGGGCAGGCAGGGAGAAGAAGGGAGAATCCAAGTTGCTTTTGCCAGTACAATGCCTGGCTCGTGCATTTTCAGCAGCCAGCACAGGAATGAGTTCATTTGGAATTGAAATTAGCTCATTATAATTTCTTTTATTACTGGCTCCTGACCAAGCGAGGAAGTGCTTTCTAATATTCAGAACATGCTGTACAATTCACTGCTTTACAAACAGTTGGAGAAAAAAAATATATTGTGCTCAGAAAATGATATTCTGGTTTGGGTTGAGTTAGACTAGAAACAGGAGTGGGAAAACAGAGAGACACTCACAAATTTTGGTGAAATAATTCCGTGAGCCTTGTGCTCACCATGCTACCTGTAACGTTTCAGTAGTGATTAATACAGCAGTGCTTTATGAACCTCTTTGCTTTCCTCTAATTAAGCTATGCTGGCATTGCCTGTAAGAAAAACCCAGAAAAACACTTTTCTGAGCATTTAAAAAACTCCAGCAAAAAATTTTTGGTTTCCACTGCAATGTGGCCCAGATGAGATTCTGACTAAAGAAAGCAAAATTTACATTTTTGGAGGGAATTTCAATGAAAAAATGGCAAAACCAAGGAGCCAAACTGCTGGGCACTGCTGGGATAGAGGGTGGGCAATAGGTGGGGAAGGTTCCCGTGGTCGCTGGCAGCTCAGGAGTGTCCCTTGGAAGGATTCAGGATCCGAAAGTTTGGTCAGCACCAGTTGAGAACCACGAGTTCTGCGTGGCTTTGGCCACCACAGAGTGAACCCGAGCCAGAGAGGTCCTTTGGTTCCCTGCACCGAGAAAGGGGAGCCTGGTTCCAAGCAGATTTCCCCCAAACCTGGCAAACTCATGGATGAGACCCAACCGTGCAGCAGCCAAGTGCCAGCGACGGGGAGAGCTCCTGCTGTTCCCAGACTGAGCAGAAGTGGGAACAGCGGGAATTCTGCTCCAGTCTCACTTCCACAGTGCTGCTCAGCCTGGAAAACAGCCTGGCTGCCCAAGGAGATGGGGCTTGATCCGCCCTTGGTCTTTTCCCTTCAGAGGGAATTCCCGAGACTGCAAATAATGCCAGGCTTGGTTCCTTAGGATGAGCTTCCCAAAAGGCACTGCTTGGGTTACTGGCAGCCCTTGGGATCCTGTGGAGCATCATGTTTTAATGAAGGAGCAATCCTGCCAAAGGAATAAACAAAGAGAAGTGCCAGAGAGGAATTTCTGAGCAACTTTCCATTTCCTGACAGCCACAGGGGGAGAGGCGAGCCCTTGGAGTTTGCTGGGTGGAGAGAACTGAGGCTCTTTCCCTCACAGCTCCTGGCACTGCCTTTTCATTTCTTGCTGTTTTGTATCCCAGCACGTTGCTTCTCCAGCTCCGTGTCCACAGGAATGTGGGAAGGGGCTGCCAAGTGTCCTGCTTTTCCCACATGCATTCCGTGCCTCCCAAAAAACCAACACCTGGAGATGTCAACGTGCTCAAACCAAAAATCTTTCCATTCTTTCTGCAGGTCCAGAAATTCCCTGATGTTCTATAAACCCTGGCACAGCTTGTGCCCAAACTGGGATCCTCCAGAGCCGTTTTGTTGCATCCGAGTCAGAGGTTAAAAAAACCCCACAAAAATTCCTTGTGGCTGGGTCATCCCAGCAGTGAGATAAGGAGCTAAACTCTTCCAAGGGACAACTACAAGAATACATAATTAGATAAAAACAAATGATAATTCTATTGAATTATTTTAATGAGCCATTCATTTCAGCAGCAAAGAGAGTGCATTAAGGTGTCAGAAATGTAAATGGCTAAAAGCACGGTGGGGCATTTGGGAAAAAGCACATTATCCAAGTGACACATTATCCTTGTGAAGTGCCACCAGCTCGAAGGGGAAAATAGATCCCGTCACCAAATTTACACTGGAATTGTCAGAATTAAGAAGATCTCTGAAAGATAATGTATTATATCACTGTATTCTTAGTCAGTATTTGACAGAAAATCTTTTCTTTCCACGGTTTCTCAGTGAAGTCAGACACCTCCTTTTCCTGCTCGGTGGTTTCCCACTGCAGATGAGGCCTGTGCACACCAGGAGTGGGGATTTGATAAACTGATGATAAATGCCCAACCTTCTCCTGCCTTTATTGGGGATATCACCTTGTGCAGTATTGCAGACAGCTTTGATTACTGTCAGAAAACCGGAGCAGGGCAAACCCCACCCCACCTCACACAATAATTCTGTTTCCTCTCTGGTTTTGATCCCTACACTTGGGCTTCACCGAAGAAATAAATTTTCTTCTGTAGCACTTACAGAGCTGGGATTACTTGGGAATGAGAAAAGTCTGACAGGAGCCACATGAGCAATCCAGGCAACCTGGCCTTGGCTGAAATTAAAAAGTTGCCTCTTTCTTCCAAGGATCACAAGAAAGAGCCTGAAAGAAGAATTTAGCTGACAATGTAACTGCATGAGCCTTTTTTCTGCCCCCAACAGCTCCACTTTGGATCCCAGCTGTGCTTACTGCTGTGGCAGAAAGCGTTCTTTGACTTGTAAGCTGATTAAATTTGACCCAGAAGTTAGAGAAAAATGAATGTAGCATTCTGTTAATCCAATTTTTTTTCTGCCAACCATCCAGCATCTCATAAACAGCCTAACACACGCAGCAAGCTGAAGAACTGGGAACAGCTTAATAAAATATTACAGCTTGCATTTAGTCGGTGCTAAATCGAGAGGAATGCTGTCAGAGCTGCTGCTCCAGAGGTACAGCGGGATCAAACCCTGTCTTGGGGTGACTCTATCATGTGTATCCCCTATCATGCTCTATGCCCAAAAAGTAATCTTGTGCCTTTTCTGTGCCTTTAAACTGACTCTGAAATCTTCCCAGGTTTCTCTCTATATTTTTTTTTCCCCCAAACCCTGTAAGATGAAAGGTAGTTGTAACCTAGTTTCCTCTCAGAAAATATATTGCTAAATTTTAGCCAAACCGGCACAAACCCACAGCACATCTCAGAGCTGTGGGACCAAAGGGAACAAGACTGAAGTGAAAAATGAGCTGGCTGGGGATGGATGTGCCACCGAGCCTCCCTCAGCCCCACAAACAGGCCCTTCCCTCATTCCTTTCCTGGGATATTCTATGGGGCTGCCCGGGAAATGCTGTCCTGCGTTCTGCCCCTCGGGGATGGGGCGAAGGGTTTAACTCTGCCTTTTCAAGCTGTGCTGGCCGGGGCCATCCCGAACAAAACTCAGGAGGATTTGTGGGACTGCAAAGGAGTTTTCCAAACTAAGGGTGCCACTCAGGCTGGAAATTGCTTCTTTTGCCAGCAACACCTTGAGGTGACCCCTCTGGATCATTTGCATACATTGTTCTTGGCCTGAAGCACAAGTTCTCTGCTGGAGCAGAAAAGGGCTGGAAAAGGGAGGGAAGGCTCAGGGCTCTGCTTTGCTGCTCCTTTGCGCTCCCCTGCTTTGTAGGAAACTCTACATCTGTGGATGCAGCTGCACCTCTTTGACATTCCCACAGTTTCATCTTGATTTCCATCACCAAAACTTCATCTTGAGGCAGAAGAGTGGGAATCAGGGAATATCCTTCAGCTTGCCTGCTTTGAAAGCAGCTTTTCCATTCTCCCTTCCCACAGGGTCGTGTTTCCCAGCCAGGATCAACTTCTGGCTGTTTCCTTTCTCCTTGCCTTGCAGAGGAGAGCTACAAAAGGCAGGAAAATGGGAAATAGAAGGGCAGAACATGGAATAAACCAATCCTCAGTGTCACACACTAAACATGAACCCTCTGAAAACCATTCAGGTGATTACTCAGTGCTTTAAATCAGTGTCATTGTCCTGTATAAGTCAGATGGAATTTGGAGACAGTCACCATCTCTTTATCTTTCAGGTTGTGACCTGGAGAATTTTACCTGCTTCCGGTTTTTAAATACTTCACTTCAATTGCACACGTGATTTCCAACACCCAACAGAGATATAAAGCTGGAAAATCACTTACAGGACCTGGTTCACTGCCTATTTATTTCCTTTGATTGAAATATTTGAAACACTGTCAGGATAATTTAAAAATATCCCATTGCTCCCCATATAAAAATCCGTAAGATGATGATTAGCTGCTAGAAATGAGATTGATACCATTTGATTGCAGTGTAACTTCAGATATTTAAAAATTCCGCAGATTTGTGCACGCAAATGCTCAGCCCTGTAGCTCTGTGAGGAGCAAACAGGATTTGTGTATGTGAGCTGTCAGCTCCTTTGATCTGTGCATTCACTCAAATGCTCTTTGCAGCAAGTGCAATTACACATGTAAAGTGCAGAGGAAAATGGATTAAACAGGTTTGGAACCTCTCAGAAAAAATTACCCCATGTACATTTTAAGCTACCCTTTTCAGAGCAGCTAAAATAAATTCTATTTATTTTAGAAGTGTATTACAGTTGCCAAAAACCCACTCCAAAATTATCAGGGGTAGGGATTATTGCTTTTGCACGTGATTTTGGGAACTGAGGCATCTCTGAGTTCAAGGATAACACCACCAGGATCAGCCTCTAGAAACTCTGTTAGCAACTCCTTTATGAAAAATTAAATTCTTGCTGCTTGATTTTCTTTTTTTTTTTTTTTTTGCAAGGCCCCACAAAGATTTCCTGTCCAAACTGCAGCAAAGTTAATTGAAAGTCAGGCTGGAAAATGGTAATTAAACCCCATGTGCAGCAGCATGAGGGGTGAGGGAAGACATGCAGAGCGTGGTCAGTCTCTGATCCAGCCAGGGCAGTGACTTGAATTGTTCATGGGAAGGATTCCAGCATTTTTCCCCATCCAAACGAACCCCAAATTCCTCAGTGCCGCGGCAGAATCGCTATCGGCTGGTGCACAGGTAGTTATGCAGCTAATGACCTGGAGACGGGCTGTAATTAAAGCCTGCACCCGGCGGCTTCACCAACTCGGATCCACTTCCCCGTGCCCCCGTGGATGCTCTGCTCATTAGAAGGGCGCAGGTCATTAACTCATTAACAACTGCGGAATGCAAATGCGGGGAACCGAGGGAAGGCAATGTCGCCGTGCCTGTGAAGTGTGCCCCGGAGCGGGGGAGATCGGTTTTTACAACTGCTACTAGGGAGGTTCTGTCAATGAAAGCAGCTCCGAAAAAATAAAGAATGAAAGCTAACAGGAATGAATATTTCATTGTTAAATAGCCGGCAAATTGCTGCTCTGGAAGGTACAACTCACAACGCTGTTGGCTCTGATTTCTTGAGCCAAAAGGTGCCCTTTTTTCTGTTTTAATACAGGAAAAACTCCCTGTGTCTCTTCACCAAGGTTGTGCCATCCTGAAACACGTGGACAGAGCTTGGGTAGAAAATCTTGTAGACAAACTGGAATGATTTATGCCCAAAAATGAGCTACACACCATGATGTGTGTCAGAGGGATTTGTCCCCAGCTCTGCAACCTGCTTGGGCCAGAGGAGGAACAGTCAAAGAGGAATCCTGATGGAATCAATGTCATTTTTGAGAGTTAATCATCATCTTAGGGATTTTTATATGGGGAGCAATGGGATATTTTTAAATTATCCTGACAGTATTTCAGATATTTCAACCAAAGGAAATAAACAGGCAGTGAACCAGGTCCTGTAAGTGATTTTCCAGCTGTATTCCAGATTTTTCCACTCTGTTGGTGTTGGAAATCATGAGTGCAATTGAAGTGAAGTATTTAAAAACCAGAAGCAGGTAAAGTTCTCCAGGTAAAACCCCCACAATTCCCCCAGATCAGAGCAGTGCCCTTTTCCAGGCAGTTCAGCTGCCTTTAAAAAATGACTCCACTTTTACAAGTAGCAGAGCAAAGGAGTTAATTAACAGGGCACTTAATCACATTTCCTAGCACCAATACATCAGGTACAGGTGTCATTTCCATTAACATCCTCCAATATTTATATTTTCCAAGACTCTGTAAAAGTGCTGTTAATGGAGTTGAGAAGAAGAGATAATTTCCTTGCTGTGGCGAGTCTGGCTGATTAAGT
Organism: Lycocorax pyrrhopterus obiensis; assembly: GCA_014706295.1. Taxonomy (NCBI): domain Eukaryota; kingdom Metazoa; phylum Chordata; class Aves; order Passeriformes; family Paradisaeidae; genus Lycocorax; species Lycocorax pyrrhopterus. Next base: position 15,630,925 of record JACSVZ010000022.1, read on the forward strand.
GCTCAGCCTCTGGTAACAAATGAATGCAAAAACCTTTAAATCCTTTCCATACAGACAAATTAATGTATTTCTCATAATAACATTGCTGGAAATCCAGCCAGGCCAGTGCATCTTTGGGACTTTCTCTGCATGAGTCAGATTTACACCGCTGCACTGGGGGGAAAAAATAAGAAAAGGGCTGCGATGACAAGTTGATAAACAAGGTAAAATAATATCATTTGCACTGTGCCATTTGTATGCTGTCAGCACACCCATAATTCCAGAAATTACTGTGGATAAATCCATTCCAGGGCTGCTGCTGGGTCCAGGGAGTCCTGGTGCTTCCTCCCTGTGGGGAATTTGCATGGCAGAGCCACGCAGCCCTTCCCTGCACGATGAAAGTCACACTTCTCTTCCAGCAGTGCTGACATTTAAATGTGATGTCGGTGTTACAGTCTCATCCTAATTTCCAAATCCCTTGTGCTAATAGTGCTTAAGCCTTAATTGCACATTTAATCATCAGAATTACAGAGTGGCTCGGGGAAGTTGGATGGGAAAAATGCAGTGGGCAAAGAGAGCAGGGCAAATCAAACAGGAGAGGGAGAGAAAAGAAGTCATTTTCTGCTTTGCAGAAAATGTTAAACATGTTTTCCAGCCAGTTGTGAAATGAGATCCCTGTGAATATCAGCTTCGTGCTGCTGAATGCTCTGTGCTTACTGGAACTAATTATCTACAAATTTATCTGTTTAGCTCCAATCTAAAGGACACACTGCCATCACCTAAACTCAAGCACTAAAAACTAAAAAAAACTGTGCTCTGGACTCAGATTTTTCTGTAGCTGGCTGTTTTTTCAAAGCTCTGCACACCAAATCTCCACCCCACGTAAGAAGTGTTCTGTGTTTGAAGGAAAAGACAGATTTTTAACTTGGTAATTAAAATACTTCAAACAGAAAATCAAATCTATCTACAGGCTCTCTGAACCCAGCATTTCAAGAGTCTCGATGAACCTGCCAAATGACTTCAGTCACCAAGGAAATAAAAGTGACAAAGTTTGTGAAATAATGAACTGAACCTGGGAGCTGGGATAGTCAGGAACATTCAGCGTTGATGCTGAGATGTCAGAACTGCAATTCCTGTCTCAGTGCCTGGATCTCCTGCAGCACAATTATTTTGAGAAAAGTCAAAATAAGATTTTAGAACAGTCCACAGGCAATAGAATAATTCTTACTACAGTGTTACTGTAACCATTTGTTACTGGCACTTCCTCCTCCAGTGGAAGTCTTTTGGTGGCTGTGTAATGTCTGAAAAATGAAACTCTGGCTTCATAACTGAGCTGCCAGCTCCAATCACTTTGTTGGAACCAGCCAAAAATACATCTCCCTTCTTCAGGAAAAGTTGTCCTTTTCTCACTGAAAAGCAATTTGTTCAGCAAAACTTTAAGAGCTGTTTCTAAATAATCCAAAGGTAAGAAGCTGGTCTGGAGGCTGACCAAAACCAGGATGAAGGACACAATCCAGCCCCGTGTCTGACAGTGGGAATGGCTTTGCTTTTGTACCCAGCTAAATTCTGCAGTGTTCACCCAGAAAATCAATTCCTCTTCTGCTTTAACTGCCACCAACCCCAAACTGGTCCTGCAGGGGAAAACTGGGATGATGAATGAAGATGGGTTTGACCTTTTCGCTGCAATCAGTGCCATTACAGAGATGAGCACCTCTGAATCACGGGCAAGGCGTTGCTGTGCTGCATCCCCGAGTCCAGGGTGGGAATGGCATTCCTTCCTTTCCATGGGAACTCAGGGAATCCTGGAACCTCTGCCTTGTGGGCTTTCAGAGCCTTTGCTTTGGTATCAGCCACGTGTTGCTGCTCAGCCCAACCCCAGCAGAAATTCCTGTCAGGAATCGCTGTCAGGAATTCCCAGCTCTGTTGACATCAGTGCCAGCCTGCCTGAGGTTGTGCTTCCCCATTTCCTTGAGGATTTTCCTGCCGCTGCCCTGCTGACATCTCCCTCTTTCAGTTCACCAAATCTCATCAGATTTGAAACCTAAAGCTGTCCTGCACTCCACATACACCAGCCCAGGGAAGTGCTGGAATGATCTTCGTGGTTTCAGCTCCCTGGAATCCTGATACGCTTTACAACGATTTAAAGGAAAACTTCTTCCTCTTCAATGCACCAGGTGATAAGCAGATGGAATCTCTCCTGAGCCCTATGAATTATCAGTAGCAAATCTGCACCTTCTTGTGTAGAAAATCCGATAAAGTATCTACTCTGCCACGTTTAATTTAATCTACAGACAGACACCACATTGCTCCAAGCTTTGTATCTTAAAAAAACCTCACAAAAGATGGACAGGCTGTGCTAATGATATTTGACAGCTCTTTGTCCACAAGAACACCCTCCAATAATGTATTCCCAAACTGCAGAAATTTCCCTGGCTGACATATGCTGTGAGTTCAAATGAGTAATGGCAGGCTGGGATACCAAGTGGCAGGGATAACAGCCTCCTTCCCTGAGTTAATCACGAGCCCAGGCTGCTCAAATCAAGCTCAGCAGCAGCTTCATGATTTTTTTGGGGGGGGGTATGTTCTTGTTTTGGTGGGGCAGTTATCAGCAAATCAATGGGACAAACAGAGGGGAGGTTTAGATGGGATATTGGGAAGAAATTCCTCCCTGTGAGGGTGGGGAGGCTGCCCAGAGAAGCCTGTGGTGGTTGTTCTTCATTTATAATTATTTCATAGCTTTAACTGTTTGCTTGGCTTGGGTTAGGTACGGAACAGGTTTTATTTGGGTGCCTGAGTAGCTCAGAGCTGCATCCAGAGCCCTGATTCCAGCCCAGTCCTTTCTCTCTCTTGACACTTCCTCGGTCGGTCTGGGCTCAGCTGTGCTCTGACACCGAGGAGCTGGAGATGAACCAGGCAGCCAGGGCTCTGTGCACTCCGTGTTCCTGCAGCCCTGGTGTGAGATAAAAACCCGATAAAAACCCGGGCAAAACACGGCCCAGCTGCACAGGCAGCGAGGATCCCACACTCTGCACCTTGTGTGTCACCTTTGGGATTTCAATCAGTGCGTGGGATCACACTGAATATCCAGAGGTATCCACAGGCCTGTTCACTCCCAGTTTGGGTACCTCTGCTGTGAGTAGAAACCAAAATATTTACAGGAAACAGATGCTATTTGCCTGATCTATTCCCTGCTGCTGCTTCAAACTTGCAACTCTCCGCAGTTCCTGGCAGCTCAAGATGTTCAGAATTTGTAAATACCAAACTCTGTTTGTACAGAACTGAGCTCCTGGTATTGGTGGTGTGGTGCAGTCTTAAAAAAATCAGAGAGGAAGAGCAGCACCATCAATTCTGTTGTCCCAGAAGCCAAAAACAAACTGGAGAATGGACATTGCTCTGGTCCAAGTATTTAATCACTGAACATTGTAATGAATGCCATAAGAAAAAACATCATCACCTTCCCACAAAGGTTTTAATTATGCACTGTAGGCAAATAGAATTACATCCCGTGTTCAGAATTATCTGGTGAGCTCTAAAACACCTTTTACTTTGTGCCAGCCGCTCTGTGCATCAAACAATCAAATCACTCTTAAACCTCACCCAATGAGCTCCCAAAGTCATTGAAGAGATCATAAACGACGTTACAACGCTTGCCTGGTACACAGATAAATGTCTTTCATATATCTTTAAGTGGTTATTAATGTCTGAATTAGTTTAGAATACATTAACCTTCAAGGTAAATTAGATCAATCAAGGAAATGACTCACAAGTCTGGGTCTATCTTTTTTGTTGAAATTCAGAGTGTGTGCCAAGAATTTAACAGCATTCCAGAGCAGCTTCTCCCTGAGAGGGTGGCCTTGGTCGTGGAGAGGGGCTGGACACTCATTTCTGGCTGCTGATGATAAAGTTGTTCCTCAGGATGAGAGGAATCAAGGATCAGGTGAGAACAAAATGTTTGCAGTTGTGCAGAAGGGGAGTGATGCTGTCAAAGTGGAATGACAAAGCTCGGGAAAATCAGGTGCAATCGTATCCTCAGCTCCATTTATCTCCCACTCTGGGTTTATCTGAGCCTTGTTTATTTGAATTGTGGAAGTGGCTGAAAGGCTCAGTCTGTTCCATTTTGCCACAGTCCAGACATTGGTCACATTCTGCTTCAGAATGACTTCAATTTTCAACTTTTTGACTACAAATCTTACAGATAAAAGGTACTGAAACACTCAGTGGGAATGTGCCACTATTACAGCCACAAACGTCACCCTGTGCAGCGCTGAGAACCTGAGAATTCCATGCTTAGCCACTGCTTTCCACAGGAATATGAGAATATTAACACTGAGCACGAGACTAAGCCGAAGTCAAGTGGATTTTAACATGATAATGGTGAAAGCTTTGAGGAGTTTATGTTAATAATTGATTGTGCTGCTGCAAAAATGCCCTGTGTGCCAAGGCAGGGCACAGCTGCCAGGAGATAAATCCCAGAGACAAACTCGGGCCCTGTGTGAGAAGGCAGGGACAAGGATTAGAGAGGATCCTTCAGATCCCAGCAGTGATCAGTGTCACACCTCCCAAATCTCCACTTCCATCATCAGCCGGGAGAGGAGTCACCAGAGCTGCCCCTGCTTTTATACCCATAGCACACTGAAAATTGATGTCTCACAACCTTTCCTGCCTGCTAAGGGGATTGCTGGATTAAAACTTCAAAGCCTGCAGCTTGCCTTGACATCGAACCTCCTGCAGTCACCAGTTTACCTCACTGATAGGTGACACATGGACTCAAAAGGGACGAAAAGCCCCTAAACCAGAAATCAGAGCAGCTTTTGATACCAATACAGGTGTTCCAAGGGAAAGGAAAGTGCAGATGGAAGTGCAAAGTGGGATCTGAGAGCGTGCTGGAAAGGAATTCATGCTGAATATGGGCTGTGGTGTGCTCACACTGCAAATGGAACACCTGACTTAGGACAGCATTTTGCTGTTATCCAACTTCTGAAACAGTTGTGGAGTCCTGTTCTTCCTTTACTGAGGACCTCGCTCATTGGCTGTGGAGAATTTCAGCCCAGGAGGGTGAACTCCGCAGAGAAAAGGGAGATCCACCTACAACTAATCCAAATTTCTCCTGCGTTTAGGATTTGGCACAAAAATCCCATTTTAGGGGAAAACCTATAAAATTCCAGCCATTCAGCAGCAGGGCCCCAAAAATCTGCTCTTGAGCTCTTCCCCTGTCAGCTTTCCTGTACGTGCTGAGGTAATGTTCCCACCCCATCCTGATCGAAGGGAATTGAGTGAAAGCTTTGTCCTTGTGCATCTGGGGACAAAGGCAGCACCTCAGCAGTCCTGGTGCAATGAAACACAAGGCTCAATGTGCAATTAAAAACGTGGCTGTTTCTTTAAAATGAATCACTGTTAATTGGCATGCTAATTGGGAGCCTATTAAATATAGTGGTAAATGCTATCTGAGAGATTATTTAAAACCCTGACACCTACATGATGTTTTACAAAGCTCTCAAAACATGGACTAATTCCTCCTTGGAGTAGCTGAGACATAAGTAAATAATCCAGCTAATCTGAGGAGGAGGAAAAGAGCTGAACAGAAATTCCAGGAGCATTCTGGTGTTGGTTAAGCGTTCAAAAAATGAGAAATTCAAAAAATTCTTCTCTGGGAATTCCATCCCAGGGCCTCCCCACCCTCACAGGGAAGGATTCCTTCCCAATATCCCATCTAAACCTCCTCCCTGTCAGTGTGAAGCCATTCCTGTCCCTCCTGACGGGAGCGGACTTCCTCAATCAGAGGGATTATTTTGGTGATTTTTATGTAGAATATAGGAAAGTCTCCAGTCAGTGACTTTGAAATAATCCATCTGGAGAGAAATTCTCTCCTCCCTGTGTTAATGGGCAGCCTACAGCAAATCCCACCAGGTAAAAACAGTGAAAAGGATTTCCTCGTTGTGTTTGCACCCCTAATTCCTCACAGAGTGGTTTTTGTACGGATGCAGAGCCATGGATTCAGGAACTCTGCACATGAGAATGAAGCTCAGGTGTTTTCCCAAAGCTCTATTTAGTTTTCCATGTGTGTTTTCAAGGGAATGCACTGTGAGCAGAAGACTCTGCTGCTCTACCACTGAGTATGAAATAATTTAAACACTCCAAACCCTGCTGCTGTCACCTTCTCCCAGCAAGTTGGGTCTCAGCTTTCTCCTCCTCCCTTCCAGAAGAACCAGAGTGGCTGTGAAATGGAAATAATTTTGTTGGGGTTTAGTGAGCTGTTGCACATTTCTCTGTTTGCTTTCTCTGTTGCTGTGTAATTGTTCAGACTCCTCCAGCTCATTAATTCAGTTCCATTTCACACCAAAAGCCTGAGACTGCAGCGTTTTCCAAGCTCAACCACAACTTTCTCCTTTCAGGACAATTTGGTTCCCATGTTTGCTGGGAGTAATTGGTGTTGATGCCCAACAACCCAATTCCATGGCCTGATTTGAGAAATATGAAGTGCAGAATAAACTTTGATGTGCACATTAATGCTGAAATAGTCCCTGGAAATGGCTGAGGTTTTCAGGAAAATTGCATTTATACAGAATATATTCTCCTTCAGATTCCATTACAGATGAGGAGCACTGATTTGGCTCTGAATTAATCCCTTTTTCCTTTTATATTAATTGTCTGATTAATTTGTTTTTCCCATTTGTGAATTATCTTTGCATCTCTACACTTCCAGTCGTTAAAATATCAACATTTTACATTTTACATGTCCCCCTGTGAGCAAAGCCAAGAGCCTAAATCCCTGTTTTCCAGCACACTGGGAAGAGTGGGAACAGCCAACCTGACCCAGAGCTCATCACAAAGGCATCAAATCTAAATAAATAAAAAGCAAACTTTGTATTCTCCTCTGCAGCACAAAGGACAAATGAAAACAGGTTAAAAAATACCCTGGGAAAATTCCTAACTTTTATATCCAGACAATTCCACCAGAGTGGGATCTTTATCCCTGCTGTCCTGTTCAGTGTAAGGAAATCTTTCCAAGCTGCTCCAATTTGACATCAAACTCAGGAGATTCTGGAGACGATTCCCAAAGTTCCTGCCCGTTGCCATGGCAACAGGCACCAGCTGAAACTTGGTGGGGCTGTCCAATAAATCTCTGCTTTGCTAGGAAGTGAAAGGCAATTTGATGTTATTAATGTTTGTCAGAGCAAATAGAAGGCAATGGAATGAAGTGTCGGGGAGTGCGAGGCAGCGCCAATGAATGAATCCGGGCTGAGGTGACATCCTGGAGCTGATGGCACCAAGGAGCACCAGGAACACTCCCAGCGCTGGGCAGGAGCTGCCTGGGGAGGTGACAGCTTAAAAAGCACAAAGGAAATGGGAAAAAAAATGCAAAATACCAGCAAATGTCACTGGGAGTGCACGTGGCTGAAAGGGAACCCCTGCTGGGGAGCAGGAGAAGCAGGTGGTGAGTTCTGAGTTGTATTTCAGATAAATTTGGCCACCACAGTGCAATATCAGAGGGAAAATCCTGGGTTTTGAGCTTTGTTAAGTTCCGACAGCTCTGTGTCCAGTGAAAAGCCGAGTATAAATTGTATTTTGTGCCCTTAGTTAATTCTTCTTCAAGAACTTAAGACAAGAAAAAACTCACAAGCAACCACACCACAATTTAAAATATCCTAAAACCTCCTTCATCCCAAGGTACTTTGTGCCTGCACTATTGAGGTGCCAGAGAAGTGATGCAGAGGGAAAAATGGGTGCTGTAATCTCCTTGACCATTCCTAAATATCACAATTCCTCCATGGCCACATCCCATAGGAATGAACTGTGAGGAGGCTAATCTGGGAGAGGATAATTTCTGCAATTTCACAGCAACATCCACAAGAAATATATCTTCACCTGTGGCTCTGTCAAATTAAATAAATTGAGCAAAATAAATTCTGCAGTTGATTTTGCCACCACTTGTCTAAAACCAAATATCCTGACTGCAATAAAATGCATCATTAGGACCAGGATTCTTCTACACTTTAGTCCATGTTGTTCTTTTAGATAAAAATAGTGACTCTTAATATTTCTATTTTGAAATAGTAATTTTTATTTATTTCTATCTGTCTGCACATGTGTTGCAGCAGCATTTTCTGCAATGTAGGAGTCAACTCCTAGAAATGCCATCCTGAACATCTCCAACTCACCCATTACTCTTCAAGAGCTGAAATGGCCACAATTATTTCTCTCGGGTAGCACACACATGAAAAACACCTGAATATTTCTCCAATCCCTACAAGAAGAAACAAGCCCTAAGTTTAAAACCTCTCCAGAGGCAGTTTGATCCCTGACATGTCAACACGGGTGATGGGACACATTTTCAGACGCAAATCAAAGCTTTTCTGGCTGAACTTTTAACAGCAAGATTAAAAACTGGGGGGGAGGAAATGCTTTCACAACAGAACTGGAACTGCAAGTTTTATTATTTTCCCCCCAAGTGTTAATAAAAAGCAGTGTTGGAGTTACCAGCAGTCCTTGGCCATGTGTGTTGGGATTAATAATTTTGCTCTGAGTTGATTGTACCCAAAGGCAGTCAGGTTTTATCTTACATATAAATATATATTTGTGTGCTAGAGGTTGCTGTTCAAAGGCCAGGCCTTACACAGGAGCTTGGTTAAATTCAGACTTATCCCAGATACCCAAAGGACAGCAGAAATTTAAACTAATTTAAAAAAAAGAACAACAAACCTGTGCTCTCTGTCAGAGCATTGTAAGTCGGGTGTGCACAACCCTGTTTGTTACAGATAAGGCAGGAAAAGCACCCACATTTGATGATTTGATGGAATTCTGTCCTGTGCCTGAAGGGTAAACCTTGTCAGACCCTACAACTCCACTGAACAAGGTTTTTCCTCACTTTGCTGGGCTGTGTTGAGAAATCCAACAGGAATTGTTCCTTAAGGAACAGCTGGGAGCAGTCCTGGCCTAGCCTGGAGTCCAACACTGAGCACATCCTGATGTTCTCCTCACGTTCATAATTTTTTATTACACCTTTTATCAGCTGGATGGAATTCCCCTTAATGTAAACCTGTTTGATCTCCTGCTGAGGGAATCCTCCCCAGCCTGTGTTTGGTGCTCTGTGCAGCCCCATCAGCAGCTAAAGTTTAATTACAAAATAATTTGGTTTTCTGCATGACTCATGCAATCTAAATAAAGACAAAGTTGGTTGTAAATAATTCCTGTCAGGCCTTATTATTCCTATATATATATTCATATTTTTTTCTCTCTCATGAATCAGACTATTAGAATGACATTAAATAAATTATCTGAACCACTGACTCATGCAAACCAAACTGCTCAGCTCTGATGTTCCTACAGAAAATGTGGCTTCAGAATTCAGTCTCTTTTTGCTCTTGGAAGTGATTTTATTATCACAGAATTATCAGTGCTTCGGCTACACACCACTTCCTGTAATTACTGAGTAATTATCCACCCCATTTGTATTGTGGAGTGTAAAGGGATCCCAGATCTGCTCTACAAAATGTGGATTAATGAAGGTTGCACTGGAGGTTATGCTGGAGATCATCCTGTGGAAAACAGTTTTGTCTCAGCTGAGATACAGAATCCCAGACAAACCCTGACAAAACCTGCAGAGCAGGAACTGAATCCCACCGTGTTTGACAGAGGTTTTACCAGCCTTTAAGAACCCGGGGTCTGTTTGACAGCAGGAGCCAAAATGAGCTGAATTTCACCTGCATTTTACCTGCTTTAACTGCTGCAGCCAAGTGAAAAACCAGCCACAAACAAAAGCTGTGTTGAACAGATGATTCCATCCCTAAGGCATCCTGGGCCCGGCTCTCTAAAAGCCCTGAGATTAAAGAACAGCACTTTGTGACACATTTCATCCTCCAGGTGCCTCACAAATGTCACTCCCTTGCCAACACAGAGAATGACAATGAACTATTTGCATTCTGACCAGGATATTTAAACATTTATATTGTCAGGTGCAACTAAATGATTCATGAGATCAGAGAGGGGAACAGAGTATCAGGGGTTTGCTCATGGGCTTCTACCACAGTTCTCTTGTTCAGGTAAGGGAAACATTATTAGAGATAACAGATTCCAAGCTACCAAAATAAAAAGTGCTCAGAACACAGGGTGCTGAACAGAGCAAGTGCCAACTCAAAAACAATTGCAAATCTTCATGACAGAAAGGTTATTAAAAGGCAAAACCAGGATGCTGTCAAATCCTTCCAAGCAACTGATGCACCATCTGCAAAGTCACTTCTACAATGACAACTCCAGAATATAAAAAGTGTTTCCTGCGTGTTCTGTTTTACACATATAAAAATACCAAATGATAGCTTGGCACAGGAGCTCTGCAAGCTACAAAAATTCAGAGGCTGAGCTGAAAAACTGTGAGGCGTAATGACTTGCAAACACAGTTGTCCAAAGCACACGAGGAAATTGGACAGCCCAGGAGCAAGAAGGCCCCGCTGAGCCAACAGGAAAGGTGCACCACACACATAAAACTCTAAAGGGAGAGAAAATAAGGGGAAAAGCAGATCTGTGGCACTGAAGAGTCTTCCCTAAACACCAGCACTGTATAAATGGCCAATCCCACTTCTAGGATCAAAGAGCAGCAAGCTCTCCACACCCTGCCATGGTAGGGGGGTGGAAATAAATCATCTTTAAGCTCTCTTTCCACCCAAACCATTTCAAAACTCTTTTTTTTCCCCACAATGAAGCCATATCCATACTGTGGCCTAGCTGGAAATGACAGTCATTTGAAATCCCTGCAGAGCTGTGAAATGCTCAGCACAGCAGTGACTTTGAAACTGTCACCATCCAATTAAGGAGCCCGTGATCCCTGCAGCCAAAGCTTCACTTGGCTCAAACCAGCAGTGGCACGCCCAGCCTGGCACGGGCCTGCCCAAAGCTGGGATTCCCAGATCTTGGATGCCATCTGCTGGGTGCTCCTCGTTACGGGTCAAACTCCAGCAGTTTTCACCTGGAAAAAATACCCCTTTTCTATTTTCTTTGGTTATGAAGACAAATTAAGCCAATTAAGACACTTAAAAATCACATTCAGCTCCTCCTGGCGATGGAGGCACAGATTAGGGATTGATGCTCACACAGCAACACAACCTATGAACAACTCTGACATCAATTTGCTACATAAATATGGATTTAGAAACTGTTCAGGAAAATTAGAAATCATGACTCACCGCTGTAACTTGCAGCATCTTTTGGGATTCCCAAATAAAAAGCAGTAAGTGACTGAATATGGGGGCTCCTAAAGATTTCCTTCACTACCAAAATGAGCTTTAAAGAGCCCTTTGTCCTCTGGCAAATTCCTGGCACCTGAGCTAAGGGTGAAACACTGAGGACACATTCAGGAGCTCCAGGAGGGCTCTTAGAAACACCTGAACAGCATCACTGCCTAATCACGTCCCCTGTATCACACAGCTTTTCTCCAACAGCCACTCCAAAATTCCCTGTTTCCATTGGTTTGATACTTAAACCTTTTCATGTGTGGAAAACAAGACCCAGGAAACTCCAATTCGTGCCTGACTTTATTACTTTAACAAACAATGCAAGTATTCCAATCCTGAGGCTTTCCCAACAACGTGAAGCCAATGCTTTCCTGAACAAATAAATAACTGCAATAACCAAAATAAGGAAGTTCTTATTAAATATACAGAATTTTACAGGAAAGTAAAAAAAAAAAAAAACCAACAAAAAGAAAGGGATGGATTTTCTTTTCTCAAATGTAATTGCAGCAATGTTGTCAAAACATTTAATAACATAAGGAAAGGTTGGGTGTTGTGTTTAGAAAAGTTTTAACTGTCCTCAGCCTCCAGATTTATGTTATTTCCAAACTTTGCATAGAGCTGAACTTTGAGGTCAGACAGCACCCTCTGGATCGACTCCACTCGGGATTCCAAAGCTTCAATTTCCTCTTGTAAACTCCTCTGAAAAAGAAATTAAATAAAAATCAACCAATTCTGTACAACAAACTGAGCTGGGTTTGTCAGCAACACAGAACCAACAAAGAGGTGCCCCTTTTCCAACTTATTCCCAGGTCTGGCTGCAGGATTTATTGCTGGGCCAAACAAAGGCTGGAGTGACTTTGGAGTGACTCAAATCTTCAATCCAACATCAATTTTAGACTGTGAAAGCTCCAAAGGCTGAACAGATCATCCCACCCCATCCCATCCCAGTGCCCAGCACACAGTGCAGTCCAGCAGCTCCAGACAAACCTTTGCCTCCTCCAGCATCTCCTGTGTCTCCTCCAGGGAATGACTGATGAAGACATCCCCAATCTGGTAGGGAATCAGGTGGGAATCAGCATCATCCAGCAGCATGATGTCATCACAGGCATCTTCCAGATTCTGAAGCTGTTTCTGTTTGCCAAGACACAAGAAAGAGGCTCCCTTTGTAAAGCATTTCACTGGACACTGTCACAGTTGGATAAGGAACTCAGGGAGTTTGGATTTGAGGAACAAATCCCACCCACCACCAGGATATCCAAGAGATCAGTTTCAAAGCTGGAATTCAGCAATTCAGTCCAGTAGAAACTCCTAGTCAGCACTCATTACCTGTCATTAACAGAATAATTAACTGTCCAGGCAAGGGCTACACAGCAGATTTAAATGTCACCAATAGCTGATATGCTTTTACCATTCTCTATTTCCAAAGTATAAGAACCTCATATCAGAACTCAAGCATTACTTACACTCACAGTAACCCACTGCCCCTATTTTCTGTGTGCCAGCTGAAAATTAATTCAGGCCAATAAAAAGTTAATGAGATCTGAAGCAAATATACCTTTTTCACGTCTATTTCTTCTTTCAGCTCTGTGATCCTGCTGGTATTCCTTGCAAATTTGTTAATTTTCTGTTGATCTTCAAAGGTGACATTGACATCTTCTGCAGCCTGCAAGGAGGAGAGGTCAAAATGATGATTTCAGTGCTTACATTAACCTGAGTCTCACTGCAAGGCTACTCCTACAACGTGTCTGGAAAGTCTGACAGCCACTACATTCTGCTAATGCACCTGACTGCTTAAAGTGCCTCTTCAAGGATATCAGAAATACCCATATTTAGCTGGGGAACACCCAATTAAAACACTGGCCATCCATAGCATCCTAAAGCCAAAGGTTTCCTGGACGCTGACGGCTGAACTGGACACCCTGCTCCAGGTTTTCTCTGGAGAGAGACTATTGACAAGGACCTGGAGCGACAGACAAGAGGGAATGGCTTCACACTGACAGAGAGGAGGTTTAGATGGGATATTGGGAAGGAATTCTTCCCTGTGAGGGTGGGCAGGCCCTGGCACAGGGTGCCCAGAGAAGCTGTGGCTGCCCCTGGATCCCTGGCAGTGTCCCAGGCCAGGTTGGACATCGGGGCTTGGAGCAGCCTGGGACGGTGGAAGGTGTCCCTGCCGTGGCATGGCAGGGGAGGAATGGGACGATCTTTAAGATCCTTTCCAACATAAACAGTGATGATGATTCTGTGATAAGCCACCCTCTCAGAGAATAAATTTTTCCTCACATCCACCCTGACCCTGCCCTTGTTTACAGCGAGCCGCACCCGCAGAGACTCCGCAACGCCACCAACCCCGCAGGACAAGCGCCGCGGACAGACCCCGACCCCAGCGCCCTCAGCTCCCGAGCAGCGACCGCGGCACTTGGGGCAGCGCCAGACCCGGCCCTGCCCACGGCACGGACCAGCCGCGTACCGGGGCTGCGGGAGCCCAGGAAGCGCCTCTGGGGCGGGAGGCGGCGGGACACAGCGGCCCCAGAGACAGCGGAGGAGCTGAAACCTCCTCGGGAGGGATCGATCCCCGGCGAGAAGGGAGCACACCCCGCCGGGCCCAGCCCGCACTCACCGCCTTCTTCATTGTGGCGGCCATGTTGGCACGGTCGGGCTGAACCATCCGCCCTCCGCGCAGAGGAGGAGCAGCGGACACGGGAAAAACAAGGAAGACAAGGAAAAACTCCAGGAGACGGCCCCAGCTCTGCTCGAATCGGGGATTCTCTCTCTTCTCATTGCTCTCAGCGCGGCGGGATGCCCCGAGAGGCCTCGGAGCACGGAATGAAGATGAAGCCACCCCTGCGGCACTTGGTACGGCCCGGTGGGACGGGCGGCCGCTTCGGGGCGCTGGGGCCGCCAGGGGGCGCCATGAGACGGGATGGGCTGGGATGGGATCCATGGGATGGGATCCATGGGATGGGATCCATGGGATGGGATCCATGGGATGGGATCCATGGGATGGGATGGGATGGGATGGGACGGGATGGGATGGGATAATGGGATGGGATCCATGGGATGGGATGGGATGGGATAGGATAATGGGATGGGCTGGGATGGGATGATGGGATGGGATGGGATGGGATAATGGGATGGGATGGGATGGGATGGGATGGGATAGGATCCATGGGATGGGATCCATGGGATGGGATGGGGTAATGGGATGGGATAATGGGATGGGATAATGGGATGGGATAATGGGATGGGATGGGATAATGGGATGGGATGGGATGGGATGGGATGGGATGGGATGGGATAATGGGATGGGACAATGGGATGGGATGGGACAATGGAATGGGACAATGGGATGGGACAATGGGATGGGATGGAATGGGATGGGATAATGGGATGGGATAATGGGATGGGATAATGGGATAGGATGGGATGGAATAATGGGATGGGATGGGATGGGATAATGGGATGGGGTGGGATGAGATAATGGGATGGGATAGGAATGGGATGGAGTAAGATGGGATACTTAATTCTATAATATTGCCTGAATTAAAATGATTTTGGTGGTTTTTTTTCAGTTCCAAACGGCTGCTCGTTTCAAGACTCCTGTTCCAAACCAGTAGAAAAGTGGAATAGTAGACACTCAGGCTGAGTGTCACATTTTATCTTGGTGCATCACCACCGTGCCTTGCTTCCCGCTGAAGGAAGACCTTAATCACCAAATTTCTCCCCAGAGAACCACGTTATTAATAATTTACATAAAGACGTAATCCTAGCTCTAAACCTGTCTTTTCCTCAGAAAACAAGCTCTCATCTCTCTGGCCATTCTCCTGCTCTTCCCTAAGCCAGCTCTTCCCTCTCCTGGAGGATCCCGCTAGGCAAGGACCCAGCCCAAGCCGTGGTTATTTCCCTGGCTGGATTAACTGGACACTACACGCTAGCTCGGAGCCAATGCAATTTCCTTCAAGAGAAATGGAGTGGATTTCACAAGAATTTGATGACTCGAAGGCTTTGAAAATAAATCTTTTTCTCCCACATGCTCGGGCAAGCTCTGCGGGCCGAGCATTGCCAAGAGCAACTCACTGCAGACCTTCCTTATGTAAATAAAAGTGAAAACAGCGCACGAGTGCAAACAGCCAGCGTGGAGTAAGAGAAACCCACTGAACCCAGTGCCCTCATTTCTCTCCCAGTTGCATAAAGGACTTGCTCCTTCTTGCTCTGCTCCCTGTTGTTGTTGTTTCTGTGGTTGGCTTCACCCTGCTGGGATCCCGTCCATGCCCTGCCCTGCGTCTCACATCTCCTCTGTGGTTCTTTGCACATTTTCTCCTTCCCTGCTCCAGCCTTTTGCAATCCAGCTCAGTGGGGAAGAGCATTTCCTTGCTTTTGTTCCCTCAGTGAGTCCTTTGGAGTTCCCAAACTCTTCTCCCCTTTCCCTGAAGTTCCACAGACCTCTCTCAGGCCTTGGTGATCTTGAAACACCCGCACATCAACAGGGTTTGTGAATTCAGGGTGCACTGGAAATGGGGAGAACTTAGTGGGGGTGAAGGGGTTGGTTTATCCAGGTTTAGGCTGGGTGAAGGGGATCACCTGGAGCAAAGTGCACTATTTTAATTGTGCCATTGTATTAAAGGAGTGCAGCTCCCACGTGTAGGCACAGGGACAGCAGGAGCATGACATTCCCAACATTCAGCAATGGGATTTATTGTGGAATGCAGGTCCTTGTGTCTGCCCTTCTTCTACCAGCACTGCAGGGGGAATGGAGGCTGAAGAAAAAAAATCCTTTTCTAAGGGTGTTCATCTTTTCCAAAAGAGATCTTAATGAGACAGCTCCTAATTATTTATATGCCAAATCCCCCAATCAGAAATGTTTTATTCTTTTGTAATCGGAGGGAAGGAAGGAAGATTTTCTCATATTTCTACCCTCATTCTTTCAAAATATCCCCTCTTAGTCAAAAGCAACCTCACCATTTCACCATTCCAGCCTCCTCTACATTCACATATCCAACATTAGTTATTAAATTTCATTAGGTTCTTTCTGCAAGGCATCCCAATAAACGTTATCCCTGGTGAGGGAAAGTTCTCCCTGCCCTGCCCGTGGTGCCTGGCAGAGGTTCTGCAGTGTCAGCCAGCCCCGAGGAGGCCAGGGGAGTTCCTGCTGCTGTTCGTGCCTCAGGTGGGAGCTGGAGATTCCCTTCTGCTGGGAAATCCCTGTGGCTGAGCACATCCAAAGACCTTTACCCCACCTGTGTGAACAGCAGAGCGCACACAGTATTTTACAACCCCATCCTGCTCTCCCAGCACAGCAGCCGGTGCCTTGTGCTGGTTTTATTCCAAATAAAAGGGAAAATCTGTCTCTGCCACTCTGCCCTTCCTCACCAGCACCTGGCTTCTCAATATCGACAGGGAATATTCCAGACTCCAGAATATTATCCCTTTGTTTCTCTCCCTCCACAGTTCACCTTGTTCCATAAATATTTCCAGTGGAAGAACATCTCAGTTTTCCAGGAACTTTTTGTGGAAATCTCTCTATGGGGCCTGAAGCTGCAGCATCATTCTCGCCTTTTTTTAACTTTTGTGCTTCGTCTTCAATGAAAACTGCTCCCAAACTGCCTGAAATTAGGTCTGCAGTCACACCCATGCAGGTAGAAATCATTTCCTTCCTGAGAGCAGCACCAGTTTCACAAATCAGTTTGTATTCCTTGAAAAATGCACCTAAGGAGGAGCAGTGTTCCCTGCACAGCCATCACCCCGCAGGGTTCTCTCGTGCTAAAGCACCACAGATTTATTTGCCGCTGAACCTGAAGGTTCTCAGAGATCTGTCGTTAATATGTCCTGTCTGTGCTGTTACTTAGCGTTTTTTCATGTGTACAAATATCTTTCTCCCCTTTCATCTCTCTTTTTTCTTTCTTTCCTTTGGATGGGGGAAGTGTTGGCAGAACCACAAGAGAGCCTGGAAGAAGCCTTTTCCTCGGAGACACACCAGGAATGCTCCTTTGCTGCCTCACCAACCAGAGCCATAAACACACAGAGCGTTTTCCCGAGGGCAGCGTCGCACTCAGCGCTCGGAGACCTGAAACCAAACCCTTCCCAGGAGAGGGCTGAGCTGAAATCCAGGGCAGGATTTCAGGCATTTTATCTGATGAACCAGCTCTAATCCCTGCAAAAGGAGGAACAGGAGGAACCAGGATGTGGCCCAGAGGGGACTGAGTTCAGCCAAGCACAGCCCGAGTGCCTCTTGCCTGACTAATGGCAAAGGCAGGCAGAGCTTGGCTCTTTTCTTACGGCTCCGAGGGAGGCGATGGAAGCCAAATGCACTCAGCTCACAGCAACCCACTGGGTAAAGTCCACACTCATCTCTTTGGGGTTTGACAGAAGTGCTGCTGGGTTCATGGTATCTTTCACAGATTTATTACAGCTTTCAGCAGAAAATACTCCAGAGCTGCAGACAGGGTTGTTCCACCCTCCCTCTGCCCCGGGGTGAAACAGCAGTGCTCCTTAATAGTAAAAACCATTTAAAATCTCCTATTTATTTGCTGTTTCTGAGAAAGGTAGAGACCAGGTATTAATAGCAAACAGTAGTCGTGGGCAAGGTGATGATAATATGAATAAGCAGCACCCCTCCTCTCTGAACACGTGCAGGGACAGAGCTGGGTGTGTGTCATTCAGGAGGAATTCACTAAAAATGGCACAATCAGCAGCTGGGGCTCAGGGTTCTGTCCCCAGCCTCACCTCCTAAACCGTGCTCCTCACTTCTTGGCAGCACTTCCAGGTGCTCACCTCAGGAGAGCACCAGCTTGGAATTTGAGGGGAATTTAGAGACCAGATATCAGTATCTGTGAAGCTCTAGAAATATAACACAGTATAATGCAGAAATAACATGAAATACTAGATTCACACAATGGAGCCTTTGTAACATGCCAGCACACGAACAAGAAATGTTTATTTTTGTGAGATAAATGCAAGCAAATGCCCAAACCCAACATTATTGCTGCCTTTTCTTTGACAAACTGAATAGCAGCATCTGGCTGAAACAGAGCCCTCAAACCCTGAGCAAGTGACAGGAATTTGCTTTCCAAGCCTTGGTCTGAGGTCGGTTTTACCTCAGCACAAACACATCCAGCAGATGGAAAGTGAAGCGATGTGAGCAACCACTGCAGCTTCATCAGCAAATCCAGTAAATGGCAGCAGCTCGAGTGTGATCCAGGGGCTTGCAGAACCAGCTGGAGCAAATTCCTTCAAGGGGTCAGGCAACAGCTATTTGTACACTCACACAACAGTTAAAACCTTCAGGTTTTCAACTTCATTTTAGATATAGAATTTTATATTAAATTTCAAGTGTTGATGCTCGACATCCCCTGTGTTTGAAAGCTTCCCTTGCTTTTGGCAAACAGGTTTTGGTCACTTACAGTGTGCAGTCAGTAATTCCACTACAACTGAAAATACTTTGAATTTTTCAGTGCCAGCACGCAAGTGCTGCTTTGGGTGTTGATACATGTTAATGCATGTGTTAATACATCTAATTGCACTTAAAGAATAAGGTAAATTACTGCTCTTCAGCACAGTTTTTCTGTAAGCAGAGTTAAACCAGGAATTTTTTCCATGGGCAAAAATCACCAGGATTTTATATATTCATAGAATCACAGAATGGTTTGGGTTGAAAGGGACTCCAAAAATCATCTTATTTCACCCCCCACCATGGGCAGGGACACCTTCCACTGCCCCAGGGTGCTCCAAGCCCTGTCCAGCCTGGGCTGGGACACTTCCAGGGATTCTTAAATGCTGCTGCTTTTTAAATTAAATACCTGTTCCTTGCACAGCTCTGAGAGGAAGGTGACAAAAGCTTCCAGACTCCTGTTCAAAGAGAAATATTCAGCCTGGGACAGTAACTGTAATTGCACAAATCCTTCACTCCCACACCTCCCTTCCCTGCTCAGACAGAGCAATATTGCCAGAAGAGACCAGAAATTGAAACATCCCAGAGAGTGATTCTAATTTTCAGGAAAAAATGCAAAACCTGCCAAGTCCTGAGTATTTCCAGGCTGGCTGTCAGAGCATCTTGTCCTGGACCTCGATTTCTTGGTCTGTTCTCACCATTTTCTCCCTGATTATCCCCCTGCAAGCTCCTCTCCAGAGCATGCAGAGTGTGTGAAGCATTGTTTGCTCATCTAAAGCAGGTAATAAAGATTTACTCACAGAAAAGATGGTCCAAGTTTATTTTTTTTTAAGCAATCTTTGCTTGATTTAAGTCAAGAAACCTCTTCATTTTCTTGAGCCACGCACTTCTTTAGGGGTTCCTTCAGTAGTGGAGTGTTGCAATGCTTACGGCTGAGGTGGATATCTCCACACAGGTCATGGCCAGCTGGAAGATTCCTTGGCTGGTGGAATTTGAGCTTTTCATCTGCCCCTCTGTTTTTCTGGATCCCTCTCTCAGGATTACCTTGGGCTCGGTTCACTCGGCAGAGCTTTATCTTCACACTGCTACTGTCATCTTGGAGAGGAGTCACCATCCAGAATGTGAGATAAGAAGAGGAGTTTAGAGGTAAAAAGCAGTATTTGAGTAAAACTAGAATAAAGGTTTCTTTTGCTTTCATTTTCCAGTGAACATGAATAACTTTGAGAGCTCAATTTTCAAAGCCATTTCAGTTTCTCTTCTGCAGAATGGGAATTACTGTACTTTCCCATCAATAATTACAGAACTCTAAGATCCTCAGCTGGAAAGAGAATGAAAAGAATTAACACAGAATTAAAAGTGTACAAACAAACATGAGCAAACCCTTCAATAACAACCAGAGTTTGCAAGTTGCAATCCATTTGCCTTCCCCACATTGTGAAATACCCTCCTGTGACAGACACTCTCCCTGTGTCATCTTCTCGTTCTCCTGTGGCCCTTCAGCGTTTTGTATTAATTTGGAAAACTCAGAGACTTTGCAAGAACTTTAAGGCCAAATTAGCAAAACGCTTTTCCCAAGCAGAGGACAGAGCAGAGGTCAGGAGACAGGAGCTGTGTAAAGTGGCGCAGAGCAAACCTCCTGGAGTTACAGCATTGAGAAGGAAAATCCACCACCAATTTAAAGCTGTTTCCCACTGAGGAGTTATTTCGGTGATTTTTGGTGTATTTGAAGTGAAATACATGAAAATCACTCAGGTCACTTTGCATGAGCTCCAAGTTTTTGATCTGGAAGTTCAGATGTTGGTTTTAAGGAGCTTCCCAAGCACACCTCAGTCTCCTAAATCCAGGGGAGGAGCTCTGAGTCTGATGAGATTTCCAGGCTTTATTCAAAGAATATGTTACAATTGTTTCCTGAAAGGTAGAAATCACCATTACTTCAGCTCAGAAAGCAGCTCTAAAACTTGGACTTCAGGTACTGAGTGAATATTTAGTGGTGCAAAAGGGGTGAGCCAGCTGTGTGTACCTGCACAGCAGATCTTCCACGGAAGCATCCCACTGGCAGATGGCTTTTTAAGGAATATTCTCTCCTGACGTCCAAGAGAGCAGAAATCAAACCAAAAGCATAAGAGAAGCATAGAAAAATCAGCTCTTTAGTTGTGATCTTCATCTATTTCCTGGTCTTTGACCTAAGAATCTTCTTTGCCACAGTGGAGAAGTGAAAAGAGTTTTTTCATTTTTCACTCATAGCTGTCATTTGCTGTTATGTTGGAAAATATTGGGAAGTCTTGTGGATGGGCATCTGTGGGACAGTGGTGACACCTTCGCTGTTCCAGGTGCTTCAGTGGAGGGATACACCCAAAATTCAGCTCAAGAACACTGTACTGCTCTTGCTTTACTCTGGAGATAACCCTTGATACGTTCTAAAGGTCACAAATTAAAATTAAAGCCTGAGTTTGAGATCTCTTAGAAAGGAGGGAAGAAGGGAAGGCTGCAAATGCCCTTGGGCTTGCACTCGAGCAGGGATTGAGGCAATCATTAGCTGTCCCAGCTCCAGGCCCAGCCGAGCTCCCAACACTCCAGTTTCCCTGCCAGGGACTTACATCACAGCCACAAGAGCTAAATACAACCTTTTCCATTCTGTAATTTAAAAACAGCTTCAGAGAGAGAAGATTTCACATTAACAGGGTGGTTTCCTCCCCATAGCTGTGAAGAACATGGAAAAATTGACCTGTGCCCAGTTTAGTCTTGACTTGCCTGTTCCAGACTCTTCCAAAGACATCGTTTCACAGGCATGAAGCTGTGACCCTTCAAATGAGTTCATTTTCGTTCCTTAAATAGGCAGAGGGCACAAATTGCCTCTTCTTGTCTGGTTTCTCAGAACTTATCGTTGAATGGAGCCTGAACTGCCTCCAAGGACAGCGAAATGTGTTTCAGTAGCGCTGCTTCAAAGCAAACAAATCACAGGGATGTCAGCTTGTGGTGTTCCCCCCCAAAAAACGCAAACCTTTGAACCAGCTTAAACTTTAAAGCCTGCCTGGGAAGTGCTCTGACCTTGTGGCCCACAGAGTATGATCCCATTGCAGAAAATCACCGGGATGGAAGGGCAAGGTTGGGAAGGATGTACAAAACTCACAGAAAAATTCTGCAGTGTACATTTTCTTTTCTTTTGTACATTTTCTCTCCGCTGATCAATGCTGCCTTGGTCTTTGTATTGTTACTAATTTGACTTTGAGACATGTGCCTTTATGTGTCAAATCCATCTTCGGATCATGCTCTGTCCTACACACCCATTGTCTGCACACTCTGCTTCTGTCAAACGCTCACATAGAGGGGATTAGAGCTGAGCCACAAAAGGCAGCTTGGGAAAGAAGAGAAAAGGTGGCGTGGGGCGCAGGAAAATCGAATCCCCATGGTAGCCAAGCTGTCTTTCCTGAAAATCCTCTGGATTACAGGTAGCTCTGTCCTGCAACAGGATCCAGCTCTCCTCTCCTCCCTTCTCTTAGGCTCAAACTCTTTGAGCATTTCTGTGCAGTTTCTGACTAAAAGACTGGCATTAACTCATTTTTGTCAGGATTTAACGGCTAACAACACTCACAGTGAAGGGAATTTTGCCTTCTCCGATGATGCCCACATGCCCTTTCCTGGTTACTCAGCCAGACAGGGTAAGGGCACTTCCCACCCCACAACTTCTTGTTCCTGAGTTCCCTGCACTTTTTTACTCCGTCCTTTTAAAGTGCAAATACTGCGGGAAAACTGAGCTATTCTGCCACCTGTGCTCTGCAGAGTGAACACCACAGCCCCTGCACGCTCATGCGGGTGCTCGGACCCTAAAAACACGAGTTAAAAAAAAAAAAGAAAAATGAAAAAAAGCCGAGAGAGAGCTACGAGACCGCTCGCAGGAGCGCCAGGCAGGGAGCAGTGTCGGTGCCTGCGGCGTGGCCGGCGCTGCGTCCCTTCCTCCCGGGGACCGGAGCCGCGCATCCCCGGGATCCCAGCGGGACCGACCCGCGCATCCCCGGGCTCCCAGCGGGACCGATCCCCGCATCCCCGGGCTCCCAGCGGGACCGACCCGCGCATCCCCGGGCTCCCAGCGGGTCCCATCCGCGCATCCCCGGGCTCCCAGCGGGTCCCATCCGCACATCCCCGAGCTCCCAGCGGGTCCCATCCGCACATCCCCGGGCTCCCAGCGGGTCCCATCCGCACATCCCCGGGATCCCAGCGGGTCCCATCCGCGCATCCCCGGGATCCCAGCGGGTCCGACCCGCGCATCCCCGGGCTCCCAGCGGGTCCCATCCGCGTATCCCGGGTTCCCAGCGGGCGGAGGCGCTGGCGCGGTGCCTCTCGTGCCTCGCCTGAACCCTTCCATGACCCGCCTGCCCCGCGGGCTCCGCGGGCAGGGCCGGGGCAGCCGCCCCACCTCACCCCACCCAGGGCTGCCATTGGCGCGGATGAAAGTCCAGCACCTCGGGCTGCTATAAATGCACCTATGCGCGGCCGGGGGCCGGCACCGTGGCCATGGGCGGCTGCAGCATCCTCCTCCGCCGGCTCCCCGCCCGCACCTGCGGCCGCGCCGCCGCCGCGTCCTCGCTGAGCGCCCTGCGGCCGGCGGAGACGCTGCCCGGGCCGCCCAGCTGGCCGCTGATGGGGAGCCTGCCCGACGTGCTCTGGAAGGGGGGGCTCAAGAGGCAGCACGAGACGCTGGTGAGGCGGCGGAGCGGTGGGGATGAGATGAGGATGGGATGAGGATGGGATGAGGATGGGATGAGGATGGGATGAGGATGAGGACGGGACGAGGATGCTGCGGCGGGGAGCGCCCCGCACTCACCGCGGGGGTTTTTTTCCGCTCCTCAGGCTCAGTACCACCGGAGGTTCGGGAAGATCTTCCGCATGAAGCTGGGCGCGTTCGACTCGGTGCACATCGCGGCGCCGTGCCTGCTGGAGGCTCTGTACCGCCGCGAGAGCGCCTGCCCGCAGCGCCTCGAGATCAAGCCCTGGAAAGCCTATCGCGACTATCGCGACGAGGGCTACGGGCTGCTCATCCTGTAAGCGGCAGCCGCAGCATCCCGGCGGCCCCGGGGAGGTGCCGGGGTGGAGGGGAAGCGGTGCCGGTGCGGGTGCGGGGGTTGCGATGCCCGGGGGATGCTGCGGACGGCGGCCGCCCCCAGCCCGGCTCCGGTGGGCACCGGGGGCCCGGGCTGCGTTCCCGAGGGTGGCCGTGCCCCCGGGGTCATCCCCCGTCCCCGAGGATCCCCCGGTTGTGCCGTCGGTGCGATGGAGCATCAGTGGTGCACACGCGGCGGGTTTGGAGTTTTCTCCTGCTCTCATTTTTCTTTGAGCTTTTCGGTTCCCAACCTCGCTGTGGTTGTTTCAACCCAGGGAAGGAAAGGACTGGCAGAGGGTAAGAAGTGCCTTCCAGAAGAAATTAATGAAGCCCGGGGAAGTTGTGAAACTGGATGCCACGATCAATGAGGTACCGTGCTCTGAGAAATCCTTTCTCTCCCCGCGCTCCCCTGGCAGCCTGGGGAATTAAAGCAGATCCGGTTTATCTGGATAGATGTTGATTTGCTCCACAGCGATAAAACCACGAGTTCAGACTCTGATCATTCAGGGAATAACAAGTACAAACTGATTGCCAGGGTCTGAGACCACACAGAAACCTGTAGTTGAGACTGCCTCCACAGGGAAATAGGATTATTCCATAAGGCTACAGGCTCCTGCAAACAGCTCTTCCCGGCTTTTCTTGCATTCGGTAGTTTTTGCCTTTACCCCTTCACTTTTCTGCTCCTCCCCTCAGGGAACACCTCTGTCCTTAACCTCTGTGCTCCTCAGGGAGTTTGAGGAGCATCTGTGATAAACAGCTTAACCCTGTTGTGAAACCCCAGCGCTGTCCCAGAGGGAACAATTCCATCCCTGCAGAGGGAAGCTCAGTTCATCGAAGCACAGGCAGTGGTGGCACGAGAGTTGTGTCAGATCCAAACATTTGTTCACGCGGGGGAAGTTGAATCTTGTTCAAAGAACAGGGAACAAAAGGATTCCTCTCCTGCAAGATTGTTATCTGCTGAAAAGGCAGCTGAAATGCTGAATTACACCGGATTTTTATAAGTTGATGTAATTTTATCCCCTTCTTTTCTCTCTCTTCTCTCCACCGTTTAGGTCCTGGAGGACTTTATGTACAGAATAGATGAAATTTGTGACCACAATGGACAGATGGAAGATGTCTACTCAGAATTCAACAAATGGTCGTTTGAAAGTGAGTAGTTGTTTGCCTGTGGTGCACCTGCCAGGGCATTTCAGCTAAAATATGATCAGGGGTGAATGTGTTGGCCGATTATTTCCAAACTCTCAGCTACAATATCATAGAAAGAGAGTTGCAGAGCAGCCAGGGGACTGTGAGTGCAAAATTCATCAGCATAAACAGAACCTCTTCTGTCTAGCTACCTGCATGGCTTGTGAAACTACAAACATTCCAATGACTTCTCAGTCCAAAAATTGGGGGGATTTTGGTTCGTTTCTCTGGAGTGGGATCAGAGAACACACGGCCTCTTTTGTCCATCTGATATTTGTTAATTATCAGCAGTGCAGGATCAATGAACTATTCCAATAACAGAGTGTTCGCTGTAGGCAGAGATTGGAAAATCCCATTTCCAATGTTTACACTGGGATTGAGAAGCACTGGAATGAGTTACCAAGGCAGAGCCTCATCCTTAGAAACCTTTCAGAGCACACTGAGGAATGTGCCAGGAATGACACAGGGCAGAAACTGGCTCAGTGATTCCCAAAAAAAGGGATGGTTGGGTGTAGTGACTGAACCAGCTCTGCCAGACCTGGCTGCTCTTGGCTGGCTCCTCTCAGCAGCCTCTGGACTGAGCTCCTCAAAGTGGTTTTTTTTTCCACTGTCAGTGGTGATGGCTGCTTTTGGAAAGGAGAAATAGGAAGTGACAGCTTGAAAAAAAAAGAGGAAAAAAAGGCAAGTGGAAAGAGGAGTAAAGTGTGCAGTGTGGGATGCTGCCAGCATTTGCAAGTGGTTTGTGGCTGTGGAAAGGAGTAGGGAATGCTGGAGCAGACGGCCTCTTCAAGCCCTGTTCTCCTGCCAGTCAGTTCTCTTCAGTAAAGTCACCAAATATGTGCCAAATGTCCAGATGTGCTGCTCGTGGGGACCAGGGGCAATCCTGACTTGTGCAGAAATGTTGCTGTGAGGGCCCCTTAGCTGGGAACCCTCGCTGGGGCCGAGGCAAAGGAGCAGGGGGTGTTTTACAAGTGCTGCTCTAACAGGTCTGTGTCAAGGGATGTTTTCAGAAGGCTCATCCAAGCCGTTCCTTGGTGATAAACAATGCATCCCATGCACCCTTTTGTTTATATCATTTAATTATAATATTGCCTAACAACAGGTATCTGCCTGGTGCTGTATGGAAAGAGGTTTGGCCTCCTGCAGCAGGACGTGGAAGAGGAAAGTCTGAACTTCATCAAGGCTGTAAAAACGGTATGGAAGAGCCTCTCCTGGGGCTGTGGTGATTTTCTAGCCCTGCTGCGCCAGTTTGAATGAGGCAGCTGGAAAAAGCAGCTCAGGCTTCTGTGCTACACATCCCAAATGACTCCTGTACGTGCCCAGCTGATCCTGGGCTTCTGCCTCCTTTATGAAATGCCTCAGCCTGGCAGGGAAAATGCTGTGTGGCCATCAGGGCAATCCTGGAAGGAGAGCTGTCAGCTTGCTCGGGTGACTCTGCTCCCCTCTGAGGCACCTGTGGTGCAACCCTGCTGTTTGCAGGGTGGGACTGCTGCCTTTGTGTGGGATTATGCAAACACTCGGGATTTGGGGTTAGTCACTCCTGCAGGCAGAACTGCTGTGCCTTTGGGGCTCTGGGGTAGGAACCTGCCTAATTTTAGTCATCAAACAGAGCCAGCCAGCCCTGCCTCAGTTTTCACATCCATCTGTTGTCAAGGGAGAGAGAGGCACTGCCAAAAAGTAGCTTGTCCCACTCTCAACAGGTGCCTAAAATGAACAGGATGCATTCCCTGCTGAGGAAGCTCCTGGCTGCCCCTCATTTTTAGCTGGATGTACCCTAAGTGGACTGAGACCCATCCTCTCCATCCAGAATGGAAAATCCACCAGAATTTTGCCTTCTTGAAAATTGCCTCCAACTTTCCAGCCTCGTGTTGTTCAGGGCTTGCAAGCAGGTGGATTAAAGAGATTAAAGAGAGATTTCCCAACCTCTTTCCCACCACAGATGATGGCCTCTTTCGGAATGATGATGGTGACCCCCGTGGAGCTGCACAAGGGGCTGAACACCAAAGTCTGGCAAGCTCACACTAAAGCCTGGGATGATATATTTAAAACAGGTCATTATTTAAACCCAATTTATCTCCTTTCCCTTCATCTCTGTTTTCTCCTTGCTGGAACTGATTTTTTCACACTTGCTGCTGTTAATCCCCGCCTTCAGCATGGTTTAAAACACCTTTGCTGCACCTAAACACAGACCTATTCCCATGACTAACATGCAGGCCGTGGGGCAATATCCAATTCCCAGGGAAATCCCAGGATTCTGGGAGCCAGCAGTGTCGTGGCACCACTTTAATCTGTAATAAAGGTAAATTAAAACTGTATCATCTCTTTAAAGGCAAGGGTATAAATGAAAAGGGACTTCCCTCAGAGACTTGTTTTCTTGAGAAACAAGAATTGTGCATGCAACAAAAACCTGTTTGCTAAAAAAAAAGGAATTATAACTTTTCTGAACAACCTGGAACATGGTTGTAAATCTTAAAACCAGCAGTAATTTAAATTATAAGGTGCGGTTTGGCTTTTTGCCACCATTTTTTGAACATTTAAAATGAGTTGTCCTTCAAAGTTTAAAAAATTACTCAAACTCCAGATGTGGAGTTAAGTTTGTATTTTTATTCTTTTAAAATTTTATTAATTTAAACAGTGAGAGGCATAACTGAAGGTTGAGAAAGCTTTTGGGAGGCTGTAACACTGAGATATTTCCCTCGGTATTTGAGTCCTGGATACTTCAAGGCTTTTGGTCCTGCCAGCCACACATGCTCTCATTTTATGGCTTCTCCGTTAATGGGCTTTAGGAAAGACACTTCAGACCAGTTTTGCTCAGAAAAACCAGTTTGACACCTTCACTTAAAATGAATAATTCCTTACAGGAACTGGTTTTAACACTGGGGATACTCATGAGCAAAATCTATTTATTTTTATATTTAAAAACCCCGGCATGTTGAAATTTGGCATCTTTGTGCCTTCCCCTGGTAAACCCAAGGTTTACATTTCCCCTCGGGGGGTCTGGGTGCTAAGTCCCTTTGATTTTTTAGCACCTTGATCCCCTTTGAAAACCCCAGGTAATAAATTTTACACACTCATGTTTCTGGTTGCTGAATACTTCCCTCAACGCGTCACCGATTTCCTCCCCTAATTTAAGAGAGCAGAACTCCCAAGAGTCTGCAGGAGCTCCTCTGTTCAGAAGGGATTTTGGGGACTGAGTTTTTTGTTTTGGAAGTGAAAACACCATCCTTTATTCAGTATAAACGCACTCACTATTTACCCACTGCTTGAAAATAGAGCACAGCTTGGCACTTCTCTGAAACCCTGTGCGTGGCTCGTGGCTTTGCTGGTATTTTCATGGGATTTTGAGCGGTTTTCCACTAATCCCGTGCTGCTCCTCCCTCCCCAGCCAAGCACTCCATCGACTGCCGGCTGCAGAAGCACTCTGCCAACCCCCAGGAGGATTTGCTGTGTGACATCTACTCGGGGGGACAGCTCTCCAGGAAGGAGCTCTACGCTGCCATCGCAGAGCTGCAGATCGCCGGGGTGGAGACGGTAAAGCCGATTCCCCGAGGGGTCCAAATCCTCCCAGTTCCCCCCTTCCTCCCACAGCCCGGCCACCAGCACACCTGGAAGTGAGTTAACGCTGCAGGTGCCTCAGTGGCCCAAGTGCAGGTGGATTTTTACCTGAAATCACTGGATTTTTAATTCTGGAGGACAACTGGGACTGCTCATAATCCCGTAGGCTGTCAAAATTCCATCAAGCCGTGACCAGCCACAAATGTTGATTTGAAATTTTGGCAACTCCTTCCTTCTGTCCCCATAAAAGGAGGATTTAACCTTTCTTTTTGCCTTGTTCCAGACGGCTAACAGTTTGCTGTGGGCTCTGTACAACATTTCCCGCAATCCACACGTCCAGCAGAAGCTTTTCCAGGAAATCCAGAGAGTTCTGGCTGCTCAGGAGAGCCCAAGTGCTGAGAGCCTGAGGAATATGCCTTACCTGAAAGCCTGTCTGAAAGAATCCATGAGGTAAAAAATGGCAAAACAATCACCAAGCTTTTCACCAGCTTGTGTGTTATAGGGAGAAAGAATTTTCTAGTACACAGGATTTTGTTCACCTCACTGTTTGAGGTAAAATATGAGAGATAAAGGAAGGAAAATTGCTGGGAATTTAACCCATTTTTCCCTTTCCCTGCAGATTGACTCCATCAGTGCCTTTCACCACTCGCACCATCGACACAGAAATGGTTCTGGGGAATTATGTGCTGCCCAAAGGGGTAAGGCAATTAATTCAGCTTATTGGGATGTTTTTCCATTTATTGACTGCCCTTTAAGCCACAGAAGTTGCTCATATTTCAGTCTCAAATTGGCTTTGCAAAAGTACCAGCCCCAGGATAAGGAATGAGGAATTCACCCCAAGGATTCCCATAAACACAAACCCACTCCTACCTGTGCTGCTGTTGGATTTAAATGGAAATATTTGCCTGACAACATTTTGATGTGCTGTTTCAAAATATTTCAATTTTTCCCATGATTCTCTGAGGAAACCATGACCTTTTCTGTGTTCCAATTAATTTTTCGGGAATTACACGACCTCTCCTGAGGAAGACGCTGCACTGCATTTTCCCATCCCGGAGCTGATTTTCCATCCCTCGGGAGCTCAGGGCTGATTTCTAACGCTCCTCTCTCTCTCTTGCTTTGCTGCAGACGGTGCTGATGATCAACAGCCATGCCCTGGGCTGCAGCGAGGAGTATTTCAGGGGCTGGGCTGAGTTCAGGCCCGAGCGCTGGCTCCAGAGGCGCTCCATCCATCCCTTCTCCCACGTCCCCTTCGGCATCGGGAAGAGGATGTGCGTCGGGCGCCGCGTGGCAGAGCTGCAGCTGCACCTGGCCCTCTGCTGGGTAAACACCCCAAAACGGGATTCTGGGGGGGGTTTTGCTCCTCCAGCCGATCAGATCCAGAGCCCAGCACGCTGACGGGGATCTTTTATTGCAGCTGATCCGGAAATACCGGATTGTGGCCACGGACCAGGAGCCGGTGGAGACGCTGCACTCGGGAATCCTCATCCCCAGCCGGGCGCTGCCCATCGCCTTCCGCCGCCGATGAGGTTTGTGCACGGGACTCTCCTGGGTCGCTGTTCTCCCCACGGACGAGTAGAGAAACAACACAAAGTCCAGGCTCAGGGATAGATGGAAGCTCTTTAATGAATTCTCAGAAGGCTTTTATATGTTAGTTCGCAAAGTGAATCCAGTGGCATAAGGTAATTGTTTCTTTGCCATCCACCCCCTAAGGGGATTGGTCAATTTCTAGGACACCCATCTCTGAGTGTTTTTCCAGTCAGAACCATAACAATTCTACCCAAACAATCCGCACCTGCAAGAAGTTTACAAAACTGTAACAATTGTTTTGTCTTACTTGCATGGGAAAGACAGAACTCTCACAAAATGCTGCAGAGAGCTGAAGAAATTCTCTGCTGAAGCTTTTACAGCATCTGTATCTCCTGCACACAGGAGGCTTTTTTGGGACCTGGTTTGGGACTTTTATGGAAAAAATAACTTATGTTGGTCTCCTCTTCATTGTCACAGTGCCAGAGCTGTCCCGATTCATTGTTTTAACAGGAAATATCCCCTATTTCGCACAGCTCGTGGCTCTGGAGTTAATTTCATGTCCATGCTTTCTGTACACGATGCAGGTCAGAAAGCGGGAAATCAAAATACACCCACTGAAAATAACAGCCAGTGCTTTGTTAGAACTTCTCCACTGCATTCCCAGAAGATATTTCCCTGAAAAGAGCATTTGATTTTGAGCATCAATTTGCAGATTAAAAAGAAGATGCCTTACTGAAGGAACTGCTCACTACAGAGCTCAGATAACAAAACCTGATTTGAGGCAGAAGGACAAAGAAAATCTATTTGTAAATAGTCAGGCAGTGTTGCAACTTACACATTTTTGAGTGTAGGATTTTCTCTCTCACAAGCCTACACAAATGAGCTAACAAATAACTTATTTGTACAACAACCTAAATTGAAAAACCAAGTCCCTGATCTAGAATGAAATCGTCCAATTAGAAATCAAGGACATTTCAATACTGGGGAAGTTTTTTTTTTGCCACCCAACACCACAGGAAAAAAAATCCCAATTATAATCTGAATATTCACTCCTTTAACTGAAGATTGGTCAGTGCTGTTTGCTTTGAAACAATCACTATAAAGATTCTTTTTTTTTGTTCAATACAGGTTGCAAAAAGTAAAGGAGAGCCCTGCTGCTGCTTCCTCTTAAAAGAGAGAGACATCAACTGGAGAAGTCAAAGCTGTGGAGGCTCCAGCAACCAGGGAAGGATTGCACAACTGCTGAGCCAGGAACAGCACCAGGAAAAGCTCCCAGACTGTTTTATTGGGAAAATGTGCTTAAAAGGAAAGAAAAATATCAAGTGCTTTCATAGACCTGTGGAAATCCAGGGATTTAGTGCAGCTGAGGGATTTGCAGGGTGAGCAGCCCTGGAGGGTTATGGACGGGAGGTTCTTTAACAGCCCAGTTTGGGGAGAGCTGCCTCCAGTTTGGGACCAGTCACGGCTGAACTGGCCCGGCAGCTCGGAGTGGGAGAGCTTGGGAAGTCAGCTTGAGGGAAAGGAAACTGCCTCAGTCCTTGTCAAATTGCCAGTGCCATGAGAAGGGAGTTGGGAGTCTGGCAAAAGGCTAAAACGGGGCTGGAAAATTGGGATAATTGAAGAAATGGATTTCCTTGGCATTCTTCACTGCCTTGGGAGGAGGGGAATAAGGACAAACACACATGGCAGGATTTATTGCTTTGGTTTGAAGAGCTGCAGCCCTGTGCCTGGCACACCCTCTGCTCTTCCCCATGGATCTCCATCCCTCCAGCTCCTGCACAACCCATTTTATCCCACTTCTATTGTAAAAATTCAGGGGCCTTTCGTTGCATGAAAAGGCCTGATCCGGAAATGGAACCCCTGGAATCCTATGGGCTCTGCCACTGGAAATGATCATTGTCCTAACAGGATAGTTACATTAGATTAATAACATAAAATTATGGTTCAAAGCACAATTTCACAGGAAATAAGGACCCTAAACATGCCAAAGGAGT
Organism: Lycocorax pyrrhopterus obiensis; assembly: GCA_014706295.1. Lineage (NCBI taxonomy): Eukaryota > Metazoa > Chordata > Aves > Passeriformes > Paradisaeidae > Lycocorax > Lycocorax pyrrhopterus. Next base: position 15,662,875 of record JACSVZ010000022.1, read on the forward strand.
CTGTTTCTAGTGGAGATTGCAATATCTAAAGGTTAAAATTGTCACTTCCCAATGCAGTGCTGGATTTTGGCTGTTATGGTCACTGGTTTTACACTTTTGCAGTTTCAAGTACAGATTTATCTCTATATAACCCTGAATTTATTTTTTTACACGCTGAAAAGATGCAAGTTCTTACTATTTGTTGGTCTGTCTCCTGTTTTTCATTTGTTTGTTCTCCTCTGTTAGGCTCCCACGTGTAAATGTACCCCCATTACAATGTGTGAAGCAATTTGTGCATTATCTGAGCATTTCTAGGCAGTTTTGTAAGAAAATAAAGAGTTCTATTTTTTTCTCTAGAATTAGTCTCCCATGATTTATTACAAAGTCTTTGCAGCTGTACAAAAGAGCCTTCTGCATCCTTAGCACACTCTGAACACGTTTCTGCCTGGCATGGAGGTCCCAGGCATGGGATTGTTCCATTCATCTGCCATGACAACAAGATCAAATCCCTACAAAGCTCTGAGGAAGGATGAAAATAGCTTGAATTTTTGCAGAATCAGAAGAAATGATGCACATTTTCAAAATGCCATCCCTCGGCCCTGTCCCTGGCAGGGTGAGGGTGACACAGAGCAAACAGGATGGGAGATCAAACCCCAGGGAGCTCGGGCTGAGGTGCAGGTCTGTGTGTGGGATCTACCCAAATCCTGGGACAAAAATCCACCCAAAGCCTCACTTTACAGCATTATAAATTAATATTATTGCATTAGAGCTGATGGAGCTGTGCCAATATGGAACAAGTGCTAAGGGAAACAGTTTGTTCAGTTCCAGGCATCCCTGACTGCTCCCAAATGTTCTGATGATTTAAGTTGTGGAGGCAGCCAAAGAGAAGTGGTGTTATCTCGTTGAACTGCCCTTGACAGCCTCGGTATCAGCTGTTTCGAAACCCTTTATTGCTCCTGGGCAGTAAATCACAGGTTGATATTTACTGGACTGCTCAGGATTTTTGTTATTTAAATTTAGTGGCCTCAAAGATCCACACGGGTGTTGCTGTGAGGAAGGTTTTGACTGATTCTGTACCGGCTCAGGTACAAATCCGTGCTCTCTGCTGGATGACCAGCAGTCCAATAACCGCTGACCTGGAAAATTGAGTTCCGGAATCTTCAGAGTTTTTCAGGTTCCTGAAGTTTGCAAAGAACTTCATTAATCTGCTACCTCCAAGTGAATGTCCGAAGCAATTTACCTGGGAAATGGGTAATTATCAAACTACACAGATAATGAATGACCAAGCCAGACTTCCACATTCAGAAACCAACAGAGCTTTCCTTTCCCTCGTATTTCCGGAGCAGAAACCCAGCAGGATGCCCTGAGATTAATAAATACCTGGGAAAACTTTTGCCCAACGGGATAAATCCAGTGCAGTCCTTTGCTGCTCTGAAACGAGTCCCTCATTCAGAATTCCCATTTCAACACCACTTCCCTGGGCTCATTTCCTGCAGTCACTCCTCAGAGGAAGGCAGGGGGGTCATAACTTTAATGGAATTAATTGGCCCCCACCTTCTCTGTCTCAACAAGGAAGGGAGCGAGGTTTACCTGTCCAAAAGGAAGTGAATCCTTTTCAGGCTTTAGGCATGTTGGAATTGAAAAGGCAAAGTTGGAGCCAGCTAATCCATGCTTTTTATGGATAAAGAATGCCAGTTGTGAGGCCTGACAACCCAGAATTTTTGATCTGTGTTCTGTTCCTGACAAGCTGGTGTTCCACAGCTCTGAGTCAGTCCCTGCAGAGGGATTTAGACGCCTTCCCCTGCTCTCATTAGTGACAGAGAATGCTCACGTTTGTGCCCTCCAGCCTAAGAAGGACCTTTGTGCTCAACAACCGGAGGCAGAATTCACATCTCTGTCAATACTTTAATTAGTGGGGCGAAATAACCCAAAATCTGAAAAATTAATTCTGTGAATTTTTGGCAGCTAAAGTTCGTTTCAGGACAAATGCTCAGAAAATTCATCCCATGCCTCATTTTAAATATGTGAGATTTCATTTTTAATTCAATGGCACTGCATGTGTGTGGGTGGGTTTTTAATGCATTATCACTTCTTAGAAGAGGAGGAAGTTGGACAATTTTCAGTCATTTGTGGCACACATCTTCAAAATTGACGGAAGAGTGGTAGCTTTGGCAGAAAAGGCTTCTTTTTAACTTCAGATAATTGAAGCAAGGGGTTTGTTGAGATTGAAGCTACCAGCAGCTCATTAATCCCTCACCCTGGGTGTGTGTATAATTTGTGGATTGATATATCAAGGTGTGGGTGGCTGCATTCAAATTTTTTTTAATGTGTCCTTCCAGGCAAGGCTTGGAGAAAAGTGTGAGTATTACATTATGAAATTGAGCACTGTGCTTATTCACTTATATTTATTCTTGAGTAGTTTTGAGTACCAGCTTTGAAGAGAGTGAAAACCAGAGTCTTTCTTGTCAAACTTCCTTAATGACTCATACAATTCCTGTATGGATTTTATCTCCTACATTCCCAGGCTCTGCTAGCAGAAGAAGGACTACATTGAATTTTAGCTCTTGTCCATGGTTTTTATCTCAGTTCTGTGATCTTTGTGGCTTTGGAACAACCTAACAAGTTAAACTTCAGCTGTAGGACTTGGATCCAGAAGGAATTTTACAGAACTTTACATTGTAGGGTTTGGATGGAGCTGAACACTTATGGAGCAATAATTCCTGACAGGAAAAGCAACAACGAGGCCTCTCTATAAAACAAAGTACTTTTCTCCAAAGGACAATGTCAAAACAAGTGTGGAATGGAATGCATTTAATAATCAGGGAAAATGATCCTGTGCTTCCCTGGGCATGTTCCTCTCAACAAGTACGAACTCTTTGCCTCTAATTTTCCATGTGTTGAGTGAACTCCAGGCAGTGGAAGGGAAGGGAGAAGGGAAGGGAAGGCACTGGAGTCAGCTGCTGGCAGGGACAGCAGCAGGGCCATAAAGGGGAGCCAGGAGTACAAAAATTACCCCAAATTGGAATATGCACGTCCGTGGTACTTTACCCTCCACTATCAACTCAGCTGTCCCGAAACTGGAGTGGAAATCAGAGTCTCACCTGATTCATGCTGCTGGTGAACTGTGCTCCACATAAAAACAGGAGATAGGAGAGGATCTGGGGAAAGGTGCAGGTCTTGTTTACCTCGGATTAAAGGGTGCCCTCACTGCAGAGGGACTTCCAGCAGCACGGAGTTGGGTCAAGGTGAAGAACGGAAAAAGGTTCTCCAAATTTAATGGGAATACTGGAAGGAAATGTTTGGGAAGCCTCAGGCAGAATGGGTTGCACCCATCCAGGCTTCCAAGCTCCCTCAAAAAAACCCTTTTTGTTATCTCAGTTCTACCAACAGGAATCACAGGGAGGTTTCCAGTTGAGGTCAATGCCTGAATCTGGCTCTGTCCCATTTTTCTCCAGGGCAAAGGTACCCAGATATCTGCTCAGGGGTCAGCCAAGAGCCAGCTCAGTCCGTGGGCAAAGGCCATCCCCTGCCTGGACCTGGGAGCTGCTGTGGTGGCTTGGCAGGGACACCCAACCTCAGCCTGCAGGCGACAAACGCGATCCTCCAGCTGCTGGGACTGAACCGTCTGTGCCACCATGAAGCACAGCAGAAAACCTCAGCTGGGGCCCAAATTTTGGTCATTTGAAATGGGAGCAGAAGTAGAACAAGGAAGACTTTGGGGGCAGGATAGCAAGACAATTGGGACCATCCACACCTTTTGTTCTGTTCAGGAGATGCCAAGTGTTGGTGCTCTGGAAGAATCCTGTCTTCCCTCTGGCTGTGTTTGAAAGCCAGAGCAACAGGAAGGAAAAGCTTTAAACGTTGCTCCTTGTAACACTCAGCATCTCATTCAACACAAGTGAAAAGCTTCAAAGGAGAAGAAAACAGGAGATATTTTAAATGCAGTCGATGATATAACATTCTAAAGTAATTGGACACCCTGGACATTCTTATTGGGAGCTTCCACTGCCACTGGAGGTGGCACTCAGTGCTCAGGTTTAGGTGACAAGGTGGGGATTGAGCTAAGGTTGGACTCTTGGAGATCTTTTCCAACATAAATTAACCTGGGATTCTGTGATTCAAGACATACGAAGGGAAGCTGGCTCCATAAGAGATCAAGCGTTTGGTTTTCGTACGAAAATTTAATTTTTCAAAGTTCACCTCTACGTGCTCGCTCTTGGAAGGGCTGAGGCTGAGGGAAACATTTGCAGGGAAGTGAAATGTCACTTTATCAGATTTATTAATTCCAGAAGCAGTGGTGCATCCTACCTGCCTGTTAAATACCTATTTGTGTGCAGACTGAAAAGGATTTTCAGGGACAGAAAGTGCCAGAGAGTTATAAGAGGAATTCAGGCCCGTAATTGCAAAGATATTTCATTTATTGACCTCTTTATAGATGATGCTTTCATTTAGACACCACAGGCAGCAGTTCATGGGAGTCCATGGGAGTTGCATTCTCCTGGAAGGGAAAGAACTGGTGCCTCGGAGCTGCTCACACCAATTCCAAAGGAGAGGGTAGCTGGGGGAATTTTTTAGGTGTGGTTTGCTCACCTGCAATAAAAGCCTTGTGGAGATTGCACCCCAAGGAACTTCGTGGCTCACAGACCGATTATGAGCCGTTGTCCTTCACCCCCTTTCGTGACGAGGGATCCGGGGACTTTGATCCAGACAAAAACCCTTTTTTGCAGGGTTGGTTTTAGCAGGATCACAGGGTTGCTCTGACTCACCTCTTGGCTGCAAAATCACTGGAGTCAACAATGGGAATGTGGCACCAATTTGTATCTGGAGTGAGACCTTGGAGCTGGGAAGGGCAAGACCACCCTTCTGTGCAGCCAAAGGAAGCAGGAAGGATCCCCAAGGCCTCTCTTAGGAGAAATATGGGTGCTGAATCATTTAGATTGAGATGCAGACCCTCAGGTTCTTAAATATTAAAGTGAAATTAAGCCATCTAAAACCAGCAGGAATTTTAGGTTTTTGTTCTAAATGCCAAAATTTCACTTTGTATACACGAGAACCTCTTGGGGACTTCCCTTCTGGTTCGAACGAGGAAAGAACCAATTGCAAAAGGTATTTTTGTTGCTGAAGAGTGGCAAAGCAACTTCCCAGCACAGGGCTGGGCTCCGAGGGCAGGCTGGCGAGGAAGGCATGGGAAGGTGTGCCCCAAGACATTTTCCAGACGGGACAGAAGCTTCAAACGCAGTTGATTCATAACTCTTGCAAAGTTTCTCTTGCCCAAAGGCAGAATGGAAAGGGAAACTCATTGTTTAAGGAATCGGAGCCAGCTGTGAGCCAACAGATAACCACTGCAGGGGGGGGAGTTTTATTCCTGTGTGGATACAAATGAATGGAATAAAGGTTTAAAAATAGCACATTTCACTGCCTGCAGCAGGAGCTGTTCAGGGAGGGACGTGGCCAATGCCAAATACTTGATCTGTGCTTTGATCCAGCAGCAGGGCTCTGGCAGGTGCCCTCAGAAACACAGAGCTCACTTTTTTTTGCCTATTCAACATCCCCTGGGGAAGCTGCTGCTTCCTCCGAGCCCCTCTGGGGTTGTGCTTGGCACCCAAAGCGGTGCCAGGCTGGAAATGAGATTTGTGACATGGAGAGAGAGGAGTGTGCTATTTATAGAAGTCAATGGCATCCAGGGAGAAACAGCAGAGGAACAACTGGAATTTCTGGGGGAAATCGGAGCCCCTGGGCAAATAGAGACGTGGAAATACCATTTTCCTGAGGAAGGTTAAAGCAGGGGGGTCACAGGGTGTCTGTGCCATGCTGTGGAGCCACGTACCCCACACTGGCCAGGCTGAAGGACAGTGGGAACCAAGTTTGCTGTTTTTCCAGACAATCCTGAAATTTAAAACTCTTCTGGGCTTGAAAACCTGACTGAAGAGTTATTTTTTTAGCAGAAGTTTGGGAGAGAGAGAATATATCAGCTGGATGCAAATCTTATGGGAAGGAGTCTTTTGGAAAAGCTGGAATTGTTTTTAAGATTAGCAGGTCTGTTACAAGATCTTCCTCCAGGACAAAGGTTTCTCTTCCAGTCAAGCTCCAAACCCGTAGGCTCCGACATTATTATGTCAACAACTCTCCATTTTCATTTTGGAAGGGCATTTCATGGAAACCACCTCAGTCTCATGGCATGTTTTGATTTTTAGAAAGCAGCTCCACCCAAACACCTTCAGGCGCAGCAACATCAGGCCTAAACCAGCACCATGAAATGGTGTGAAAACCTTGGACAGTCTTGGTCTGAGCAGCAAACCTTTACTTCTGCCAAAAGTTGCACCTTTTTGGTGTGTGGATGACACTTAAATTTTCAGAAATATGCAGAACTGCTCCCTTTCCTACCTGCTCTTGCCTGTGCACACAGAGTCAACTGATTTATTTCAGCTGCTAGTCCAGAGATAGAGCTTTGCTTATCTGGCATGAGATCCAGACTGTAACCAGGCAGTGTCAGCCCTGGGGGAAAGCTGCTCTCTGAGCCACTTCCAGCAGTCTGGGCAGGACTTTATCATATTCTCAGCTCTCACAGAAATCATAAATACAATATTAATAGTAACAGTGTTAAAAGCTCAGCAACAGCACATAGCTCAAATTTCATGCTGTAATTATCAAAAGCAGGTGGGCTCCACCTCCTCTGCTTCCCCTCAGAGTTTTGTCCGCTCATTTCGTGCTGCACCATTCCAGATTCACCTGGTGCCATTGGTTAGGAATTGAGCATCCATCGATCCTCACCCTCAGTGCTCATCTCAGCCTGTCAGAGTCCCTTCCCTTCCCTCCTGGAAGCCCCCACCCACCCAATTTCTGTCATTCCCTGGGCTGTTTTCTCAGCCTGCCCCAAATCTTGGCTGGGACAGGAGCAGGCACTGCAGGTAACACCTTCTGTGGTGTCCATCACCAGCCCGTGGCACTGGGGCCGGAGAGATTGGTTTGGGCAGGTATTGCCCCGTGGAGTCACTGCTGCCACTGGAGAGGCACAGACAGCAGCTGGGACAGGGAAAACAAAAAGAGGGGAACGTTCCATGGAGCATCTCCTTTGGTCTTCTCCAAGCAGAGGGAGAATTTACAGAATGTGTCCAGACAAGGGGGTGATTCATAAACCTCGCAGAGCCTTCCAAGTGCTGAGGGGAGCCAGGGCGCAGCCAGCGTGGCTCCTTCCTTTTGGTGCTGCCACTGGTTCTTCCTGTGGAAATAAAAATTAGCCAGGATGGTGCAATCACAGGATTAATACTGGCACCTTCAAAACACTAAAACTGAAATCTATAATTTATTTCTTTGGTTGAGAATTGACTCAAGAGTTGCTTTATGTTAATTTTGATTGTAGTTAATAAAATACATTGAAACATCCTTGAGCTTCATTTCATCTCATCAGCTGAAAAGTAGGGAAAAGATGGATATATAATAACTTGGAAATGCTGCCAAAAGAGATATTATAAATATAATAGATGATGGGGTTTTAACACATTTACTCCATAGCTTCTGAGGAATTCGGACATGAGTGTCAGGGGTCAGTTGGTTAGTATAGTATGTGGTGTTTTTACTAAAAATAGTTAAAGTTTCATCAGAGTTGGACTTTTGTGTGTCTATTTTTGGCATCCCTCAGTAGGAGAACGCACTGGCTGAACCCTCACTCCCCCCTTGCACGCTGCCCTGCTATTAATAGCAGGGGTTTAATGAGTCACCAGTGCCAGGGCACGGGGTGAAGGGAAAAAGGGGAAAACCTTCCCCCTTCCAGTCAGCTCCGGTGGCCTTTCCGAACAGAGACACACAAAAACCAGCGCAGGGCTCGCTGGGCAGCAGGGACACGGCCTGGGCTGGCTGCTCCTGGAGTGGGAGATGTCCCCAGCTGGGGACAGAGCAGCCCCAGCCTGGGCATCAGAACTGCTGCTGACATTGGCAGCCCCCAGCTGCGAGGGAAGGTTGGGAGAGTCGGGGTTGTCCACCTGGAGAAGCTTTGGGGTGACCTCGCTGGGGCCTTGCAGGGCTTGAACGAGCTGAAGGGAAGATGGAGAGAGACTTTGGACAAGGGATGGAGGGACAGGACACAGGGAATGGCTTCACACTGACAGAGAGGAGGTTTAGGTGGGATATTGGGATGAAATTCCTCCCTGTGAGGGTGGGCAGGCCCTGGCACAGGGTGCCCAGAGCAGCTGTGGCTGCCCCTGGATCCCTGGCAGTGTCCAAGGCCAGGCTGGACATTGGGGCTTGGAGCAGCCTGGGACAGTGGAAGGTGGGATGGGATGGGCTTTAATTCTCTTCCAACCCAAACCATTCCAGGATGAACTGTGGCCAAACTGCCCCCAGATTCCTCCTTCAGCCCTCCAGGGGATGTAGGAAAGGGGCAGCACAGGGCTGTGCTCAGGGCATGTCCCAGGGAGCAGGGATGCAGGGACAGGTGGGATGCAGGCTCACAGCTCTCATCTGCACCTTTTCCCCAGATTCCCCAAATTTTGCCATGCTAGGAGCTGGTTTGAGTGTGAAAAGCAGGGCAGACTGATGGTGTCGGGAGAAATAAAAGATCCAGATCATTTGAAGCTGCCTTGTGAAGATAATGAGGGTCAGTACATGAACCAAAGATGCCCCCACAGTGCAGCAAGGGGGAGGCAGTGTCAGCGTGGGGAACCAGCACATTGCAGCTGAGTGACCTCGGGATAAAGCAGGAAAAACAGTAGGAAAAGCAGGCCAGGAGAGCTGCAGAGCAATGTGTGACACTCTGATGAGTAATGGGACTTTTACTTGAAAGGTTAAGTGAGAAACAGAAAAGAGTGGTTGTGGCTCTCTTCCAAGGATAATATTTGGACTAATCCGGCAGCTTTGATCATCCCACCACACATCATGTTTATTGGTGAAAAATGCCAACATTTTTCTAAGCTCATGTGGATTTCCCCTCTTTTTGATCTTGCAGCACCCTCAGCTTTCCTGTAAGGTTCGAAGGATTAATCCATAGTTATGATAAAATGAGCAATAAAGTGTTCTTTGTTTGCACATTTTCCAAACTGGACAGGATTGAGACGAATAACAAAACCAAGCAGAATGACTGGTTGCTCTTCCCTGCTCTCATAAGTTAAATATTCTTAATCGTGGGCACCATCAGAGCAAGATTTCCACCAGCTCTTATCAGTTCAGAGCACAACGATATTTCCTGGTTTGGCAGTGATGGCTCAAATGGTAAAATCATGGCTGGCTGTGCTGGAAATGACCATTTCCCTTTTCTAGAGAGATCATTAAAGCTCCATTAGCCTTCACCTCAAGCAGTTTGTTCTAGCAGAGAAGCTGTCACTCATTTTGTGTGTTAATTGCTGGTTTGTCAGCCAGAACTGTCAATTAGGAGACTTGTGGACATTTTGTCCAGGGGAAGTCCAGACCACTTTGTTTGCACAGAGGATACTGAAAATATTCAGAGACATGGAAGTCTTTGTAGCCACTGTTTTTCCTTTGCCATGACAACGTTCAGTGAAATTATCTCCCAAGCCCATTTCTTCTCTACAATTTCACTGAAAACTTTCTGCTAGAATTGCTTCTGTGTTGAATTTCTTTCCCTTTTGCTCTCCCTCTCTGTCTCACCCAAAGCAGAAGCATCCTAAATCCCACACCCTGAACCCTGAGTTTGCTTCTGCATTTTCAGTTATTCCCCCACCCACCCATCCCATCTCCACATTGCACAAGCTTCCAAGCCCAGGTTTGGTGGTGCCAACAAAAGCATTGGGTAGTCAGTGGTGTGAAAAAGTCTCATTGAATTTTCTTTAACATTCTTGGGCAACCTGGTAGGAAAAAGCCAGTAGCAAAGGGTGATTGGCCTCGGAGGAACATATTGCAAAAGGCTGTTCCTCCTTCTTACCAGCAGTGAACTGCATGATCTGGACTGGGATAAATTCCTCTTGGAGAATGGATGAGTGAGCTCGCTGGGATTATTGGGCTTGCCCATGAGTAAGAGCACTGCCCTGGCTTTCAGCAATCGCTGTTCTGAAGGAAAGCGGTTCCCATCTTTTATCTTTTATTGGACACTATTAAGGGTGGAAAAAAAAAAAACCCATTGGAATTTGAGGTCTCTGAATCTCCGAGCGACTTCCTTGGGAGTGTTACTTACAGCCCATTTTAGCAGCTGGGTGATCCACCAGAGCTGCAGAAATTTCACAAGGAATTACTACGTATTTTTTATGATGGTGTGGCTTCTCTAAACACCAGGGTTTTCAGAATTCCCTTGGGACCAGCCTCAGCCCTCAGGAATGCACCCAGCCAGTATCTGGAGCATCAGGGCAGCCTTGGCAACGCCTTTCCTCGGGAGCAGGTTGGGAATGCACAGGGAGCCAGGCAGGCAGGCTGGACCCTCCAGCAGCAGGAACAGCCCAGCTCTGGCTGCTGCCTCCTGCAGCCTTTCCCAGCACGTCCTGAAGGATTTGCTGAGGGAATGCACTGCTCTCACACGGCAAACCCAGCGCTCCCGAGAAAGCCCCAGCTTTGCGGGAAACACGGAACGCAACCATGCCGTGTGTGCACAGCAAACCCAGCGCACCCTGAGCGCGCAGAGCAAATGGCCAGCAGGAATCCCTCCCGTGATAAGGGAGAGGCCAGCGAGTGCAGCCCATCCCAGCCCTGGGAGTACGTGACCCACTCTGCCCCGCCGGGAAATCGCGGGGTTCGAACGCCCCTGCCCCCCTCCTGCGAGCTCCAACACCAGCCAGCAGCTACAGCAAAGCTACATTTTCCAGCTTTTTTCCTTTTAATTGGGAATTTGGAGAAAAATATGTATATAGGTTGGGGGTTTTTCCCCCTGAGTGGCCTCAAACTGTGTAAACTTTCAGGTTAAGTGCTCAATTAAAAGGTCAAATTATCCAAATAGAACACTGAAGTGTCAGGCAATAATTGTCCACTGGACTCCGTTACCTGAGGAGTTCATTGCACACTGACCTCAATTAAATATTACCCAAACTAGTGGTACGTGTAGTACTTCCTCCCAGTTATTTATAACTCCTCAAAATCCAGAGTTAGGGAAGCGCCAGGATCGCCCTTCGGAAGTGTTTTCATACGAAATTTGCAGGATACACAAACACAGCAAAGATGCTTTTAGAATTCCCAACCTGGGGATTAAATTCCCATTCCTGGGGGAAAAAAAATAGTCCTTATCTCTCAGCAGCATTACAAAAAGTGACATTTATGTAACAGAATATGTAAGCTCTTACTAATACTCGCTGAAGAAGTCTCATTTTATGGAATGTGCCCACAATGTTCCTATGGGATTTCTGTTCTGACTCAACGCTTCAAGCTCATTCTTTGTTTTTGACCAAAACCCCAGCTTCTGTTGATGCTGCGTCTGCCTTTAGTGAGGGACAGCGGCACATGGAAATCATTCCCACTCTGATCCCTGCTCAGCACTATCGGGAAGGAATTCCTGCCTGAGGGGGTGGGGAGGGGCTGGGATGGAATTCCCAGAGCAGCTGTGGCTGCCCCTGGATCCCTGGCAGTGTCCAAGGCCAGGCTGGAGCACCCTGGACAGTGGAATGTGTCCCTGCCCATGGCAGTGGAATGGATGAGCTTTACTGTCCCTCCCAAGCCAGCCCACCCCCTGGTTCCATGATTCTGCACAGTGTTCTCGTTGTTAATCCCTGCGCACACTAGAGGTGGTTTCCAGAGCTTACTAAAATGGGAGGGTTCTTTTCTCTGGGGTTTGGACGTGTTTGGATGAGACCTGGAGTGATTCTGCCTCTTGCACTCAGCAACCCCGACGGTGCCACATGACCCAGAGATCCCCTTTCCCTTCTCCCTCGTGTGTCCCCTCTGGAAGTCACATGCCAGCTGCAAAAACATTAACCACGGTGTCCTCTGTAAACCCAGCCCTCCTGCAGCTGCAGGAGCCCATCACCTGCTGCTTTCTGGGACATGTGCTCTACCCCTGATAAGGGCTATCTAATCACCTCTCAGAGCTATGAACTGATAGTAGGAACACCAAAAAAACGCTGCTAAAATATCTATTGCTCCTCTTTCTTTTAGAATTCTGTGAGCACGCATCGTCTCAACACAACGATAAAAACCTTCCTGAGTCACTGCTGGGTTTGTTGTGAGCCCTGACATATGAGTCACATTAAATCATTAACCGCACCTGGAAACACCAGCACGGACTCCCTGACCCCAGGGAACAAATTTAACAACACAAAAACTTGATCTGTGAAAAAAAAAAAAATCGAAGCTAACTTTAGAATGAGACCCGTTCCGAGCAAACAGTGGCAGCTGTGTGGCTTGAGACACAGCCTGAGTCATGTGTTGGCACTTACCTCCCCCTCCACCTCTGGCTGCTCAAGAGGCATCTTCAGAAGGTTTTTTCAGGCCTAAATCGGGCTTTTTGCTCAAAATGGGAACAAAGGGAAGAAGCTGGAGTAGGAGTCAATCATAACAGCCGGATCATTGATGTTAAAGAGATAAATCTGATCGTTAAAGAAATGTTTAAGTTACTCTTAGTCAGCCAAATATCAATGTCCAAATCAGCTTCTCCTGGTTGTATTTCTTTATTTAAAAAACAATCACAATGAAAACCCAATTTTTTAAAGGGTGTATGAGTATGCCCTTGACCTGTTGACATCCACATGTTATTTTCACAGCTGGGACTTGTGATTTTAGCAGAGATGCTAAAAACAAACCTGCCCATGAGTCTGTCATGGCAAGAACAGCTCTTGTGCAGCCGAACCCTCCCCTCAGTCACCACAGCTTGTCTATTTTAACAACACAAGGGCAGCAGTTGGAGTTGCAGCCGCATGGAGGAAACCCAGAGGGCTTGGAAAGATTATTTTTTCCAGAGTTGGCAGTTAAAGAGTAGAAATGTCACTTCCAGTTGGAGCCGTACAAACGTGCACAGACAGGTGCAGCTCATCAGCCAGGTTTGGAAGGCAGAAGAGAACAGACAGAAAATTCCTTTGCAGGACAGGGGAAGTGGCTGGAAGTACCTGGGAAGAGCTGCAGGGCACAAGGCTGCTTGAGAGCACCTCATTTTGAGTCCCAAATGCTCAGAAACTTGGAACTGAGGTTGATTATCTCGTGGCACCTTCTCCCAGGGAAGAAAAGGCAAGGCAGGGAGTGTTTCCCTGCCCTGGAAGTTGCAGGACACAGATGCCAGGAGGAGTTGTGTAAATAATGTCCGGAACCTCAGCCCCTGCTGAGCCTTGGATTTGAGGACAGATGAGGCAAAATCAGCTTCAAACTCCCCTGGAGCTGGTGCCACGTGGGTCGAGATCCCATGGCAAGGTACGAATTCCCAGAAGGATTTTGGACAGCCCAAATCTGTGCTTCCAATAATCCTAAATCTGATATTCCAGTTGGCCTTTGGTGTGGGGACAGCACATGGCTGAGAGATGGTTCCTGCTGGGGAAATGATGCGAATCCCACAGCTCAGACAAATCCTGTGGGTTTATCCAGACTTCTCTGGAGCTCTCCCTAATCCTGAATTCATAAACGAACTGCAGAACAATTGCACAAAGATAAACACAGGGGCAGCTCTGAGCCAGACCAAACACATTGGGAAAGACAAATGTTCAAAGCCATCCCTGCAGGATGAGCCCAGAAGGCCAGAATTCCACGTGCTCAGATTGGAATCACTGTCACATCCTCTGGGAATCTGAACATGGGTTAGAAGGAAAGACCAAATCCGGGACTAAACTGATGCTTGCTGCAATAATGGAAATTTTGGTTACAATAATCTCATTTGGTGGGAACAACACGAATGAATATTTATTGCTGGGAATCTTCTTTCCTACAGCTGTCTGGATGCCATCTAAATTATTGAACAATCAGTGGAATTGCTATTCCAGGTGAGACCTTGGAATCCCCAGGAGTGATCCAAGACCTTCAAAGCAAGGCAGGAGAGGGGTGGTTTCAGCAGACACCAAACCCATTGCTCCTTACTGGGGGTCTCTGAATCTCTACGGAGAGATTTTCTTAAATGCTAAAATGTTTTATTTAATGTTATTTCAAAAGCACATCAGCAGCAGCCGTTGGTATCCCAGATTTAGAGTTTTTCAGGTGGCAGCCAATGTCCTTCGGAGGTGTCTGAAATCTTTGCTCCATTCATGTGTGCTGTGGCCCAGACTTTGCCAGGGGTTGGTCACTGTGTTCACCAACATCTGAAAGAAGGATTTGGAAAGCAGCATTTGAGAAAAGGAAATGTCAAGCCTAAAAGTGTGAGGTGGTGAAGGAGGCAGGTGTGGCAGGAGGAACAGCAGCGACCAAACTGATAAACCGCGCATTTATCAGGGATATAAAGCAGTGCAATGAGGTCACAGCTGCATCTGGAGAGAGCTCCAATGATTCAGGCCCAAAACCCCGAGTCCATAAGCAGTGCTGGTTGTGATTCCTGGCCCCATGACCTGTGAGGGTGACTTTGCCAATCAGGTGCATGGGGAAAGTGAAAATCACGGCAGGCAGAGCGTTCCAGGCACTCCCAGTGAGTCACTGCACCGTCACTGGGAAATGCTGATCGCCGCTTTTCCATCCTTTCCCCGGGTGCTGCTTCCTTCACCTCCCCCAGCACAAATCCCTGAGCTGCTGAGCTGCTCCCCTGAGTGCCAGGCACCTCCTGCAGCTCTCCAGGGTGACAGGCTCAGGAATGCCACTCTGGCCCCCAGGAACCCTCATTTGTGTTTCAGAGAGCCCCAGCCCCTTCCAGCTGCCCACACCAGTCACCTGTAATGAGCCAGGCACGTCTGTTCCCAAATCCATTTGCAGAATTCCCAGACAACAGGCTCCCATTGGCTGGGGGCATTCCTTCCGTCAGGAAAAGTGCAGGAGTTCTGAGGAAGGGAAGGGAAGGGAAGGGAAGGGAAGGGAAGGGAAGGGAAGGGAAGGGAAGGGAAGGGAAGGGAAGGGAAGGGAAGGGAAGGGAAGGGAAGGGAAGGGAAGGGAAGGGAAGGGAAGGGAAGGGAAGGGAAGGGAAGGGAAGGGAAGGGAAGGGAAGGGAAGGGAAGGGAAGGGAAGGGAAGGGAAGGGAAGGGAAGGGAAGGGAAGGGAAGGGAAGGGAAGGGAAGGGAAGGGAAGGGAAGGGAAGGGAAGGGAAGGGAAGGGAAGGGAAGGGAAGGGAAGGGAAGGGAAGGGAAGGGAAGGGAAGGAAAGGAAAGGAAAGGAAAGGAAAGGAAAGGAAAGGAAAGGAAAGGAAAGGAAAGGAAAGGAAAGGAAAGGAAAGGAAAGGAAAGGAAAGGAAAGGAAAGGAAAGGAAAGGAAAGGAAAGGAAAGGAAAGCGCACTGAGCATCTCCTCGCTGAGCGCAGCTTAACGCCGCCACCTGCTGACGGGCTGCCGGGCATCCCGGAACTTCCATGGGCATCCCTGCGCTTCCCGGAGCATCCCGGAGGTTTCCTGAGCATCCCGGAGGTTTCCTGAGCATCCCGGGGAATCCCGGAGCATCCCTGAGCTTCCCTGAGCATCCCGCAGCGTCCCTGGGCATCTCTGCCAGCTGATGCGGAGAACGTGGTCAGATTTAAAGTTGTAATTGTGTTTTACAAGTGGGTAAAATAAAGGGAACAGATAATGTTACATGGAAATTGCAATTCCCAAGGTCCTGGAGGACAGGCCACGTCCTGCTCAGGAGTGTCAGGTAGTGAGGTGTCACTGCTGGAGAGCTGCACTTCAATGAGGCAAATCTTCTCCATCTGAAGCTCAAAAACTGATATTTGGGGATGAATCCAGGAGCAACTGCTCCAAGCTGCATCAAGCCTAGAAGTCTTCTAATTTTTAAAATTTTTTTTATCGATTTTGAGTTCAGATGTGACAAGTTAAAACCAGAGGAGTTTCACTTCTGCCCTGCCCTCGCTCCTCACTACAAAATCAGCAGCAGAGTTTCCCTCAGCATTGATCCTCATGGGAGGAGAGAGCTGAGCTGAGACTCAGGACTGAGGATCAGAGACCTGTTTAGCTCCTTACCTTAAGCACAGCTCCCACTTCTGCTTTTGAGGAGTCACACTTTTAAATATCTAATTTAGTCATGAAGTTCCTACCTGGCAATATTATCCCCTTCAAAACTGTGGAATATTACTGGATTTGAGTATTATTGATTTCACTGCTGGTTGCAGTTAGCCTGTAGATCCTTGAATGGCACTATGAATTCTCAATATTTGATAACTCCCCTTTGCCTCTGTTTGCAATATTGACAATTTTCTCACACTGAAAATTATTTTTTTAAACTCAAACCTATCAAAATATTTCTAAATGCATTCAAAGCCAGGCACCACTGAATCAATCAATAAAATCCCCAGGTGCATAAGTTTTTTTCACATTAAACAAGTGATTTCACAAACCGAGAGGATTTACAAATCTCCCTGTGCTGCCGGAAATTCCTGTTTTGTTTCTCCGTCGTGGTGCCACCTGAGGCTGTGCTGCTGTAATGTCGCTGCCTGCCAGGGAGCTGTGCTGAAGGACAGGGCTGCTCAGGGAGCGCTGGAATTCTCCTGGAATAAAGCTTTGGCTCGCAACTTGCTGAGTAATCCGGCGGGGTCACAGCGCTCAGATGAGGAGTTCGGAAGGGAAAGGGACAGCCCAGGAGCTGGCACAGCTCCGATCTGATATTCCAGGGGCAGCTCATCTCCAGCGGCAGCAATAAAATGATATCAAATCCTTGTCCCTCACAGCCTTTCACGAAGATTAATATTTCCTCCCACAGCTTCAAGCTTTTATCCCTTCAGTGGACTGAATCAGGGATGTCCATCCTTGTGTTTGCACTCGGCAGAAGTTCACCAAATCATATTTTTCCAGGGAGAAAAATTGGCTCCAGCTGCCCTAAGCCTGCAGTGACCTGAGGGGCCTCTCCTGTGCCGAAGAGGAGCTTTGACCCCGTGCCCCAGGGCAGCTGCAGGAATTCACAGCTGGGATTGCACGCAGAGCTCTCCCAGGCGATGCCCGCGGAGCAGGAGGCATCAGGACAAGGTGCCCGAGGCCAATCAGTGCTGGTTTCTCAGGAGAAGTCCAAAGAAAATAGGAGATTTGGACCTTTCCCTCATGCCTGGCTGCTCCTGGGGACAGGAGAACATCCTAGACCTGATCCACGTGGATCAAACACTCCCCCAAAATCATCACGTCTCTTTCCCTGCTGCTGCTGCAGGTCCCTGCTCACGTGCCTGCTAGTTCTTTACTAAAGGCAGGAATTAAATACAGAGTTTACAATTAGCATTTTTTCATTGCTTTTTCGTTTTAGTAACCCCATCTCCTCAAATTCTCTGTACTTCAGGCTTGGGAAGGAGAAGCACTGACAGGGGAAAGCAGAGCCAAGGGGCTTCAAAGCTGAGCCAGCTGGGGAAAGCATGACCCAGCCTGAGCAGAAGCTGCACGAAGGAAGTGAATATTTAACATAGTGTTGTTATCATCGCTGCATATTTGATAGAGACTTAAAATGCTCATACAGGAGAATGATTGTGGTTCAAATGCCTGTTCCACCCACTGAGGCACCATGTCTACAATAACTCTCTGTTTCAGTCCTGACACGGGAACAGTTTATCTGTTCTAGAAGCTCCCACGTGGAGAAATAGCTGGTGTGGAGTCTGTAATTCTCCCTCTTTAAAAATAAAAGAATAGCGACAGCAGGAACCTGGGGGATTTTTGTGATGGGGGAAGAAGAGACAGTCAGAGATCAGCAGCTCCCTTCCTACATCAACACTGTGAGTCACAGTCTGCAGGAACTGGAGGCTGAAATATCACTTGCAAAGCGCTGTTCAGGCTCTCTCTGGGAAGCAGAACGAGGGAATGTTTCCCATTGGGCTCCAGCTGGAGCGTGTGAGCCAGAGGCTGCTCCCGCAGCAGCGAGGATCTGCTGGGATTCCTCTGCGCTGGGTGGAGCTGTTGCAGAGCCAGACCGCAGGAACAGGCTGCAGCCTCGCTCGGGGCCCCGGGCAGCATGGGAATGATTAGGGATGATGCTGCTTCCCCAGAGCTCCCTGCACTGCAGCAATCATTCTCTCCTTTTCATTACCCAGTCAGACCACATTGGCAGAACACGAGACAGATTCAGCCATTAATGGGAACTCCGTGAGAGACAGCGGGGAAATCTGACTTGCTGAAAACATAACTCTGGGCAATCACCAGGAACCGCCAACTGTAAAGGAGCCAGATCCAATAAAGCTTAGAACTTAAGCAGAACTTAAGCAGAAACAGTTTTCCCCGGCGCTCCGAGCCAGGCTTCTCAGGTCTGCAGGAACACGAGCTCAGATGTGCTTTCCTCTTTCAGTTCAAGGCAGCACCTGCTCCCCCAAAGAGGGGATGTTTGTGGTGCTGGGGTGATGGGGATGACTTTACCTCTGCATCAGCTTTCCAGCTGTCCCAAGGATTATGGATTTCATAATGGAGATCAGGAATTTAGGAGTGCCAGCACCTTATCTTGGGGTCTGTCAGACGCAGAAGCCCCAGATTTGTAACACCAGTCGCTGCACTGCCTCTGATTTTCTGGAAGCCTACTTATATTGAACTGCCAGTGTGGACCTCAGAGGTGTCACTCAGAGTGTTTTAGGAACGCAGGCTCCATGTGAAGAACCAAACCCTGTGGATCTCGGAGGCCCAGGGGCTGGGCTGGCTCTGGGATGCAGGTGCCTCCCACAGCTCTCCCTGCCTGGGATCCAGGATCCATCAATCCATGCAAATGTTGGGCTCTCTCACCTGAAAGAATCCGTGATTCACTCCATCCACCCTCTTGGGAGCGAAGCAGCAAAACTGAGTCAAATCCTCATTTATATTTTGTTCCAAACCGTCAGAATTCCACTGGAGTTACGCCCAATTTTCCTTTTTGCTCAGCTGTTCTCCTGCAGGTTCCTTCTCTCCTCTCTTTCTCGTGCTGCCAGGAGGGTTTTGCTGCTCATCCCTCGTGCTCTGCTGAATAAACCTTGACAGCAGCAGCCAGACGGAAACCCTCACCTTGAATTCACACATCAGCCCCTCTCCGGACCACGTGTGGCAAAAGCAGATGCAGATATGGAGCAGCAGTCATCTGCTCCTCGATTGTCAATATTTGAATGCTCTTGGCTCTCGTTCTGGACAGTAATAAAAGAAGCTGGTTAATCATTTATAATTGTTGGGAGCTCTGTGCCATTAATGAACAGGAAGTTTTATGCAGCTGTCAGATGCACAAGCCGAGCATTTCCTGCAGGGGAGGAAGTTTTATTTGGTGACAGCTTCACTGGAGATTTTTAGAAAGAAAAAATAGCATTTTGATCGCTGAAAAATCATGAAAGCACCACAGTTTCCTGTGCTTTGGAGAAAATTCTTTGTGGCTGCTAAATAATTCCCAGTTTGGCAAACCAAAACTCACCGTGTGCCCCTCTGGGCTGTCCTTGATGAAAACACGGGATGGCTTTGAAATGACTGGAAAAGAACGTTAAAGAGTTGAAAGACACCTCAAAGAATGGAAGGTTAATTGTCCATTAGGACCACACAGCTGGGAAAAATTAATCAGGATAAACCTCACTGTGATGGCTCAGTTCAAGGAAAAGCCTTTTCTTGAGGCAAAGGAGCACCGTTATTCTTATACTCACAGGTGAAGTATATGATAATCCAAATTGCTTCCTTCATGAGGAATATTAAGGTTTTAAAGCTGAATTTGAAGACGTTTAAGGAGCAAATAGACCAGCAAAAGGCAAAATAGGGTGCAAACTTATAGTGAATTTAATTACCTTCTCCTATAGAAATGAAGCATTCCGGAATTAAATATTCATATTTTGCATTTCAAAATCACTTCACGATAATATTTTAACCTGAGGAGAAAGACCAGAAAATAAAAACACAAAAAAAGCCCAGCACTATTGCATGGCGAGTGCTTTCACAGCCAGGCTGGGATTCTGTGCCTTAGCCCAGGATGAGCCATCCAGAGGCCATTCCCAAATCCTGTTCTGTCCCTGCATGGGATTTTAAGACAGAAATTGTGGGATATCACCTGAGCTGGTAGCAGGCAGAGATTCACACCAAGGACAAAATGAGAAAGACACTTGACCCAGTGCTGGGAGAAATGAGGGAATCACGATATCCCCTCCCTGCCCTGCGCTGCTGAGGTGCTGGATGCAGATTCCTGCTCTGTTTCCATCCTTGCAGGATCCTCATCATCCCCTGACACACCTGACACCCTCCACAGCCTTGGGACAGATCTGTTTTCCTTTCTTTATCAGGGCTGAGAACAGAATTACACCCAAACCCATAAAGCAACACCGAAATAAAAGTGCCAGCTGCACGATGTGAGTCAGTCCCGGGGATTGCGATGGTGTTCCTTTCAAACAGTAAAATAAGGAATTTTTTCTTGGTATTTTGACTGCCTGTGGAAACCTCACCTTCCAAAGCCAGGTTTTATTGTCTGAGGCGCTGTGAAAACTCAGAACAAAAGGCTCTCCCTGCTGCAGACACCCCCAGTGTGAGCGTGGGCTCCGTGACTCACCTGAGGGAGCAGCGAATGGTGACAAGGGGTTTAAAATATCAGCACTTAGTCAGTCTGCACACTCTGCAGGGGCTTAGGAACCACTCTGACCACAGCAAACCGCCGTGCCACTAAAAGAACTTGGTTGTTTTCTGCCATTTTGGGAGAAGCCCGTGTTGGGAGGGAGTTTGTAGGTGTCCAGCACAATGTCACCATTCCCAAACACAGCGTGGTGAGGGGCTGCCCCAGAGCCACGGATCAGGGGTGCCCTGGGCACGTTTGGGCGGCCAGAGAGCTGGGAACAGAAAGCACCTGGAGAGGGCTGGGGAGGGGCGCGGGGCTGCTCCACCCCGGCTGTGTTTGCCCCCAGTGTTTGTGGGCACTCCCCGGGCTGGCTGTGGGGCAGAGCTGTCGGGGCTGGGGGAGCAGCGCCTCGCCCGTCCCAGCTCCAGCTCCCACAGCCTGTCCCGGCCCCTGTCCCCCAGGTAACGCCTTCACATCCTTCCCCATGAGCGGCTGCTGCTGCTTTGGCTTTTCCTGCGTTTTGCTTTTGCAAAAGCGTTTTTTGCACTTCTTGCATTTGTTTTTTGCTGCTCTGCTCCAGCCGTCCTGCCTGTGCTCTCCTGCTCAAGGGTCTTGGAGGCTCCTGCAAGTCTTATTTTCTTTATTTTGGGCTTTAAAGCACCTGCTCTGCCCGTTCCCTCGCAGTGCCCTGGCTCTTCCTGCAGGACAGCAGAATGGGAAGCTCAGCTCTGTGGCAGAGCTTTCCCCCAGCCAGGCTGGCACTGATCATTCACCTGGTGCCATTGTGGAGCTGTCCCCTCCCTGAGAGCCCAGGGTGTGAATGTTTGAACTATTTTGCTTTTGCCACTCGGCTCCAGTGCAGAGCGGCTGAAAGAATTGTACAAAACTGTCCCAGGAGCTTTAAGGACTGTAACTCAGCCTGTCCCGGCTGCCCAGCCCCTGCCAGGCTGGATTCAAGGTGTTCCCGGGTGTTTCTTGTTTGCTGTAGGTGACTCATCCCAGCCCTTCCTCCTCCTGCCCCTTCCCGCTGTCCCTTGGGTGCCCACTGCTGCTCCTCAGCCTCTGCCAGGCTCGAAGCCGCCCGGCCCTGCTTCCATCACCCCCAGCACGTGTCTGAGGCAGCTCTTCCCGCAGGACACGGCAGAGCTGCACTCAAGGTAAGCAGAATTTCTAAACTCTCTCCTGTTATCAGTCCTTTCTTCGCTCCACATCAACCAGAGCAGAAAATTCTGCTTTTCCAGCTGGACACGGCCATGTCCTCGAGCTCAGCTGGGTTCCAAGGGGCGGGAAAATGGATTGTTTTCTGTGGTACTTAAATACAACATATGGCAAGCTCTAGTGAGGAATTAACTGTGGGCTTTTGGCATTAATAGACACAGGAAAATTGATTATTTTCGTTGATATTTAAATACAACATATGGTAAGTTTTAGTGAGGAATTAATTGTGGACTTTTGGCATTAATAGACACCAGTGATTGCAATGTTCCAGGCTGGTCAATACATCAGGAAGGTGAGGCTTGGCCTTTAGCCAGAGTACTCTGCAGATCACAGATTTTGCTGTAATTTTCTCTCATATTTTCAAAGCTTTTACCACTCCTCCAGGACCAAACCAATGATTTTTGAGAGAGATAGAAAAAGGAGGGTTTTCCCAAGCCTTGAACTTGGCACACTATGGTTCACATAACATTAAAACCAATTAAAAATACATCTTTTTCCTTCTGAATTATTTTCTGCTTCACAATGGAAGCAGTGAAGCGTAACTTGGGAAAGGGATTGTTTCAGAGCTGTAGAAGCTGGTAGTTCATGTTCCTTTTGCAGCTGGGCTGCGTTCCAGCTGGCCTGAGGGAGCCCCCTACGAGGATAAGATCCTTGGAACTCAGTGAAAAACCTGTACCTAGAAAGGAAGCCTAAGGATGGGAATTCCTGCAGCTCCTCCTGGCTTTTTAGGGCTTTCTTCGCATCGTGAAGAATGTTCCTGTATCAGAATGATCTCTTTTCCCCTCTCAGTCCTCAAAATTTGTCTCATCCCTATAAAAGTTGTCAATTTTTCTCTCACAATGTGAGGAAGAACTTCTTCCCATGGAGCCCTGGCACAGCTCCAGGGAGGGTGTGGATGTCCCTCTCTGGAGACATCCCAAACCCCCCTGGGTGAGCTCCTGTGTCACTGCTCCAGGTGACCCTGCCTGGGCAGGGGTTGGACTGGGTGATCTCCAGAGATCCTTCCAGCCAAGTTATTCTGTGATCCTGTGAATATCTAATTCATGAACACATTGGGAGGGGCCCCTTTATTTTCCAGAAAACCTCTTTGCCTTCACATTCAATAACTTCAGCTTCAAGGCGTGGGAGATCAAACGAGAGAGAAATGGATTTGATCACACGGACAGAGGCCTGAGCACTTTGGGAGAAGCAGAACCATTCCATGGGAATGCCAGAGCTGGAATTTTTGTTTGCACAGCCCTGGAGCCACGCTCGGGGACAACCAGCTGCCTCTGCAGCAGCGATCTGGAGCCGTGCTGGCAGCAGGGCAGAGCTGTGACATCAGCTGTTGGCAGCTGGAAACGCTGCCAGCCCGATTCCATTCGCCGTGTTTGTGTCCTCACTGCTGCTGCTCGGGTTTGTCTGCAGGTGGCAGTGACCTGTCAGTTTGCTCTGACACAGGGCAGGGCAGCATAATGTGTATTTCGTACCTCATACAGCGGTTTGGGGTGGGAGGGACCTTAAAGCCCATCCAGAGCCACCCCTGCCATGGGCAGGGACACCTTCCACTGTCCCAGGCTGCTCCAAGCCTCTCCAGCCTGGCCTTGGACACTTCCAAGGATGGAGCAGCTGCAGCTTCTCTGTTCCATGCGCACAGTGGAGAGCCGGGTTTGGTGTTTTGGGATCACATACAGGATTGTGCAGCAAGTTTTCCCACTTTTAGCACAAAAAGCCCTCTAATTCCTGCCCATCTTTCTATGAGAGGGTTCTTGCGAGTGAAAATATTTTGAAGTTCCACACGGCCACTGTGTATGTTTTATTTCAGCGAGAATTATAAACTGGATTTTAGGAAATGGCTGAGCTCCCCTGGAGAAAAATCTGCCAGAGATCAGAGCCTGTGGTCCCTGCTCTGCATCAGCTCCAGACAACTCACTGGATGTGGGGAAATCTGCATCAACAGGAAGCTGGAGGGGCTGAGAATCAGCTACAAATCATTGTTTACATTTAAAAAAAGAGAGGAATTTGCTTCTCTCTCCCTCCCCAGATTTTACAGCACGTGTGAGAAAGGAAGCAAACCTGCAAATACTCCATCCCCTGCCTGGGCTGTGTCCCGGCACAAACCAGGCCTTGGGAGTGCAGAACAAAAGCAAATCCTCCAGGTCCAAGCAGACACTAAATTTACTGTAGAGACCGAGCAGCAAGGCTTGAGCCTTGTTTCTTCTCCTGCCATAGGATAACCCTGGAAGTTGCCAGGAAACAGAATCCCGGAGCGAGGACAAGAGGCCTTTGTCCATCCTCGGGGAGGCACTGGCTGTTTTCCACCCCGAATCAGAACTTCTGATTTATGCTGGGAGTGTCAGCTGGGGAGATAAAATCCCTGTGAAACACCTCAGCAAACAGGGCAGAGCCATCGGTCGTGGCTAAGAGCTGACCCCGCTCTCCCATTCCAATCCTAGGGAATGTGATTTACTGAAACTACAGTTTTCCTTCTTTTCTCTGATAGTTATGGTGGGTTAATTAAATTTAATATAATTTAATTAAAGGAGGTGTTCTCCTCCATTCTTTGCCTCTTCACTGATTCGCACAGGCAGGAAGCAGAGCAATAATAAATTTGGGAGCGTGGTGGCTGTGCAGGACATCCCAAAGGATGAGCACAGCTCCAGCCCTCCTCTCTTCAGGCACCTCCCTCTCTCCAGGTGTGGCTCAGGAGACTTTTTCCTCATTGTTATTTGTGCAGCTTTACCAGCCAATACACATTTATATCCTGTCAATAGGAACTCCCCTCTTGACTCGGGTCTGCTTTGCCCTTCCACCATTTTCAGGGAGTGTTTGGCTCCAAAGAATTTACAGAGCAAGCTCAGAGGCTACATAAATGTATTTTAAAGTAAGGGGAAAAGAAAAACAAAACAAAACCCCCAAAGATTTATGTGAACTTGTACACAGGTTACAATTCAGAGTTTCCATGTGTGATTCCTTTCCATGCTGCCCCTTTTCTTCCCCTCTGCTTTTTTATTAAATAAAAACCAAACCAAAACACACAAGCTGTTGCATTGATGCACAGATTTTAGCCTTGTTCTGCTGCTGACTCCATGCTGCTCTCTCCTGAGCCCCGAGGAATGCTGCAGGTGTGCCTGCAGCCAGTTTGCCTCCACAAACAAGAAAAGTTTGTTGGTTTGTGCCGTTTTTGGGGAGCAGCTGTGAGCCCTGAGCACAGCAGGCTTGGGGCAGGCTGAGGATGGGGCAGGCGCCTTGGGAAGGCAGGTGGGGCTTCTTTGGGATTTTACCAGCCTGTCCCTGTTGGCTGTGTCTCAACTAGAACTAGGCAGTGAATTGGTGACAGAGAAAGGGTTATTTGGGGTTTTTCTCTCCTCCGCCTCACAGGAGCGATGGGGAACACCCTGAGTGTGCCAGAGGAAGCTGAGGATGACAACACCTGCACAGTGAAGAGCTACCAGGTGAGCAACCGCGCTCTCACCTCCCCTGGCTGCTGCCAGTACAATTTTCAACCCCCTGATGTCCTAAAAACGCTGTTCTCTGTTATTGCAGCCTCTGTCCGAGCCTCCTGACAGCGTTAAAAATGGCTCTGTGGTGTTTGCTCAGAACCCTGCCCCGGCAGTGAGCGGTGAAGGTACGGGCTGGGAGAGGGGTTGGGTGTGCCCTGAGGGAGGTTTGTGCTGTACAATAAATGTTAATGCATGGCTTTGAATCAGGGGGTGAGCCCGTGTTCCAGCCCTTCCTTGTAAGGGTGGTTCTACAGAAACTGGAAAGTTTAAACACAACAAAGAGAAAAATAAGGAATTCCTGCTGAGAAATTCAATGCTGAGAAAAATACTTTGTTATTCGTTGTTAAGGGAACCCTCTCAGTCAGTCATAGGCACTTGAAAAATCTAAATTTAGGTAAAACTGGCCAAAGGCTGGTGTGGGGGTATGCAGATGGTTTTGATAACAGCTCAATCCCTGTTCCATGGCCTGAATTTCCCAGTGCCATCCCACTATAAGTCACTTTCAGCAGCTGCCTGCCAGCAAAGCCTCTCTCTGTGTGTTTTTTCTGGTGTAAACCAGCAGAGTTCTGAGGAGTAAATAAAAGCCAGATGATTTGCTCTTCCTGAAGACCTA
Source organism: Lycocorax pyrrhopterus obiensis (assembly GCA_014706295.1). Taxonomy (NCBI): domain Eukaryota; kingdom Metazoa; phylum Chordata; class Aves; order Passeriformes; family Paradisaeidae; genus Lycocorax; species Lycocorax pyrrhopterus. Next base: position 15,688,585 of record JACSVZ010000022.1, read on the forward strand.
GAAAATACATGTACATTTCACTCCTCATATGTAAAATGAAGCATATGGGACTGTTTTCCTTAAATGGATTACCTAATTAACGTAATTGCTAAATCAGTTTAAGTAGCAAGTTGAAAAATTAGACAGTTCTATGCTGATGTTTCTTGTATTTTAGCTTTATTCCTGTTTGAAAAGCAGTTGAAATCATTGAGATACAATTGAAATCTCCATGTTTGTACAATGTAATCAAGGTCTTGGTGGAATAAAAGTGATAAAAGTCGTTACTATGGAAAACATAGTTGGTATTTCTAAAATGAAATACTGCCATAAACAGCATTTTGGGAGCCTAAATTGAGGATTTTTGGCAGAGCCAGAGCTGAAAAAAGGGAACCTTTTTATACTTTCAGTAACAAAAGTACTCGGTGAGCAAGAGGTGAAGGAGGGGAAAGCCAGAACTGGAAGTTTTCTGTCTCTGACTTGCACTACACAGAGCAGAAATGCAGCAGGAGGACAAAACAGGAACGATTCCATGTGGGGTCTGGGTGGTAATTACATGCAGATTGAAACAATGACCTGCTCCTAAAAAGAATTACAAAGGAGTTAAGAAGATTACAAAGGGAGAAAAGTTGAGTGAAGATGCAGCTGCTTTGTCCCAGAGGATAAATCCCATTCAGCAAATCCTGCTAGCAGCCAGAACCCGACAGAAATCCTGATTGCAGCAGCTCTGTGTGCCTTCAAGGCCTGAAATGTGAAGCATTTCAGGTGTGTTTTTAGAGAATGATCGTTGCTATTCTTGCTGCTGGCTCCCCTCCCCCGTTTCCATTCATTTCAGGACATCTGTAGGTGAATAACAACTCAAGCTAAATTAGGGAAACAAGATGATTCTTGGCGCATAAACTTGATTTGCACGGAATAGTGGAGCAAGATGGCAAAAGGATATCAGTGTGTTCTTTATCTTTTTAAAAGACACAGAGAATGTTTTATTTGGGATTAGTGTTTGCTGCAGGAATTCATTCATGGCTGCGTACCCTGTACTGGCCCGCTCTGCTGCAATTCTTGGTGCCAAATGTTGCCTTGTAGCCTTTAAAGGTTTCTCCATGGCCATTAAAATCTATTTTCTCCACAATTATCTGAACACCAGGGGAGGAAAAAAAGTGCTGCATGACTCTAATTCCATGGCTAAGCAAAATATTTGTTTGTGGCTGGCTTGTACTCAAAATAGAGGAATGAGACAAGCTTTAAAGTCCCTTCCAACCCAGCCCTTTCCATGATTCTGTGATATTGCATTAACCACTGCTCTTCTCCATATAGTTTTTCTTAAGTCAAGGAAAAAATGTTGGTCTAACCTGGCAAATTCCAGAAAAAATCTCCTTGACAGTGTTCCTACAGAAGAGGGACTTTGTGTAGCTTCAAAATTTCCTTTTAACACGCCCTGATGGAGGGAAGGGGAAAGAGAGACAAATCTTCTGGAGTGTGACTGTCTTTTGTTAAAGGGTTGAAAGGCAAATGCCCGAGCAGGAGCAGCCTGAACTGCAGTCTGTAAATTGTGTATTGATTTTCATTTCAGAGCAGCTTTGAATCTCAGTCACAAAGAGCAGCTTTGATCTGCTCGCAGACCTGGCCTAGAATTTGGGGGGTTTTGCTTATCTTTGTGATTCTGCCTCTGGACTGAGGAATAAATCAGGAAAAACGTGGCACTTCTGTGTCTTTAAAAATGAAAATATCACGCACTTTTCACCCAAATAATGGAATTTCAAGGCTTTTGTCCCTCAGTTTGCTGTGCCTGTTCAGTGCAGCCCAGCCCAGCCGCGTCCCACGGGTGGAGGGATCTGCTCTGCCTCTGCCAGAGCAGAGTTTCCTTGGAGCAGCTGGAGCTGTCCTGACACAGCACACACACAGCAGAGCCCATGGCAGTGACATTTTCCAGGGCTTCCATTCCTTCCATGATAATTAGAGATAAAAGGAGCTCCATAGGTTCACGAGCTGCTACTTGTTTAGCTGGTTTTCTTAATGATGAGCTTATATCCCTATTTTTATGCTGAAGACAGTTTTCCTGTGGTTCGTCTGTTATCTGGTACGTGAAGCAGGAGTTCAGCATCTATTACAATTCTTTTCCAATGGATATTGTTTCTCGTTTCTCTAGCTGAGGAAGGGTTTTTGATTTTTGCTTCCTTCCCGAGTTTCCAACTATAATTAGAAGTTCTTTTTCAAACATTACTGCAGGAGGCTCAGGAAACTACAACTGATCCTTAGTGGCCCCAGCTGAGTATCTAAATAAGTGCTGGAATAGCTGGTAATTTGTACTTTTGCTTTTCCTGTCAGGGCATTGGAATTGAAATAGGTGCCTGTGAAATATCACAGGAGGATATTGCTGGCCAAGGATTTTTGCCAGGGGAGTTGTTTCCTTACAGGAACAGCAGCAGAGAGAATCCAGGGAAAGAAACTGGAAATTTCTGCCTGTCCAGAACAGTTTGTGCTGAGGAGCTCTGGCCACTCTGCCCAGAAGCTGGGGGAATTTTGCTGTGAAAAGCCAAGGGGTAGCTTTGAAAGCTGGGATCTAAAATGGTTCTGCTTTCCTAATCTTAGAGAATTTAACCAGTGAAGCTGAGCACTGAAGGTCTGTGCTGTGTGCAAGACGTGTTTCAGTCAGGGGTTTTTTCGTATCTTGGGTTTTCTTTCTCTTAAAAGAAAATGTGAAAGGCATAATATTGACTAGACTATTACAATTATAATTTAAAATAATTTCAATTTTGCATTGAAACTGACAATTTTCCCGTTCTAATTCAGCAAGTCGGTTTGAGCCCGTCAGTTTTTCACAGTTATAATTAAATTGATCTAAATTCATCCTTGAAATGTGGCGATGATTGACAGGGAAATGAGATCCATATTCCAGCCCAAGCAGGGAAGAGAAGCTGAAGCTCAGGGGGAGCTGTAAGGTTTGCCTCTCGACAAGACCCTTTTTAATTGGGGTTTCACACCACATCATCTGTGGCTCTGCCTCCCAGCCACAGAACAGATCCAAGCAAGATTATTTTTCTTTTGTTTCTTTTGTCTTCAGTAAAGCAGGAGCTGCCTTTTCCTGTTTGTGAATCCCATACTGGGGATTTTCACCTCAGCTGTGTTATCAAAGTGCCATTGTTTTATAAAATCATAAAATACACTTTTCAAATGAAAGATTTCTCACATCTAAGGGTGTGATGGCTGCGTGTGTACACATGGAATGATTTGTGTGAATTTGGGGGGGGAAATGTGATTCTGAGCCACAGTTCGGAGGTAAAGACAGTCGGAAATGTAAGGATAAGAAACGCAGCTCGGATATGATTTATAAGTATTCAAATCAGGCTTAAAATAACCTGCAGCAAAAGGAGAAGTGCAGGTAGGAGCTGCATTGTGGAGAGCAGGCAGCAAGGCAAGGAAAAATGAGCGAAATCAGTTCTGACTGCACAGCCCTGCTGGGAGTTTGGCAAGCCAGGAAATGGGATCAATTCCGCTGGTTTCCATTCTTTTTGCTTCTTTAGCTTTGGCAGGAGAGGGTAATATATTGACATGTAACTATCTCGAGTTTTACTGGGTTTTTTTGCGTATCACTAATTTTAATTTGCTGTCCCCTGGGCTAAGCAGTGACAAACGGGGCTGGTATCTGACTTTGGCAGCTGCGAGGGGGTTTGCAGTGGGTAAAATTCGCACTGATTCAGTGAGGGGTGGCGGGGAAGCAAAAAAGCAGCTCTGGGGGATGAGCAGCAGCAGCGGGGTCCCGGGCGAGCTGCCCTCCGCGTGCCCCTCCGCGGCTCAGAACCAGCTCATCGCAGCCGTGGCTAACGGTGCCCCGTTGCTGTGGGATAATTCCCGTTTATCCCTCTGTTCCAGCGGATGCCAAGGCGGGTGCTGGACGGGATAATGCGGCCGTTTCTTCGGCGGAGACAACGGAGCAGAGCCCCGCTGGCCGGGCAGGCGGGCAGAGCCGCGGGAGCGCTGCCAGGAGGGCTCTGCCAGCTGCCAGGCCCCGCTCGGCGCTCGCCTTCCCCTGGGCTGTACCAGGGCGTTCTGAGGAGCCGGCGGCGGCTCCAGCCCCCGGAGCAGACAGCCTGGATGCCACCGGGCTGAACAAAGCCCCGAGTGAGGGCACGCAGGGGCCTGGGGCAGCTGCGCCCCAGGAGGGAACCCATAAAAACCTGGGCCAGGCCCCGCTCCAGGACATCGAGCTCGCGGGGACACCTGAGGGACAGGATGTGGCTGCCCCAAAGCCCAGACAAGTGACCCTCTTCGACAGGATCTTCAGGCTGGAGAAGGGCAAGGAGAGGACCCAAGGCGACCCTCAGGAGGGAAGGCAGGGGTTGGACGTTCCCAACGGGAGCATCGCGGCCGGCGCACCCAACGGGGTCCCGCTGGGCAAGGCAAGTGCTTCCCCAGAATATCCGCTAATTCCATTTTCACTAATGGAACCTCGTGGGAATGGAACAGAGTGGGATAACTCCATGTGGGGGTGGGAAGGAATCAGTGCTGCCCTTAAAATGACCACATTTGGGGTGGCTGGACAGAAGCACGGGAGAGGAACCTGTGGCCAAGGGGAGAAGCTCTGTCCCATGACGAAATCCCGGCACTGACCTCTCTTTTTTTCCAGTTTAATTTAATTTGTACTTCCCTGAAAGGTTTGGGCAAGACTTGCCAGGAGGAACAGCTGCCAGATGCAACTGAAAGCAAAAGCACCTGAAACTAAAATTGTTTCTTGTGCTTTAGGACCTTGGAGTTTGACATGGGATGGTTTTTTAGAAGTTCTTTGGTGTGTTTTGTGCCATTCTTAAAAGTCCCACTTCTTGAGCAATAGCTGCTGGATATCCTATTCATCAAAATAAGGAATATTTTGCAGCAATAATTTTTGTACTCCTGCCTGTTGTGATTTTTTCAGTCACGGAAATGTCCATTAGAACTGATTTTACAGGATGAGAATGTGACATAAGAAACTATGGATCTTACCTGAAGAGCACTCTGGTCAAAGGAACTGAAAGTTAATATGAGTTTAGATTTTGCACTTCCTGCCAAGTCTGATGTCAGCAAAGGTACTATAGGATTAATTTTCAGGTAATTAACTACAGAAAAAGCCCATCCTCTGTATGGGGATAATGCTGTAACTCTGAGTTCTGCTGGAGAGGTGGAACACAGGAATTGGTGATCGAGTTCAAACCCTGTCCAATGTCAGGAACAGGAGGAAAAAATGATGTGTAAATACCATTTTAATAACAACTGCTTGTATTGGCCAGGTCGGGCTTACAAATAAGATTGTGATCACTGACGCTTTGGGTAGTGTTGAACTTTACTCATGAGATACTCACTGCTTACACTGCCAGCATTGCAAGTTGTCCCAAAAGTCTTTTATTTTTAATCTACTTTGTCTTCTCTATCTTAGACCTTCCCAAATTTGAAGATCACGTTTCTTGTAAAAGCTTACTCGTTGTAATATTTTTCTGAATAATCAGTCTCACTTTCCACCCCTGCCCTTCAGGCGTGCTCCCATCGCTGCTGTTTCAGACAGCTCTGGATGCACGTTAAACAATCCATGAAGGCATTCACCACCTAGGCAGGACAGAGTGGATCATTTGGAACGAATCCTCTGTTCAGGGCACACTGGCACTTCTGTGTGCAGCCCCTCAGAATGAAGCTTTTCAACACCCCGAATACCTGCAGGTATTTCTGACTATCACACACGAGTCTTCCCCGTGGCTTGCAGGAATTGTCTCTTTTCCCACCAAACGCCAAATTCTCATTTCCTATTTTGCTGTCACTGCGCTGCTTTCGCTTTACAGAGTGGGGGAGGTCACAGTTGGCGCTGCTGAAGGAATGGTGTGAAAGTCTAAGGAAAGAACAGCTTGGAGCCGTTTTAACTAAAATGCAGAGTTAAACACTGCTGGGAGCAAACAGCCCTGTTGAAAGATCAGGTGAGGCAGTGCTGTACGAGCAGGATCAGGGACAGAAGGGAATCTAAATCACCCTCCCAGTTCAAACAGCTCCTGGAAGCACTGCTCATCCAGATCACACTTTGTTATATCAATAACACCTGGATTTCTTATTAATTCCTACTGCTTTGGGGTTCTGCTCCAGTTCCCTTGTACCCATCTGCATCCTGGAGATCCCTGATGGGAATAACCTGGAAATGCCAGGCACTGCTGAGCCGTGAGTGGTGTTTGGTCTGACTGGGAGTGTCTGCAGGATCCCAGCAGCTTTTGGCACTGGGAACCTGTCTGAGAACAGGTCTGGTTCTCAAAAATGCGTGTTCACCCGAGGTGTGTGCTTAAAGCTGCACCATGGAAATCTTCGAGGGCTCACAAAATCAGGGTTCAAGTCCCTCTGTGTAAATAAGCAGAATTGTATCACAGGGGAGAGGAATTTTAACCTTATGCTTGAATTTCTGGGCTATAATTTTGTCTTTGATTCTTCAGATATGAAAAGGAATGTGTGGTGGGGGCAGAGAGGAGTTAAGCACCTTTTCTGTGGAAAATATATCAGCTAAACACTCCAGCGTGTTGCCAAATTTAACTCAATCCCTAAAGCAAAGGCTGTGGCTCTCCCTTGCAGCACAGTTGCCTTCTGTTCCCTCTGAAGTTCCAATTCTCCTGTAGGATGGGAGAATGACCAAGCCTAATTTAATTGCTGTTACTGGAGTAAACTACAAACTGGTACCAAATAATCATGCTAAAAATCAAGATATTGCTGCCAACAGCTCCTTTTTCTCTCTCTCTTTTTTTTTTCTTTGTGGATTATGACTTGTAGTATCTGTAAATGCTAAAAGCAAAGCAAAGTTTCCCTGAGCTGAGTGCCAAGACAAAACAAACAGCGTTGCTGGTGAGTAAGAGAGAGGCTCCACAGTCGTAGCTTAAGAGCTGCACAAACATTCTGTGTTTGCTGAGCCACTCTTTATTTTTGTGGTCTACAAAACTACATTCAGAGCGCAGCATAATTAAAACAAGGGCAGAATTCATGAATTCATGAAGCATTTACTATGTAAGCCAAAGAAAAGATAAATTATATGCCTGAAATGTTTCACTGAGCCATGATTCATGCAAACAAAAGTGCTGGCAGGAATACGTTCTTTTGATATGTTTGGGGTTTTTTTTTTCTGATGACTGAACTGAAACGACAGTATATTTAAGGTGTTTATTACCCCCAAATTTAGCTTCTCAAAGACATGAATTGAACATTTACATAGCATCCACTAAATTCCAATACTGCCCTTTTGTTATTCCTGGGGTTTCTTTCATTATTTGCCCCCGGGGCTTTGAGCAGGGAGCTGCCACAGAGGCTTTTGTGGTGATTTTGTGGCTCTGGAAATGCGATCCTGTAGCGCTGTGCATTATCTGCGCCTGATTTCTGTGCTGATGGCCCGAGCCTGTGCTCTTCCTGCAGGAATATTCCCAGGGGAGCACAGGATGGATCACAGCCCCTATCCCAGCCCAGATCTGAGTGGATCTCTGCATCCAAGGTCAGCTGTGGCTTGGGAATCACAGAGAGGGATCCTCGAGCAGTGCACGGTCATTATGGGGCACATCTGAGCTGTGAAGTTGGAGTTTGGGGATTTTGGGATGGCCCCAATTCTCAGGATCTGCAGTGGCTTTCTCTTCAGTGTGTCTGTGTCAGGGAGATGCCCGGATCAGCCAGGGCTGCCAGAGGTGCTGCAAACAGCTGTGTGCAGCCAAGATCCTCCCTCCTGAAATGCATCCCAAAGCCAGGGCTTCTTGGGCTTGTCTATAATTAGAAAAAACGATTAAATCTGTTTATTTTTCTCGACAGCACCCAGCACTAAAGAGCTTGATGGCACCAAGCGCTCGGGCTGTGAGCTGCTTTTGTTCAGCAGCACTTCTGCCCCCTCCTTGCCGTGCCTCAGTTGTCCCTCTCACAGCTGGAGCAGAGCCAGCGTTTTCCATGGCAGCAGAGCTGTGTGGATGCCACCCCTGGGCTGGCATGGCCACGCGTGTCCTGCATGGGACGGATTGTTCCTGGGGCCGCTCTGGGGCTGGCAGCTGCACAGAGCGGTGTTAGACCCTTCTCAATGGCCTGCTGAGCATTCCAGCAGGGCTCTGCTGCTTCCCGGGCCAGCTTGGAAAACTTGGTGGGTGGGGAACTACACAGAAGTCCCTTCTGGCATTTCAATGTATGCTTTAACTGCCTGTGTTCTGGTGATGCTGCCCACTCCACGTCCAGCTGATCCCTCTGAAGTTTTAAAGCGTTTAAAGTCAATTCCTTCCACTGGTGACATGAAGGAATCCATATTATACAATTATTGTGGTATTTTAATCACCCAGCACAGGGAAAGGTTCTTGAGAACACTTTTATTCGAATTTTTCCCACCAAAACCAGCACTGAACTATAATGGACTGGTTAGGAAGAAAACCCCTTGATGTCACTTAGACACTCTTTGATGTCACTCTCTCCTGCACAAGGCTTGTGTTGAGCTTTCCTGTGCAGGCTCAAGGCCAAGGTGGCCAGAGTGGCAGGTAAATCCAGTGTGAGAGGTGCCAAAGTCTCCAAAACTGGTTCAAGAAGTGTTTTTTTAGAACCAGACCCCCCTTCAGGTGTCTAAACTGAAAACAAGTACCTTAATATTATGTACTCGTGAGTGCTCGAGCACTGGAAAACTCCCTTTGGCTCTGGGAACTGTAATTCCATGAAGAGAAGAGGCAGCTCTGTCTGGCTGAGGGGAATTACTTTGATTTGCTGCCTTTTTCCTTCTTTTAATGTGTGTCATGTTTGTGTTTGATAGATAAAAATTATTCCTGGCGTGGCAAAATAGAGAATCAGAAGCAATCTTTGTATGGTGCCCTCAGACAGGGAGCTGTCAGCGGCCAAAATCTCAGCATTTGCTCCCATTTTTCACAAGTTCAGCCTTGAAAAGAGAAGAGCAGAGTTTGGGACTCGCCCTGTGTTTGTCATGGCTGAGAACAATGTTCCCCCAAGCAGCAGCAAGTGCTGAAGCTCTGAGGGAAGAGGGGAAGGAGAGGCACAAATGCTGGATTGTTCTGGAGCCGTGGGCTGGACAGGAATGGTTGGAATTGCTGTTGTGACTCCGAGCAAGTCACAAAAGTCACTTTAGCATTCCACTGGAAATCAGGCAAGCTGGCACTGAGCAATCTCTGCCCCCTTTTTTTTTTAGGAGATAGATGAGTGCACCCAAAAGGACCTTGGGCAGGACTCTGCAGGTGAACAGGGCCTGGCTGCTGCAGCACCTGGGAGGGCACAGGTAGAGCAGGACAGTCCCCAGGCAGCTGCAGGACAGGGCTCAGTCATGAGCTTCCTCAAAACACTGGTAAGTTCTGCCTTTCCTTTCCATCTCTTTATGTTTAAATTGCTTCCAAAAATCCCCTGTGGGATTGAATAAGTTGTATAAATAATGTAAAAATGTGTAAATAAATGTAAAATGTTCTCTGTCCTGGGCACTGGAGGGATGAGGTGAGAGGCTGTGGAACAGTGAAATGATCAAGTGAGTGCCACCTGCTCTGCAAACTTCCACTTCTGCACACTCACAGATCTTTAACTGTCTCAAAGATTTGCTGCTTCATGTTCATTTTGTACCACCTCTAAAAGTTTGTTTTTATTAATTGATTATAAGCTTGAATAGTAAATATTCGATCCAGGCATTTTTCACTTTAGACATTGTTGCTCTCGAGAAATATTTGCGTTATAAATTTTCGCACTTGAGGGACGCAATATTTGTATTTTCCCTTTGTGCAAATAAAAGCTGCCGATTTCAAATTTACCTTTTGAAAGGCTGAGTTGAGTGACTGTTTTTCCTCAAATTCTTTTAAGGTCTCCCCAAGCAAAGCTGAAGCCAAAAGTGATTCTGAAGACAAGGTAGGCAATTCCTTTTTCACTGCTCATTAGATGTTTTTCACACAGGGATTTCCTCTCCATTTTGTTGTTTTTTCCCCAACTGATGTCACCATTTGAAGTAATTTAAAATATTTTTCCCCTGGATAAGTTGGAAAGGAAGATGAGAAAAAACAGTGCAATTCTTTATAGCATCTGTTACAATCAAAATCTGTTGTGTTTTCTGCAAGCTTGGTGATGATTAGTGACACTTTTGTTTATTGCTCTGACTTGTCCTGACCTAAAACTTCAGATCACTGCAGTGAAAACTTTGAGTCCACAAAAAAATTCTGTTTGCTCACGGAACAGTTTTCCTTGTGCCATGAAAACACTTAATTATGAAACCAAGAATAAAACCCTAAAAATTCAAGTGTTTTTTCCATGCAGATATTACCCAAATCACAACATTTTTGGGTTTTCTCCTATATTTTTTATTCTTTTGTCCTATTCAATGGTCAGTCTTTTCAGCAAGCTTGGTGAGGACATGGGGGATTTTAGCTCAATAATTCTGAATAACTCTAAAATCATCAAGCTGGGTGAAGGTCTTCCAAACTATGCAGAAAATGCAGTTATTAAAGTGCCCTGGCTCAGTGAGACCTGCAGCTCTTCCCAGAGCTGGTGAACAATCTGGTTTGGATTTAGCAGGTTTTATGGAAACAATCCCATTTCCTTCCCTGACTCGGTCACCTGCCCCTGTGCCAGGTGACTGCTGCTGTGCTGTAATTTGGACACAAATATTCTGGGTGGGTTTGGTTTGCTGTCGCACCTGGCAGGGTAAACAAATCCAGGTGACTTGCAGGATGTGCAAACTCCTTCCAGGAGATTAAGTGGGGGTTCTTTTATTTCCTGGGAATTCCTTTATCTTCACAATCTTCCTGATATGGCATTTGTACTTTATTAAAGGGGAAATATGTTTAAGAGGTTGATTTATCAGCTTCCAGGTGATAAAAGCTGCAGATTTTTTGGCGGATAGGAAATAATGGTCATTTTTTTTCCCCAAAAACCAACTTGTGTGTTAAAGGTAAAGCTTTGTAAGCGAAGTTTTCCCGAGTGCCGTGGGGCTCTTGGGTGGCTGCTGTGCCTTCAAATCATAGAATCGTGGAATATCCTGAGCTGGAAGGGACCCAAAGGCTCATCCAGCCCCTGGCCCTGCACAGACCCCCAACTATCCCACCCTGTGCATCCCTGGGAGCGCTGTCAAAACGCTCCTGGAGCTCTGGGAGGCTTGGAGCAGTTGAACAATCCCTGGGGAGCCCGGGCAGTGCCCAGCACCCTCCGGGGGGGAAGAACCTTCTCTTTTTGTAGGATCAGGCTGTTATCAGCGCTGGCTGCGGCTCTAATCAGCTGCTGGGCCACGTGTGCTGCCAGCCCTCGGTGACCATCCCTTGGTCCTGTCCACACCGCGGAACGAGCCCGGTCACACTCCTCGGGCACGTCCTACAAACCAAGAGGGTGTTTGGACAAGATCTGCCCCTAACCCCCGACCTGACCCCCCTGTGGCAGACCCTGAGCTGGTCCCATGACGCTCTGCGTTCAGGAATTATGGGAATTTTGCAGGGAAAAGGGTCAATTTTGCTGTGACAAGTAGTGAGGAATAATCCTACATCCTCCTTCGTGCCAGGTGACCAAAGGCATCTCACTGCTTTGAATCCTAGAGACCATGAACAGTTAATTAATTTCATGGACATTAATGCGAACTTGAAATATTTTAGGCGGTGTATAGCAGGAATTTTCACACTGCCCTTTTCCTAAATAATGCTTTATATAAAACATTTTAAAGTCCCTATTATGCTGCAATAAAAAGACTGAAGGTTCCTCCAAAGATTTATGTATTTGCCTATTTTAAAATTATGAATCCTAAATGGCTCCTTCATGAATTAAAAATCCAGAAGTTTGTGGGATTTAGGTTTCAGTTTAGTGGAGATTTTAGAGGGACAGTTGTGGTTTAATTTGGAATCAGGTGGATTGCCTTGGCTTTTGTTTTGCTGCTCATGTGAAGGAAACTCTGAGGAGAGCTGAGTAACCACTCAGGAAAAATAAAGCATGATTTGTCCAGGGCTGAGAGGGAATATTTGCCTTTAATCCCACGTGTGTGAGTGATGGAATAATGTCTTTGATGAAGCAAATACCTGCAATAAACCCTCACCTCCCCCTGCTGTTGTGCACAAGGGCTCCAAGGCGGAGAAGGGCCATGGGGGGCAGCCTGCCCCGAAGGCAGCGGCAGAGTCCCCCTCCAAAGGAGCCAAGAAAAAGAAGGCAGAGAGCCCCAAGCTGGGGCACGGCACCTTTAGCAAACTCTTTAGGCACAAGGTCGGTACGAAGCTCCAGGAGGAGCAGAACCCTGAGAAACCACAGAGGGCTCCTGGCAGAGAGAGAGAGAGAGAGAGAGGGGAGTTCTTTCCCAACATCTGGCCAGATGTGCAGAGCTCTGGAAATCCCTGTGGGAGCATTTCTGTGCCAGGGGGGATGGAAACCATCCTCAGCTGCAGGGTTCCTCTCGTTGGGCCCTCTGTGAGCTCAGGGTTCTGGAGCAGTTCCTGTGACGATTCCTGCCCGGTTACTAACACGGACTAAACCCCCACCACTAAAACAGAACAAAATCAGAGGTGCTGACAAACGATGAATTGTGTGGAGGTGAACAGAGCCTGCAGCTGTCAGAGAGGTTTGAGCTCAGCCCCGCTGCACTTCAGGTTTTATGTCATTAATGTGCACCATCCCTTGGCTAAAATTGGCATTTTGGGGCACCTGATAGGGCACAGAGGAGGTTGGAACATGGAATTTCCTGCAGGAATAGGGATTTCCCACTGAGAGCAAGAAAAGTAATTGATTATAATCTTAGTTTAGTTTGGAGGGCGGAAAAAAAAATCAGGTTTTGATGGGTAGTTTAAAGTGCTTAAAATGCACAGTCAGGCAAATGGCTGTTTCAGAGGACATGAGCTTTTATATTAAAAACCAAAATCACTGAAAACTTTTGGTCTCAATCTCTATATTTGAGGATTTCTGCACTCTCTGAAGATAATCCATGGCAGGGAAGCAAAGAACTGCAGCTTTTTAGCCCAGAGAATGCAGAAGCAGAGACCCTTTCAGCGGGGGAGGAACATAATTAATATTTAATGCTCCCTCCAGACACCCACGTGGAATTTCTGGTGAGTAGGGGGCTTTATAATCGAGGGCACAAGCCATGCTTTAATAAATTTTAAAACCAAAAATGTTCTTTCCACTGCTGCATTTTTGAGAAAAAAAATATAATCTGCATATTACTGATACGCAGATTACATAATATTCCAAATGGAATAAAGTGTGCAGTTCTTGCCAAAAGCTTAAATTTGAGATCTCAGCTTCATTTTTAATAAAATTAAAAATTAATTACTTGTTCATAATGAGTTAAGACTTCCTGGTAAAAGCCAAACCTGGCCAGCATTTTTTAACACTCAATTCCAACAATTAATGTTTCAATAAGTTGTAGTGAGAAAATTCCCTGGAGTATTTAATGGAAATTTAAAGAGGTTTTTGTCTGGAATGACAGCAGTTATCTTGAAGGAATGCAAGAGCAGTAGGTTTTTACCCCAGCAAAATCTTTCTTATAAAATATCACTTTTAAAATAGCTTTTTCTTGTTTTTACGTTTATTTTCACAGTTTTCTTTCCACCTACAAAATACAGAAGCAGGAACTGAGATATCATTTATGACCTATTAGGAATCAAGGAGATGGATTAAAATGGTGCCAACGATTTGCTTGTGAGGCTGATTAAAAGTGGGAATTCAACTCAGAGCAGGGATGTGACAGGCAGGCACTGGAGTTACCACTTCTAGTAAAAAAACCACGACAAATATCGTTTATACCTTTAAATTTGCAATGCTTTCCATGGTGTTTGAATTGGATGAATAGATAACCAATTCCTTTATTTGAAATTTACATTTTAATGTACATGTTTATGTTTTAACACGTCACTGTCTCCTCTGACAGTGCTTTCTCTGCAAATTGTTCAAAATACGCTTCTCTACCTCAATCGAGTTTAGCTTGGCTGTGAGTTAACAGAAACGTTGTTTTCAGGCTCCTGTAGTACAAAACACTAACTTTAAAGCAGCTTGTGATGCTCTTCCCATCCATGTGTATTTGCCTTGCATTACATCCTAATTTTGCAGTGTGACTGTGGATTTATGGAATTTTTCCTCGGGAGAGAAGGGTTAATCCCTCACTTCCAGCACTAACTCTGAAGCTGGCCCGTGGCATCCTCATGCTTGTTCTCACCTCATGTTCTGGATGTTATTTGTCAGAGCTGATCACAAAAAAAAACCAGTTCTTGGCTCCTGCAGAATCCCTCCCCTGCATAAAACCCCTCCCCGGTTCTGCCAGGAACTGTGGCAGGCTGCTGGAACCTGGCTCAGGCTGTGGCTGGAGGATTTTTGTTGTACAGCTCAGGTAATTCTTCGTCAGTGTGAGCTCTGCTGGGTGAGGGGTAAGAGGTGCTGGAGTATATCCCTGGCCAAGGAGGAGTTTAACTGGATCCTCCTGGGTTTGTGTGTTTTGCTGGAATCAGGAGCCCCGTCACTGAGAATGATGTTTTTACAAAAGGGAATCCCACCTCACGCCCAGAAATGTGAGAGGATGGGTTAAACCAACCTCCAGCACCCGCAGAGCTGCAGCTCCTGGGTTACAGAGCCAGGGCTGCCCCGTGCCCTGGGTTTCCAGGTTTTCGTGTGCTGCCTGCGTTTTGTATCCCCGAAATCGCAGCCTCCTGCTGGAAGGTGACGGGAGCACACCCCTGATGATGCTGTGGGATTCCCGTGGAAAACACCCAGCTCTGGTGTGTCCGTGAGCATTGGAAGCTGCACACACAGAAAAACCCGTTAATACCTTAAAATTCTCTGAAATTATTTACCTGAGCTGAATGGGAGTATATGGAATATGGGAATGCATGTACAAATATCCATATTTTTGAAGAACAATTGAGGGCTGCAAGCACAAAGAGTGCAGCACCAGGCTGGTGCAGGTACAGGGTGGGACCTGGCATTCCCTCCAGCAGCCTCCCCTCTTGCAGGGATCAGTTCCCATGGCTGCAGGAGCCAGGACTTGCACACACATTCGCTAGAAATAAAATAATCGGTGGCACAGACAATTCCTGGCCTGTGTGACTGCGAGTGCTGCCGTTGCCTCAGACAGACTCATCTTTGTGTTTTGTTTCCCTCCAGGCTGCGAAAGAAACCCCACAGACAACCAACACCAAAGTGAGTAGCAGAGTTTGAATTATCTGTAACGCAGGAAAAGGGGAATTCTTGCTGGCATGTTCAGTCTCTGAGTGTTTTCAGTTCTTTATCTGTGTTCTGGGGGGGAGTTGTGGGCTTGCTGTGTCTTTTGCTTCCCTGTTCAAGGTGTCCCCGCACCTGGAAGGGCAGGGATGCAGCTGAGCGGGCAGAGGTGGTGCTCACCTGCACCAGCTGGTGCCTGAACGTGCTGGATTTGTTCTCCACGATATCCACGTCCTTCTTTTTCGCAGAGCCCTGAGCAGCCTGCTGTTACCTGTGTAAAAGCAGACAGGAATGTCCCTCCCTCCCAAGAGGCGCCGGCGAAGCAGAACCCGAAGGCGCCGGAGGCCGCGGCCCCTCCGCAGGCAGTGACCAGCGAAGCCCCCCGGGAGGGGACCAAGGACAAGGGCTCGGCCACTCCTCTGCCCCTGAGCAAGCTCTTCTGGAAAAAGGTACTGGAGCTGGGAGCTGGGCAGCTCCGGGCAGGGATTGGAGCTGATTCCAAGCACAGCCCAGCAAAGCAGCCAAACCCACCATGGGCAGCAGCTCCCACGTGCTAAGCGTGAGGGGCAGGAATTTTATCTGTGGAATTTTTTTTTTGGTTTCATGGAATCAGGAATGTTGTTCTCTCCCAATTCAATGCTTCTGTTAAACATCTCCCAGAGATTGCAGTGTTCTTTACCAAAATTTATCATTAACAGAGATAAAGCTCTAAAACCCCATTTCATTCATTTGCTTTAAATGTCTGAAGAGCTGGGATCGGCTGGGTCTGTTCTTACGCAACAGAAAAAGTTCTGTGGCAGAGCGGATCAGGCTTTAAGTTTGGGGTCTCAGTTGCTTGGGAAGGCACATTATTCCTCAGGCTAAATAATGATTTTAACTTAATTTAGGACTAACTCTCAAAACACAGCTCCTGTTTCCAGATCTGTGTGGTTTATAAGCTGAAGTTTGTTCATTCTTAATTTCATTTCATAGAAGGGCTGTATTAAACCTTACTGAGTCGCTGTATGTTGAATAACTGCTTTTCTGGGCTTCTGCTCAAGCTCAAATCCCAGAAATTTGCTGCTTCCAAACAGCCAGCTGCTCTTGAGCGGCTGCTGGTCCTTCTTTAGCTGTGTTTTCTCACTGGAGATAGAGTTTGGATATTTTATTTATGTTAAAAAAATGAAAGTGTTTAGATATTTACAGAGTAAACGTTCTTGAAAATAATCAAAGCTTTAAACATTTGCCATTCGGTACTGAATTTCCTGGAGAACTGAGTGAATCAGGTGCTTGGAATGACAGGAAAGTTGGGAAGAAGAGGGAGAGGGAGGTTTTTTCTGTAGTTGTTATTGCTACAGAAACCTCCTCCTCTGGTAGTCTGGCTTATTGGAAAAGAGAGCTGGGAAGCAGGATGTGTGCTGAACATCAGGATGAAATAGGGGAAAGAAGAGGCCTTCTGGCAGGCTCTTGTGTGTCGTTCCACTGTAAAACAGAGCAATAAATCTGGTCTGAATTCAGTCATTTCATAATGGACTAACGAGGTCTTTTAACAAAAAGAAAAAACATGGAAGAAGGGGAAATTTTCTTGCAGATAAATAGTGAGAATCACTCCTGTGGGGGAGAAATTGGTGGTGATGGTTGCTTTAAAATATTCATCTGATAGGCTTCTGGTAAAATTTCAAAATCTGATTTTGAAATATTGACCCAAATTAATTATAGAAGTTTTTATTACTGTGTAATGTAGGCTCTGCCCATGCCAGCTCCCCAAATCTCATATGAGAGCTAAAATAGAGTTTGATACCTGCTCTGAGCCCTTTAACCCTGTAAAAATCTTCAGTTCTGGGTTCTCAAACACCTCCGGGTATAAACCTTGTACCAAAATTGCCTTTCACTCGTGTTAGTTGATAATGCTGGGTTTGATTTCTCCTACATCACCCTCAGCTCTTTGTGTCAGGGGATAGAAAGTTTTGCAGGGAATTCTCTACCACTCCAAGCAGATTTTGTTGCTGCCAAAATTATTAAGGGCTGGTTAAAGCATTTACACAAAAGCACTGAATGCCAATAGTCTGTGGAATCTGAACTTTGTCAAACGAGCTCCTTTCTGCTCAGTTAGAACTTCTTGGGTCTGGGCTCATGCTGAGACCAAATGTTTTTGCAACTTTTCTGGAGGGAATTTCCGCAGTAGAGAACTGAATTTGGTCCTAAGAATTGAAAAAAACAAAACCTCTGCCTGTTTGAGCATTGAATCCTTCACCTGTAAGAGGCTGGTGTTGCTTTTAGTGAGTTTTCTTGGCAGAGAATAATATTATATTTCCTTTGGTGAAAGACCCTGGTGACCCAGTCAGCTTGAAACTAAACAAAATGAGGAGAGATGTACAAAAAACAAAAAGACAACAGGTTGGCCTCAAACTCAGCTTGGTTTGAAGATTCTGTGGGGGTTTTCTGCAGTGAATTTATCTTTCTCTGGCACATTTAATGCACTGTCCTTTGCTGGGACAGAGAACCCAAGCTCAAATAGGTGGAGAATTCAGATCCAGGAATAGCTTTGCTTTTGAACTAACGAACAGCAACCACAACACTCAATAGATCCAGGGTTCAGCTCCAGCTTCTCTTTCCAAGCAGTCTCTTAAATATCCATCTTCTGATGAGCTTTCACTTCAAAGTGCAGCTAATGAAGTGCCTGTCAACACGTGGCAGTTAATGCTGCTGCTCTGACTGCAGATGAATAAATATGGAAATGGAGAATGAAAAATTCCTTATTCAGCTTCTCAGCTGGGAGCCACTTTGTATTTGCCCCATTTCCTGATCAGTCTTCACAAGAATTTTCAGAACTGTTACTCAAATATTTGCCGTGCCAACGTTTTTATTTTTTTTCAGAAGGAATACTAATAGGGAATTACAGTGGGCAGTTTCCAATATTTGTGTTGGAAACCTGCTTTCAAGGGCTCGTAGATACCTGATCAGGGCACAGAAACATGATGCTCCACGTTTATCTGATCAAAGCAGGCCAGGCTGGGGTGGAAGGTGATCAAGGCAGCACTATTTAGACTGCTCTGGGAACTGTCTTTAAAAGCAGACGTGTTTTCTTAAAAAACTTGAATTTTAAGCAACTCTGGCCACACAATTGCAGGAAAATTGTGCTCTTTTGACTGATGTGCAAACAGCAAATTGGTTAATTGCTGGGTGAAGCAAAAACATGGAATCTCAGAAGGGTTTGAGTTGGAGGGACCTTGAAGCCCATCCAGTGCCACCCCTGCCATGGCAGGGACACCTCCCACTGTCCCAGGCTGCTCCAAGCCCCAATGTCCAGCCTGGCCTTGGGCACTGCCAGGGATCCAGGGGCAGCCACAGCTGCTCTGGGCACCCTGTGCCAGGGCCTGCCCACCCTCACAGGGAGGAATTTCCTCTGTATATCCAACCTAAATTTCCCTTCTTTCAGTGTGAAACCGTTCCCCTTGTCCTGGAGAAGAATTTCCTGAAGAAATGTGCAAAAAAACCCTGGCCTTAAACAACTCAGTCTCTGAATGGCTGCCTGACCCTCATTTAACTGGACAGGGATTTTGGAGGTTGGCATTTGTTCCCAGGGTGTCTTTGTTGGTTGTGCCACAAATTCCAGTGCAGAGCCAGAGCTGCAGAGACAAAACTCCTTCGGGATGCAGCGACGTGATCCCAACCTGCCCCCTCGGAGTGATGAGCTCCCAGGAGCTGAGCTCTGCTTTACTGAGCCTCTCTTTCCACTCCTGCACTGAATCCTTTCCTTCCAGCAAACAGATGGGGAATTGATGATATGGATGTGTGAATAGGCAGAGATCCAGAGTAAAATTATTATAGACTGGTTATCTCAAAGCTGGTCATAAATATAAATTAAATCTACAGTTCCACAGGGAAGTGGGATGTGCTGCAGCCATCTCAGGCAGCAGGGGATAAGGAATATTTATTCCCTCATCATTCTTCTCCCCACTGCCCCACCCCCAAAATGTTGTTTCTTCCTCAAAAGGGGAGTCAGGAACAAAGCAAAAGCTCTCCTGTTGCTGTAGGAGTCCATGGTGATCCCCCTTCCTGAACGTGGGGTTCCCTGCAACTTAAAAATATGACAGAACTAAAGGTAGAGGTAAAAGGTAAAATTTTACTAAAAGGTAGAATATTGAGTAAATATACTGGATGGCTTCCATATGAAGAACTACATAAATTGGGATTTTATTTGCTCTGAAAGGGACATGACAACAGAAAAACTGCTGTAAAGTAAAAGGGGAACAGGAAATGTCATTGTTCAATATAAAAGCGGCAGAGTCCAGATAAAAGAATGTGGTGACAAACAGGAATAAATCAGTGACAGACAAGGGGGGATGGCTTCAAACTGACACAGAGGAGGTTTAAATGGGATATTGGGAAGGAATTGTTCCCTGTGAGGGTGGGGAGGCCCTGGAGGTGCCCAGAGCAGCTGTGGCTGCCCCTGGATCCCTGGAAGTGTCCAAGGCCAGGTTTTAGCAATTAATAGTGTCCATGGTGTGTTTTAATTAATCTTAATTCTGCTTTTGTGTGCAAATTCCTGGGTATGATCCTTCTCATATTTACTGGTTTTACTTTAGCGTCACCTCCTCAAGACATGTATTGCTGTATGTAATTTCATTTAAATACTTTTAAAATCATAGTCAAAGCTAAAGCCTTGTGTTTGGGAACCAGCAACTCAAGAAAGATTATTCCTTTAATTTATATTAACTGGTGAGATTTTAACACTTATTTCCTTTTTTTCAATGGGGATTAATCAAATTCCTGAAGCAACATGACGAGACCAGTGCAGCTGAGGATGCTTTCATGCCCCGTTTGATTGTAAAATTAACAAAACCCAACCAACTCCTCACGGATTGAGGCTGACTGTTTTTTCCACTCTCCTTCCCGTCCCCAGAACTCCTCGGAAGAAGCAGAGGCTGTCAGCAATGAGAAGGCAGAGGTGGCTCTCGAGGCGGTGGCTCCCGACAGGGACGAGAGCAAGAGCGCAGAGGCCGCCGAGGTGAAACCGCGAGGGGCGGAGAGCAAAACCCCCAAGGCAAACCTGAGGAAGTTTTTCAAGCTGGTAAGAGCAGCTTTTCCCTTCGGGAGCGCAGAGAGAAGCGGTCGCTGCCGGGCTGGGGGGGCGAGGCTTGGAAAACACTTTGCCTTTGTGTGGGAGGGCGCAGGGACGCTCCGGGATGCGCGATGCTCAGGGATGAGCGATGCTCAGGGATGAGCCACGCTCCGGGATGCGCCATGCTCCGGGATGAGCGATGCTCAGGGATGAGCCATGCTCAGGGATGAGCGATGCTCAGGGATGCGGGATGCTCGGGGATGAGCCATGCTCGGGGATGCGCGATGCTCGGGGATGAGCCATGCTCCGGGATGAGCCATGCTCCGGGATGAGCCATGCTCCGGGATGAGCGATGCTCGGGGATGAGCCATGCTCCGGGATGAGCCATGCTCCGGGATGAGCGATGCTCCGGGATGAGCCATGCTCCGGGATGAGCGATGCTCAGGGACGCGCGGCTGGAACTCCTCCCCGCGTCCCCCCGCGCATTCCCCGTCCTGCATCTCCCTCTCGCGGCTCCTCCCGGAACGTCCCGAAGGCTCCGGTGGCCCTTCCCCCGCCGAGGTGGCCCAGGGAGCTCCAGGGGTGGCCACACCGAGGATGCTCCGCTGCTCAAACCGCACCCCCCGGTGGATGCTCCTGGAAGGTCCCATCTCCAAACCCGCCTCCAAATCCATGTCCCGCTGGCCACGGCGCTGTCAGACCTCCCCGTGCTGTGTCCTGTCCTGCGCTGCCTTCAGGGAGTGGCATTTTTAGCAGCACAACTTTTTTTGGCAGTTTATGTAGGTCAGGTAAACTGGCACGTGAAAGGAAAGGAGGCAGGCACTGCCGCAAAGGTCCGTCAGATGGGAAAAAGGAAAGGCATAAAGTATGATCTAATCCTGCTTCCCAGAGGAAGATTGTTCCCAAATCATCTGCAGCCTCTGTGCTGCCGTACTTCCCCACGTAATCAAACTCTTTGGCAATAAATAGCATTTAGAGTCGAGAATAACAAATTTATTTTGCTGCAACTATGCATGAAAATGCAGCAAAGTATTGGCTGTCCCCACCGTCCTCCATTGAAAAACATCCCGATCCACCCTGATTGCTGCAGAAAACTTTTTGGGAAGCCTTGGCCAGCAGCAATCCCAAGTGACCAGAGGCAAGGATAAGAGGTCAGCAGTGCTCTGGAGAGGAATCCTTGGGATTGTTTCGTCCTCGTCTCACTGGCAGCAAGAGGGAGCTTTGTCTAGACCTCAAGGTCTTTTCTCTGTTATTTCTAACCAAAAATAATAATAATGAAAATAAGAGGTGGATTAGAGAGGTTGGCTGAAGCAGGGTATTTTTTTCCAGGTTTGGAGTGTTTGTAGGGGAAAAGGTAACACTGATTGCTGTTAGAGCAGAAACTCTTTTTTCTGAAGGCATTTGAGGACTTGCTGCAACAGAAATGCAAAGTAGATCGTATCACAATGCATCTTCATGCACTCTGGACTGGGTGTCTCTCCAGCACAGACCACACTGTGCTTCCTCCCCTCCACCTCTGCAGCCTCCTGCACACACAAAGCGCCACAAGCACAAACCCGCACCAGCCTCAGCAGTGGCAGCTTCCAGAGACAGAATTTTCCCCACAAAAGCCATGAGTTGTCCTGGGGTGGTTTAATTTTCTCCCCTGCTGCTGCCATGTATTGATTTGCTGCGGTTTGATGGGCAAATCAGGCTCTGAGTAGCAGCAACACCATTTGTGGGATAGGGGTGATGCTGTTGTGCTTCGAGTTACAAACGTACGAGCTGCAGCAAACCACAATTCCGCCTGAGCTAACTTTAGAACAAAAGTCACATCCTTTCATTGTTTTCATTGAACTTCTGCAATGAAAAATGACATTTAAGTTTGGGCACTCTGAAATCCTGGAGTTTATTTTAGGCTTTGCTGCTGAGCTCTGTGGCTTCTGTGGCACCCAGGAGAACACATTGAACCCCCCGACACATTTTTAATTACAAATGCTCATTGCTGTTGTCCCTTCTGTAGCACTGATTGTAACTTAAGCTTAACCTAATTCTCACAGAGCTTGTACTATTTACTCAGTTTGGTCAAACAGGGGTTTCTCATTTTTAAGTCTAGGTGGAAACAGGGGATTTTACCTTATAAAGATATTTCAGAGTCAAGGTTTGCTCTGAATGACCTTCCAGTGCTGCAGCTTCAGGCTCTGCTCGGATTGTCCAGGCTGGGAAGAGTGGGAACCAAGGAGGATCATTATTTAGAGGTTTAAGGACTGCAGGAATAAACTGGAAAGCAAAAATCAGGATTAAATAGATGCTGATGACAAAATATAAAAACATCCCTCTGAAGCTGAGTGGGCTTGAATTATTCCCAGCACATGCACTTAGTTAGGTGGATAAATAGAGAAGAAGTCCCACTAGGTCTTGTAGGACAGATTTGGCTCTGAAAAGCAAGGAAAAGCTCTTTCCTAGAAAATTCCAGCGGCAGGACTGACAGCAGGTTCTTGTTGAGTGGCTGAAGTGATCCCTACTCAGGCCTTAGTGGGAAACCTGACTGGCAAGAGACAATCCCACAGAAAAGAACCAGCAAAATCCACCCTGGAGATGGGGATATGTCCAAAGTGGAGTTGCTGCAGTGCCTGGTTTTGTTGTAAAGAGTGGCTTGAACTCAGACCTTGATTCCTGGGAGTTTTCATCCTGACTGAATGCCTCAAACAGGACCCTTTGTTGTTTTAGTCAGTCAAGGGTGGTGGAGGCACACTCAGCTCAGAAGAGGGAGATGGCCCCAGCCCCACACCCCACGTAAGTGGATTTTTTATTTTTGGCCTGGACTTTTTCATCCTCTGGTGATGGGTTCTTGTCACCTCCTTCCACACAGCTCTGCCTCTTGAAGTGTAAAAGTCACTGAGAGAAAAGTGCTACCCTCACTAAGCTTCATATGTTTGCTCATCACTTATCTGTTTCTTTTATCTATTCATAATATTAAACAAGATTTTAAAGAGTCAACATCATGTTCCTTTTCTTAAAATAATTAGTGGGTTTATGTTCAGTCTTCTTCCCTCTCTTGCTGCTATTTGACTTTCTGTGAGTGCCTTGGCTCAGGCAGTGGAACTAAATACACACAGAATTATTTTTACTTTGTTGATTTACTTGTCTTCTGAGGAAAGAATCATTTAGGAAACTCTACAAAAGAGAAATGAAAGTGAGGATGAAAACTGTTCACTGCAATGTAACAAAAGCCATGAAAATATTTGTTTCTTGTTCTGTTTTTTTTTCTTCCATTCTATGTTCATAAAAGCTGAACCCAACCTTTGGGTGTGGTATTCACATTCTGTTCTTCATGGCTTTAAAAATGCTTCAGAAAAATTGTATTTTCATTAGAAATACAAATTCTGTTAACTTGAGAGTCAAACCCTCATTTGCTGCAAGTCAAGATAGCCAGAAGAATTATATTCAGTAATGAGAGATAAAACAAGGCTCTGTGTATAGACAGTTTCCTTTAAGAGAAAAACTGAAGTTACATTCAAAACTGACATTTCAGAATTTCCTTTTTTTAATAACTGTAGAAATATTTCTCTCTCTTCCTATTTTCACAATGTTTGATGACACTGAGGTTAATTTTTATGAATTATGTCTCTAAAAGCATCCTAAATATAGAAGGTCTTGTCTTGTGACATTGAATCTTTATTTCATACAGGAGTTTTGTGAAGTGATCTGGGTAAGACACCAAAAGTTACAGTCCTGGATCTATTTTATTATTTTAATGAGCAGTCAATTTCCTTCCATTTTTGTAAATCAGTTTATTGTTCTTCCTTCCTTCTCTCCCTTGCCCTGGTGTAAATTAGGACAGTTTTATTACACAGAGGAGCCCAAGGAAAACTGGATCTTCTTCCTTTTTTGGGGATTTCTTTGAAAGGATTTCCTTAACTTATGCCGTAGTGTCCCTGGAATGCTGCGATTCTTCTCCCCTTTCCATCCCTGCCACTCTGTACCCTCCAGAAACTTCAGCACCACTCCAAAACCTGCAGAAATTCTGGGCTTAAAAATCAGCCTTGGATCAAGGTCTCCTGTAGGATGATGGGGGAAATACTGCCCATCTTTTCTGTTTTTATTTCAGTGTCCCTGCTAATGCCGAGGGAGGCAGAGCAGTCTGCCAGGAGCAGCTCCCCTTTGCAATAAGGAGCATTAACATCTTTCATTATTCATAGGCCTCACTCCGCGTTTCCTGAGCTGCTCCCATCAATATCAAATATGCCAATTTCCTGCCTTTCAAGGTTAATATGAAACACCTCAAAGAGATTATCTGATAGGGGGGGCTTTTTGCCTGGAAAATGTCTTATGAATATTTTTTAAAAGTGTTTTGTCTGCCTGACATCAAAGGCCCAAGCCGCTCTCAGCAACGGGGACCGTTCAGCCTTGGCTGCAGCGCCGTCTCAGGCACGTGTGGGGAGCAAGGCTCTAATTTGACACCCACAGAGCAAAGCCACAGATTTCACAGAGTGTTTCTGAGGGTTCCAGGCTCTTCTGGCCCCTTTGAACTCGGCTGTCTCCGGGCTCAGCGCTGGGCTCAGCCCCAGAGCCGCCTTCGGGGCGCTGTGGTTGTTGCTGAAGCGAAGGTGAACGTTTGCAACTGCACCAAAGAATCATTTCAAAGGTGAGCTGAGGCAAATGAGAGTGAGAAGGGTCTTGGGAGCCAACTGCTGGGACAGCAGCTCAGAGCTCCCAGAGTGTAACTGAGCCAGAGAGACAACATTAAACTTGCTGTGTGTTCCTCCTTGTGCTGGGAGAACTCCCCCATCCCTTGGGCGCTCCAGAGCAGGTGCCATTTCCCAGGTGAGGTGACCAGGACACAGGTGGGGGCTGTGGTGTCTGTGCAGCCCCAGACCGCACCTCTGCTCTCCTCTGACCCTGCTGAATCTGCTTTAACGAACTGTGAATCTACTGATTCACATCCATCCTGCACAAACACAAGCTGCTGACTGGAATTTTTAAGTCTAAGGGCAGAGAAATCCAGATGTGAGGAAATATTTACCTGCATATATCTGTCTTTGGGAAAAGGAAATAATTTTAAAAGCTCATATTTAGTGGAGGAGTTGAGCCTCTTGGTCAAGCCTGAATGTATTAAATGGTTCTTTAATTTAAACATGGAGTTTTTTTAAGACTGGGCAGCAAGGAAAGGTGAATTGAGTGAAAACAGCAAGCAGCAGGATTGCTGTCCTCTCTCATTCTTGTTTCCCCAAAATTGGACTGGATTGAACTTTTTTTTTTTTTTAAATACAAGAGGTGTATTTGCATTCTGTTTCTCTAGAGTTTCTGCTTTCAGGGTTTTCTCTGAAATCATGATATCTAAAAATGTTTTTGCTTTGAATGAAAGCTAAGCCTGTCGTGTAAGCACATAACCCCAGGCCTTTAGAAGAACACCAAATATTTCAAGACTAATGGTAACATTCCCAAAGCTGGAAAAATACACATTATTGTAATGCACAAGGACTAAGCTCAGGCCATGCCCTGAGGACAGATGTGAGACTTCCAGCTTTTCAACATGGCAAATTTGTGCTTTTTTAATGATGGTAATAAATAAAGCCATATGGGAGTTTTTTTGCATAAGAAAAAAGAAAATCCCATTTGCAAACAGATTTCCTGGCAAAAACATCCTCATTTACTACTTTCCAAACAGTGACAATTTCATTGTCTGATCCTTTGTTTGCCAGATATGATTTTTCTTCTGTGAACTTCAAATGTATCCTGAACTTCTCCAGGTTCCAGAATCTTCCCTTTTACTCTAGATAGGTGCTTTGTGACTGTGGCTTTTTGGACTATTTTCTGTCTCTTCTTTTGCACTTGTACATGACATTTTCTACGATGTTCTGGCCTTCCGTAGCCAAACCCTGTGTTGCTCATTTTTGGAAGGAGTGCTGCAGTTTCACAGATAATTTCTTTTTATCCTTTGCTTTATGGGGACTTTTGAATTTTTTCCTCTCTCAAATCTTTTCCTTGCACTTTTTGGGTGCTTTCCCTGCCTGGGGTGCAAACCCTGGGGATGTTTCAGCGGGCAGTGACTCTGTGCATGCTCTCTGCCTCCTCAAGCAGCTTCAGCACACCCATAAATGAAGTTGTTCCACGCAGGGATGGTTTGATCTTGCAGTCTTTGCTCATGTAATTCCATCAGCTCCCTGGGAGTCCTTCCCTGAGCCAACACTGCAGGAGTTCATCCCAACCTCTGTAAATGAAAACCTGCTGGACAGCAGGATTGCTCCCTGCCAGGTGGCCTTTCAGTTTTTAATTTTTTTTTTCCTAATGTATTTATAGATCTCCTTCCAAACTCTTTCTATTCCCCACTAAAAATAACCCCTGTTTGAAACCGCTGCAGACTTTAAACGCCACAGAGAGGCCTCTTGCCCCGTCTGAGAGCGACCCTGGGGGCCAAAGGAGCAAAGAGGGCTCCAAAGACAAGAAGTCCACGGTGGAGCTGGGCAAGCAGAAGGGCAGGGAGCAGCCAGAGCCTCGGGAGCAGCCGGCAGCCGACTCCGACTCCATCCAGAACGGCGGGGACGCCGCCAAGGAGCCCTCCTACAAGAAGACAGAGAAGAGGCAGTCCCTTGGAGGGTTTTTTAAAGGCCTTGTATGTTGATTTCTCTTCCTTTTTTAGCCATTTGCCAGCTGATTTAAGCTCCCAGGCTGCAGGCTCTGATCCGGGGCGGGGGATTTGTGCGGCAACTTCACCGGCAGGACTTGGGCCAAAGAGCAGCGAGATTTTGGGAAAGGCAGGAAAATTCAGGCCTTGGGGTGCTGATTCAGGCAGGGATGGTTTGCCCAGGGAGAGCTGTGATTGCTCCCACAGCCC
The DNA here is from genome assembly GCA_014706295.1 of Lycocorax pyrrhopterus obiensis. Classification (NCBI taxonomy): domain Eukaryota; kingdom Metazoa; phylum Chordata; class Aves; order Passeriformes; family Paradisaeidae; genus Lycocorax; species Lycocorax pyrrhopterus. The sequence goes on from JACSVZ010000022.1 coordinate 15,715,530, forward strand.
TGGGTTTGGGGTTCATGTCCTGGCTCCCGGGATGACTCAACGTTCCCGTAGTGCTGAGCCACCTCCAAATTACGGGGTGTTAATTAAGGAAGAGTGGAGGTGGGGCTGGTTAGGCAGAGGAGCCTGCCTGCCCCCATGGGGGTGCAGCTGGGACATCCCTGCAGAACCAAATCCCTGCAGAACCAAATCCCTGCAAGGTAAGAATCAAGGGAGGCCGCTGGGTGTGTGGGAAGCAGCACAGGGGTCACAAGACAAGCACCTCGTGTTAGCCAACAGTTACAGACTAAAGCACACCAAAAATGCACGTTGCATTTTTAATTCTTGCTTTTTGCTAAATCTTACGCTAAATTTGCCATGTCCCCTTCACTGAAACCTGAAATGCAGAGATGAAAGAATTCAGCGCACAAAAAAATCTGAATTTCTGTAAGGTTTGGCGCTGCTGATCCAATGGTGATTCCACAGCGCATTAAATAGATGGAAATGTATTTTTTCCACTTGTTCATGTTCAGGGGCCTAAATCATTTTTAAGGATGCTCCTTTTTCCTCGGTCTGCCACAGCAGCAATGAATCCACAGCACTGTGGGGTCATTTTTAGCACCTTTTGGAAACCTCGTGTGAAAACCAAGCTTCATCACAACTTTCAAGATGCAAAGAAATGTGAGCGTTATCTGCAGTGATTCCTGGTGAATCTGGCTACCTGAGAAACTCATAGAGCTTTCTTTTCCTTCCTTATTTCTAAGGTTATTGGGATAGAAACAGAGCTGGGCAACCCCTCAAGTAGAAGAGTCAAATAATAGAGATTGAAATGGTGACAGAGTTAAAAATCTGTAGGACACTGGGCTGTGAAGCTGCTGTGCAGAGCAGGGTGACTCACAGGCAGATGTTTTTCCACATCCTAAGAAGTGTTTGATTTGCATACATTTCACAGAATTACTGTGGATCCTACAGAGGGAGATTTGCATCACCGAAGTAATGACATATTCCAAGGGGAATTAGGAAAAAAGATAAAAATAACTTTCTGCAGGATAAATTAGCACCAGCTCAGCCACGACCCTGAAGTTCTGGGGTAAAATCCTGGTTCACCGTGAATCAGTGGGATTTTCTGGAGTTTCAACAGAGCAAGGAAGTGCTGGAGCTCACCTGAACTACTTTAATTGGCTTCCACTTACCTTGGCTCTCAGTGAAGCCACGAGGAGAAATCTTTTTGCTTGACACAATGTGAAAAAGTCCGGATATCATTTTACAGAGCTCTGTGAGCTGACTGAAGTCATCAAACCCATCCTCATGTGCATTTTTCTTTATTTCACCCCTTTTGCCTCCAAATTCTGGGTGAGTTTCCATTGTGCCCAACTCTGGTGCACGTGTGGAATGTGATATTTACGGACATAGGAGAGATTTGTTTCTCTGGGCTGGAGATTTCTCTAAATGAAGCACTGGGAGCCCTCCCTTGTCACAATTCTTGCTGTGTGAGAAAGGGTTTTTCTGCTGACAGTGACACTTCCTGTTGTGTGGTGTCATCCATCCGAGACGCATCCAAAATTCCTCCGCGCAGTTTAACAAAAGACACAAATTTAGAATTCTTCCAGGAAGGGAGATCTGAAGCAGTGCCAGCTCGTGAGGAAACACCTTCAAATTTCATGAAAGACAGCGAGAGGAAAGGTGTCTCAGACTGAAAGGGCAAGAAGAAGCTTTTAGATCAAGGGAGGAGATTGTGAGAGGTAAAAAGACCATTTGAGGAATAAAACACAGAAAGAATGTAGAGGAAGTAGAGAGGTTCTGTAAGATTTTTTTTTTTGCTTGCCTCAGTGTGGCTGTACAGCCCCTTATCTTCTGCAATTACAGAGGCCAAGAGTGCTCCTGCAGCTTCCCTCCCCATTAACAGAAAATGGCTCTTAAAAAAAAGAAGTTTTTGACAACAGTAAAGCTGATTTGGTCAGTTTATTGCCCTTTTAAAGTGGCACCAAACCACACAACAATGAGGTCTGTGTATGGGAAATCTCTCATGGAAAATTATTACCTCTCTTTGAATATCCCCAAGATTACCAAGAGCTAAGAAACTCCTCCTGCAGTGCTAAGAAATGATCTGCTCAGCTCCTAGGCCATCAGCCGGAGCCCCAGGAAGGTGTAATCATTAATCTAAAAGTATCAGATCACACACACCAACCAGTGCCAGCACCGCCACTTCAAGATAACAGCTCGATTGTCTGGGAACAACTCAGCAAAAAATTCAGCTTTTTGTGAGTAAAATGGGGGCAGGAGCTATTTAAGAGGGGATCCAGCAGCTCACCCAGCCTGTGCTCACTGAACAACTCCTGTTCTGTATTTTACCACCACCCTCTCCTGGATCCCAATTCCCCTGGGAAAGGGCACAGAGCAAGAGGATGTCAGAGTGCAGGAATGCAGATGAGAACACTGCAGCTCCAGCCTCTGCTCCCAGTTGGGCTAAAAATGCTGGAATTTTGGCTACAAATGCTGCAATTTTGGCTGCAACTGGAGCCACTTACGTGAGCAAACAGCATCACTGCCCGACTGCAGGGTTTGAGCACAGATAAGGTCCAGTGGTTGTTCCTGTGGTAAAAGAGATTCATTTATAAGCTGTAGCAAATGTATTTATGGAGTCTTTGAAAGATTAGATTAGAAAGAAAAAGAAAGGGGGGAAAAAAAAGATGAATAACATTGTTTCCTGAGCTGGAATAACTCATAGGCCAGTTGTCAGGAGCTGGGAGCGCTCAGCATGTGAGAAGTATTCGAATTTATTCTGATCAGAGAATGTGCTGCACTGACTCAGGCTTCTCCTGAGCAAAATCTGGGAAAAAAAATACTCCAGTGCCAGGATTTTGCTGTGTGTGCAGTTTAAAATGCTCTGCCCAAACCAGCGTGTTCCAGCCTCGCTGTCACAAAGCCGTGAGCTGGGGGCACCTGAGCTCCCGAATCCCAGCGCAGAGCTGGGATTTGTCCGTTCGAAAGGCAGAACAAAGTTCTTTCTTTCACACCGGGCTCGGAAATTCCAGTTCAGCAAGAATCATCAGCCAGTCTCCCTCAGAGCTTCCTGCTTTAATCAGCAGCCGCCTTGAGCATGGGTGCAGCAGGAGACTGCAGTGAGCAAACAGTGTGCCACCTCTGCGAAACAAGTGCGAAATGAGGCAGAATGGGGATTATCTCCAAGGAGCCTCCCCTCCTGTCTCCTCCCTCCACCCATTTATAGGAAGAAAGGCAAACTGTATCACCACCTTTCCTAGATCAGTTTAGAGGTGACTTCATCATGCTCTGACAGGAGCTGTAGCTGACAGACCCCGTTACTCCTATGATGTGGGAAATCTTTCCCTCATGTGTAGGCTTTTAGGGTTTCTGGAAACATTTGGAATGAGTAGCTCACTTAGTTTTGTTTGATGGATAAATGATGGATTTGCTGCTATCTGGAAATGGCCAAACCCTTTTATTCTGCTCTAGAGCATCCTCCAAACTCAACATCAGGGCAAGCAGAAGCAAAGCCACTGCGGCCGGCTGAGCTGCACAAGGTTACAGTCAGTTTAAGATGGGATTTTTCAGTCCATTGTGATTTTTGGCTGCTCTTTTTCGTACATAGATCCTCCAAGGTGAAACATTAAAAGCAGATCAGTGAGGTGGAGCCTAATCAGTATAAAAACCCCTCTGTTTCTACTTCCCTGAAGGGGATGACAAAGTTGAGACCTTTCACTCTCCATGTCTGTCACAGAATCATCCTCAAGTGGTGGCTCAGGTTTCCAGGAAAGGACAATTCACAGATGATTCTGCCCAGTTCCTATCCTAGGGAAAGCACCTTTAGCTTTGTCGTGCTGCATTTTCTGCTTAGCATGGCAAGATTTGGGCTACGAGCAGCCCTGACACCCCGCTGTGGTAACAGTGACCTCAAACAGTGTTTGTGGGTCTGTTTTGCTGAAGTTTTGGCAGCTTCAAGGCCAGCAAAATTAGGTCAAGCACCTTAAACCAGAGCCAAGTTTTTATCAGTTAGTGAGAAACGTAGCTGGTATAGCTAGAGCCATACATTTCCTTCATCTAAGCTGGATTAGTGCCTTGGACCAGTTCCAAACCCAGAATTATATTTGCAGTGTAAAAAAAGCTTTATCACTCAAACATTGCCGAATACCTGTCATGCATAAAAGTATTTAATGTTCCTTTAACCTAGAGCAGAGCAGGGCTGGCTATAGTACACCATTAATCATGTTTCAAGGACTCCGAGCAGGGTTGCACTGAGGCGTTTAGGGCGGGGAAATTTTAGAGAAAGTTATGCCAAAACTACAACACTGCAGGCACCCAGCAGCCTGGCTCTGGTATGCGAGCCCAGTCCCTGAAAACAATTGTTTCCGTGCCAATTGAGAAAATTATATTAAAATAACCCTCACATTTAGGCAGAGTCACAGGCAGTGGTTCTCATGATACAGATGGTGCTCGTGTATTCGTGCGTATTAAACAAAGGGCAAATTAAGAGAAGCAGGGAGATTGAATCAGTGAAAAATCTCTGGTAGCAGAAGTCTAGGACACAATTCCAGACTTGGAAAGGGAAATTCTGAAATACTTGGAAATGTTTCTAAAGGTGTCTCTCTTGTTCCACAGGGTTCCAAAAGGATGTCGGATGCAGAAGTGCAGACAGACCCCGTGTCCATCCTCCCCGCTGGGAAATCCAAGTAGTGCCCACCCGTGGCTGCTGAAGGGAGGCTCAGCAGCTCTCTGGGAGCTCCTGGCAGTGGAATTGACTCCTTTTCCTTCCCATGGCTGTCAGCAATTGCCCGAGGATAAAGCAGACACTGGGGTATCATTGCAGGTGTATCGTTGGCAGGGTTTGTTCCTCACCTGTTGGAAAGCAGCTCTAAAAATCCCCAAGAAATGTGTTTAGAGAAGGGCCCTGTGGATGATTTTAAGTGTGTAGAGGGGAGAGTAAGTCAGGTAGGAGGGTGGCAGAGAACGAAATAAATGGCAGAAAAACAAAGCACGTGACAAAGGAGGGCAGCGAGGCACGAGCAGCAAATCCTCCACTTTAGAGAGCTTGAAAGCAGCCAGGAAAAGCACCAACCCCTTGGATAAATGTTATGCTCCAATGTAAAAACAGCCGAGCCACTTCTCCTGGGGTTTCAACAGAGCTGAAATTAGAGCTGAACCCTTCAGTCTGACGGAATCTGTGGTGAAAAAGTCCTACTTCCTATTGGTTATTAATGTAAATTAAAACGCTAAAATGCAAAGGCTTGACGTGATTGAGGCAGCTCCTCTCTTGGCCGGGTGAGGTGGGATAACAAATTAAAAGCGATTTAAGGTTCTAATAGGACACAAGAGGGCACCCACGTCCCCTAACGCCGGGCTGTGCCTGCCAGCCTGGAATTAATGTTCCTTAGATCATAGGAAACTTAGTTGTTTGTCCTGATACTTGTTTATATCCATGCTTGTAATTAATCCTAATAAAAACCAAAATCGAAGCTGCCCAGGCAGCTCTCTGCTTCACAAGACTCCTGTAATAACTGTAGTTAATAAATTTTACAGAAAATTAAGATTTCTGTTCGTTCAATCCTAGCCTGTACAGGGAGCCGTGGGCCTGACATTTTAATCCACACTGATCTTAATGATACAATACTGTATATTTTGACATCCTGATCTTTAAATAAACTAATACTTATCCTTTGAAAAATAAAATCAGTTGCTGCCTCAATTTTCAAACAAAGTTTGTAATTTACATCCCTGTGGTCTGGTGATTGATGTGACTTCAAGGCATAAATCAGCACATACAAACCCTGCCTGTGGAAGGAATAGCTGATATTCTCTATTTCAGTGAAGATTATACCTGGAAACCAAGGGAGAATTCCGTAAATTCTGCAGAATTATGTTTCTAACTAGTCAGAGAGGACAGAAGTGAAAAACCCCTGCAGTTTAGTGGGATTTTTGCTCTGGGTTCTGCAAACCTGCAGGTTTGGGGTGCCCAACCAAAACTTGCTGCGGGTTCTGTGCACAGAGAGCACAGACCAAAGGTTCTTTATTTACAGTGGCACTTTCTGCTCCCCTCCCTGGCACTCTCCTGCCTTGTGAAGAGATATCGCTCCGTGGTGATTGCTCATGGCTTTCCAGCCTGATTCACAACCCCTCCTTGTCCATCTGGGCAGGATCAGTGACTCCTGTGCACATTACTGTACTACAGACAGTAGATACTGATATTATGTTATATTATGGGTGGGCCAAGCCTTCCCCGGAGGAGAGCAGCCCTCCCACAGCCCCCCTTCGGGAGCAGGCCTGTGTTCTGAGGCAATCAGGGCTGCTGGCCACGTGCTCTGCCCCTATCGCTTGGCAGAGGGGCTGATTTGAGGAATCAGGAAATCCTCTTGGCAGAGAAACAAGCCAGGCAGCGAGTGTGGCTGCGGCTGCCCTCATGGCACGGGGCTCTCGTCGCAGATGAAATGGGGTAAGGCTGAGAGCTGGCACTGCCTCCCACGCAGAAATGGCCCAGTTTGTTTGATTCCTCCTGCTGACGGCAGCAGCAGCAGCTTTGGAGAAGCCACTCAGCCCTCCCGTAAAGCAGCCACACGTGGAGCCCCAAGAGAAGAAAGGTCTCCGGAGAAGCATCCCCAGCTGAGCGGAGCTTCCGCATTCCACACGCGATACAACATTAAAGTGCAGCTCTCGTGTCCGGGCCCGGGAACGCTTAACAAGTCATTGGAAATCAAAGCTGTGGCACAGGCTGCAGCCTAGCACAAAGGAAGAGAGCAGCCAAGGCCATACATTGCACTTAGACCCCGCTGTCAAACAATAAGCTCTGGTTTTATGCACGGGATCTCTGGAGCAGAGCTGAAGCAGATCACACTGTTCAAGGATCTCAGGGGGTGTTTCGTGTGGGCATTTTGGAAGGACTTTAAGCAGGTGGTTCCATCTGATAAATATAAAGGGGAATGGATTGAAATTGCAAGTTTTCGTGTAAGAAATGCTGGCTTCCAACACACAGGTGTTTATCTGCCCCTCAGGAAGAGCAGGTTCCCCGTGAGGTTCTCTCTGCCAGGTGTCCATCCCGCTGTCCCCAGGAGCTGAGCTCACCTCCCGCTGTCGCTGCATTCCCAGGGAGGGCTGCAGAGCCATAAACTCCTCTGAGAGTATGCAGAAAGCACCGACTCTCTCCCTGCTGGCCATGCCGGACCTGTGTCTACCCTCAGAGCAGGTTTCCAGCTGGAATCTGACCAGGACCTTGCCCCTTGTAAGTTTAAGATCCTTCACTTCAGGAGCTGAGTCTGCTCACACCGAGACAGGACCTGACTTCCAGGGTTTGTGTCTCACAGCTCTGCACCCACAACATGGTGTAAGAGCACCTCAGTACCTTTTTATATGTAAATGTTTACAGCTGGCTTTGAAGCCATTCCTGCAACAAAATCCACGGTTTCCTGCATGGAAGGATGGTGTGACAGGAGATAAACACGAAGGGGTTGTGGCTGCGGGGACTGAGCCCGTGTGTGAGGCTGGAGGTGGAATAGCTCTGAATTCTGCACAGTCTCACGCTCTTTGAGAATATCAGTGAAGAATCTGGATTTGCTACAGGCTCCACCTCTTCTGGATAACACACCCTGGGCTTTACTGGCAGCTTCAGCAGCTCAGCAGTTCTGAGAACACAAAAACAGGAAATTCTGCAGCAGCCCTGACGGAGGCTGAAGATGCATATGAATTCCTTAAAGAAGTGTCATTTTCTGAAAACAAATTAGCAAAAGCCGCGAAGAAGAATAAACCTCTTATCACCACTCTTTGCTTTTACTTAATCATTTCCTATTAACGTTTTCACCTGCTGAAGGGCAGAGGAAAGCAGCCTCCTGCACAGGAAGCACCAGAGATTGACTTTAAACCGGAAAGGAACAAAGTCCAAATTCCTTCTTTATCACATCCCAGCGTGAGCAGGTGATGCAGAATCCAGCACTGCCCCTTCGCCTACCTTTGCACAGAGCAGCAGCAAGGTCCTTTATTCTTATCACAGGGCACAGGGAATGATAAAGACAGACCCTGAGCATAATTAAAGCACAATTAGAACTTTGCAGACTCATCTTTGTCCACCAGTTTCAGGGATGTTTGTGATTACTTCATTGGAGTTGTTTGGAAAACAGAAGGGAAGTGAAGATTAAGCTGCAGAGTTTTCACTTTTTTTTTCCGTCAGCAGTTTGGAGTCTATTGGAGAAATGGATTCTGAACTGGTAAAGGCTGAGATTTTATTACTTTGGCAAATGAAACTGAAGTAGCCCAAATGTTGGGACTCTGTCATCACAGGAAGCTTTCTCTCTGCAGCTTTTGAGCCCTGGCAATGGCTGCCACGAGTGAAGGAAAAGAACTGCTTGTGAAAAATTTGCTTGTAAAATTGAGCTGAAGCAATCTTTTTTCTATTTTTTTTTTTTTATTTTTAGCCACTGCTTCACAGTATTGAAAAGACCCACAATTATCAAATGTTCAGGCGTCCTTCATCAGTAATCAGGGCTAGATAACTTTATTACTCCCTATTTATTGCCACAAAATGCTGTATCAATATTCACAACCCCAGTCATGGAGCAGAAGCAGTCTGAGATGTTATAGAAAAAATTCTCTCTACCCCAAGAACCCAAGATTGGGCCACACCTGAAGCGTTTTGGTGCTTCCAAATGTGAGTGGAGCAGCCCTGCCAGAGACAGGAGCCACACAAATTTAATCCCAGTGTGAATTAATGAATCCATGCAAAGGCTTTCATTGACATTGCAACTGCACCTGAAAATCATTTCTTGGCTCTCTTCTCCCACTTTGTAGCCTCCACACAGTCCCACTACAGTAAAGCTGCCAAGTAAAAACGAGGTTTTGCCCCTGTCAATCTGCTGGGGGGTGGTCTGCAGGTGCCACAGGGCCCAGCAAGGGTTAAGGACCACAGGGGGGTCAGCGCAGTTGGGTTCATTTGGGAGCTGATGAGAAGGTTTAATCCTCTGAAAGGGATGGGGAAGGGAGGCAGAGCCAACGGGAGCTGCTGCAGGAAGGGCTGGGTTTTCACAGGAGCAGGTAAGAGCTGTGCCCAGCCTGCTTTGGGGTAGATTTGTGTGTTTGGTGCCTTTTCAACCTTTTTATGGCTTCCCAAGGAGACACCAGTCCTTGATGAGCTTTTGTGGTTCCAGCCTCATCTGGAGTTTGTGGGGTGATTCCCCTGGAGTTTGTGGGGTGATTCCTCTGGAGTTCGTGGGGTGATTCCCCTGGAGTTTGTGGGGTGATTCCCTTGGAGTTTGTGATGTGATTCCTCTGGAGTTTGTGGGGTGATTCCCCTGGAGTTCGTGGGGTGAGTCCCCTGGAGTTTGTGGGGTGATTCCCCTGGAAGTGCTGTGCAATTCCTTGGCTCAGTCCCCACTAATCCCCACCTTTGGGAGGTGTTGCCCACCTGCACCCCAGCGCATCCATCTGCTCTCCCACCTTTTTGCTGGAAGCCAAACAGTGGCCTCGGCCACCTAATTCAACTCTGCAAGCACAAACAGCTTTGGCCTCCTTAAATATCTATTTAATGCTGAAACGTAAATTTAGTGGAGCCTGGACGTACAGAGGAACATTTATCACAGAAATGATGAGATTTTAAAGTGGCCTTTCCCTATAAAATGTGCTGGGAAGGAGGGGATGTGCGACTAAAGCCTCTGAGACACCCAAGCAGGGCTTTTATTGAGAGTTCTGATGGGAAAAAATGATGGACTTTGGCATGTCAGCATAAAAGACAGCAGGAAATGTCCTTTCTTGGGTTAATCTTGCGGGGAGGTTGTTAGTGTTTTTATTCATTCTCAACATAAAAAATTCTCTACATCTCTTAAGTTTGTAACCACCTTGATTGGTGCAAAGAGATTAAGAAATGGTGTGAAATGAACCTGAATTCTGTGTTCAGAGCACACAGGAGCTGTGGCCAGGCGAGGGTTAAGGGAAATCTCCTTTTCCCTGGTCCCGCGGCCCTGTGTCAGTCACAGAGCTGACCTGCAGTGATGTAACATAATATGGACACCGAGGCTTTTACCAAATGTCACTTTGAGGCAAAGCATGTGCTTTTAGAGAAAGTTGTTTGTTTTAACTGAGCCCAAAATTAAGCATTCATCATCCTGTCTCCCGGAAAGCATATTGTCCTAGCTTGGAAAAAACTGAAATTAAACCATATGCTGAAAGGAGGGGGATTGAGAAAAATTGCTTCGCTTCCCATCCAGTTTGTGCCTCGTTTTTTGAGCTTCAAGGGGGGAAAAATGTAATTGCTGTAGACAGGGTAAAGATGGTAGTTGCTATTCCTAGTCCTTTACACAGAGTAGGTGCTTTCAAGAGCTTGGAAACAAACATTGTACTAAAATTGCTGCTGCTTACTGGCAGAATTGCTTGTAAATGTCTGAATTCTAGGCTGGAGATAGTATTTAGGGGTTTGCAGAACGCGTTCCTCAGGCTTGTTGTTCACAGATGTAGCTTTGTTCTTACAGGCACACGGCTGCCAAGAATTTCCTAAGCAACTACTGATTATGCAGACTTCAAATTTGGGGGGTTCTGCTCGTAGTTTCACCAAGAACTGAATAATTTATGAATGCTGATTCTTTGGCAATGAGATGTCGTTGAGGTCACCCCAGATTGACGTTGTTAGCTTGTTTTCAACTTCTCCTTTATCTTGAATTTACTCCTAATTGACTCTTTGTAAGTTTGTACTGCGAGTTCCTATAAAAGGTGAAAAATATGATGTTAGTTTGGAACTGGATTTGGAAGTTTGGGGACAAATCACTGTTTTTGTGGAATATTGTCTATGTTTTCAGGGTAAAAATTTATTGCTGGACTCCACATATCGACCACATTTATCTAAGTACTTTTTTATATCTGGCTTCTTAATACACTTAGTTGATCTCTGCCCTGCCAACGAGAGAACACAAAGTTCTCCTGCAAGATCTCAATTTGCAATCTGAGATAATTAAAACTAATGCACCAGTCTGGTTGTTATCACCAACAGCCATCTCAGATATTTAAAGTGAGATTTTTATTGCAGTTGTTAGCCTGAATTTAGATTTTGCTGTTAACTGTCTGTAGAAAAAAAAATTAAATTAATTGGCAGTTTTTGCAAGTTAATGCAGTGTTGATCTTCAAATCAGACACCTCCAGGAGGAGAATGCTTTATTCTTCCTACACTTATTTATTCTTCTTGGATGTCTTTGGGGTTTTTTACATTCGAGGCAGAGATGCAGAGAACATGCAATAAGAGAGGTACATCCATGGCTCAGTTTCCCTTTTCCCAGAGTTTATTCCACCTGAGCTGTTTCTCCACGAGCCAGGTTTGGTGCCAGTTTCCAGCTTTGCCAAAGCCCTGATTCCCCCAGGCCGTTGTTCAGGTGAGAGATGTCCACACTTAGGCAAGACAGGCTTTTCCTTTTTTGCTTTTTCTTTGTTTTTTTCTTGTTGCACATTTAACTTTCATCATCAGAAGCACTCCTGAGCTGTTTCTGATTTAATATCTGGCCCACGAGGAGGTTTAGGCTGGGACCAGGTGATGAACAGTGTCGAAAAGCTGATGTTGCTGCCGTGCAGAAAAGCTCAGCTCAGGTGGGAGAGGGAAGGTGGCGAAAGGGAGGTGTTCACACTGCCCCGGGCTGCACACAAGCTGCTGCAGAACCAGCTGCAGGACCCGTTGTCAGCACTGAAATATTAAAGATTGAGCAGAGAAAACAATCCTGGCTATTGAAAATCAGGTTGCTGCTGTCATGCATGTGCACTGGCAGGGCAGCCCTGCCGCACATGGACACTATTAAAGGCAGAAATCAAACACCAGCACGTGTTCCAGGCAGAGAGAGACCCTGAGCTCACTGGCGAGCAGGAGAACCCTCGGATTTATTTTTATATCGGAAAGGTGGCCAAGACTGGAAGCTTTTTTAGGCTGCTCCAGTGCTGGTGACTTGGAACTCAGTGTGATTCTCACAAACTCCGGTCCAACATGCAAAATGCAGTTGTCTTTTTTTCATGAAAAGGTCTGATGCATGAACCTGGGTTCACAGAAGGTCCTGTCACTCCTTCAGGCAGGTTTCAATGTGTGGCAGGATAATTCAGTTGTCAAAAAGCGACTTGCTTTTACTGTCATCAAATGGGTTTACATCAGGATTCCCTGAACTGAATGTAGTAGAATCACAGAGTGCAGAACAGAAGCAATGCTGCAAACCTCTCCCAGGATGATAAATATTGCAGCTACTTCCTGAATTACTTGGGATGTGACGATTCCGAAACCGATTCTGGGCAGAGCAGGGAAAAGGACACGGTCCCAGACCTGGGGTTGTCACTGCAGTGAGTAATCCCAATCCCATCCAGCCTGTTCAGGCTGTGCAGGGCAGGCTCCTCCCCTCCCTCCTGGCACAAACCCAGGCAATATTGTCACTTCTTCCTCGTGCAGCAGCTGAATCCCATCCCTGTCCAGCTCCCCAGGCACTCCCCCGGCGCCTTTGTCTTGGGAGTGTTTGGGACACAAACTCTGAACAACATCACTGCTGTTATTACACGATTGGGAAGTTATTCCTCCAGAATTATATCTATTTTTATCACCAGTTTATCAAAGTTTGCTGCTATTTTTATTTTTTTTTACCATAGCCCTGCTGTTGTGCTGCAGTCAATCTGTAAAATGTTAGTTTGGTTTAAGTTTTATGTAGGCTATTGAGAGGATCCCATGGATTACTGAGCTCAGTAAAATCTCTGTGCCCTACAATTCTGTTTTACACACAACTTCTTCGTCCTGCAAACTCACTCAATGTCAGCAATAAAACCATAGATGCTGCTTTTCTCCCAGGGCAGGAATGAGTTGTTCTGTGCAGAAATGTCTGCCTGGAACAGATTTTCCATGCGGTGTTTTGTCAGCGTGTGCGTGCACACACACACACCATCTCGGCGTTCCCAGGACCTCAGGGATTAAGTTCCCATAAGCATCCATGATATAATTTCTTCCAGGACCAGGTTCATGTGGTAACGTCATTGTTACACAACTGCTTTTCTCAGCTTTAAAATAACGACATGAAGTGCCAAATAATCAAATGGTTTCTTCTTCCTTGCCTCCACCGCTGATTTTTCCAATGTGAAATTGAAAAGGCATAAATAATCTTTTTTAAAAAATGTAAAAAAAAATAGAGAGATCTGCTGTCCCAACAGAGCCATTACATCAAAAAGAGTTTTGTTATCTCCCCTTCCCCGCCCCCGAAGCAGCAGCAGTTTCATCGTTCGGCCGGCCCTGCTCTCACACGGCGAATGTCCTTTGGCACGTCCTGAGCATCGCAGCAGCAGCGATGCTTTCTTCTGCCAGCCTTCACCCATCCCTGCAGATCAGAGCGCCCCGGCCATCCCCGCTCTATTGACACAGCCTCCTCTGCCCATTGCCTCATCACTTCCCTCCTCCCCTTCCCCCGTTATCCAGCCCCAGCGCTCTCTCCAGTGCCAGCAGAGGGCACTTGGATTTAGCTCCTTGCACGTTTCAGCCTCCAAAATTATGCGAGCAGTTGCACTTTGTTTGGGTTGGGTTTTTTTTTTTCCTGTTGTCCCATTCATAGAAACCTGGAGACAAAACCCAAAGCCCAGACAAGCCAATAATCCCAACCTGCACGATCCCAGTTTAGGATCCAGGATCCCACTTCGAGCTCAGGGAGGAGCTGGGGGTGGCACTGCAGGGAGGCATCGCTGAGGTGAATTCCAACCCATCTCTTTTCTTGAGGAGGATCCTTCCCATCGTGGAGGGAGGATAATGAAAGGCTCCTCCGAGATGTTTTCAGAGCAATTTCTGCACAGCTCTGGGTAAATAACACTTCTGCAGCCTCAGGGAAACCAGGGCTTATCCCAACTCCAGCTCAGCATCCCTCAAACTTCCCCGCTCATCCCCTGCTTCTTCTTTTTGGGTATTTTGATATTTGCCAGGATTTACAGTTCAGGCTGGATGTTGTGTCTGGTAATCCCTGTTCAGGTTTCCTGTTAATCCTCCCCTCCTTCACGAAGGATAAAGCAATGCCCTTGCATGGTTTAAATCCCAGTCTTGGCTCAGAGAGCTCCTGCTCGGCTCTGTTTGGGGTCTCATTGGGGTGGGGTGTCACTTGGTGCCTTTGTTGGGATCCCACTGGTTGATATGGAGCAGACAAAAGCCAAGGAGTGATGGGAAATGGGTGATGATAAAGGGGAAATGAGAGACTGATCCTTGCAAAAACCAATGTGCTTAGAACAGAAAAAAATAATAATGCAACTAAAACTAAAAATGTAACTGCACGGTGTGACAGGAATGCTAAGCAAGCACCACAGAAGTGCTTTTAAATTAAAAAGAGAGAGGATAAATGAGAATAAGTGCCTTATGTATACGAAAAGATATATTCCCCACTCCATTCTCCCTTTGTCTTTCAAATGCAGAAGAAACAAAAAGGTCAGGAGAGATTTGGTCGATGTAACACGGAAGTCACTTTTTGTGCCGCTGTGAATGTGGTATTGTTCTTCTCTCACTGTCCCGTTCAGAGTCAGAATGAAATTAAAACAATGCTACTGGCGAAGGACAAAGCTGTGGTGAGAGGAAACGTGCTTACCTGTGAGCTCCACCGCGCTGCTTTGAGGAAAAACTGCTGCAGAAGCTCCTCAGGAAGCAGCTGGCCGTCTTCTGCCGGAGCCCTGGAACCTCTCAGTGTCCCTGCCAGCCCTGCCACCCGCCTGGGAGAGCTGGGTGCTCGGGGAGCGTGGGCCGGTGCCCTGGGTGGGTCCTGGTTCCCAACCCCAACCCTGGATGCTGTGCACCCACCCGAGGAGCCCCTGCCCGGCCTGGGGACCGTGGGATGGTGCCAACCCCACCGCGGGCAAAAGGAGCCAGGCTGCCAGAAACCTCCTCGCTTTGGTGTCCAAGTTCACGGAGTTCAGGCCAAATGAGCCACAAGGAGCCATAAAAAGCAGTTTGAGAGCAAATTCTGAGTTGGCAGCAAGGAGCAGCTGAGTGGGGGTGGAGAACCTGCTGAAGATTTGGTGATAAGCTGCTTCCAGCTTTTCCTCCATGGGGAGCCATTGATTTATTATCAGAATTTATTACCAGAATTAGTGCAGTTTAGGTGCTTACCCTCAGTGGTGATGTAGGTGCACAGTGAAAGGAGATGGAATAGAAGCTGTGGTTAACAGGACAGTGAGAGGCACAGTGAAAAAGGACCTGTTTTCAGGTAGCTCTTTTCTGACCATAACCCCATTATAAGGGGTGAAATCTTGAAGTGAAAACCACAGTCAAATACATGTTGGACACTGATACAAAATATTTGTTTGCAGAGCTGTCAGGGCTTGCCAGGAGTAAAAAACAACCCCAAAAACCCTCACAGAGGGCTTCACATCTGCCTGGCAAACTCCATGATGTTTCCTTGCTCCTAATAAAGATCACCCAGCAGCTAATTCTCTATCAAAGCTTAAAGACCAAATAAATGCAGCACTCCCAGGGCCTGTGCCCTGGTTTTATTGGTGTGCACAACAAAGGCAGGTCGGGAGGGGCTGGAGAAATGAGAAATGCAAATTCCCACATGCAGCAGGGCTTTTTCTGGCTTCAGGTTTGCTTAAAAAATATCTGTTCTTAGAAAGAGCTCTGAGAAATCACTTATTTTAGGCTCC
The DNA here is from genome assembly GCA_014706295.1 of Lycocorax pyrrhopterus obiensis. Lineage (NCBI taxonomy): Eukaryota > Metazoa > Chordata > Aves > Passeriformes > Paradisaeidae > Lycocorax > Lycocorax pyrrhopterus. Next base: position 15,731,109 of record JACSVZ010000022.1, read on the forward strand.
AGATAAGACTCCGGAGGGAGAGGGAGAAAAAGAGAGACAATCTCCCAAGTGCAGCCGCAGTTTGCAAGGCCCGGAGGGGTTTATTGGAACTGAGCAATCGATATTTTGCAGGGTGATTTATTCTGCGAAGCAAGAACAGCCCTTCCTTCTTCAAAGCCTATCAGGTGACACCAGAATCGAGGCACAAACCCCAGTTCTGGAACTTGGTGCAGAAGATCTGGGGATCTCTCCCCAGCCTGCGTGCAGGGACTGATAACCCGTGAGCTCCTGCCTGTTGGGGCCAGAAGCTGTTGGTGTTTTCTGTGTGAGAGGGGGTTACAGAAAGAGAAGCTGCTGATTTTGTTTCCACACAGGAGATGTTTGAATATTGATGTGCTCAAAAAGAAAAAAAAACCTCACAGTACTGGAATAGGGAAGTGGCATTTTTAATGTCAGTGAGAGTCAGGTTGGGTTTGGAATGAGCAGGCTGGGCTGAGTAAAAGAAGTGACCCAAATCTGAACTGCAAGAGGCTCAAAACTTTGTTCTTCACTTCAAATCTCACTGTGTCTCACTTTACCCTTTAATACTTAACTGACTTAAACTTAGGCATTGGGTAGTTTAGATGAAAAATAGTATTTTATGGAATAAGACAAAATAAGCCACTTAGAATTGATCACAGTCATCATGAATAATCGAATTTAACCCTTTTTTCATTTTAAATCACCTGATTCAAATTGATTTATTCACAGTGATTTGTCAAATAACTTGTGCAAACAACCCCTGTCCTGTGATTTTTCCGTAGATGGTCCAGCAGCAGCCTCACATTGTTCAGCTTTTTGTCACATGATCGGCCACAAGTCACATTCTGTTATTTCTGTTTCCTGTTTGATGACAGAAATAAGAGATTTGGAGGCCCTTTGTATTATCTGATCTATTATGCAAATGAACCCAGCTTCTGAGAAATGACCCAAGAACACTTTCCCTGCTGTTCCACCCCAAACGTGTTTGGCTTCAGGACTCCTGCTGGAGCTGCTTTTCCTCAGAGTCCTGGCGAACAGCAATGCACAAATCTTTCCCCTTTGTGTTTACACACCTTTGGTTTAAAGCTCCATCTGAACAGTTGCTTATTTGATTTATCACCTTCATTCCATGTGTCGTGGGCCAGGCTCTTTGTCTCTCTGTGGAAAAGCAGATTGAGGATTCCATGTAAAGCAGCTCCGTGTACATTGGGGGGTGTTTTGCCACTAAATTCACACACCAGTGTGGAATCATGCAGTGGGCTGGGTTGGAAGGGACCTCAAAGATCTTCTCATTCCACCCCTGCCATGGCAGGGACACCTCCCACTGTCCCAGGCTGCTCCAAGCCCCGTCCAGCCCAGCCTGGGACACTGCCAGGGATCCAGGGGCAGCCACAGCTTCTCTGGGAATTCCGTCCCAGGGCCTCCCCAGCCTCACATTAAAGATGCCAACAGCTCTGTGTGGGACCCCAGAGCTGGATTCCAGCTGGGGCCAAGTTCAACTGGACACGGAGCTGCTCGTGCAAAGGCCCCAGGAGCACCTCACACCAAAATAGCACCTTTCATGTACAGGCTCCTGTGGCCCTGGCATTGTTGTCCATTAGTAATTGAGCTAAAATTAGAAAAAAGTAGCACAAATGGGTAATGGTTGAGGAAGAGATTCGTTTCCTGTAGCTTGCAGAACCCTGCTTTTAATGAGCTCAGCCACGGCGTTTAACATCACCTTAAATTAAACTGAAAGAGCAGAGATCGCACTAAAAAGGAAAGTCACTAAACTATTTCTGTGGCAGCTCATAAAAGACATTTTTACAGAGGTATGTTTAGCAAAAAGCAAGTGTTCAAGCAGTGTCTGTGGTTTGGCCAAACTGGACTTGCTGATTGTCTCTCACTTTCAGGTGCCTCTGAAATTCAGGGGGTGGGGGAGACACAAACTAAAACCCATCGTGGAGAATGGATGTCAGCTTATAAGAATAATACAAAATACTCGTTAAATTCATGTTTTAAATCCCCATATAGCATCACACAGTAAATAAGGACAGGCAGAGTGCTCTGTGCCGCCCTCTCAGCAGCAAAGGGTGCTCCTGGAGGTGGCAGAGCCACCCGTAATCCCCAAATTGGGTAATTCACCCAGGGGAAATCAGGAGCTGATTATCTGCAGGACTCCTGGAGTTAAAATGTTTTATGAAATCACACCACTGTAACCAGAATTCTGCTCAGGTCAAACCCAGAAAGGTTTGACAAGGTTACATTTAAGCTAATTTTAGCAATAAAAAACCCCATGGTATTTGATTTTGTCTATTTGTTTTGTAGTTTAGACTACAATGCTATCAATTCTAAAGAAAAATTGAGAGTTTTCGAGTCTAAATATGTGAGACGTTTTTAACATTTGGAATAGATCCAGCAATTCAGTGTCTTAATCCAAAGTCAGACTTCCTGCAGAGCTGTAGTTTTGTTTTTGCGGTTTAGGTGTATCTGGGAAGGGGGGAAGAACTCAATGAGTTTTGTTGTAATTCAGTTAGAACAAAACACAAACCCTTAAAGGTGCAGTGCCTGAAATAAATACATCTGACTAGGCTGGATTCATGCAACATAAATAGACAAAACTATGCCAGCAAACTTTGATTTTGTGACACAAACACAGGCTTGGTGTAAATCAGTAAATGCCTCAGTTTATGTTCATTCAATACCCTGATTTTAAATAGCATTTTAAACTAGACTGTAGGTGAAATTTTAAATTGCTCTTTTTAAATAAAGAAGGAGATAATTTTGGGCAAATGGCCCATTTAGTCCCCTGTCACGTCAGGATTCTTCTATGCTCTGAAGCTCTGACGGTATTTATATGTGAAAATCAACTCCTGGAAAAGATTTCTGTAATAATTCTGCTGGAATTAGCTCCTCTTTGGAGTGAGGAGCTTTGCTCAGAGGTCAGTGTGTGGCCAGAAGCAGGGTCTGTAGAGGATTTCAGGGCGTTGGATCGTTTCTGCACCTCAGGATCAAAGCTCTGCCGGGATAAGATCTTTGTTTATGGAGAAGCTGGGCCGGTGATGTGTTTGGGTGTTGTTTTCCTTATTCCTTCCCTCTTTGGAGTGAGTTGGTTGCACTTTGAGAGCAGAAGGAGCCTCAGCATCTCCCTCATCTCCTGCTGGAGTGACTTTAGGCAGCCTCTGGGAGGCCGTGCTGTTACCCAGCCTTATTTCATTTCGTGCCAGTCTCTAAAGCTCACACACACCAAATATTTTTAGGTTGTTATCATATCCTCCCTTAGTCATAATTTGGTCAAATCCCACACATTCAACCTTTCTCTTGTCGTCTTCTTTTTGCTTTTTAATAAATTAATTTACCTAATTTACTTTCTATTCCCTGAGTTAGCAATAGAACTCTATAAACAGATAGGCATTAAGAGGGAGGGAAGGGGAAAATTTTTGAAATCAAAGTGAATTCATGTAGAAGTATTAAAAATACTCAGCAATGTAGCAACTTTTTTTTAATTGAAAGTATTAAGATTTTATTTTTATTCTGTGTAAAGATCACAACAATTGTGCAAATTAATCCTGGGGGGGTTGTGTGATTTTGTTTGGTTGGTTTTGGTTTTTTTTAACCATCCTCTCCCTGCCGTTTCAGAGCTCCTGAGCAATTCTAAAATTACTTAATGACTTTTGTTAATTTTTTTTCCCGGGCTCTCCAATGATGATTTAATTTGAGCACACTTATGATTTATGTGAGACAATAAATTGCCCCTTCCAAACAATAGCCTGGCTTTGGGAGAGGAGCTGGGGCTGGCAGAGGAGCGAGCAGACGATGCTGGAGAGGCTGCTTGGGGTTTGAAGCTGATATTAGGATGGCTTTGGGGCCAGCAGGGAGGCTGCCCTGCATTTCCCCCGTGTGTGGAACACGAAGTGTCCGAGTGCAGTGCTGGGGTTTCCTGTCAGTGGGAATTGCTCAGCAGCTGATCGCTCCATAAAGCGCCTGAAATAGCCAGGAATAGGAAATTCCTGCCGCAGGGAAAAGCAAAACCCTCAGAGGCTCCAGATGAGGAAGGTGGAGGAGCGGTGGCTTCTGTCACTTGTCCCTGAGCTGGGGTCGCTGGGCTGTGCCCGGTGGGAGTGATGTGGGCACTGGGGGCTGTGGGATGAGGGTCCTGCTCCCCGTCACGTGCCCAGCAACAACAAAAACCCTGATTCATCCTTTCCCTCACAAAGCCTGCCTTTCCCCCCCCCTTCCCCATCTCTTTTTCAAACATCCAATTGTCAATTAAAAATCGCAGTGTTTCTTCAAATGGTTGGGGAAATGCTGTTTTCCAGTGGGATATGAGAAGCAAACTTTACAGGCTGGGGGAGGGGAGCAACAACAAAGCACTTATTCTTCCCTTTCCCCTCCCCCAGAGAGGGAGGAAGCAGAGGAGCGGTGGTAGAAGTAGGAAGAAGAAAGGAATTAAAAAGTAAAGAAAACTTGAAAGCGGAGTAAGGAAAGGAATTTAAAGAGGAACTGTACAATTTTAGCAAGAGGGCTGAATGCTGGGAGATGATGACAGCTCTGCGTTCAGCAAGCCAGTTCCTTTAATTTTCTGTGCGTCGTCCTGCTGGTACCGTCTGAGTTACCGTGATTGATCCCGAGGGAAGGTGTGCCCTAAAGGTTTAGGATAAAGCACAGAGGAGGCGATTTGTGTAACATCCCCACTGCTCACGCATCGGGGGAGAGGTAACTCGCTCGCAGAGTTTCACCCCGGAGGTTTCATAACCTTTAAGCTGGGTGTGTGCTGATTCCGCGCGGCAAAGGCAGCGTTCAGAACGGGCCCGGCTTTGTGTGGTGCGGGCCGTGTTGGGAGGATTAGCCCAACCACCTGTCACTAAAACATGAAACTCGGGCAGCAAAACAACGCCGTACCTTTCCAGAGGCGCTCGGAGAGGCGCACCTTGGGGGGAAGGATGGAGGGAAGGCTTTTGTGAGGGAACGCGCTTTTGTCCGTCAGCGGGAAACTTTTCCGCCGCTGTCCCTGCTGCCAGCTTTGCGTTTCTGTGGTTCTTGTACCCTGCCTTCACGTGCACACGTGTGAGGACACATGGGCACACGCACTTGGGCTCACCCCACCGCTCCCTGAGTCCTGGGTCTGAGCACATTTGCTCAGGCTGTTGATAAGCAAAGTTTATGTTCCACGCTCGAAATCACGTGCTTTTCCAGTTGTGGATATAAGTGCAGCATGGACAATATATGTATGATATTGACCAGCGTGCTGACCTGGGGCAGAATCTCTCCTGACCGATTTTCCTCTTAAATCCTGATTTTAAACACAGAGATCTTGTTTCATTTGGTTGTAATTACTCCTCAGTACAGCTGCCTTGAAAAGCAGGGTTTCCAGTTCACAAGTTTCCTTTCCCTTTTTTTGTTTGCTTGCTCAATTCCAACTTGCTCTGAGTCCCAGGAAGATGAAGTCTTTTAATTTGGCTGCAAAGCAGCTCCACAGCCCTCCAGGAATATTGACAAGGACAGCAGGGAAAAGCCAGGAGCTTCCATGGCCCAGCAGCTGCCCCAGCCCTGGGCAGGACCTGCCCCAGCCTCGGTGCCTGCTCGTCAAACCCAGGATGTTTTAAATAACATGTCCCGGGCTTGGCAAGTTGTGATTGCCCAACAAAACCTTGCTTTGTCAGAAACTTTCTGCCCAGCTTTACTTTTGAGTAATGTGCTCCATCTGACCCAAGAGTAAAATCCTCTTTCTTGGGGCAGGGAGTGTATGAATGGCTGATAATGCACGCCCAAAGTTCTCCCACTGGGATTAATAGTAGCCCATAAATATTGTTTCCTTGAATTAGTTCTGGAGCCATCACTCAGTTTTGAATAGGATCGAACCTGCTTCAGCCAGATCTGTGTTTGGGCCTGAATTTCTGTTCTGGGAACGCTTAAAGCAGAGGCTCAGTGACAACGCTGCTGAAAACTAAAACCGGGAGGGTTCCTCATTCCTCGTTCCTCCCTGCAGGGCAGAACACTGCGTTTTTGACAATGACCTGGACAAGCATACCAGCCTGTTTACTAGCTGTTGGAAACCGGTTGTAGAGCCTTTGTGCATGGACTTAGCAGCTGTAACAAGAGACAGGGGTGTGTGGAAGCTCAGCCTCCTCTTCCTCGTTCCCTGGCAGAGCTGCACCAGCACACACTTGGCAGCACCAAGCTGTTACTGCCTGTGCAGCCTCAGGTTGGCTTTTTCCCATTTCCTTAACAGCGAGGTTTGGGGTTAAAAGAGGAAACAAAAATGTGCAGCTATTCCTATCCGAAAACCAGACCTTAGCTCCCGGTGGTTCTTTTCCTTTCAAAACACGAGCAAGATTAAAAATAAAGAAGTGTCAGTGTGCTAATGTTTCAGTTTCTAATCAGTTCACAAATGGCAGGAAATTAACTGGCTTTTCATGAACATCTGTTCCACTTCTGGCTTGAAAGGTTGGAGGCAAATGCTATCTGTCAAATCTAATAGTGAGAATCAGCAATAAATACACTTTTCATTTTCCACCCCCATTTCTCTATTAGCCATTCAAAATAGTACATTGTCGCCAAAGGCCCTGGCTTCTTTTCCTCTTGAGGTTTTTTTTTGGGGAGGTGGTTGGCTGGTAATGGAGAGGATGATGAGCTGCCTCGGAATAAGGATCAGGAAAAACGTGGTGATTACAGCCCTGCAGCGCTGTGCACCTGCTGGATGTGGGCAACAACACTCAACCCGAGTTCTTCTCAGGTGAAATGTGCTTTTTTGAGCATTTCACAAGGGCTTGGGAAGCAGAATCTCTTTTTCCTGGCATTATTTGTCTTTAAGTGACTTGAGGAACTAAAGGTCTCGTTGCTGCAGCAACAGTCTCTGTGGGGATGTCACATCCAAGCGACTTCACTTCATCACCTTTCCAGGCCTTGTGTGCCCAGGTTCTCCAGGCTGCAGCAACAGGACCTGCTCCACAGGACAGGTGCAGCTCACTTTGTGCTGAGCTTATCTTCTTCAGGTTGTGAGGAATTCATGAATATCCATCCAGGCTGGGAATTTGCTGCCACCTTGCCTCACGCTGGGACTGGAATGCTGGCACATTGTGCTCTTTTCAGTGCTGTGTACTGGGTGCTGTCTCCTCCTTGAAAACCGGCCAAGCATCCCAGATTTCCTGTTCACTGCTATGAGCTGATAGGGAATTCACAAGCCCAGACTCACCTGCAGTTTGTAACAGCTGTGCTTTTCTTGGTTCCCTGCACATACAGGACTCGAAATCCTTGGCTGAAGAGACATTGGGATATCTGCATTAAACTCTCGTAACTTCTGATTATTCCTGAAATTGGTGTCAGTAGCAATTCAAAGAAAAGTTGCTCTGGAGCACAGAGAAGCTGAGCAAAACCTTAAGCAATGCATAGACCACTGGGTTTTGAGCAATCCCCAGCTGAAATAGAGAATGACAGCCCAGATAATGCAACAAATGGCCTAAAAAGCACCAAAAGCTTCCCAGATTCCCTCGTGGGGTCCAAAGAGGAGAACATTAATCAGGCCAGAGAGAGGAATCTGTAACCAAACAGGTTTGGCCATTACACAAGAATACCACACAAACATGAAACTGGAGGAAAAGATCTTTATCAGCCCCTTGCATGCAAAACCAAAACCGTATGGGGCAAACTCAGAGTGTTCTGTGCACCGATCCAGCTGCAGAGGGAGGTGGTGCCTTGTTTTCTCTCCTTACTGGCAGCAAATCCTGGTCCCACATGGAACACTCAGCAAAAGTACTTCCCCTGTTTGCCATCGGAGCTGCTTTTCCCACCATTCTGCTTGCTTTACTTGAAATAGGACTGGGGCTTTATGGGGCAGACAGGCTCAAAGGGCCTCAGAACTGATAAATTTCTCTTAAGTAGAATCCTAAGGTTTTAGAAAAGTTGGTGCACACTGTCTGTAATCATAAGATGAAGTTACTGCTGATCTGCAGAGCTCAGACAAGGGACAAGGTTTGATATTTCAGGGTGCAGCAGGTGCCTTAAGCGCCTTCTGTGGCTGATGCTGTGTCTGTTTTCCATGAGAACACTTTCCCGATTTGCCTTTTTGGACATGGCTTTCCTTAGCCTTGTCCAAAACTCGTATCACCCACTGGCAGTGTGGCTGAGGAGGTGAAACTTTTCACCATTGCTTCCATCCACCCAAATCCATGCAGGAGCTCAGCCACTGCTGCTTTCCAGTTGGAGAGACTTCATAAAGAAGTCCTGTGGTGGAAAGGGATGCCACTGGCAAAAGGCACCCCAAAATGATGGTCACTGCCACAGCTCTTCTCCTCCTGGGACGAAAAGGCCGTGGGGACTACAGAGGCACCCATCCCTCTGGCCTTATCATCGTGTCTTATCACTGCTCAATGCTGCCTGGCAGAGGTTTAAAAAGGCTGTAAGTCATTTATTATTGCTCAGCTCGAAATTCTCAAAGCTCCCTACAAGGCTGGGGAATAATTGTCCTTGTCTGACCTGTGGGAAACTGAAGTGGAGCAGATGTGCTGAGAGATAGAGATTTGCTCACGCCACCAGAGTCAGGTTCCCTCAATTTATTGAATAGTGCCAGGCTCATATTGTTCCTTCCTCAACAGTTAAACAAAAACAAAAAGTTAGTGCTGCATGGCTGCTGATTTATATATCCTTATTCAAACAGATCTGGCTTAATGAAAGGACAAGAAATATTGTCTATTAATGAACTCTGAATAATTATATCATGCTCTAAGCATTGAGTACAACAGTGCTCACTAGGGGAGGAAGAATCATTGGGCAAGAAAAAGAATTGTCTCACTAGCAATTACCATTAAAGTATTAAAGAAACTGATGTACTTATCATTAAATAATCTCTCTGGAAGCTTTTGTTCCCTAATAAAGTGCTCATCTCATGAAGTGCCATCAGGAGCACAGTAATTTGATTTGATTATGAGCCTTTACCTGCTTACTGGAGAATTGCTTGTAAATATTAATAATGGATCCTCACCAGGGGAAAGGAAGGTACAAGGGACATTCTGAAATTAGGAAAAGAAATCATCAGATGCCCTCCTCATCCTCTGTTCTCAATATCTTTATGGCATTAAAAGCACAGTTGTTACAGCACAGGTTTTCCTTGATTGCTCAGTTTATCCCTCTGAAATGGTGCTTTTTGATTTGCTTTTCTTATCAAGATGGACTATCTTGGTCTGCAGTTTAGTGCTTCCACTGAGTTTTCTCACCCACTCAGTACCTGGAGTTTTTTACTCACGGGTGGAGAATCTTCCACTGTGCTACACAGCATCACCAGAACCTCCCAGACAGACTGGGTGGATGGGGAAAAGAGGTTTGCTCTGGCCAGAAATGCATCACAAATCTGCCATGTCCCCCATTTCAAAAACCCTGAAGTGCTTCAAGCTGGAGAACAAACATATTTATGCAAATCAAAATGCCAGGAGGTTTCTACAGCCGCTCTTCAAAATGCCAAGGCACTTGTTCCACTTTCTAAAGGCACCACAGGCTCTTGTGAACACAACTTGAGAAACTCAGAGCTCTACAGATTTGGTCTTGAGTTTCTGCTGTGTCCCAGAACAACCTGTGAGTTCTTGAAAAACAGCCCCAAAATAGCATGAATCTTGTAGTTTCATTTTTCGGTGTTGTAGCTCTGAGAACACGGTGCAGATGCCTTAACAGGAAGCCTCAGAAGGAGAATTAAAGGTTGTTTATTTTAATATTAAGTGGTTTTAATATATTAAAAGCTTTGTCTAGAAGGCAGATGACACATCCTTGTCCCTGCACACCTTGGGCTGAGCTTTCTTTGGACTCTGCTTTCTTTGGACTCTATCTAACACTCAGGTGTTGGTACGATCAGCTCCACCAGGAGCCTTTCATCCCTCCCATTAATCTTCATTTTATTGCAGTTGGTGGCAATAAATGTGGGATAAGATGCTACATTTGTCCCTAAATGATATCAATTTATGATTTCATGCTGCGGGGTCAAAGTTTCCTGGCTGGTTCTGTGCTGAGTGTGGCCTTGTGGGGCCCTGAATGCCTCCTTTGTGCTCCAGTGGGAAAACCTTACCTGGGAACTCATGGAACAGCAATCAAAGAGACACTCTTGGGTCCTGCTGGCTATTATCCTGTCAGCCATTTAAACAGCTCTTTGCAGAGAAAAAAAAAAAAAAAGCTTATTGAAAAATAGGCAAAACCAGGAATATCTGTCCGGTTTTGTGTGGGTGAGGATTTCTAATGAGAGTTCCAGGAATTTTTAATGTGTCTTTTCTGTACATTTTATTTCCCCATCTCTTACAGGTGTTTTTTTGAATAATATTCACACAGACCTTTGTGTCACCCACATCCTGGTTCACATCACCACGTTTTGTGTGTGAAGCACAGGAGAATCTTTGCTTATTATCAGAAGCACACAGAGCAATAATTTCTATTTTCTTCCTTTTTCTTCCTTTTTTCCACTGGAAAGGGAGGTGAGAAACTTGTCCTGGAAAAGTCCTACACAAAACTTCTCTGGAAAAGAACTGTCTGTGGAACATGGAATGTTCCTCAGTCCATTTAGTGTGGGGGGCTGGTCAGATCAAATTCTTCTTTAAAAACTGCCTTTCTCAGCAGGGCCGGTGTTTCCTGCCCTCACCTCAGTTGGAATCAGTTTGGGAATACTGGGAACCCTGGAATGGTTTGGGTGGGAAGGGACCTTAAATCCCATCCAGTGCCACCCCTGCCATGGCAGGGACACCTTCCACCATCCCAGGTTGCTCCAAGCCCCATCCAGCCTGGCCTTGGACACTGCCAGGGATCCAGGGGCAGCCACAGCTGCTCTGGGAATTCCATCCCAGGGCCTCCCCACCCTCCCAGGAGAGAATTCCTCCCCAATATCCCATCTAAACCTCCTCTCTTTTAGTCTGAAGCCATTCCCCCTGTCCTGTCTCCACAATCCCCTGTAAATAAGAACAGCTCATTTATTCAGACTTCTTCATTTTCATGAATCTTGACCTATGGGCTTTGTCCTGTTTGGATTACTTTGGGCCAAGATAATTAGGATTTTAACTAGAAACATAATCTACATTTACACCAGAGAGAGGGAATAGTAGTACTATGGGATATAGCAGCTGCTGCTGGGTTTAGTTCAGGTAACACAGGTAAAATGATATTAATGTGAACAGTCAGCAGGAAGAAAAAATCCTCTGTATTCAGGATATTCTAAGGCATTGCTCCTTCTCCTTTACATTTCTTCTTCCACCTGTCCATGGAGTTCTGCTTCCAGACCCCAGGAAAGAGTCAGGTAAGGCCAGGAGGACAGGATGAGCTCAGGGGGGGCTGGCCTGAGCACTCCCAGCACACAGCCTGGAATGCAGATGGAAGGATAAATGTCCAGGTACCTTTCAGGGGTCTGTGGTGAAGTTTTCCAGCTGTGAAATGAAGGCTGTGGCGTTTATTTAGCACTAACACTTATGCAGAAGAGGCGTGAAAGCACTTCATGGAAGTCTGCACTTTTGTAATTACAGCTAGTCTGTAAAAAGCATTCAAAAAAAAAAAAAGTTTAAATACTTAAAAAACCGAAGTTACTAAACATTAGGATTCTACAAAATGTTACAACCCACTATGGAATTCCAGAAATTTCATTTTATCCAGAAAACAAACAGAGGAGGGAGTGGAGCAAAAAGAACACAGTTTTTATCTCCACGCTCCTCATTTCTGCAAGGGGGAGGTGTGCAGCAAAAACGAACCCAGGCCCTTCACACTCACCAATTAGAACCTAAAACTCTCATTTGTAAAGCTTTGAATGTTTGGGGAGAGGGTGTCCCAGCCGTGTTTTCACACCAGATTCTGTGTCTGACCACAAACCAGATGCACACTCAGTCCCAGGCAAGCACACAAAGAGCACCCAGGGTATTTAATGAAGTCACTCCTTCTGGAGCTGGCAGAAATCCCTGGGGTGTTGCAGCTCTTCTAAGAACCCCAAAGCTTTGTGTCAGAAATTCAGCACATACCTAACCAAAAAAAGAAAAAAAAAAAAGTTGTCTGACTGGTTTTGTTGTTTCAGCTGTGCTGAAGCGGGGAAGCAAACAAAGTTTCAGCATTTCAATTAACTTTCAGCTCTGACGATATTTTCAAGTAAATATTTATCAGGGTTGATGCCTCCCCCAGTAGCTCAGCTTCAGCATTTTATACTGAACAAATTGTTGGTTGCTATCAGAGGGCAATAACGTGGGTATTTCTCTCGAGGAGGAAATATGTCACTGCATCCTTCCCTTAGCTCTGGATTCCTTGTCTCCTCTGCTGGAATTTGTCCAGCAGGGGAGGTCTCGCATCTCTTTTTTAGCACTTGACCAGATGAATGAGTTGCGATGCGAGAGCTCCCCGATCTCAGTGCAGCCTGCAGTAAATGTAGGTTATTTTTCTGCTGTCAGGAAGTGGCTGCCAGGCCCTGGGCATCTTTCTGCTCCAGTGGTAGAAACAAGCACCAAAGGATGTCAGGTCAAACTCTCGTCTCTCCCTTTCCACTCCATGCTGGCCTTAAGAAGAATAAAGTTTTGCTTTGCTGTTTCCAGCTGATTTTAGCAGAAATCTATCCCAATGCATCTCAGTGTTTTCAATATTTTCAAAAGAGCTTCCAATTAACGGGTAATAATCCCAAATGCAGCACTCAGAGGCGTGGGGTTTATTGGGACTTGGCAACTTCAAAGCAGCAGCAGCCCCGAGATTATCCAATTGCAGTTCCTGGCAGCAGCTGTTAAATCTTAAATTGCTGAAACATTATCTCCCTGCAGCACGATAGAGCCCGGCAAAATTGTGTGAAAATGCACAGGGACAAATCTGAAACTTGCATCCTTTCATACTTCAGTAAAACTACAAGTTAAGGGGGGAAAGGCCTCAGGAAAGTGGTGATCAGCAGACAGCACGGAGACAGCTTATCTCTTTGATCAAAAGATACTGGTTTTAAATCACAGGTAAATAGGCTTTTGAAGTACAGCAGACTATTTAATCTCAAACCACCAACATAAATTATTTTTTTCACCCGTTTTAATCAGGAAAAGTGACTATTTCAGCTTCGAGGGAAAGTGTCTTTAGCAGGGTGACCCGGTTATGCTGCGGGGTGACTGTTTCACCACACCCACGGCAGCGAGGCACTAAACACTGGTAAATAACCCAAAAAGTACTGGCTGGAGAGAAGACCTTTTATAGATGTGCCTGCAAGAGCTAGGAGTGCCTTTATTGGTATTTATTCAGCCCGGTTATTTGGTTGCTATGATTCAAACACACGCTCATATTTCTGTATTTCCCTGCACCGGTTTAAAATCTGCATTTCTCGTGGTTTAAGATCGGCCTTGCAGAATTAAGGGTCAATGTGTAATCTTTCCTATCTCTTGGAGTAAATTTGCCTCTTGATATCCCTCCCCGTGCATTCTTGTCGAGAGTGTGATTGTTAAAGTCAGGGAGCAATCGCTGGAAGAAAGAAAAGCTAAATGCGATTAAAGTTTGAGCTGGCCTTTGATTTACATGCAGATAGCGCCACTGAAACCTCTCTTTCTTAAAGATTTTTTTTTTTGTTTCCTGCTCTAAATCTGTGTCTATCGAAGTTCTAACAGCTCAGGGGAGGTGAAGTTGATTTATTGGAGGTTTAGGGCTGTTACAAATGCAGGTCTCTCATTCAGTCACTCAGGCTTGAGGTCAGATTGGATGGGGAGCAGTTACAATTTGTCTGTGGTGATGAACTCTCATTATCTTAATATCCCAAGCAAGTTACCTGCTAGCAACAAAACCACTTCCTTTGCATCACTGGGTAAAAATACCCAACCTGGGTCTGTGTATTATTATCTGCCAAAGCTTAAAATCTGCACTTCCTGAAGAAAAAGGAGCAGAAACTCTGAGCTCGGTGCTCAGCCGGGCGAGGGGATGAATATTTGACAGGTTAACCTCACATTCTGTTTGGTAAGACTCTCAAAAGTTAAATCATTTCATTCCTTTTGTGTGAGTTTAATGGGCAAATCTTCAGCAGAAAGGTGGAAGGAAAGAGCAAAAAGTAAATATACGAAATTGTCAGGCAGCAGCCTGCCCGGAACACTGCTCTGATGGGAAGGAAATACTTTGGGGGAAGAGGCTCAGGTCTGACACGTCTGTGATCATCGCAAAACTTCTTCTCACAGTGAATTGAAATAATTTGGTCCAAAGCCTCTAAATTCAAGAGAAGGCAAAAGGTATTTTTACCTCAGGACATTTTAACATCCCTGAAACTGATCTTTGATTGGCTTAAGGACATTTAATGGCTTAGATGCTGAGGTGAGAGGAAGAACAATGACCATTCTTTTGGCTCCGAGTTAAGATCTTTGTGGTTCTGTTTTGACTACAGCAACTGAATACAGCGGTGCTCAGACTGAAAATGTTATTTAGGATAAGAACTGGGAGAAAGTGAGAGATTTTTGAAGGTTAACCATGAAAGCTCTATCTAAAGGCATAACACAGCGAAATTCTTCCACCCAGGCTGTCTGGAATATCGGATCCGTGATCAGTTCTGCGAGGACTGAGCAGCAGAAGGCGAATTTGGAAGTAAAAAGCAAGAGCTGAGAACTTTGCCGTGTAGATTCAGGTGTATCTCAGAACAAAAATAGACACCGAGCTGTCAGTGCAGCAGGGTTTTTTCTGCCCACAGATGTGGTGTGCACTGTCAAGTCATCTGTAAAGCGATTAAAAGCTTTTTGTTCTAGCTCAGAGCAAGGGGAGTTTCTCCATGTATTTTTAATGTGGGAATAGATCCACGACATCCCTGATGTGGACAAACACTAACATCCAGTGGCATCTCGATATTGATTCAAGATCAAAGCAGTTATTATTTGTGACTGATCCTCACTCGAGGACCACAAAACTTTTTGGTGAGACCGCTCTCAAGAGCGACGTTTCAATGGATAAAAATGCCGGTGCGGCGTGTGTGCCGTGGGATGCTGTAACACACACATCTCCCGAGTATTTCAAACAAAATCATAGCCACGACCCCGTTAGAGCTGCACTGCTCGTTTTTTTTCCTGAGCTGTACAAATACAGAAGTAAAATAACAGCTCGGTAAATACTTCTGCAAACGCCACAGCTCGGGGGGGGGGTGTAAACATGTGCAGAGGGGTATTTCATGCACTTTTATTTACAAAGCTGGTGTTGATCTCACGGAGCAATGGTGCAGCTGGAGGAGCCGTGACTTTAAATGCTCTCAGTTGGGGAAAAAGTGTGGAAATCTTCAAACGGGATCGTGGGTGGCGTCTGAAAGGGGAGTAAATGTCTTGCAAGGTTTCATTGTGCAGTCACTCGTCTCTTTCACTGGATGTTTTGGATTATTTTGACTAGATTAGCTCGCACAATGTCATGAAAAGCACCTAACCAAGTGTTCCGATAAGGGATGTACTTCTGATCCTTTTGTTTTCCTGCTTTTCCCTCCTCCTCCCCCGGCCCCGTGTGTCCCAGCCCTGGGAAGAAGCAAGGGGGCATGGCAGAGCTTCATTCGGCTGCTGCAATTACACCCTTCCAACACTTTGAGAGCAAAATAAAAAAAAAAAATAGGATTAAACCGGGACCCGTGTTACTGAGCCCATTCCACACTGGAAGTCTCACTTCATTCCTCCAGGAGGTGCTCAGTTTCTCTCCTTGTAATATTTAAGCGTTTCGAGGGTATGGAAAAATAGGGAGTTTCTGAACTTCCCACTCAGTGCCTGTCTGCGTCTTGCACTGCAGCTTGTAAAGATTCCACTCCGCTCTCTGCAGTCCCAAGGTCAGAGCACCTGAGGGAAATGGGTCCCAGAATGAATCCCAGAATGGTTTGGGGTGGAAGGAACCTTCAACATCCTCCAGTCCCACCCCACGCAGGGACACCTGTCACTATCCCAGGTTGTTCAATGCTCAAAGAGAGGAGTGCCCAACACCTCTTGCAGACAGTGACACTCCAGATGTTGGGTTCTGGATTTTTTTTTTAATTGCACCATGCCAATTATAAACTCTAATTCTCTAAACTCTGCTAATAACAACAAGATTTTACGAAGAGTTGTCTCCAAAGCCACTCAAAACAGACTCATTAGTTGAGTAATTTCAAATCAAGTCATTGTTTTTCTCATGAAACAAGGCTTTCACTCGGGTCTAAATCTCAAACTGTAGCAGAACTGGGAGAGAAAGGGCAAAGTTTCTCTTTCTTGTTAATACCAGCACAGTCTCAAATGTTCAGGAAAAGGAGCACAGAGCAGTTGGACCAACTAACCTGTACATGGAAGGAGGAATTGTTTAAGTGCAGACAGTTCCTGGGCTCTGACACTTGTGTAAAAACAAGAAATAAACCCAAATTTGAGTTGTGAACACTTTTGCATATGGAGAATTTGATAAACCTGTAACTAAAACAAATAACACAAAACCCCCAAACCCCCAAATGTTGGGCGATTTTTGTTGAAATTCTAGTTGGTTGCTGTTGTTGATGGAATATTTCTCATTTTATTGAAGAAAATGAAATTCTTTTTAATAGAGAAGAACACAGAAGACCCAAAAATGAGCAATTTCAGCCCTGATCTCTAATCCTGCTCTGTGCTGCTTTGTCTTCTATCACTAAAATTAGAATTAAAAAAATGAAAAGCCAAATTAGATATGTTTTATAGGTTGTCTGAGCGATGAATTTGTTCCAGGGGGTGCAATCCCTGTGTTTGCAGAGTGTTTGGTCACCGCTGGCCCTGCCCATCTCTCTCTCCCGGCAGGATCAGACACTTTTTATCTGCACTGCTGTCTCTGAGTTTCAAAGCACCAGCTCAACGATAATTTACAACTCTGGCACTTTCAGACTTGCTCAAGCAAAGAACACAATCTTTAAATCCAGCTGAATCCAACACTTGTATTTATTAACAAAGTGGCACCCGGCCAGAATTCCCAACACAGAACCTGTTTGGTCATAATGCTGCCTTTGTGAGGATATCTGAATTTCTGGAATTCAGACCCACCAATTTGCTCATTGAACCAGAAAGCATTTCTATTTCGTGGCAGGAGGAATTAGGAAAAATTACCAGCCTTGCATTTTTTTTTTCTGAGCTCTGTAATAAAATTATTTTTGAACTTTATTCTACTGAGCATTGGGGTGTTCCTGTACATTCCAGTCATCTCAGGATGACCGCATGAGGAGAAGGAGGAAACAAAAAAACTCCAAACCAGTACTGAAACAGCAGCAAATATTGTAATTTCCTAGTTTCTTTTTCCTAGAAATAACCTCAGAAAAGCTTCCTAAGTAAAGATGGTGGGTAAGGGAGGAGATTTGTTCAGGAGTGTTATACTGTATAACTGAAAATACTCTGAAAAGATCGGCAAAGGCTGTAATTTTATAATTAGAATAATTTTTTTAAAGTGGCAAAAGTAGGGTTGTTGAGCTTTAGTCTGTGTCTCTTTTGAAAAATAGGCACTTGTAAAAAGCATTTTGCCTTTAATTGTTTTATGTTTTTGTTTTGATTTTCTTTTTAACAGCAACAGATATTTTGTCCTCTCTGAAGAAATGTGAAAACTTTTCCTGTGATTTCTTGCATCACTTTTGCCAGGAAAGTTTGGACAGTGCCAGGATGTCCCATCATTAACGTGTAAGTTGATGACTTCTTTTTTTTAAATGTTTAACAAAATCAGCACCATTTGTTGTTTGTTGCTTAGGGGAAAATGCCTTCTTGACTTAAACTTTTGGTTGTTGTGACGCTGTTATTTCACCAAGGCTGAGTCTATCAGAGTTTGTGTTTGGGAGTTGCATTTGTAGATAAAATTAGAAAACCCCTTCAGCTCTGTTCCTAGAATATAAATTTTTGATGAAAAGATTGTGTATCTTGCATGTACCCATGAAAATTCAGGGAAAATAACTTGTTTATTTCAACTGTCATAATCCTCATTGTTCTGTTCTTGAGGTTTGCTGATAGATTTAGAGGTGCTAGAAAAGATCAGGGGTCTGGTAACCCAAATAACTCAGGCTGAGCTGAGGAGATGTTTTGATGATGAGCTGAGAAGAATTCCCCAAACATTTGGTATCTGGATTTTCTTTGCAAGTCATTTACCTGGATAGTGAAAGATCTGGGAGACCTTAGCCTGTGTTCAACCAAGCTCAGGGCTTCTAGGGGCTGTCACAGCAAAAGCTGTGAACTAAGCTGTGAGTTTCTAGACACAAGGCCCCGTGTCCTGGCGATGCCCAAGCCTTTTCCAAGTGGTGCTCCAAGGAAATCCTGTATCCTGCTGTCTTGTGCCCAGTGCAGACGGGAGCTGGCCACACACTCGGTAGCCACCACTGAAATTGCACCGTTTCCAGATGACATTTCGATTTGAATGTCCCAGCAAACACTGCCAGAGGCCAATGCTATGTCTTATTTTTATTTTTTAAGCCTTTCACTTCCTCTTTTGGTTTTCTCCTTGGGCTTACTCGCTCTAACACTGTTTTGCTACTGTGTATTTTGCATCCTTCCAAATGTAAATGAAAAGCCAAAGATTGCAGGTGGAGGAGTTGGTTCTGAAGCAGTGGCAGAGATGCTGGAAGGTCAGAACTTTCATTTTTCTGCTTTAAATGGATGGTCACAAACCAGGAAAACACTGCTTCAGGTGCTGCCCCAACCCAGCAGTCCCTGTCCTCCTGTCCTTGGCATCCTCTCATCCTCTGCCTGTAAATTTGAGTGTTCCAGACACTGTGATGAACACACAGAACGAATGTGATGTCATCAGTGTGATGACCAACCAGAACGAATCCTTCACTTCAGATTTGAGTAGCAGACAAAGAACCTTTGGGCTTTTTTGTTTTATTTTTGCTTTCCTCTATTTCCTCCTCTCTGTTTCTGTATCACTTCCCCATGCGTTGGTTCTGCCTCGTTCAGGTATCGCTTTCCAGTGCTGATCCGTCCGTCCCCGTGTCCCTCGTGCTCAGGTGAGGGACCTTTGTCCCCCAGGTGTGACACATCTGGTGTTGTGGCTTCTCTGAGCAGCCCAGGCAGCGCTGGCAGTGTACACTCCCTTTAGTAGGGACTGAGTAGGGACCTTTGTGTAAGTGGTGATTGTCCCTTGGCCTGTCACCACATCACCTGTATTTACAGTTCTGCTCTAACGTGCCCAGGTGAGCGCTCCATTTCAGAGTGACAGACAGTGCCTTTTGTCCTGGGTGTTTGGAACCATTATTTCCTGACTCTTCAGCACGGGTGGCATAAAGCTGGTTTAGCACTGGTGTCCCTGCTCCCCTTGTTATTTCCATTTTAACAACGAAATACGGAGAGGGCTGCCCTAAAGATCTGGAACCTGGATGGGGAGCAGATCTGAGAAAAAATGTGGCATGAAAGGCAAGATGAGGGATGCCAAAAGAAGAGTGAGGAGCAGGAAGATGGTGTCCCATTTAGCTGGCAAGAGGGATCTGAAGGAAATCATTGCTTTTTCCTTCCTCCCAGACTCATCTCTGACAATTGGTCATTTCATGGAGGGTGAGCAAAGAAAATGGTTTGAGTTTGGCTGGTTCAGCTCCCTGA
The DNA here is from genome assembly GCA_014706295.1 of Lycocorax pyrrhopterus obiensis. Classification (NCBI taxonomy): domain Eukaryota; kingdom Metazoa; phylum Chordata; class Aves; order Passeriformes; family Paradisaeidae; genus Lycocorax; species Lycocorax pyrrhopterus. Next base: position 15,750,554 of record JACSVZ010000022.1, read on the forward strand.
ACCAGATCCCTGTGGCTGGAGGTGCTGGCACAGGGGGTGAGCCCCTGGGCTGGTTTAGCTGTAACTGCAGTGTTTGTTAATTTTTGTAGTTTAATATGAGAGGCCCTCCCTGGAAAACTAGATTTGTATTGTTCGGTTGTTTGGCACAGTTCCAGCTGTGCTGGTTGTCTTTTATTGGGCATTACAGATTTTAGCTGTACTTGATTAGAGCATCAGTTTGATTTCTTTGCCTGATGCTTCCAGTTCTCACATATTTTCCTCTGCCAGCTCAGCCAGCAGCAGCAGGACACTGAGTGGCTGCATTTGTTCTTCTTAAGTAGCAATTTTCAAAGCAAAAACCATCTTTGAAGCAACCTTCTCTTGCCTAGCCTCATTTCTGGACTTCATCCTTCTAAAGGTCAGACCAAAATCTGTGTCTTAGTGTGGTAGGAGGAGGCAAAGTAAATAAATGGAGTGGGACTCACAGCCTTGGGTTTCAAGTCCAGCCAGGCATAAAGGTGCTAAAGGAGAACCCTGTCCTGCCTTGTCATGGCCGTGCACTGGCCAGGGATCCCTGGGAGGCCTTCAGGGATCTGCTCTTAGGGATTCCATGACCAATAACGCAATTTAAAGCAGCACTTAACCCATCTAAAGACTTACTGGTGCAACACAACAAGGAGCAGTTGTTGGCTCCCACCATGGCCATAGAGCAGAGGTCAGATTAGGAGAGAGTCAAGCTTCTGGTTTTGATTTCATATGAAAATGTTTTATTATGGCTTCATTTCATGTCCAGGGATCCACAGTTGAATCACACATCATTCAGCCTCTTAAATTTCCTGTAATAAAAATATAAGTGTTCAGATAAAGAAGTTCAAAGACCTTCGCTCAGAAACCATGAGGTTGAGCGAGAGAAAAATCTTCTCTATGCTTCTTCCAGCTCTTACCCAGATCTGCACTGCCCGAGTGTGTTTGCTTGGTGTCCTTCTTTGTCACCACCTTCCCATCAGGGATTTTGAAGTTTGTGCTTTAATATATTTACTAATTTGACAGATTCCATGTGCTGGGCTGGCTGGGGGAGGCACAGGCTGGCTGTGAGGGGAGCTACCTGCGATCCCAGGGGACTGGGATTGGGACCTGCCCCATCCAGCCATGCTGCAGGGCTGCAACCTGCTGGGAAAGCTCTCGGCCCTTCCACAGCCAGCACATGGACACTGGGCATTCCCTGGGAAAATGGGAGCTTCATCCCAAACCGGAGGGGCTGCAGGAGCCCGGCACTGAGGGGTGCTCTGGGCAGGCCTCGCTCTGTGCCTGTTCACTTCAGTTCCTCCCCGTGGAACTGCCTGGTTCTTCCCCAGGAGCGAGGCCTTGTTGAGTTGTGCAGGATCCAGGGACGCACAGGATTTTAGAAGGGTCGGGCAGTGCTTTTTCCCACTCGGGGATGCCTTCATGACACTCTCAGGCATAAAATCGTGATTCCTGAAAGCATCACCAAGGCTGTGGAGCCTCTCCCAGGCTCAGTCTCATTGAGGCCAGCCAGTCCTCGGGTTTGTTATGCAGAAATGATAAACAAATCACCCAAGTCTGTATTTCTGCAGCGTTTTCTGCCTGTCTTAAATCCCACAGAGGCCCCAGCAGCACCAGCCCAGCGACAAGGGAGAGACAGGCAGCACAGAGCAGGGATAAAGGGAATGAAAGCTGGGCTGCACAACCCTGCTTGATGTGCGGTCTCCTCTGATATCACAAACTTTTCCTATTAGGAAAAAGAAGCCAGAAGCCTTTGCCTACCAAAAAAGAATCTTTGATCTAAGTCTTTTATGTTGCTCTTCCCCCAGCCCCCCTCGCTCGGAGGAGCCATGCCAGCATTATAGAAATAGCATCTGCAAAACAATTTGCAAAGCTGGCGTTGAATACATCTTGCTTTTCAAAAAGCCAATCTTTCACATAATGTCATGTGGTGATTTTTGTGATGTTGCATTTTTTTAATGGCCTATGTGTAGAAGATGGATGTCAAAGACATCAACCCAACAAACAACTGTAAATATTTGCCTTGAGAAAGCATGTGGTATATCCTGTAATTCTTGGCTCGGCCTCTTAATCTGGAGGAAGCTTAATTAGTTGTTAGTGGACTAAAGCAAAGAAAAACTTTTAAAAATAAATTAAATAAACAACATGGGGCCTGATCTTTATTAAGTGCTATAGTCCACGGTGGCTTTTTTAGAACCTAAGTGTGCTCATCACTCTGAGCACTGGGCTCTGAACTCAGAGTTTGAAAGTTAAAATTTTAGCTGTGTTCTTGGCACTACAGAAAATCACCCAATTAAGGGATTTCAGAAACCATTGGCAAAGCACAGTCCCCTAAGTCTATATTTATTTTCCTGAATTTGTGGCCATAACTTCAGAAATACTGAATTTCCTTCAGCTGCTGGTGCTTTTTGGTCCTAGGGAGGGAATCATGTTTTGGAAGACAAAGTGCTACAGAAAACATTTCCCTTTTGTGAAAAACTCTGGTTTGTGTTTTCATTCTAACAAGAACTTTAACTATAACTAGAGATAGCAAATAGGTTAACAATTCCATTGACATGTGGTTCCACAGAAAAGGTCTCTTTTTTTTTTCTCCAGTGAGCTCTTCAAGTGTGAAAAAATATGCGAGCATTTTTGAGGGCAGTGTAATGGGATCTGTGTTCAGCAGTCAGGATTTCAATTTCTTCTTTAAAATGTTAGACTGTGTAAGGGGTGTGCTAGAGAATAAAATACCAAATGGTGATGCTGTGATGTCATCTGAAATATTGGGTTCAGTCCTATTTCAGCAAGAAATACTTCATAAATAAAGGTGGATAAGAGATGAGTGGCATGTTTAAAACGGCTAAAAGGAATTCGCTTTTGCAGTGCAACACAAATATTCCACGGGATTCGTTATCACGAGATGTTCTGGAAGCCAAAGGAAAATAGTTAGATGTGTATCAGAAATAGCCATGGGGCAAGAAAAGGAATTACAGCATCTCAAGCTCCGAGATACTCTGAGCAGACTGGGTTAGGAAACAGCCCTGCTATAGATGGCATCTTTTACAAGATCCTTGAGTGTCCCAGATGTTGAACGGGCCAGCACTGGGGAGATGTTTATCTGCCGAGGTCTGCTCCAGTCGGTGATTTCTGTACCTCTATGAAATAGTGATTTCTTCAATAATACAATGAATTTAGTGCATTTTGAGCAAGCTACTTTCATTTAGGTGCCTCATTTCCCTCTGGAAGGCCGGCAGGATTGCAAGGAGACAGCTCTGGATACGCTTTTTATCCTAGGAGCTTGTTCTCTGCCCTGCCAAAAGGGGTTCGGGTCTTCCCTGGTGATTTACGGCGATATTTACACAGACCAAGCCACTCCTGAGCACATGGGGTTTGTGGTGGCTTTTTGTTTCTCTTTTGCAAACACAGACCACCACATTAAACCCTAATTTAAGAATTTTCACTGGCGGTTTTGCCTGTGCTGTTAACAAACTGTAGATGCAAATATTGTTCCCGTTGCCTGACTCCTGAGGAGAGCGTTCCATTGATATGGAAATATCTCCTTTTCTCTCCTTTCCGTGACCTACGATCCAAACAGCCACAGTATTAGATACAGTACTCGCAGGAAACAAAAGTCATGGATCACTCCTAGTTCGAAACGGAACTTTTTCTGTAGATGTTTTCTGGAGGCACAGTTGAGCTAAGAAATATTTTCACATGTGGGAGGTTTTGGGCAATAATAAATAACGTTTTTCTGCAAAGAAATGTAAAATTTACAGCTGTCATGTGGCTGTCTATTTCCATTCTTACCGATACTACAGTAAAGTAGATATAATATAAATCAGGGCATAGATGTTAATTTTTGCTCTAAGTCTCATTAGTTTGAAGTGTTAATATGTGGGGGGAAAATAATTAGTCAGAAAATAGGGTGGTTACAACTGAAGAGAATTTGGGTGTTATAGCAAGAATTAGGGTGGGCATTTAGAAAACAGATCCCTGTGGAGCAGAACTGAGCAGAAATGTGGATTTTAGAGAAATGTGCCCTGAGTGGGACAAAATATTCCGCTGGAATTTGGGAGAGCTGCACTGTTCAGAGCATAGAAACAGCACTTGGAACGTGCCAAATAAAAATAATTAAAAATACACTGCTCCACAGGGTTTGTAATTAGAGTTAGGAAGTCTTTATCCTACTCTGACACTGAACTAAGTCGTGATCTTGAGAAAATCGCGTTTTCTGTGGTGTTTGTGGCTCGGTGCTGCGGACAGCGGTGCCTCCCTGGACACAAATGCTTTGTAAGCAGAGAGCACAGCACCTTGTGAGGAACTGCTGCGGCCAGAGCAGCTGACGTAGAATAAAAACGCTGAAATCCAGCAGAGCTCTGGCCAAACAAAACTCCCACTTTTCATGCTCGCAGCTGAACGAATTGTAACATCGGTGGGAATGACGAAATTTCCCTTCCGCAGGCAGATGCAGGAGATGATAACGCGTTCCAAATTTTCCCAGTGAAAATACCCCAAAATATTTCAGATAGTAGCAAGTATTCCGTAGTCAGAAATCTTGCCCAGACTCTTCTAACAAATTATAATGTGCCCATTCTGCAGTCGTTGACACATACTCCAAACATTTTTACTGTAAATCGTGGCTCGAGGGGCTTTTGTGTGCCTTTGTGTGCCAGCACTCCAAATGACTCATTAGGATGCTGATGGAGGGGGGAAGAAATAAAAAAAAAAGAAGTTTTGAATGTCTAAAAGGTTTCAGACAATGCGTGGCCGAAATCTGCACGGATCAAACCCGGCAGCACTCACCTATTTCAGCCTCCACAAGAGCCCAACAAGTGGAGACTCTGGTATGAAAGAACTTCAAACTATGCCGAGCGAGTGATTCTCCGGTCACATGCTCCTTCTTGAGATCCCAGGGAGACATTTCTGCCTTAGATGTGGTTCTGCTTGGCCAAGAGATCTCCTAATGGAGTTTATCAATTTCCACAGTTTTCACTCTCTGAGCCTCACGTGGTGGCTGCATGAGCACTTCTGTATTTCTGTGAGCATATGAGTGCAGTTATATAGAATTGTCCTTTCAGGGAATCAGTAAAAGTGTGTTTTCAGTGTGACAGAGCTGTTGTTTGGGGTAGCACTGCAGGAGCAAGAATATTGGGGGATTTCATCTCTGGATTATGGAAGTTTTCTGTGCTGGGGTGGCAGCAGCACTGCCCCTCAAAGCAGCGACTGTGTCACAGCTTTTCCAGAAGGCTCTGCTGGACCCGTGTAGCTCCAGGGATTTTTTTTTTAATTCTGAAAAACAGCTCAGGACAAATTTGAGGATGTTGGGATGGTGTATTGCATGTGCAAGTGGAACTTCCCCGCGTTTCAGCACCAGTTGGAGAGTTTACATGGATCCTCCCAGTGAGCCACATTTATCTGTGGTGTAATTTCTTCGATTTCATCAAATGTGTTGTCATGGCTCGAGACACACTCATGGATATCTTGAGTCTTTGTTGCATGTCTCAATTATTCCCAGTTCCATTTCCGATATCCCAGCTTGTTATGTATCCCAAAACACGGTTATCCTTCTCGTAATTAAGGATATCATTCTCAGCATCACTTTATTTATGGAGTGGGGTTTCTTTCTAGGGGAAGTATTCCTGAAGATAAGCAACCCAAAGGATTTGCTCTTTCCAAACTCATGACAAAAGAATATCCCAACAAAGTGGGAGCCCTGGACTCCTAAATCTGGGAAGCAGGAGCCCGTGTTTGTGTGAGTGCTCTTCTGCTGAACCCCTCGAGCTCCCTGGGTTCTGAAATCCACCCTCTCCTGCCCAGCTTTTAAAGCCATGTTTGAAAAAGTTTGGGGTTTTCTTGGGTCTGGGTGTTCCGACCCGGAGCAGTGGAGCCCTCCCAGCAGGAGCCAGGACCCACACAAGCAGGGAATATTAATGCCTTCCTCCCAAGCTCCTTTTGTTTCCACTTTTGCGTTTTATACCTCCCCTTTCTCAGGGCTTATAAATAAAAGCCAAGCCCAAGTCCTTGCTGCTCCTTAAAATCCCCCATCCCTTTAAATTTAAAATGCTGTTGTAAAATAATTGGATTTGTGAATAAATTGCCAGAGGTTTGAGGGTTTGGTTTACATTTATCTTCCTGAGGAACGGCGTTTATCAACTCCTTGTGAGCTGTCATCACCTTATAGGATCTGCTAAATACACAATGTTCAGGCTGCTGTTTCAGCAGAGTGCAGGAGCCTTGTCCGTGGGCATTAACATATTCTTGGAAACATTTAAACACCAGCACTGGAAACCTTGAATACTGCCCTGCTGCCCAGGAGGGGCTGTCTGGGATGAGGGCCATAGAAAAATAATAATTACTACTATTATTATTATTATTATTATTATTATCCAAACAAAAACAACCAGCTCTACTTTCTTCAATGAAACCAGAAGCAGGTTTTTTTAAAATTCTTTGCTTGTTTATTTATTTCATACAATTCTTGCCTTGAGGAGAAGAAGCTGCTAGGAAGGAGTTTTTATTCAAACCTCCCAGTCAAACCTGGGCACTTTATCATCCGCCCTTGGCTGGGTCCGAAGTGATAGGAAGAACCCTCAGGACAAAGGGACAGAACAAAAAAAGGCATTTGGAGAGTCATTAAACCACAATCGAGCCTAATTGCTTCGTATTGGCTGGGAAAAAATCCACCTTATTTAAGTTTACCAGAAAGCTGATATGTGGAACTGTTAAATGGTCTTCAAGAGGGTTAGGGTTTATTATTTTATTTTACTATTTTATTTTATTTTATTTTATTTTATTTTATTTTATTTTATTTTATTTTATTTTTACTACACCTGAGAATTAATATTTTAAAACTTCTGGAGCAAATTTCTACTCTCAGCAACACCAAAATAAATCTGTAGTGAGCGCATCACAAACTCTTCTAGTTTGGGGTTGTGGCTTTCCAATTCTGTTTGGGGACCTTGTGTTCAGCTAATAAATAGTAGGGGAACGACATTTGGCCTTAAATTTATGTATTTAAATGAGTCACCTTGAATGAACCAGGCTGCTCCTGCTCGGGAGGAAGGAACATTTAAGGAGATGTTTTTCAGAGAGGCTTAGGCAAGGCTTTCTTGTCTGCACTGTAATTTATGGGTGCAAATTTCAGTAGTCTGAACCTCTTTATCTGATCGGGGTGGACATTCCTGGGGAGGGGGAAAGGACCATGCCGATTTTTGCATTACAGGAAAGTGGTCTGAAAGGGTAGAATGGAAACAGGCATTGGGGGGAGGAGGAAGTGCCTATATTTTATATTTAAAATCCTTCCCCTTTTCTGGAAAAGGGCACTTGTGAAATAGATTTTCATAAAAGGAGATTTTTATAAAAATTTCATAATTCCTCATGCCAACCCATGAGCAGATCTCACCAGGGCTGTGCCTTTGCTTCCCAGCCACTAAAACTGAACTTGTTTCCATGGATTTGGCTGTCTGGGCCCAAGGTACCACTCCAGAATCAATGAAATGTTATTATTGAATAGTAATAATGGAGTTATTGAGATGGGATTGCAACGGATGAGGCTTTTTCATGGTTCATCCCGGGTTCTCCGTGTTGGCACAGCACAGGCGGGCCAAGCCATGCCCACAGAAAAGAGAGTTTATTTTTAATTCTGTATTCCTCATAGTCAAAAACGATTGTCAGAAAGCTGTTTGAGGGGTTCTGTTCCTCTGTCCTTTTCCCACCACCTTGCTCAAGGAGAAGGGATCCCAGCTGGGAGATTTTCCTGCTGCCACAGCCACCATTTCACAGCAGCCCCGTGCTAAAACCAAATGGTGGCACAAAGGGCTCTGCTCATCATTCATCCCCCAGCTGTCTGCTTGCCTCTGCCACCCTCCTTGTTCTCCTCCTCCAATAAAACCTTTCACTTAGAGAAATTCAGAAAATAAAAAAAAGGCCTTAATCCCCCTGTCCCTGCAACATCAGTCCCACAGGTTAAGGCACACTTCAATAGTTAAAATCAAAGAAACAGGGCCTTCCAACAATGGGGCCTTTTAAAAAAACCTCCTACACATCTATTTATAAACCACCTAATCTCAAAAATCCTTCTTACCTATCGTGTTACTTTAAATCATGGACATGAGGGAAAGGGAGGCTCGGCATTCAATTATCCTGCTTGCTTTAACAAGGTGTGTATAATAAATGAGCAGTTCTTAATTGACTTCAACGCAATTTGACACTGCTGGAGTAGGAGGAAGAGGGAGCCAGAAAGGAAGAAGACAAGCAGCTTAAAGATGTTAGACAACACGGTTATTTAGAGCATGAATTTTATGACATTAAATTAATTAACCAGTATTTAAATTAACAATATTTACTGTAAAAATGATCACAAGCAATGCTGTGCCAGTAATTATGTTTTACATGGCTTTGTGTTGTCACAGATAATGCTGTGTCATTGGTTAAAAGGCAAAATTCTCAAGGTTTTAATAGTCCTTGCTAAAGAAGTGTGCTTAAAAATGGAATGTCCTATTTTATGGGTTGCTTTCTTCAAACTAGGCCTTATAAAAGCAGATAATGCAATAATAAAACCCCTGCTCATAAATATTTGATCTGGGCAATGAATGATGCAGACACACAATCTCTGGATTTAGATGAATTTCGTTAATTTACATTTGGTGTTTACAAGATCTGGGGCAGGGCTTCAGAAGGAACATTTGTCACTGCAGTCCCACTGCTCAGGTGGGGACGTTTTTGGGTGGCACTGTCAGTGCACAGGTGAGGCTCCAGGCTGGCACAAAGCCCTGCTCTTCCTCAAATCCCTGGTGGCCTCTGTGCCAGCATGGACAGGGAGGGACAGGGACGGGCTACCCCCATCCCAGCCCCGGGATCCCTTCCCTGGGAGCAGCAGCTGCACGGATCCCTCCAGGTGAGCCACGCTCTATTCAGGTGCTGCCACGTCAGAGGAGTTTGGAAGAGCCGAATTCCACAGCCAGGGCTGAGGAACTGCCTGGAAAACACGAGTGACCCTCAGCAGCTCTGCACAAAACCCTGCCAGAGCTGCAGGCAGGGTAAATCCAGGCAGTCAGGGCTGTCCCATCCTCATCTCCCTGAGGGCCTTTTCCTGCAGAGTGGGACACAGCTGGAATTAGCAGCACTGGTGCAGCTCCCTGAGCCCTGCTCCAGCGATTCCTCGGTAAAAGCAGCTCCCTCCTCCTCGCTGTGCCAAGCAGGGATGTGCTGTGTGTGCTCACTTCAGGCTGTTCCCTCTTTTGGCATAGGAAGCACTGAGCCAAAACCCCCCTGGGGAGGTCCTTTGCCTGCATTGATCTGTTTTAAGACTGATTTTGCTACCTGGTGTTACTACAGATATTTCTGGCACCATTCTCAGCTAGAACAGGCAGTGTCACCGTCCTCCCTCCTCCACCTGCTACTGCTTTTCTACCATTGCAACTCCAAATCTGTCTTTCAGCCTCTGCCCTCAGCACGGCTGGGACAGGAGCCAGGGTGCAGTAATTCTTATCAGAGGATCACTCTCAAACTTTAACCACAGGAATAAGGTGTTACAGATTCCTAGATCTGATGAACAATGTGCTTCCATCCCCGAACTTGAGCAAAGCCAGGCTCGTGAGCACTCGGGAAAAAACGAAATGCCACGAGAGCAGAGGATTCATAACAGGCTCTGTCAGCTCTTGCCATCGTTTAGGTATGATTTGCATCAACATTTACAGCTGCTGACTATTTACAGTTGCACAGCTATTATGTCTTCCCTCAGCTGCTGAATGAACAGGTGTTTAGCATTGTGGGGCTGCAGGAGGGAATGATGGATGGAAACCAACAGCCCTCCCATAGGAAAACTGTTCCCCTAAGGAAGCAGCGGAGTGCTGAGGAGGGATATAAATTTAGCTAAGTTGCCTAACAACCTCTAATTTTATTACTGACTTTTCTTTGGGCTGGCAGGAGAGGAGGACTCGGGTTGTGAACAAATGTGCTGCTCTGGCTGGGGCTGAGCCGGAGGGTTCCTTGCCAGGGGCTGTTATTCCCTCTCCTCTGGTTCCTGTGATCACTCCCAACCTTGTTCTTTGCTTAGGTGGGGTCAGTTTGGGATGCTGGGGTAGGGAATTTGAAGACCCCTCCAGAAAACCCTGCTGAGCTCAGACATCACACCAGGGAACCCCAGGATGCGCTTTAAGTTCTCACTTTTGCTTTGGAAGGACAATTAGGGAGACAGGAAGGCTTGGTCTGAATCAGTGGCTTCTTCTTTCGTTGCTCTTCTGGGGGAACCTCTTGTTAAAAGTTGGACTCGATGATCTTGGAGGTCTTTTCCAACTTGAATGATCCTTGTTCCCTCATTTTGTGTGGTTTTCCCCACTCACATGTGCAGTGCTGAATGTGCCAGCACGGAGCTCCTGGCTGCAGTGCAGAGAATAGGCCGGGACTGGCTGCACTTCCCAATTCATAATGTTCTTAATAATGAAATTATTAATATTAATTAATCCACGCATCACAGACCAGGAGCTTTTGAGTTAGACACTGCAAAATGCTAAAAGAAAAGAACAAGTCCTTTCCCCAAGAAGCTGTTTGCCAACACTCTGGGATTATGTACCAGGATGGAAACCTCTTGGATTTGCCTACATGGGCAATTTTTCTGGTTTACTGAATTCTGTTACACAACTGGGCTGTTTTCCAAAGTGAAGAGTCATCAATGACTCTTCAATATCGATGTAACTGGAGTGGTTTAAAGTCACCATTTGCTCTGTACCAAGGATGTCACAGCCGTATAAATTAAATTTTATGATTTGTTTTCAGAAGAGCGAACAAAAATGGTACGAGGGCACAGTTAACATTCTGGGGGAAATTTATGTCCTAAAAATCCAGTTTGCTTGTTACAAAGCCAGAAGTCTTTGGTGTAGACAATGATTAGATTGTAGCTGGTTTGAGTTTAAAAACTTTTTTGAAGTTTCCAGTCCATTTCTGTGTCAGTTCTGTGGTAACGCTGCAATCTGTCTTACCAACTCTGCCCCTCCGAAGACGTGCATTCAGCCAGTCCTATTTCCCTGAGCACTTTAAACATGTGCTTAACTTTAAGCACATGGTTCACTGGGTTTTATTAAATAAAATAGTAAAAAAAGAGAATAATTGGCACAGTCTCCCCATTGCAGTTCCCAGTGCAAGCCCTGATGACAGTCTAATGACAGCACAGAGCGTGCTCTCAGCTCCGGGCTGGGCTCTCTGTGGGGAGCACACACAGCCCTGCTAGAAGTGGAAAGTTATATCCTTGAGAGTTCTCCCTGCTGCCAAATTTTCAGGGGCCCGAGCAACGACAGACCAGAAATCAGGAACAATTTCAGCAATAAATGTAATGAAAAGTTGTGATCCCATTAGGGTTTTATGCCTTTCAAAGCAGGTCGAAGTTAAAATAAGTTCAGAGTAAAATAACCTTCACTTTTTTGTGCTGTTAAATGAACTTTTAAATTCTGTTCTGACAGCCAGGAGTGAACCTCACAGGAAGAACAGTTTCCTCAATTATTTTGTAAGAGCTCCACGGTGTCATTGCCTCTCCCAGGATGTTCTGGGGAAGGCTGGGCCCCACCTTAGCTGGATCTCACTTCTCTGGGTGGGAGTGAGGAAGATCCTTCGTGTCCCAGCAGAACACAGGGAATGAGGGCATTGCTGGGGAGGGGGCGGGAAGGAGCTAAAAATGACCCCAAACTCCAGAGTGTGGCACAGGACAGCAGCACCTGGCCCTGGTCCTGACCTTCTGCAGGTTTTTCCTTTGTACTTCAGCAGGTTTTGTTGTTCTCTGCTGCTTTCTCTTAGTGCAGGTGGTTATTTATTGGTGAAATCCTCTGATCTGAGAGTCTGGCTCCTCACAGTACCTTGGGTTGTTCTGCCAGGCTGAGGGAAATCAGGGATGAGACCTCTGGGGATGGGCTCCCTCTGCACCAGGCCCCCAGAGTGCCCTTCACACTCACTTTTGCTTCAATTTTCCACCAGATCGACTCTGGAGCAGTCACACCCAAGATACGCTGGCATACCTGGCAGCTGAGTCAGGCTGCTGCACCAGCCCATGGACTCAGTTTCAGTTGTGCCAATTCAAAAAAAAAAAAACCAAAAAACAAAAGCCACTGAATAGAAGTCACCCTTCCAATTCATCTCCCAGAGGGTGAAGAGTCAGCTAGAGAAACTCAGCAGAACAATAATATTCTTATTCTGTTTTTAGTACAAAAACAAGGAGTAACTATGAGGCAACAAATTAATTAGAATAAAAAAGTCCTTTGGTGTAACGCTTGGGTTTCAGATATGAAATGATCAATGCCGTATCTGAAATATCTTAATTTCTTCATGCAAAGCTATATTCCAAGAATTACTTTCATGCATGTGATGAAAGCCAGCTCACACTGGCACCTCCTCTTTCAGCTCCTGTGCTTGTGTACCACTAAAATCCTGTAATCAGCTGCAGTAACAGACATTCATTCAGAAATTTGTTTTTCCACGTTTCCAAAGAGAAGGCCAAGGCCCGAGAGGAAATCAGGAGTTTTTTCAGTATGCTCAGTTTCTTCAGGCTGTTACCTGCCTTTAAAGAATTGGTGGATATCATTTGTTATTATCCATTATATTTTGGGGTGAACATGTCCTTATGTAAACAGCTTGCTTTACAATTAAGCTCACTAATTAGCCCTATAATAGACTCACTACCTGTTTGGCCTGAAAGTAAATCAGGGAGTGTGTCAGAGCATCCTGTTGAGGGATCATGTTGAAACCTTCCTGGTGTGTATTCAGGAAAATTAAGCCCAACTACCAGTACGTATAGCTACAACATGAGTTCTTTTATTTCCTTCTGATAACATCCTGCTAGAAAAGCTCCATTTCCTGCATGCCCTGGGCTCTGGCTGTCCCACAGAGCAGCGGTGCTTCGCTAAATACGTGGCACACATAAGCTCAGGGGTTTATGACCATTTTGTTGACATACTCCTCCAAACCCAGACCAACCCCTGCTCTGTTGTTTGCCCATGGGCTGCATCCATGGCGAGTTCTCCCCTTGGCCTGCGCTCGGTGTTATTGTTTGCGTTGTTTGTAAAGTTCAAGATTGCACAAACAGTGCGCCAGGGTGTGAGTAAGGGATGTGTCAGCCCTGATTATCCTTGCAGGGTGTATTTACACTGCTCAGCTGAGGCTCCTCAGCATCACAGCTTCCTCAGGGCATAGCCCAGGATGGAGCTGTGATCTGTAGGGTAGAGAGAACATGTGGTTTGTCTTGTAGGAACTGTTTTCTTCTCTGTGTCCTGAAGAAAGCACACCCCAATAAGCAGTTTTATATTTAGAGCCTTGTAAACGGTGGTGCCTCCTGGCCAGGAACTCTTTAATCTGTGCCAGGATTCTCACAAGGTCCTGACTGTCAAACTGAGAAGGGAAATTTAGGTTGGATATCAGGAAGAAATCCTTCCCTGTGAGGGAGGGGAGGCCCTGGCACAGGTGCCCAGAGAAGCTGTGGCTGCCCTGTCCCTGGAAGGGTCCAAGGCCAGGCTGGAGCACCCTGGGATAGTGGAAGGAGTCCCTGCCCATGGCAGGGGTGGAACTGGGTGATTTTAAGGTCCCTTCTAACCCAAACCCTTCTATAATTCACCACTGGGATTCCCCTGTACTACCCAAACCATATAAGATATCACCACTAAGATTTTCTTTCATGTAGGAATTTTGCAGGCTGATTCTGTGTGATGGCTCATGGGAGCTACATGTCATTTACCATCATTTCCTTTGATCCCTTTTTGGTGAAGGAAGCTTAAAAAAAATCCCTGTTTCTTGCAACGTGAAGCAGAGTGCAGCTCTGAACACTTGATTGCAGTGTACAGTATGAATACTTGATTAGTAGTCACTGTAAGCATTTGTAAGGAATTTGATGCATCTGGTTTGAATAAGTATCACACATGGATAAAGATGTCTGAATTCAGCCAAAATTTCATCATCCTGGAAATACAGCTCTGAGGATGGAACCTGGCAACTGTGGGGATTGGTCTTTGGTATGAATATTCTCGCTGTTCTCTTGAAATTAATGAGTTTTGCTGCTGGTGCCAAAGGATTCAGGATTTCCCCAGAATTTCCCATATAAAATAGTAAAAATCAGGAAATCTGAAATTAGGAATTAACTCATGTGCATCCCTGGTGTGTAGTTTGGGGCCTCTGCAGTTCACACCCCATTTTAGCCCAGTTTGAATCCCACACTCCTGCTACTATTCTGCTGCAGTGAGGTAAATTAAAATGCAGATTTTATTTTGAAGTGATCCATGTGTTCTGCTGGCTCCATTGGTTCTCGTTCCTGGTGGGGTCTGGGTGCCCTGAGCACATTTCCAGGCTGGGAACCTGCACTTCTGTGCAGTTGCGACTTTAGATCAGGACACCATCGATAGCTGGAGATGCTGCAGCTGGCAAACCCCAGCTTGGCATCTCTCCTGCTTCTTTCCATCAAATAGAAGTTTTTCTGTTGAATATTAAGAATTACATCAGTTCAACTTGTAGCAGACTAATAATTTTTTTTTCCTGTGCTAGGGGCAGTAAAGCCTCAGTACCTACAGAAATGAGTCCAGATCTTAATCTTAGTGAAAGAAATCATCACGTTCCTATTTCCTGAAGTGGAAGCACGGTTCCTTTTACGATTTCCACCTCAGACCCAATGAGATTTTCTGAGACAGGAAGGGTTTCTTCCTACTAGTTATTCTTGCCTGATTTCCCTCCACCCTCTTTTGCAAGCATGAAGTCCCCAACAAGGGTTCCGTTTGCTTCTAGGATCAATTAGTTCACTGATTTGCTTTGCCTTTTCTTAGGTATGGCCACAAATTGAGGATCTAACTCTTCAAAAGTTCTGCTTTTGGTTTGAGAACTCTTTTTTTTCCCCTTGTTGCTGTTTTCCCTTGTTCTAATTGTCTATTAATACCCCAGACAGCTCTAGCTCACTTTTAATATGACATGCAACTTCCTTTTTACGGTTGCCAGCTCCTCCTGCTTTGCCATAACAAGTTAAGGACTTTCTGCTGTCTGTAAAACCATCACGCATTTGAAATCCTCCACGGAAGAACTAAAATAAAAGAAGAAATAAAATCCCCGACTGCGTTTTCTGTCGGCATTACCATGGAATCTCCTTGAATACATTTACCCCCATTTCTGCCAGAGCTTTCAGTGCCCTCCCTCGCGCTGCAGACAGCGAGAGCAGACGCAGGATGTGCTCACCACGCTGCCGAGACCAAAGGTCACCATCGAATTTCTGTGCACCAAGGCACAGGAGGAACAGGGGAGCGAGAATCCCTCCAGCCCAGCGCTGGCGCTGGATAAGCTGGAGCGGGACGTTCCGCAGAGCCCTCGGCTTTTGCCCGGGATCGGTTCTTGCAAAGAGCGGGGAAAGATTAAAAACAGAGCAAAGCCTCAGGGAGTGGGTGAGCGGGGAGGTTGTTCCTTTAATGGGTTAACTGCAGTATGCGAAAACGCAGCGCTGGCCTTCGGGACGGCGAATTCAGTCAGGCCTTACAGAATAGATAAAAGCGGTTTAAGGGCAGGTGCCAGCCCATCAGTCCCCTTTCAGCAGCTGAGGGTTTCAAAGGGTAAGTCACTTGCAAATGTTGCTTTCAATAGGTGAGAAATCCCTGACTAGAATAGGTGCTCGCTGGGCTCGGCCTAAACGGCACAAAGGGCACTCAATGCTGGCTTCCATTCGCAGAGAAGTCGCGTTTGTTTTGTTTGTTTATTAACTATCTCTGACTTTATGATTTCCACCGCCCCGGTTGTTTACCGAGCCCGTTCTGAGCTCGCATTTCTTTGTTCCAATCGTTCAGAGAAACGAAATCTCCCGTGCTGGAAATGCAATTTTCGGAGAAGCCGTAAAACTGGCCAGGCTTGTTTAAAGCTAAGAGAGTTTAACTCTATTGACTTTCCTGCTTTGCTTTGCTGTTTAGTTGTACTTGAGTGACTTCATTAAAAAGGAGGGCAGTTACTTAATCGTACAATCCACCCCGCTGGTGTCATTTGCAGTTTCCTGTTCTATTCTTACTCAGCGAGCTGAACGCGAATTCTTCTTTCAACTTCTGGAGTTTTCATCTGGACCAAAATCTTCTTATACTGAGCGCTCTCCTTCCCATCCTTTTCTTGAGCGACCACACTGGGAGAAAGATGCTTTGTGGTTTGGTGTAAATGAAGTTCTGGGGTGGCTGATGCCACTTTGGGATCTCCCCGCGCTCTCTGCCATCCCTTATGGGGCACAGCCTTGGCAGGAGCCGGGCACCCGCTGTGTTACACACGGTAACACCCCGAGGCCGGCCAGGAATCCCTCCGAAAAGCAGGCAGTGTGTTCCCAGGCTCCCGAAGGAGCCGAGCTCCCAGTGCAGGACACAAGCAGTGGCTAAAACAAGGGGCAGGCGCAACAGCGAGAGGTTTGGGATGCCAGTCCTGCCCTGGTGCCTCCCGGCAGAGGTGGAACTTGGGAAGGAACTGGGAGCATCTTGGCTGCTCCCTTTTCTCCTTTTTCATCTGGGAAGGTCATTAATACCTCAGTGTTTATTCAGTGAGCAAGGACTGGTCCTGGCATTACCCGGGAATGGCTGGAAACCAGGGTGGTGGTGTCTGATGTTTAACTTTTACACAGCGACATGCCGAGCTGTGACACTGCTTTTCAGGCACAAGCTTCAGTGCAATTCCTTGTTTAAGGAACTTATTTCCCGAGGAGAATTAATGAACCTCAGTTTTGGATGAAAACCACTTTTATCCCCTTATTCTGCCAACTTTACACCAGACAGGACTCCAACTCCCACTCTGGAATAAACCCCAATCCACTGCAATCCCTCTCTTTTGGTGTCTGTCCTTTTGCCATCTGGGCAGGGGCACCTGGAGGAGGCTGTGGGCAGGAATGTGCTGATTAATGGTTAAATAACAACGGAATTTCACTTGCCTTTCCCTTGGTTTGGGTGCTCTCTCCCTCTCCTAAATCACCCATTTTACATAAAACCCCCAAAGGATTAATCATCATTGTGATGAATGAATCGAGAATTAATGAAGAAATTTCAGCAGCTCTGCCAAAAAAAAATGATCTGGGGGTTCTGAAATTGTCGATAAGGGGTAGGAAGGTGCTAAGTTGGTTTCATGAGGTGGAAGAGTTTGCCCCTCAAGTGCTGGGGCATTTGCAAAGCTTAACAGCACAGAGGCATTTAGGGAGAGGAGAAGGCAGCACCTGACCTGTGTAAGGTAAGAATTTTTTGAGAGTAGAAAATGCACCTGTAATTTCGTAAGTTACACATATAAAAAGATAAAATTTTACAAATCAGTTATATAACAATATGCTTAAATACACAGATTGTTGGATCGTTGAGGCAAAAATATGATTCTAAATTGTCAAAAATATGGTTCCAAAACACTCCACCCACATGCCCTGGCATAGTGTCCCTCGGCCTGCTCTGAGCACCTGAGAGGAGCAGCATTGTTAAAAACATCATTTCCATCTCCTGTTCTGTGCTGTACAACTGCTTTCCACGTGCTACTTTATTTTTAGGATTTAGTTAATGGCTCTGTAACAAATCACACTTTGCATCTTCCCCAGCATCATCCTGTGGTGCTTTTCTGTTAGCTCTGCTCTGGCAATTAAAAAGTTGCATGCAATTATCCCACACACTTTTAGAGTGGCCTGGCAACAAACGATGCTGAAGTCCTGTGAAAATAACTTTATCTTCATTTAAATATCGTGTAAAAATGTTCCGGGTACACACGGGGTGCGAGAGTCCAGGACGGCCTCGTTTTTATTTCATTCATTTTTCTGCAAGCTCGAAAGAAAACTCAGCCAACACTTTTTGTTCGTCGTTGGAAATATTATTGCCTGGTTTGTAGGTGTTTAAATGCTATCACGAATCCCCGTAAATAGAAGGAGGAGGAGGGAGGGGGTATCTATTTGTAAGATGAGAAAAGGAACCACTGCCTATTGTTTGACCTGAACAGCTCCGTGATTGACTGGGAGCAGGAATATCTCCATGGGAACAGATGAATGTCTGGTTTTCATGTGGTGAAATCCCCAATCGAGCTCACAGTGGCTTCACTAACGTGCCACTCTAAATTGGCTCTTTGCATGCTGCTTCGTACCTCTGGCTAAACTAAACCAGAACACTTCTCCCGAAGTTACCTCTCCCAAATGCTAGTGATGAAATCAAAATACAGAACAAACAACAGCCCATATTAATGTGGTTGTTTTGTCTTGTCGTTGGTTTTTTAAATTTTATTTTGTTTGGTTGTTTGGGTTTTTTTAAGCAAAGCAGGCAAAATAATTAAATGAGATTAAGCATTTAGCACGGGCCAGCCTTTTGAGCGTGCTCCCTTTTGCAGATTTGGGTGATGGGGAGGTATTGTGATGCCTCCTCACGACACAAGAATGCCGCTGGTTTGGGGGAATTTGGAGAACTCCCGAATCCATTGTGTCTCCGGTTTGCTCCAGCCATTCACAACGCTCTGCTTTCCCCGCTAAGAGGAGGGAAATGTCAGTTGACTTCAACACAGCTGAATCTAAAAATAAGTTTTAAACAGATATTAAGAGGTAACAAAAGAACCACAGTAACAATAAAAAAATCCCGATCCAGGTTGGGCGAAGGAGTGATTCCTAAATATTAAAGCCCCAGTGGTCTTATCTGGACCAGCTGCTTATAATGTCTGTGAGGAATGTGGCACATCAAGTGTGTGAACACTGCAGCTATTGTATCCTAACAGGCTGATTGAACCCTGGATAATTGGCATGTAACCTTCTCTATTAATAGTGCAGACAGATATGTGAATTAGCTGAATGCCTCAGACATATGCCATGCATTAACCAAAAGGGCTTACAATTCTCATAACAACTTGGCTAACTATTACACCAGTAATTATTCTTTAGAACTTGATAATATTAGAGCAAAATCAATAAATAATTTGTAGTTTCGGGCCAGATTATGAATAATCAGTTGCACTGTAACACGATCGCCAAGGGCTGGGCTGCGAGGAAGACTCAGGGCTGATAGTGGGGCACTTTGATGTTTTTAAAGGGGTCAGAGTGTGATTCTCTGTCTTTGTTTAGCTCTTGTAACTTGAAGGATTCGATAGGCATGGGAAACATTTAGAATAATTCCAGGATTGCTGTTCTTTCTGCGGCACAGGACATGTACAGTCAGGGCCATTGTCTTCGGAGAGACAATAGATTATTTTCCTTTGTGAAATATGAGGTAGAGGGGTAAATATGGCTTCTTAATTATTTTTTTTCATTACACTGTCTTGCTGTTCTGAACTTCCCATCCTTCCATTGCAGTTGTTTGTCTAGAATGAAATGGCAAAGCCACCTTTTACTTTTTAATGAGGTTGTTCTTTTGCTGAAGTGATAGAGTGCATGATTCAGCTGTGAGTGATCTCGAAAGAATGCAGCATTACAACACTTTGAAGGCAGAGAAATATCAACTATGGGCAGAGAATATTTAAATGTGGGAGCCCCTAGAGCTGCACAACCTGTCTGATAGTGTGGAGTAACAAGCTGCTCCAACAGAGCTATGGGCTTTTTGTTATTTGAGAACCTTTCCTTAGAAAATCTCTTTTCAATTTAGCGGAAAATAATCCGATATTTTAGGATGGAAATTCAAGTTTAGATGTTCCAGCATTTCCAACAATTGTGCTGTTGTTTTGCAAATGCTTTAGTCATTTAAATGCTCCTCTTAGTAATCCACCTCAAGTTGGAGTCAAATAAACACTGACATAAAAGTGTTTTAACCAGCTAAAAATACTGTACAAATAGACACTTTCATTTCTGAGGTTTTACTTACATTTGCCCTATCCCACAGGGGCTGAGCGAAAAAACAAAGTATTTGGAAGGAGTTATGGTGTTCAGGCCAGAACCCAAAGAGCTGCCCAATAAAACAGGAGCACCCAATCTCTCATTATTCCTTGGCATTAATCTCCCTTCACGCAGCAACTACAATCTTTGTTGCCCTTCAGTTGTCTCCTGAGCTCCCACCCACACCAGCTCACAGAGGTAACACTTTCCTCCACCTGCTGCACCTCTTCTCCAGTTACCTGGCTTCTCCCTCAGGATCTGCTGGAATTCTTTCTTTTGGGGCTTTTCAGCCACCACTCAGCAATGAGACCGCTCCCGAACACCGCTCATGTGTCAGCTCTAAGATGAACTTTCTCCTCTCAGGCCCCTAGCTCCTAAAGCCCTGCCCAACCTCAGCTGCTGGCAGTGCTGGGAAAGCCCCTGGATCAGGAATGTGCCCTCATGGGACGTGCAGGGGCCGGTGGGGGTGATCCACATCCATCCATCCTCCAAACTCAACATCAGATCCTTCCCTGAACCCGGATCTTGCTTTGGTTTTGCTCCTGCTGGTTCAGCCGTGTCTATGAGGAAACTGAGGCAGCCTAAACGTTGTAAAGCCACCTTGGCAGAGCTGGAAAAAACAAGGAGCTGGTGTGGAGAGGCTGGAATACACTCTGTGTGTGCATGGATTCTGCTTGGCTTTCTCCTTTCCCATCTTCCCAGTGGAAAGATGTAAAAACAGAAACTTACAGGCAACCAGTGCCCGCCCAGCCACCAGCAGGAGACCTGGAGCAGCTCCCCAGAGCTCAGCTCCCACTCTGGGGAAGAATCAGCTTTGAGCTGACCTTGGTGCCTGAGCCCTGTCCCTGCCAGGGGTCATTTACACCCATGGGGGTTTGGGGACTCATTTCCCATCCCCAGTGGGACCAGTCCCCAAACCCTCCTGGTGCAGGTCCTGCTGCCTTTGCTGCTTCCCTCTGGCACTCTTGGGCCACGGGAGAACAAAGCCAGACCAGCAGCCCAAACCCTGCAGCCTTGGCTCTGGCAGGCAGAGGTCCTGCCCAGCTTCTCGGGGTGACTTTCCAGGGTTTGAATCTTTGCCAAACACGGGAGTTGTGGCCCTAATGTCTCATTCCCATTCAGTGGATTGCCATCTGGTTCAAAAGGCATTTTATTCAGATTTGTTGGCAAGTCAGAACAATTCGGTACGGTCCTTCACCAGCTCTTGTGGCCATAATAATAATTTATAGAAAGATTTTTTTTTTCTCTATATCCTGGCAGATTTGGGGGGAGTGAATGTCTAAGACTTTAAATTATGCTTGCTTGAACTCAAGTACGGTTTTTTTTGTTGCTTGATACCTCTTATACTTTCATATGTCTAAACTGCGCCATCTATAAAATGTATATAAACTTGTTTTCTGAGAGGCATATATTAAAATGTACATTCATTTCCATCCTGCCTATATTAGGCACACTTTAACTGTCTCTATGTACACAAAATATATCACTCTGCAAGCCTGGATTTCTGCCTTTCTCTGGGAAGATGCAGGAAGGCAGATACCCAGCTTCAGGAGTTCTCTGGCTGGATCCATTTGCCAGGTTTCATATTTTCCTCGCTGGCAGACGTGCCCCAGTCAGCAGCCAGAAAAAGACCAGGAGAAGCTGGCAGAGACATGACCTTAACTGGGATCAATACAAAAAGCTTCAGGAGTCTAGGAAATCAAGCACTTTGAAGTAAAATGCAGAACTGGGTTTCACAAGCCTGTTTGTCACTTCGGGGAGGGGACAGGAGGACCCAGTGCTGGATTTAAATGTTCACAGGGGAGCGGGGCTTGGAGGAGGTCAGAGCCAGCTTTAGAGATCACACTGCGCGTGAGCAAATTGCTTCAAAGGGCCCTTGCCTAAGGAAAACGGAAATAAGCTGGTGACTCTGTGTGTCACCAGCGCTGGCCCGTGCCGGGAGTGAACACTGAACCGAGAATTCATGGATTTTACAGCTCCAGCTTCCCCGAGGCGCAGGGCTGCAGCTCACAGCTGCCTGTGGGTTTGAGCAGGACAGCTGAGGCTCTCACCTGTGAGCATCCACCTGCCCTTTGGACGCTCCTGGCACTGCCCCAGGAACAGATTCCTAGGCATGGATCTGATGGAAAATCAACCCCGTGGGTCAGGGCTGTCCAGATGGGAACCTGTGCTAGGATTCAGCATCACCAAAGATGCTGGATCATCCCCCAGCCCCTCCAACATCAATGACTGCCAAATTGCATCTCAGTTTTGGCTGCGCTGTTGTCTCTGTTCTGGGCTGATCAGAATTATTTGGGCTGTTTTCACTGGGTTATTAAATCAGAGTGGGTATTGTTGTTCAGGGTTGTGAAGGATTTCTAAAGAAAGGTGTCCTTGCCCGTGGCAGGGGATTGGAATGAGATGATCTCTAAGATCCCTTCCAACCCAAACCCAAACCGTTCTGGGATTCTGTGGCTTCAGAGATGAGAATCCTTTACTTCTGAGATGAGGGAAGATTTGCTTTTCCTTCAGCTGGGAGGACTGGGTTTGCCAGGCTGGGATAACCTGAGGAGACTCCCCAGCTGGAAATGGAACTTTCTTGCCTGGCGGGTGAGGAATTGTTTGACTGAGGGTCTTGCAAAGCACAGAGCTGCTCAAGCAAAGGTTTTTGGCATTTGTCCATCAAAGTAGGGAAATATGTTTCTGCTTTGGTCCTTAATGCCCACCCACCATCACGTTTTTCTCTCCTGCTCCTGAGCAGGATTAGGTGAGGGGAACAGGAATCTGTCTTTGATTTAGGGTTCTTACACATGGTTTTCTCTCTCTTTAGAGTACTGAGCAATGATTTTCAGCTTTTCTTAATCCTGGGAACACCTAATCTTGGGGTAAAGAAGTCCAAATTGGGTAAAAGTTAAAACAAACTTTGGCTATATCTCCTAATTATTTTTTTCCCATATTCTACCTTTGGTTCACACTCGTGGGAAGGTTTCCTTTGTTTCACTTGGCAGCAGCTTTGTGAACTGCTGCCTTCTTGATGCTTAAAAGAGCAGAAGTGTGTGGGCCTGTGGCTGGAGAAAAACTGGAACTGATGCTCCTGAAACTGCCTGCTTGGGTAATGCAGATGGGTTATCCCAGGTGGAAAGAGTTATTAATGCAGATTTGGCTTCTGCATTTAATCCAGATGGCCACTGCAATTAACCACAACGCAGAGGAAATGTTTTAAATTAATGTTGACACAGAAAAAAGCACAAGCTTGCACAAGCTGTGGACCTGTCCGGACTCAGCCGAAAAGGTGGTGAGATACTGGTGATAAAATCCTTGCACTGCACGTGGAGAGAGGACAGGAGTGTCTGGCCAGAGCAGGACTGGGGAACGTGGGCTGTTCAGTGATGAGGTACCAGAACAATCCCCAGCTTTGGGGTTTGGGCAGCATTTTGAGGCTCCAGTTTGGATTCCTCTGGGATGGGACATTGCTCAGGGGCAGGCAGGGGGCAGGACCCGCCTGTCCAGTCAGTGTTGGGACATTTGTGCAGAGCGGTAGCATCCAGGGGGCTCAGCGGGCAGGAGCCATTGCATATCCAATTTTCTCCTAAAAACCAGGAACCATGACCATGAGGGATAATCAAGACCCTGTCTTTGTAATTCAGCATCAAAATCAGAAGGGAGACAGGAATTCTCACTATTAGCTCAGAGTAGAAGTCCCAATGTTAATGGAGATTAGGAAAGGTTTTGATTTGTCACAGGCCATAAGGTTTCCTGTGTGCCTGACTTTCCTTAATTCCCCTGGGTTTGACAACATTGACTTAATCTATTTAAGGACCTGTGATGAAGGATAAAACATCACCATCTGCTAATGTAAACATTTATAATTTACAAAAAAACCCCATCAAGATAGTGGGATAGAGAATAAAGTCTTCATCATATTTATGAACAAAAAAAAAAAATCCTGAGTTTTTATATTCAAAGTTCTTTTAAGGTAAATCCAAGAGCAGCTGAGGAAGATGACAAATGGGTTACAAACATGTTGGGTCCTGATGAAATGATAGAACTTGGTAGGCAGCAGGATGCAGTGAACTGAAATCCTGTGTTTTGGCCAGGATGCCTCTGTCAGTGAGGGCTGCTGAAGTTGTGTCCCCATTCAGTCACAGACAGGCAGACAGACAGACAGACATGAGCTGTCCCCACCTTTCCCCACAGACACCGTGAGTCACAGCTGCTGTCTTCCTCCTGCAAATACCAACAGCAGCACAACGGACAAAGACACAAAAAGTGAATCACCAGCCAGCCTGGTTCCATCACAGAAAACGTTCTGGGCCTTTAGACTCGTGGTTTGGTCTGGTGCATTTTGAAAATGCACATTTTTGATGGGTTTTTGGTGACAGCTGCCAGCACAATTCCTGCAGATCCAAACAGACACGGGAACCGTCAGTCCCTGCTGGTGCTGATGCTGATGCTGGGCATCAGCCCCTACCAAATATTGCTGCAGGCACTTGGGACTGCCAGAAACTGGAGGGCTGGACTGGAGCACCTTTCCCAAGCCCACTTTTAGGGGATGTTGGAGCCGAGGCTCTGCTCTGTGCCACCATGACCACACAGTGCAGGGACACGGGTCCCTCACAGCCACCCCGCCTGTCCCTGCTGCTGCTGCCCAGGGTCCTGTGCCGTGCTGGGAGGGACTGGGGACAGGGACAAACCGGGGCAGGAGCTCCTGGCCCTGCTGCAGCTCTATCTGGGTGAGCATCAGCCGCAGCCCGGGCTGTGTTGCTGCACGATTGCAGCCCGTGTTGACACAGCTAACCCTCGCTTAAATTGGGTAATGGGGGTTCTGATAACTGCAGAGCTCTGGAGCCTGGGCTCAGGCGCTCTGCAGAGGGGCTGGAAGGGCACTGCTGTTATCAGCCATCTCCGTGCCCCGCTGTGCTGCATCGCTCAATGCGCAGCGAGTAAAGCGCAGTTTAACCTGCACTTAAGGCAGCCTAAAGGGTACCTGCATGAGAAAGGATGGAGGGAGACTGCTCTGATCGCTGCGTCAGACTGCACCTTCAGACAGCCCCGTTTCGTAAATCCAGCATCACTCACACCCGTGGCTCCTGCTGTCACACGCTGATGTGCAAACACTGCTCACCCGGGACACAGCCACAGAATCACCTAATGCTTTGGGCTGGAAGGGACCTTAAAAATCATCTCATCCCAGCTCCCCTGTGCAGGGACACCTTCCTCTAGACCAGGTTCTGATAATCCTGATAATACTTCTGAATAAAACTAATAATTCTTCTGAAACTGCTCTGCCCAGTCCCTTCAGAGCCTGTTCAGGAAGCTGTTTGTGTGTAAGTCATGAGTAAGAAGTAGGAATTGTCTACAGTGATAACCACAATTAACATCACACTCTTCCCTCTTGAGTAAATCTGTGTGAAGGCTGAACCAGGCTGAGTCTATTTGCTAGTGAAAGAGCACAGGTCCTGTTAAACATCTGCTTTTTGAGGCTGTTGCTTTTAATTAAATGAACATTTTTATCAGAAGAAGATGTATTGCAGCATACTCCTGTGATGAGGATTCCATCTTTTCCCTGCCTCTCAGTCCACGCAGGGCACGGCCTCAAAATCACCGAGGCCAACGGGAATTTTTCTTTGGATTCCAGTGATTGTGGCTCAGGCCCAGGGAAAGCTGCTCAGGAGATCCTGGGAAAGGGCAGTGAGCCCAAATGAGAGGTTGGTTAATGTAATGTAGACATAAAGCCCAGGTTTAAGCGGTTCACAGGAGCCTGGGGTGTAACTGCAGGAATTCCTGATACCTCCACTTCCTGCGTCTCCAGAACACACGGTGAAGCAGGAGGGAAATCGTTATGATAATTAACTGGTTAAAATAAGAGTGAAGAAATCTAATATCGTCAGGGTTCAGCAGTCACTTGGTAGTGCACAGACCTCACGCTGATTCCATGTAAAGAAATTAATTTCAGCTGCAGAAAATAACCATCTCCCAGTCCAGGATGGACTGGCTGCTCCTGTGGGGGGGATTCCTGGCAGCACTGGGGGGTGCAGGGCACGGTTTGATGATGGGTTTGCTTCAGGGGAGAAATTTGCTTTAAAGGGGAATTTGGATGATCTGGGTTACAACACAATCTTACAGATCTCAGAGACATTTGGATCTATAGAAATTAGAGCGCTGAAGCCGGGCTCTGGCAGGAGAGAGGGGTGGAAAAGGGGTGGGAATGTCTTGCCAATGCTCCAGCTGGAAAAAAAGATACAGATAATCCTCTACACCTAACAGGCTGATACGAAAATATCATGTAACCTGGGCAAGTCGCTGGGCTTTTGTTTATTTGGGATAAATAACTTTACTTTGTTTATTTTGACAGAAGAAGAATAATATATATCATAATTATATTATTATTATTATTATTATTATTATTATTATTATTATTATTATTAATTGCTATATTATAATATATTATGTTATATAAAATGAATACTAGCATATTGTAGTCTAAGAACAGGGGCAAACCTTTTCCTTGGAGGAAAAATAACTTCACTGGGGATTCCAAATGTCCAAAGCTGAAGATTTGGCAAGAGGCAAATCCATGGAAAGGAAGAAAGAGGGGGAGTGAACACACGTGGGAATGCTTCCTTTCAGTAATCTTTAGGAAAATGCTCGCAAAAGAGGGGAAAATGTTGAAACAGAATTCAGGAAGTAAACAAATTGAACCCCATTTCAGGCTGGGGAGGGATTCTCAGCTGGTGAGGCTCGGTTCTGTGGGTTTGGGAGCTCCGGGGAGGGTTTCTCACACGGCGTGTAAAGGGTGCTTCCCCCAAATGTTTTTTTAATCAGTCCGTTTTTAAACAATGCGAGCTGACAGCAGCCCTTTAATATGCATCGCCGAGGCTCTCGCAATTGTGAGGAGAAAGGACGAGGAGATTTCCCTGGATTTCGGAGCATGGTCTGGAATTTCATAGGTGCAGAGAAAAGGCAGCCTGGCTTTGAAGTTTTCTGCTTTATATGCTAAACAGTGCTGTTGACTGATTTACTGCGATTTCACATTCAGGGGGTGGGGAAAAAGGGAAGCCACGACTTTTTGTGGAGTGCGATGAGGAATTATTGACAGATAGGGATACGAGTTCCACTTGCTTGCAAATTTGCTTTCAAACCCAACACGTTCACACAAGCAAGGGCTTGTAACAGAGCAGTGCAACATTTAGTACAGCCCTGCCACATCTGGCGAGCTGCAAACATCACCTGCCTGTCCACAGGGAAGGCTGTGCCACAGGGGGAAATGCAGCATTTGCAGGCAGCACAAATATGGTTTTTATTTTTCTAAAAAGGAGTGCACCCCACTCTTTCACCGGTGTTAGGAAACCTCCTTAACCTCTCTTTCCAGTGGATGTTTAAGATTCCTGGAATATTTTGTCTCCACCACAACATTTAACCAGGCTGATTATGCAGCAGTGGCAGGGATGCATCCTCAGCAATAAATTCATATTCATGGGGGGAAATGAACTGTGGAGCATCTGTGGAGTTCCAAGACCAAAAACCTTTGGAACAAAGAAATTCCTCCCAAGGAGTGACCCAGTGAATTGTGCCCTGAACACTTGGGTTAGGAAGGATCTCTTCCCATGATTCAGGAATAAATGCCAGGCTGGATGAGGAAATCCTGGAGCACGTTGTACAGTCTGGTGTCAGAATGAGCAGTTCTAAGCGCGGTTAAAATAAAATAAAAAAGCAATGATATGAAGCAATGAGCAAGAATTGAATAGAGGTTTTGTTTTAGTGCCTCTGAAAGGAAACTGTCTCCTCTAGGAGAACACTTCTTCCTCGATAGCATATCATTAGTTGCTTCTTTGCATGCTCTGGAAAGATGTTTCTTTGAATCTTTATGTGTGGCAAGAGGCAGAGAAGGGTGGAGGATAAAAGAGAGCTAAAAATAGCAGCAGCATCTGAATGCACAAATGCAGAACTTGTCTGCAAAACGGGAAACAAAGGCAAACATGCCTTAGCACATCAAAACATTACTTTTTGTTAGCGGGTATCTCTGCTCTCTAATGACATTTCTGTTGGAAGGAAATTCTGCCTCCTCCTCTGGCAATAAGCAGCAGGACAAATTTCATTCACTCAATTCCCCAAAGCGGAATTTGCTCCCTCATAGTCCCACTTAACCCAACCCTTCTGTGCCGTGGTTTCCTGTCTATCAATTGAATTCTCAGGCATATTATTATTAAGTCATTTATATGTTTTTAAAGCACTCGGATAGCTCATAAAAATGATTGCAGGAAAGCACATTTATACTGGTACACCTTAATAGACCCAGATCATGCCAGGCACAATTAAACTCTTTTTTATGTCCCACCACGCAAATCTTCCTGTAGAGCTTGAAGTTTAACTTTCAAAGCTCAGCTGAGTTTATTCAACTGATTACTATCTAATCCACCCACCCATCATCCCACACTCCCTCAAAAAAATGTTCAAATCCTGCCCAGAGTGATATTTTTATTTTTAAACTTGAATGTCTAAGCATTCCTCACAGATGTGAGAAAACTTGAGGCTTAATCATTACAGCAAACCGGCGCTGGCACTGGGCAGGACACAGCCTTCTGCCAAACCCGGGGGTCTCCGCAGTAAATTGGCTGCTGTGTCCCAGCACAGAGCCGCCTTTGAGCGCCTGGCAGCCCCACAGCTGCCGAGGGCGAGTGTTTTACCCCTGGGTGCCACTGGCAGAAGGAGTCGCTGCCCTCGTCCCGTGCCAGCTCCAGCCGGGCACACGCGGGGCCGTTCCCAGCTTCCCAGCATCGCAGCAGGGAGCGCACCCAAAGGAGAGCTCCAGGCACGGCAGCTCTGCTTGGACAGTCGTCTGTGGATTGAAAAACGGGCACGGGAGGTGTTTGTGGTGAAAGGTGGGGCAGAGATGCATTGGGGACGGTTTGGGGGTACGAGGTGTCGGTGCCATTCCTCGTTGGCTCACTCAGGGGGTCACCTCCCTTTCCTTTATCGGCCTCTGACCCTCAGGGCAGCAACATTTGGCTCTGTTTGAACATTCCAAGTCCATGTCCAGCGCCTTTTGCTTCTTTAGTGCCGGAAAGAGGATTCCCAAAAGATAATTTATTTATTTTACTTCAAATATCTGACCCCAGTCCCCTTGTCTGACCCACAAGCAGGCTGCCTTGGCAGGGGCAGGGGAGGGCAGGGCTGGCATCATTCCTGGCAGAGGCCACTCCAGAACCTGTTGGAGGCTTTGCTGTGCAGGGCTCTGTCCCATGGAGCTGCTCTGTAGGAAATACTTCACTGCATTGGGCTCTGTAATTCCCTGGGCTGCTGCAAACAAGCACAACTTGTTGGTACTCAGGGCAGCCATGAATATTTATGGCTGCAGAGGATCTCCATTCTTTTTAATCTAACTACATCAATAATTGCAATTAGCTATCAGCAAACCTGACCAGTTTAGCCCAGGTACAGCTCAGTGTCTGTCAGAGCGAGGGCTGTGCTGCTATAAAGGGCTCAGCTACCCCGGGACACTTTGGGGTGCAACAGAATGGTGTTTGTTGTGCTCAGACATGGACTATCAAGCCATGGGAGCTGATCAGGACGTAAGGAATCAGCAATTTGGTCTCTCTAGGAAATTGCAGTGCCTGGCCAGGTGATCACAGAGGGCTCTGGAGGCAGCTCAGGGCTCCTGGACACCTCTGGGGTTTTGTGGTCTGGGAGAGCCAAAGATCTTGTGGGGTTTTATTGCGAGGAAAGAGCGATTCCCAAGGTGAGCCCAGGAGGAATTCTTCAGGGCAGCTCCGTGGAAAACCCTCCTGAGGAAGCCCCTTAGACAAAACCCCTATTTTTATGTGTCAGTGCAGCTGTTGGGCCAGACCATCCATCTCTGGGTCTGTGCAAGTCTGACCCATTTGGTGTGAAAAGGGCCGATGCCTCTCCCCAGTGATCAATGCTCCGTACCAGCACTGCCTGGGTTATCCCCAGGCTCAGACACTGCACACATGGGGTATCAGGAGGGGACTAATCCCATCTGCTTATGCACAGTTTTCAGATCAGGTCCCACAAACCCAATTACAGTGCTCCAGAACTCATAAAACCTCCTTGAACTCAAGGAACCCCTCTCAGGGTGCAGAGCTGTGCTGAGCACCCCTGGTGAGACAGGGGAGAGCCCCTGGTAAACCCTGAAGTCTGGGAAAACCAGGGCTGCCATGAGTTAATTACGGGGGATTAAGGGCCCATATGAAAAATAACAGATGTGAGTGAACAGCAAGTTTGCAAGCAGCACTATGACCAATCAATATAAAGCTGTGTTTAGCAGGAGATTATGCACCAAACGTGGCAGGGAGATTAAAAAAAGCAAAACTCTTCCTACTTGAAACCATATTTGAAAGGCTGGCAGCATGCAAAACACCCAATTATGAAAACAGCTACCACTGCTGGGGGAACTTCTCCTGCTTGTTCCTACACAAGGTGATTTTTAAAAGCCTGGCTTGTTTTCCTAGTTTGTTTTCACTCAAGCCAGAACAAAGTGAAGCCCAGGTAACAGAAGTGCCTTAAATAGTTACTTTGTTGGCAGAGCATAATTTCAAGTCCATTTTGCATTTATATATGAGAGTGGTTAATCTGAGCTGGAAAGGATGGGAAAAAATAAACATTAGGATAAGCAGATATGATATCAGGAGCTGGCTGTGCTTGAAATGTCTCTTGATTATTGCTGCTAATGCTCGAGACAGACAGGAACTGCAAATAAATAAATAAATACGTTCTGTTAATATTTGCTGAAATTTTTGAACACATTCCCTCTGGCTCTGCTTGGATCCTTTCTCTCTTCTGCTTTCTGGGAACATATGTGTGATTGAGTTAGAGAAGAAATGTTTGGAAAAGAAGTTCAAAGTTTCTAAAACTGGCCCACATTTGTATTTGTGTCAGAGATTCGTGCACTTTAACCCCAGCTCAGGATTTCTGCTCAGGACAGCACTGGCACCCCAGGTGAATCCCTGCCTGCACCAGAGCCAGGCGGGTTTGGTGGGGAAAACCTTCTCCCATTGTCCTTTTTGACTTCTTTGTGCATCTTTGGGGTTTTAATCCTTCCCCAAAATCCAGACAAGTCAATGAAATCAGTCCCTTTGGATTTTAAAGGACTTTGGATGAGGCAAACAAACAGCAAACAGTTTTATGTGACTTTGCTCCAGTACCACAAACTCAACGATCCAAAAATTTTGAAGTCAGAATTGTGGCAAAATTATATTTAAAATGATAAATTTGGGGTCTTTAGCCTTTTTGTCTCTTGAACCTACGTGGTTCATATTTCCCAGCTGCCCTGCTATGCTGGTGATTTAGTGAACCAGCTGCCAACCGCGTGTCAAATATCAAATGCTGCAGATTATGATCAGCTGGCAAAAACCTTAATTTTTTGATGCAAGTTTTCCAAAGCACTTCAGTAAATCCTGTTGAACGAGCAAATCAAAACACTGTAGGAAAACTTGACTCTAGATGGACGTTTTGCCAAGAAACAAAGAGTCTAATATGAATTTGTCTTTCTAGTTGAGGATATTCCCTACGCTGCAGCTGGGAGGTGTGATGTGAAAACCCCTGAATAAGTGTCCATATAAACAGGCAGCCTGGTGAATGCTCTGGATTTTATCCTGATTTACCTGGATTTTGTGCCACCTTAGCTTTGGGAATCACAGAATCCATCCCAGGGTGCTCCAGCCTGGCCTTGGACACTGCCAGGAACGGGGCAGCCACAGCTTCTCTGGGCAACTCCTGCCAGGGCCTCCCCACCCTCACAGGGAGGAATTTCTTCCAGTAATTAAAATAAAGGGCAAAATTTGGCTTTGTACAGACTGGCCAGCAGAGCAGCATCACCTCTTTGTCCACCTTTATCTTGTGATAAGCCAGACTCAGGTTTTAGGTGCGTTCCAAAAGGCCAAATCTCCAATTCTGGTTTGTGCTACAAGGAGTTGCAGTTGTGTGACTGAAAGCCATTGAGTTGTTCACCTGTTTGTTAAAAACATCAATGAAAAGTTTTCCTCAGGAGCAGGGAAAAAACCAAACCAAGCAAACAAAGCCTGTGCCGCAATTTCCCCGAGTTTCAGAGCTGTTCTGGCCTTTGATTTCTGAGTTTTAGCAGGTTCTGGGACAATGTCAGGAGAAAAGCTGGGAGGAGCCTGGTACAGCATAAGAATACTGCAGCATTCTGAAGCTCTGTTTAGGATTTAGTGTTTTATTTTGTGCCTTTACGACACCAATGGGCTGCATGATTTGCAATTCGCAGACTCACAAGGCTGTAAAACACGGTGTGCTTACATTGTGGAATTAAAAAGCCATTTTCACAAATAAATCGAAGCAGATTGGAAACAACACAAAAATCTGTTCGTTTTACCAGAAGAATTTGAACAGAAACTGGGCAAGGGTTCAAAGGCAGAGCACAGCCCAGGATGTATTTGGGTTTGCACGGATGCAGCCAGTTGTCATTTGCTCGCTGATCACTAAATCAGAGCAGCGCGGTGTTCCTGAGGGGGCAGGATGGAATCAGCATTCCTCCTTTTTCTCTTCATTGTTCTTATCTCCTGGACAAGTTGATAAAGGGAAAAATAAAGCCAGGACATGAGTAATTACAAGGTCCAAGTGAGCTCCCTTGCCAGTGCTAGGCCAGATCTGTTCTGCAGGGAAAGGGACACTGGGTGAGAGAAAACTGCATTTTTCTCTGCACAAATCATCCCATCTCATTCCAGCAAAACTCCCATGGAAACTCCAGGGCCATCCAGCACTGTTTATTAAAGGGAATTGTCGTGGTTTCAGATTTGTTTTGGGTTCCTATCGTGCCATCCAAGCTCTTCAGCAGGACAGGGACAATAAATGCAGTAAGTCCTGTGCTCCCCTCCCTCAGGCGTGGAAATCCATCCACAGTGCTGCATTTCTCCGTGGAATGGCAGCTGCTTCCCTCCTGAAGGACTGCCTGGATGCAGAACTTAAAGAGCTCATAACAGAAGTGTTGGCTGCAAAAACCCTGCTAGGTTCAAATATTGCTTCCCAGGATCCTGACAAAACTTGAATTATTTTAAAAATTAGCATATATTTCTTGATTTGCACTTTTTTCTCCAGTAGGTTTTAGCAAGATAAAGAGAATATTTCAGTGGTTCAGACAGGCCTGGGTCTCCTGCCACAGAGTTTGTTGGTTGGTTAATTTTTATACAGGAGGGGAAAAAGCAAAGGAAATAAAAAAGAAAGAAGAAGAGAAGTAGGGGAAAAAAAACTCCCAGAGATTTTCTGACTAATTTTGTTTCGGTATCAGGGTGGTTGTAAAAATGCTGTTGGATGTGGAGATTAATGCCAGTCACCAAGCAACTAACATGGGGAAAAGGATGAGTGTTAGCAGGAAAACAAGGACATGAGTAAAGCAAGAGCAGAGTTCTGGTTGTTCCAGGAAAAAAAATCACTTCAAAACAAATTCCAAAACAAACAACACTTTTCACTTAGAAAATCCACAACAATGCATCAGCATTCGAGTAATTCCTGCCACTGACTGCTTGCCTCTTACCCAGCACATACTGCAGCAGGAAATATCTGAGCTGTACAAATACAAGGCATCCAAGAATCTTTGTTTTCCTCTGAAATGCAAGGCCAATAACTTATCTCGTATTAACAAGTTCATCTTTTGTTTCCCCAAGGTGCCTTTCTTTTTTCTTCTCTTTTTTTCCTCTTTTTTTTTTTTCCCCCCTCTGTGTGTGTGCTCTTGGCAAAATGGTTTGGAACAAAAAGAAAGCAGCTTCCCCTCCCGTTGTTTTGCTGTCTTTGCGGGCGTTTATTTGCAGGGAGACAAAGCTGGGTTTCCTCCGTGTTGTGCTGCATGAAACGTCCCAACATTCCCGTGAATGGAGGCTGCTGAGCACAGGCTGCTCTGGTTTCAACTTGTTATGACAAAAATAGCAAAAAAGAGGGAAAAAAAAAAAAAGAAAGGAGCCAGCTTGTCAAATTAGGAATTACATGAGGTCAGCAAATTTGGGAACAACCGCAAGTGGAGGAGGGAGAAAGAGAGAGACCTAATTAGGGCTGGGGGAGGAGGAATGGTGGCCCTCGCTGGAACCCCAGCGCTGCCTTTGATGTCCCAGCTCAGAGGGGCACTCAGGAGTCTCCTCTGATTTTGGTGGCCAAAGATCAGGCCTTGATGTGCCCAAACCCAGCATCCTGCTGGCCGGCATTCCCACTGCACAGCCCAGGCTGTCCCTGCCGCGCGAGGAGCTCTGTGAGCTGGGCTCAGCCCTAAAACCCCGTGCCCTCTTCTGGGGTTTTCCTGCCGTACCTGTCCCTGTGACATCCAGAGTGAGCTTCTGCCAGAGGCCAGCTCGGAGACAGCTCTGGGAAGGGAGCTCAGCCCCTCTTGGAGAGGTTTGGCACCACAGCACAACGATGGTACCGCTGGCACCTTTGTCTGGATGTCACCGGGCACAGGAGTTTCCTTCGGCGTGGGGCAGAAGAACTGCAAAATTCACATCCAGGAAAGGGTTTGATCCGTGCCAAAGTGTCCTGTTATTCATCCATGCGAATGTAGAAAGCAGAGAGAGCTCAGGGTAGGGCAGGAGACTGCAGAGAGAGCAGGAAGGCCAAACTCCTGCGTTCTGATCTTCTCCCAGTGGCTCCCTTTGCTTATCTTGTCCAATGCTGATAATCATTGTGCTGAGCAGCACTGGCAGCATCAGCACAGCTCCTGCAGGGCTGGGCGAGCTGCAGGAGATGCTCTCCCTCCACCTGTCCATTTTTTAATGCTTGACAAATTCCTGGATTATATTTTTTTCCAATCCCTGTTTATCAGTGTTCCACAGTTCAGCATAAAAATTTTATATTCCTTAAAAATAAAAAGGTTTCTGCAGGTGTTATCTCATAGGGAAGTTAAAATTAACACTAAGATTTGTACGTAGCCAAAGAGCTTAAAAACAAACAAATAATTGTATTTTCAAAGAGCATTATGACTCCTGGGCCAGCTGGGGGTGTGAGGGTGAAGAGTGTCCTGCCTTGCGAACACTTGGGAATGGCATTCCCAGTTGTTTAGCCTGATACAGCACAATGAACCATAAGGCAGGAGGTTGTTGAGCCTCTGCCTGGCTCCCAGGGCTGCACACAGAGCAGGGCTGTTCTTGCTGCTTGCCTTTGCTCACATGCAGATGCAGAATCCAAATCAGCAGCTCCAAGTTAACTATTTATTCAAATCAAATTCAACCAGCTAATTGTTCCCCAGCTTTCCCCTGCACTATTCATTCCTGGGGACGTACAATCGGTCCCCACGGACCCGGGTCAGATGACAAGGCTCCTTTTTGGCCCTGGATTATTAGAGTGTGAAAGTATAATAAACAGTAAATACCAAATTTCCTTGGCAGCAGCCGCTCATAGACACAACCACCCTCCTCCCACCCTGATACCTCTGCTAATAAACCCTCAGCCGTGCCCGCAGAAAGCACTGAAAGGGGGCACGGGGCTGAGGGGAAAGGGAAAAAAGTGCTTTGCAAGTGTTTGCAAATCCTTCCTTGTGCACTGGATGACCCCGTGTGCAGCAGCCAGGGCCGGGGAGGTGCCAGATCCCAGGACAGAAGTCACCCATAATAAATGTGGCATCTCTGAATTGTCACACCTGGAGGTGGCACATTTCCAGCCACGTTTTCAATCCTGCAGTTAAAATCTATCCCAGCTTTGCATTGTCTGAGCAGGGAGTTAAAAGTCCAACATTCTGATTTGTTAATTTTTAACCTGGCTGTGGAAAAACGGTCTGATTTTTCTAAATGGAGATGTAAAATTAGCAAATCCACCCCCCTCCTGGTTTCTACGCTTGAATGTAAGAACACCAAGTTAAGCCCCACTAGAACCATCCAGTAATAACTAAACTAGATAACCTATTTGGGCTTCATCCAGCCTGAACAAAGGCAACAGCTCAAGTTGAAACTGAAAGCCAATATTTAATATCTGAGCTGGTAAAGGCAGCATTTGGTGTAACTTTAACAGAATCGCCAAAGTTTAACAATTGGAGGGGGGCGAGTTGTGAATTTTAACCTTCTGTTTACTGCAAACAGAAAGGAAACATTTTCAAACAGCAGCTGAGGAAGCTTACAAATTAAATTACATGAATGTGTCTCATCTGGGAAGGAGGAAGTCCTGCTCAGATACATATGTTTTATGCAGCACAACTGTTTACTTTATTTGTAAACCCTTCCAAACACTGTCCAAAGTTCAGCCTTTGTTCAAGGTAAGAATGTAATTGCACTGCCCCGAGATGCAAGAGAAGCAATAAAGTTGGGATTCACCAGAGGAAGACAATTTGGAATTAAGAAAAAGCAATTTAAACAATCTTAATGCCTCCCCTCCCTCCCCTCCTGCTTAATGACTCTCGTCCTCTTAAGAAATCTTTGAAGGAAGCCAAAAAGCAGAGCAGTGTGTTTAAAGGTCGTGTGTGTGTGCTCTGCTCCTCGCTGCAATGCGCCTTTGACAGTCCCACGAGGACACTCTCGGTTTCCATTTCCATCCAAGTTTCATTTTTAGGGAAGACACAGCAATGCCCAAGCTTTATACACAACCTCTGAGATGTGTTTAATATTGTTAATTAGCCTCTTGTTGGGACTTTCAACAGCAGAGCCTCTCTGTGGAAGTTCAATGGAGATTTATTTTCAAGCACAGAGCGTACTTAGAGAGAAATAAAATTAGGGAAATAGGAGGGCATATTGAATATAGGCACTCCTTCTGCAAAGATAAATGATTTAGTAATGAATAGATTCTTCAGGCCATAAAAAATCCATTTATTTTCTTTTGAATTTCAACCAGAGGTCTTGCACTTTCCCACTCAGTTATAATCAGTTAAAATGAGAATACAGAGAATGAAACCAGTGTACAGAGAAGGCAACAACCACAATGTATAATAATAAATAGAGGTTAAATTAACCAACATTTCAAAGAGGCAGCATTTGCACAGAAAGGTGCTGGTTTATTACCATTCAAAGGGGGAGGAAGATGAGATTAAAACACACAACACCCCTACAAATTATCTGCCTCGTAACAACAAGCTGCCAGATTTTAGGGAACTCGTTAAAATGAAGAATCCACTTGACCTCTTCTGTAATTGTGGAAATGAACCAGAAATATGATTAGTCCAATAACTCCAAGGGTTGCTCCACACTAAATTTGCCTTATCAGGGAATCTGACCTTGCAGCTCAGCGGGTGCCCGAGCGCTGCTTCTGCTCCCCTTGTGTGTTCTGTGGTTTATCTGCACGGGAAGGAGAGAGCTGGCACAGGCCTGAGGAGCGCCACAGGCTCCCCTCGCCTTGTGCCACCCTCCATCCCTCATTTCCAGAGGAGCAGGACACACCAGAGGGGCAGGAGGGGCAGCTTGGCCAGGCTGGAGCCACAGGATGGAGACTTCTGGCCCCAGGGCCACGAGGCTGCTCAGAGAGAATCCTTGTGCAGCTCTGTTGGGACAGTTCTCTGACCTAAAAGCCAAATTCATCCTGGGCAAGCAAAATGGGCTTTTTAAGGCTGAACCAGTCCTGACTGGGTGGCTGGGCTGAAAATCTGCTAAGCAGTGATCAGCTGCTGCTGCAGCACCATTTCCCCTTCCCCCTTTCATCTCTGTGGTTCTCAGGCTCCGCTTGAACAAGACATCTCTATTTTTTTCTGTTTAAATATAAACTGGAAGCAGATCTGGTGTTGCTACTGTTGAGTCCACAGGGACCTGTGCTGTAGAAAAGGTCCCACCGAGGTCAGCAGGGCCATTTGCACGATTTACTGAAGCACGGCAGATCGGAGAAATGTTATCATTTCCATCTTACCTGTAGCCTTCGCATTTTGGTGTTATCAGTGCGGGTGAATGTGGTGAAATGAGCTGGGTGAATCCAGAGCAGGGAGCTGGGGGCCAGCTCTGCAAAGGCTGCATCCCCAGCACTGCTGCAGTTTCCCCTGGCTATGAACAGGTAAAGTGCAGGTGCCTCCAGGTGCAGCCAGTCCTCAACTCCCCCCGCCTGCTCCGAGTGCTGGATTTGCATTATTTTCATTATTGGGAAGGAATTCCTCCCCGTGAGGGTGGGCAGGCCCTGGCACAGGGTGCCCAGAGAAGCTGTGGCTGCCCCTGGATCCCTGGCAGTGTCCAAGGCCAGGCTGGACGGGGCTTGGAGCAGCCTGGGGCAGTGGAAGGTGTCCCTGCCATGGCAGGGGGTTGGAACAAGATGAGCTTTACGATCCCTTACAGCCCAAACCACTCTGGGATTCTGTGAATTCAGGCAAAAAGAACTGGGGTTTGATCATCCAAGTATTTTCTAACATCAAAGTTAGGAGCTGTACTGGGATGTTTTGAAATCCTGCAGGATTTAGCATTTCTGTCTGAGCAGATTAACAGCTGGGAAAGCCTGCATCAGCTTCCCTGAAGCACAGCTACCTGCACCCCATTTCTCTAACAATCCATATAGTTTAGGAATCAGAATAGAAACAGAAACAGAGGGGGAAAGAAATTAAGTTGAATAAAGGCTAAGTAAAGCCTGATTTTATCCCAGCATTGTTCCCTCTTTCCCTGAGCTGCTCCTCAGGGCTGTGGCCCTGCACAGACACATCTGGGAGCCGAGGGGCAGGAGCCACCCCGCCAGTTTGCTCCAGCTGAGCTTGGAAAACACAGCCAAGCCAAAAGCATCTCAAGGTTTGATCCTTACTTGTTATTATCTACAATTTGAGCAATGGAATTTCTGCATATATCCTGAAGCCCAGGAATTTTAGTCTAACAGTTTACATGTTTCAAGACAAGAGCTTTTGGTTACCCGCTGGAGCTGCTCAGTCCGTGACTGTAAATCTGAGTAAATGGCTAAGGACTGAAACTCCAGAAGGCAGCAGGAATGATGCAAACAGAAGGTCCTGTTCTGACTCAGTCACTTACCAACTTGTGCTACATTTTTATTGCGGGTCAAAAGTCGACAGAGTATGCAAATGTAAAGAAAAAATTTCTTGTTTTGGAAAAATACTCCATTTTAGCATTTATAATTACGAACTAAGGGCCTTTTATGCTCAGCCTCATTTATCTTGGATTTTTTGCATAATTTGAACTGTAAGTGGCGATATATGTAGAGCTCATTTATTCAAATTATACAGGGTTAGTGTTTTCCTTCTCCTGAGTGTGGTGTGCATTTTGGGAGAAGTGCCAGATTCAAGGAGGCAGGAGGAGGAGCAGAGAAAGAAGACACTGAAAAGAGACCACAGAGGCACTTGTTCCACTTTTAAAATGGCTCCCAAGCCCTCATGACAAATTAGATGTGTGAGTTAAATCCTCTTGCCTTTGTGAGACAAATACATCCCCTGCAGATCCCGATCAATCCACCTGACATTTGCAGTATTACCCACGCCACGGAAGGGGCACAGAAAATTGCTGTTCTCACCTGTGTCATTTAATAGGAGGCAGCTTTTCTGCAGCCCCAGCAACCAAATCTTCCCTTTTCGCTTGGATCCTTTCAAACGACACCTGTCAGAGATATTCACCCCGGAGCTGACCGACCTGGGCGTGGTGTTACACATTTAACGGGAGGAGTGCTCGCTGGAAATCACGTTGTGAGGAGATCTTATCCTCCATCACCGGCCAGGCAAAATATGTTCAGAGTGGTTACCCAGTAAATGGGGTGGTTTGTGCTCAGGTTTGCACCGCACTCATGAGCACTTAATAAGTTGCAAATTAAGGATATGAAATTCCTGCTGAACTAAAAATGTCCAATGCAGAACAGGCTGGTGTCGGTCCTTAAAGGGAGGTGGCGTAGGGCAGGCTTTAAGAGACTTAATTGTATTAATTATTAACAATTGTAGCTGGTATTGAAGTTGTTCTGTCCCCTCACATTCAAAATGGGGTCTTCCCACCCTTCCTGCAGGTTCCTTGTGGGGGCTTTTGTACAAATATATTTACTGAGCAAACTGAGAGGAGAATCTGTGTTTGCCATGAGTGCTTTGGGAGCTCCCAGCTCAGCCTGGAGCAGGTTCCTCGCTCCCAAACGCAAACAGGGTGCAGAACATCTTAATATATTTGGAGACCTTAACGATCTATCCCTAAAAGGTTAATTTGCATATTCTCCACTGGTGCCGATCTTCATTCCCCCATTAAGTGCTGCATATTTTTATGGCACTGTGCCAATCTCCTTTGAAAGCCCATCCCAAAGGACTTGGGCTTCTGGGGCACAACACAGCTTTCAGAAATGGAGGGGCTTTGAGCCTAAACTTCCAGAACGTGCTCCTGTAAGCAGGGCCAGATGCAGGCCAGATGTGAGCTGGCCATGTGAGCACATCCCTCTCTTCCCTGCCCCAAATGTGAGCTGGCCATGTGAGCACATCCCTCCCTTCCCTGCCCCAAGTCCCCATGGCTCAAGTGGCCAGGGGTGCCTGTGGGTCCCCAAAGGGGTGCACCAAACCCAAACCCAGTCCCAGACCCTCTGTCCCAGCCCTGCTTCAGCCCCCAGGCTCCCTGGATGCTCCTTCCAGAGCCCTGCCCTGATCCCGGTCCTGCTCCCACTCTCTGCTCCGAGCTGGGACCGAATCCTCCTCGAAACACGAAGTGTGGCTGTCACTCCTGTGGGTTTTATGCAAAGCAGCACTTCCCAAGCTTTCAGGTTGTGATTCCTGTTCCAGGCTCGTGTGCCCATTTCCTCCTGCACTTCCAGGTCGTGAACCCAGCTGGGTCTCAGGCTCATCTTTGGGAAATGCTGATTCAACGTGTCCACAGAACCCCACTGCCCTGCTCCAGGGAACTGCTGTGATTAGCAGGATTTATTTTTCTTTTCTAATAATGCACTTGTTATGGAAAGAACTGAAGTTGAACTTCCATCCCTTAGGAAACAAAGCTGCAGTGTTCCTTTTGTAAGGAGATGGCCTCAAGGAACGAGGAATAGTGGGGGGGAAAAAAGCAAAAAAAAAAAGCAGCCATCCACGTTTTACGACATCAAACACTAAATTGTAATTTTTTAACAGCCCCTGCAATGCTTATTGCATCTCCATGATGGGCGATGCTGCTGCCCCAAGGAAATCCGTGGAAAACTCCCGTTGGAAAGTGGCTTGGAGCTGCTGGAGGGCAAGTGCTGCATGCACACGTGCTGTGTTTTGAACCATTCTCTCCCCACGGCTTGCAAAGGAGCGTCACTGCTTCCACATGTCCAATATGAACTCCCAGTGATACTCTTCCCAAATGCTAATGCACAGCTGTGGAGTTTGGATATTCCAGAGCTGACTCATTCTGCAACACAGCAGATTCACAGAGATGGAGAGGAGGAGGGGCAGTGCAAAATAGCTCTTTCAGGAATTAAAAGAACTCCTAACCCTCAAAGTATTACTATTCCATTACAGTATTTCTTTCATTGAAAACTTCGGGTTTTAATGACCCCTAATTGATTTTTTTTTTTTGGCTTTGCTTTGTTTCAACATAAAATCTATGTCACTCTGGCACAGCCTGCCAGTCTTTTGTCTGATGTTACAAACAAATCCAGGCAAACATTAAGATTCATAAGGGGGATGGGGGGGAAGCACAGCTTCTTAAAGCCACATCAAGTATGTCAGAGACAAAACATTTAATTTAAATGGTAGAAACTAACACAAAACAGCTTCGAACTCAGTAAGCAGAGTTGGCTAAGTAGAAACACATGTTCTTTTGACATTTGTTTTCATGACAATTAGAAGCAACTAGTTTTCAGCTCACATTCTTGTTCATCCCTTTGAGGCTTTGGCCGGGACATTAATTCCGAATTACTGCAGAACAGGTGCCGATTGGAACATGCAACCTCGGAGTTTGTAACGCACAGGAGCCAAGTCTGGTTCAGGCACGTCCCTGGCCAGGGATTCAGTGAGTCAGGCAAATGAGGAACACAAAACGCTTTCATTTTTCTGCTGCTTTGACCTCAGTGTGTGTTTTGTTCCGATGTGTTTTGCATGCTCTGATCACCCTGATCTCATGCATGTGTCTCATTCACTGCCTGAGCATTGAGTTTCTTCCCCCCGTCGGAAGACAAAGCCCTGTGACAGCTTGCAGAGACAAGAACAGGTTTTTAAGTGTCATTAAGCACTTGGGTTTGGTTGCAACAGTTTTAATGTCAGCCCAGAGCCACTGAGAGGATTAAATTGTCAATAGGCTCTTCCTACCTGTTTTGTTTTTTTTTAATTTCTCTCCTTGGCCACTAAGTGAATCCTCATTTTGGTGAAGTCGGTGAAAGGGTTCACACTGATTTCAACAGGCACAAATTACGGATGTGGGGAGAGGGAGAGCTGAGGATTCAGAGGGGCAGATGGGTCTGACCGCCCTGCTGACAGCAGGGAGGTGATGGGGAACATGAGGAGCCACAGACATGCCAGGTTTCTGTTCTAGGATAAACCAAAAAACCCACAAATTGCCTCAAAGCTGTTCTCCAGCATGGGCTACCCTGGAATTTGTTGCTGCAGGAATAAAGGACCACAGTTTGGCCAAGGCCAGGCTGAGTTTGTCACAAATGAGGGTGGAAATGGACTGAGGAGAGCAGGGGAGAGCTGTGGGTTGGTCGGGCTGTGATTCCTGGGTGCCTAGAGCAGGAAGGAATGCCTCTGCCAGCAGGAACATCGACACACAGCGCATCTTCCCCGCGGAGCATCGCGCTCCTTCCCTGCCTTCAGCAGCTCCGTGCCGGGGTCAGTCCCAGCAGGATGAGCCGGACAGGGTCTCACAGGGACAGGAGGAGCAGGCTGTGTCCCAGAGCACGTGGAGCAGGGACATGGCCCCGGGAACACGGACAGCAGCTGGATTAGCACCTCCGAAGGCAATTTTCAGAAGAGCTGTGAGAAGCAGAGCTCACGCTGCTGAGGCTGCTGCTCTCAAGGGATTTGAGATTTTCAAGAAATCCGAGCGGCCT
The DNA here is from genome assembly GCA_014706295.1 of Lycocorax pyrrhopterus obiensis. Lineage (NCBI taxonomy): Eukaryota > Metazoa > Chordata > Aves > Passeriformes > Paradisaeidae > Lycocorax > Lycocorax pyrrhopterus. Next base: position 15,793,137 of record JACSVZ010000022.1, read on the forward strand.
ATTATTACTGTTAGCCAATTAATAATTATTTTCTTTCTGTTTGTTTAAACTGGTTTACCGTGCTACTGAAAGACAGGAGTCATCTTTAAAGACTTGCTAATGAGTTAGGAAATGCAGAAACACCACACCCTGCTCCTGCTTTAGTTCTCTCATACAATGGGTTGGGATGTGATGAAGAATGCAGATGGTGTCACATGACCAACCCTTTATGGATCCAGCCTGCATTAAATGGATATAGTTGTGACCTTGGATTTCAGGAAAAACCAGCAAAAAGCTTGGTTTAATATCCTGAAATCTTAAAAATATCATTTTGGCACCCATGTATGCCCTTGGAATACAAGCAGCTGTAGAGGGCTGGGTTTTCTCCCATACAACATAAAAATATCATAGAGGATGTCACAGACACGAACTGATGACACCGATGTGTAATAAGACGGAAAGGGACTTTTTATAAGAGCATGTAATGACAGGATGAGGAGGAATGGATTCAAACTGACAGACAGAAGGTTTGGTTTGGATATCAGGAAAATATTCTTCTCTGGCACAGGGTGCCCCTGGATCCCTGGCAGTGCCCAAGGCCAGGTTGGACATTGGGGCTTGGAGCAGCCTGGGACAGTGGAAGGTGTCCCTGCCATGGCAGGGGTGGCACTGGATGGGCTTTAAGGTCCCTCCCAACCCAAAACATTCCATGTTGTGCCTCCTTCCCAAGTGCATGGAGCCAGCGTGTAGCTCTTGGGGCCAAATGTTGTCATTGCCATGGAACATAGAGGTGATCCTGCCAGTTTTTGTCACAGCAGGGTGTTCATTGCAAAATCAAATGCTTTTAGTTTGCTAACCTTTAATTCCAGTCAGATGTACATTCTTACTCAGAGGAGCATTGGTCAGACCACAGAGAAATCTCCCTTAATTCCAGTTTGCTAAACCTGCAAAATGCCTCATAGCAACGGAGTGCGTGCACATATAAACACTGCCATTATCGTGCTGGTAAATTCTGCCTTTTATCTGCTGATCCCGAGTCGTTTATCAGCACTGAAGGGTGCCCTCACAGCATCACTGTGCATCTTGTAAATAACTGAGATAGTACAAAAGAATAGGAGCTTTATAACAACGCTGTGCTTTTTAAACAAGCTGTGATAAATTGTGCATCACAAGGTGCATAAACTCCACATAAATGCCTCTCCTCTGCCTCTTCCTGGTGCATATGATTTTGATTTAATGTCACTTATTTCTGAAGTCTATTAAACCAATTGTCTTAATCTCACTTATTCTGCAGTGTATTTGCTCCGTGTAGCAGCAGCATTAATAAAAATCCCTCTGTAAACACAGACCAGCTGGAGCGAGCACCACAGGAACTGAGCAGGGTGACCCAGATGTGCAGCGCTACCCGTGTTCTTTTTATGGGAGATAAACATTTTGTCTGGTCCCTCTCAGGAATGCCTTCCCCCGGTGTCCCGCTCTCCCCAGCCCAGCCAGCAGCTGCAGTAAATCAGGCTCCTTCCATCCCACTCCCCAGCCCATGAGGAAGGGGAAATTTCTCCTGCCCTCCCCTTTTCTCTCTGTTCAGCCGGAGGTGATAATCCCCACGGAATGCAGCATTTAGCACTTGTCAGGTATATGGTAATTGCTACATTCCCAGGGGATTAAATCTGTGGAATCTAATTACACTGGAGGGAAACCTCCCTATAAGAGAGGAGCTTTGCCGTATAGGAGAAGTGAAAGTCTCTGGCAGAGTTGCAGGGAACGGAGGGCAGGCAGGGCCTGTGCCTCTGTGCTACCCAGCGTCAGGGGGATGCTGGTCCAGTGGTCTGTCCATCCCTTCTGGTGGTCAGCCTGGGAAAGGCTCTGGGCAGCCCTGGATGCAGTTCCTGGACAGGTCTGCACATCCTGCTCAGGGCATCACATCGCATCATGGAATGGGACCTTAGACCTCATCCAGTGCCACACTGACAGGGCAGGGACACCTTCTGCTGTCCCAGGCTGCTCCAAGCCCGGTCCAACCTGGTCTTGGACACTGCCAGGGATCCAGGGGCAGCCACAGCTGCTCTGGGCACCCTGTGCCAGGGCCTCCCCACCCTCATGGGGAACAATTCCTTCCCAATATCCCATCCATCCCTGCTCCCCGTCAGTTTAGAAACATCAGGGTGCGAAAGACCCTGTTCATCAGGGCTTCATCCTAAGGCCACAGAAACGCTTGGAATGTGAAGGACAACGTTCTTTGTGCCCTAGACAGGAGTACAGGGCCAAGCTGGTCCCAGGTGGAAGGGATTGGGATGGGATGGGATGGGATGGGATGGGATGGGATGGGATGGGATGGGATGGGATGGGATGGGATGGGATGGGATGGGATGGGGAGGCAGCAGCAGAGCATTGTGTCCATTCCCACATCCTCAGGCACCAGGTGGGATGAAGCCCCCTAACAGCTTCCCTCACAAGGGTGTTCCATTGGTCCTAATGGCTACAAACTTCTGTGTTTCTCCTCAACTGTCCCACTCACGCCGTTCTTGTCTCCACCAGTCCTCACAAGGACTCTGTGCTTAAGGAAACTCCTGTTCAATGGAATGTCCTCCTGGATGCCTTCACCCCTCTTGCATTTAGGGTGGGCAGCAGCTTTTAGCTTTGGCCTCACTCCTAGCGTGTTTCATAACGTGATTATTATGGATGCAACCCCACTGAAGTCAACTGGGATTTTATAATTGACTCGTAGGCCTTGATCAATCACGATTTTGTTAAATCAAATTTCAGAGTGCATCCACAAATACACCCCTATCCACTCACCTACACAGCTCCATAAAAACTGTTGTTATGGATAATCTAAGCCAGCCTCAGTTGCCACTTCTCTGTCACCTAAAAGCATTTTAGTTCATTTTGATGGGATGTCAGCAGAGCATTTTGCAGAGGGGGACAAGAAAATCCACTGCAGAGGGGGGAAAGAAAATTCAAAAGTACATAATACGAATATGCTGATGTCGAGATGATACCAGAAGAAAATGAAGGAGGCAGGAAGAGGTTTCTTTATAGGAGGAAAGATCTCACATACGCAAAGATGAAGTGTTTTGTCAAGATACGGAGTGAGATTCTTGCTCTGTTTTATTTAGATCAGAAAGGAACAGATGCACTGCAAGCCTGTCTGTATAAGCTGTTTTGTTGCATTCAGTTTTCCAGTGAATAATTATATTTGGAGAGTGAAATATATATAGATATAGATATACCTTGATATCTCAAATCAAAGCCCCCTGCAGCTGTGTGTGTGCCTGCGCTGAGGAAAGGGCTCTGCCTTGATTACCCACCCTAATCTCCTGCAAAGATGGGTTTCAAGGAGAGGAGTTTCTCCTCTGTTCAAATCCCCACCTGCAGACGCTGGAGCTGCCAGGACACACGTGGAGAGATTTGAAAATGTTGCTGCCTCTCTGCATTATTTGTGTCACACTCCCAGGGCTGTGTTGCCAGACAACGGTGGTAGAAATAGTCACAGGAGTGACTTTCCAAAGCCTTGGGGTTTAAAAATACTGCTCCATCTCATTTGTTTGGGATTTTTGAGACTTTAGGTATTCTCGGTTCATATTTTCAAGCTTTTGTTTTCATTCAGAAAGACCAAGAGAAATAAAGAATTAACTTCAAGAAAGTACTTGCAGTTCTCATGGAAACACATGAGAACATTTCTGCCTCCCAGAACTGAATCTTAAAAAAACCCCAATATTATAAGGCTTGGTGACATTCCTGGAGTTGACACGCTATGCAAAACATCACTTCTGCTGCCTTTGAAATATTATTTATAAAATAAAGAGATGTACAAACAGTTCTGCATTGAGAATATACAGAAATTATCCAATTCCTCCTGCCCTTTTTGGAAATGTTTTTCTTCTGATTTTGGGAAATGTTGAGTGTTTAAGTCCCAGTAGCCACAGTTAAACATTAGTAGCAAGAAAATGCTCATATGAGAAATGGATGGATAAAATAATTCTTTATTCACAAATTATTGACCATGGCACACCTATCAGCTGAGCAGCACAAATAATTTGACATTGCTCCACCTGCTCTTTGCAATTTTCGTTGATTTTTCTTCATTTTGCCTGTGTATATTTAGAACAACATTTCGAGATGCAGCAGTGTCCTTTCGTGGTTTCATTTTAAATATTTTATCTTTTGTATTTTCCTGTGGTCACCCTTTATTACAGAGAACAGCAATTTTAGACGAGAGGATGTGTGGAAAACAAAGGCGCTCATTCAGACAGAGGCAGAAAAGCAAGAGTGTGTCACAACCCAATCTCCATTAGTCCACAAGTGACAAATTACATTGCAGTCACCCAGAATTTCCTCTGCTGTTGCACTGAATTTTTGCCTGTTATTTACGAGCATTCGGCTCCAGAAGTGGCTGCACTTCCCGCAACGAAAAATTCACTGCACACTTTAGAAAAGCTCATTAAGTGGGCTCCTGTTCAATTTTGTCTTTGCTCGGGGTTGGACTGGGTCTAAAACACGGGCGAGGAGCTGGAGCTGGCCCGGGATCTGCGAAAGGTGAAGGGTGGCTTGGCAGGGAGATGCCCTCAGACAGAGAAGGGGCTCTGTGCGGGGTCAGTCGATACAAAACTCCATGTCCTGGAGAGGGGCTGAGGGACACGGGCGACAGCAACGATCTGATGGGCTGAACAAAGCCCGGGGGTGGGCGGGTGGTGCTGTGCACGTGGAGACAGGGCAGCTGCAGCTGCAGGAGGGGCTGGGAGGGCAGGAGCAGGCTGGGGGCATCCCTGCAGGGATGGAGAGAAGAGTGGAGGGCAGGAGGAGGCTGGGGACATCCCTGCAGGGATGGAGAGAAGAGTGGAGGGCAGGAGGAGGCTGGGGACAGCCCTGCAGGGATGGAGAGGAGAGTGGAGGGCAGGAGCAGGCTGGGGGCATCCCTGCAGGGATGGAGAGGAGAGTGGAGGGCAGGAGCAGGCTGGGGGCATCCCTGCAGGGATGGAGAGGAGAGTGGAGGGCAGGAGCAGGCTGGGGGCATCCCTGCAGGGATGGAGAGGAGAGTGGAGGGCAGGAGCAGGCTGGGGGCAGCCCTGCAGGGATGGAGAGAAGAGTGGAGGGCAGGAGCAGGCTGGGGGCAGCCCTGCAGGGATGGAGAGCGGTGCCACTGTCCCTTCATCAGCCTCCTGTGTCTGCAGCCAGGTGTGCCCTGCCCCAGCTGTAGTTTTAGTGGGGTATCGATGCTCTCCTTGCTCAGGGCATGGACAGACAGCTCCAGCCTGGTGCCCTGCCCAGGTCTGGGCTGGGCTCTGCCTCGGCTGTCCCCTCTCCCCTGCCCAGCAGGGTCCCGGTGCTCGGAGCTCTGATAGCTCCTGTTTCTCGCTCTGCTTCCCAGGTTAGACACTCCTTGTTCTCAGCTCCACACATAAACCCCTTATTTTATATTCCTCTTCCACCAGAAACCATGGATTTTATATGCTGATTTTGGGACCTTCAAAATAGAGTAACTCCATTAAGACCTGCCCCGTTCAGGCACTGAAACCCCCTCGTAATACTGACACTGTGTTTAAGCTGTGTCCTTTGATCTCTCTGGGGTCAAAGCAGAGCAGTGGGAAGTTTTTTGTATTTCTCCACACAAAGGAAGAGTAACACTTGGTAATTTTGTGGATATCTTCACTCATTTTTCTTTCAGTAGATGCAGAGCTATTAAAAATAGTGGAGATTAAAAAAAAAAAGTAAAAACACGTGGTGAGAAATTATAATTTTTTTTCAGAAAACTTTTGTCCAAGCATCTTTTTTTTCCCTTAGTTTTATTGACTACTGAGCTATTGGCTTTGTGTTTGATTGACTTTATTTTTTCTTTCATGTGAGTCATGTAACATTTACCAACAATAGCAGCAGAGCCTACTGTGGAGAAAGAACTGCATGTGAATCTAACTCAGATGAATTGATTGAAAATTGTCACCTATTGATGAAATTGGCTCATTAATTTAGTGGCTGCAGGAATTGCTACACCTGGAAGGTATCAGTGTGGCCAACTTTGCTAGAACCTGGTGAGGGAATCTGGGAGAGGAGACCAGGAAAGCACCAGAATTCGACCTCTCCAGAGCTGCTGTTTGCAGGTCAAAGCTGCGAGTGTTCAGCGTTAGGAGGCATTTCCTCCTTGCTCTATTTTTAGAGGAAGAACTTTATTTCTTAGGGTTGTGATGTTTTAATAAGTACGAGACTTTTTTAGCTTTTCTTCCCAGAGGATGAGCGTTAACTCAAGCAGAAATTTAATATCTGATTACAGATAGCTGGGAAGTGTGACCCAGAATTGTGAGACCAGAGCACTCCGGAGGAGTCCCACCTCAGATGTGCACTTTTTTTATCTTGAGGAAGCACTGGGAATAGGGAGTAAATTCCTGATTAATATTGGGAACACAGAGATGAAATTACCAACTGCCTACACACGTAACATGAATTCCCCAGTAGGAAATCAGCAGTTTGCTGTTGAGCTCGGGGTGGCTGCGAATTCAGAAGGTAAAATACAGAAAATCTGGTGTAGTTCGAGCCTCATTTACATGGAAAATATGCAGCCAAATGTCTGTCGGGAAACATCTCCAGATTTCAGCAGTTTAGGGCAAATTTGCAATGCAAGCTGGAATTTATCCTGGTGGGGCTGGGAGGTGAGTGGTGTTTAAACCTCGATTTCCAGCCATGATCCTTCACTGGGCAGCTCCAAAAATACCCAAATCTTCCCTCAGAGAGTCCCAAATGCAAGCGATGGAGCTCCCTGGATACACAGGATGAGCAGGAAAAAAACATGGATGAGCAAGGAATTATTCCAGGTGCTTCATGAGCTTTGCTGCTGCTGGAGGTGGGTGCAGGGTTATTTTTAGAAGCCCCAAACTGATGTCACTGTGACACTGCATTTATGGGGCTTTATGTTCCTTTTCCTGAAGAGTTCACCCACTTCTTCATCTCATCAGGATAAACTCCCACAATCCTTTAGAAAATGAGAACAAAGGAGGCACTTGGCTACTGCCAAACCATTCCACACTCTGGCCAAACTGTGAGACTTTTATTTTTTTTAATGCTTGAAAGTGTACTCCAAAACAGTTTTCAACTTAAATTGAGTGGAGGAAACAGGAAGCAAAAGGGAAGAATTCTTTTCTTTGTCAAATGCAGTGAAAAACAACACCACGCTGCTGGACACTGGTTATAAACCCCATATTTTAGAAGATTATTTTGCAGCCATACTACTATTGTAAGGTTAAAACAATTATTTAATAGATTTTTTTTCCCTAAAAAATCTCACAGCCAGATATTTGTCATTCTTTCTAATCATAAGTGCTTTGCTAGGAATACATTTCTGTTTGCAGATGGTATTTCTGCTGATAAATCTGCTGAGACATTGCTCAGCTCTGAGCACGATGCACGAGGAGCTGGATGATATTTCATGTACTGGTTTATATCTAAATTCAGACAATATGACCCTTATGTTCCTAATACTGAAAATGCTTCACAAATGTTCATGGTGTACCTGAAATGAGGCTCATGGCAGAAGTTGGAAAACCCTGAAGCTGAAAATAGAAAGAAAAAATTGTGTACATTTGACTTTAGGTAGATATCAAGGTTACACTTTTTTTTTGTTAAACACAACCTTGATGATATTATAATTTAATATTATCATTAAAAAAAAATTGTATTTTTAAGTTCTTTATTCAGTTCTGAATGGCATGTACCTTTCTGCCAGAGCAGTGGGTATTCACAGCTGGAGTTCTGCCGGCTGAGGTGTCCTGAGGCTGCTGCAATCCCGAGCAGGTACTGCAGTTAATTAGTCCCCCAGTGTGAAGTTTGCAATCAGGTGTCGGAGCAGTTTCAGTCACAGTGTTGTGGTGAATCATTTCCTTCTGATGCTTGTGGTGATCAATCATGTGAGGCCCTCGCCTAGATTTTCACACCAGCTTCAAGACAAAAGACGTTCACAAAGAAAAACAAAATATTATCCATCTGTGAGTGCCCAGCGTGGATCTCGCCTCGCTTTGCTTGTTTTCAAACCACGAGGTTATCCAAACATTCTTCTTTTGAAAAATTTACATATTCTGAGACAGGCTTCATGAGGAAATGGCCTAGAAAAAACATCAGTCTGAAATACAAAAACTCTATTTAGTTTTGAAATGCTGGTTTGGTTTTTCTGTTGTTGTTTTTTTGATTTTTTTTTTTAATTGCTGGCCTTTCTGAGCATTACATATCCAGCCAATATAACAGTCAGGAAAATATCCTGCTTTTCCAGAGGCAGCTTTGAAACTGCAGAACACATTAAAAAACCCAAAATACTTCCTTTTTTGGCCTGAAATAAACGGCAGCACAGGCCTGTGCTTGTATGACCAGGCACTTTTCCCTGCGTGCACAGCAAGCACGTATGAAGAATTTTCACCTGCAGCTATTTGGAGAGATTGATTTGGATTCAGGAATGCATCCCTGGTGGAGCCCACACTTAGGGAACGCTTCGAGCTGGTCACGCACTTAAATGTGGTCTTGGGGAGCAGGAGGCAAAGTGGTTTCCGATTCGTGGCCTTTGTCATTGGCACCCAAACCTCATGTCCTGGGTGCTTTCATATATAAAATATTTGTGTGTAAATATAATAAAAATGTGTGCTGATGCAGACCTTCAGCTCTGCCAAGGTTCTGTGGGAATTAAGGATGGTTGGAGGTGGTGAAACTAACAGCATTTGCATAAAAATGCACATGGGGAAATGAGAACATCAGCTAGACAATAATAATAATAATATTCCAAACCTATTTTCAGTGTGCTCCCAACCTTTTTAGCTGGCTGATATGTTCAGGGTGGGTTTTGCTAGAAATGGAAATGAACATGTATTTCCAAAGATACATTTTTTTCCCCTTTACCTGATGGTAATAGATAATGGAAAACAATTTTTAACTTTTCCCCGTTGTTCCCTCCATTTGCCAGCCCCGTACCCTGGGGTCTGGGAAGATTATTAACTGTGAGGATTGCTTGCTTTCCATTGCTACTCATAATTATCAAACGGTTAAATGAATAAAGAATAAGGAACGTGACCTTGTCACCCTGACTCATGAGTGATTGTCAAGTGAGGGATCCCAGTAGGTCAAATGCTGAAGTCTTCATCTATTTTTCTCATTTTGCCATGAACTACAAACGGAAATGCTGATCTCCCAAAGACTTTTGTGCATTCAGACTTTTAAGATTTTTAAATGTCTGCCTTAAATCCACGTGTTACAGGAAGGGGACCCGAGGAAATGTGAAGTCAGGCCCGATGACTCCACTCGAGGTTTTCCCATGAAGGATTGCAGGATCGGGTTCCTGGGTGATACAAAGGGAATTTAGGCAGTGCTGGGGGTGGGGGAGCTCTCGGGGAGGATATAATTAAAGTTGCAAGCGTAGCTCCAGACGAGCACTGCTGATGAAAGAGGCAAACTATGCCAAGGAAATGTGAAGGTTCCTGCACTCCTCTCCTTTAATTCCAAACAATAAAGATCCTTCCCCAAACCAGAGCAGGGGGATGGGAGCGTTTGCATTTTCGGAGGTGGGGGGATATCACTCGAGCAGGGAGAGCACGGAGCAGTGATGATGTGGAGACTCTGGGATGTTATTGCCCCTGCTACAGTATTTGGGATGGCTGGATCGATACAACTCTGGCTGTCCTTGCAAAGCACAACAGGTCAATAAATAAGTTTGTCAGCGTTTTTCTAGCTTGCCACACCGGGAAATAATACAGGTTACTAAAGAATTGTCACCTTTGATTTATAAAGCTAATTAAACGTAGGTGGGTTGGATTCTCTCGAATCATTTAGCAAATTAAAAGATACAGGGGAAGAAAATTTGACAAGTGAGCCAGAGGAATACAAATACATCTGAATTCTTCGCAGCTCCTGGAGTGAGCTGCCCTTAATTCCTGTGACTGCTTTTAACACCTGCTTTAGTGCTGCTTACCCCTTGTCTATTGACGAGATAGAGTTTAGGATTCTAGGAATTCATTACAACTCCAGTCTTGGAGCAACAGATATTTTCCTGAGCGATTTCTTGCCTTTTCTGCATTTACTATTTCCTACTGCTTCGCATGGTGTTATATTAATAATACTTGGGTTTACATTTTCATTGGGATTCATTCCATGTGCAGACTGGCTGAACTCTTGTATTAACAAACATTTCATTTCAAGACACATCCTTAGAGCAGACTTTGGGAATGTTACAGACAATTTTTGTTGTGTTGTAAATGAGCAGCTCCTGCAAACTTAAGCAACAGTTCTAGGAATTTTTTTTTTTAAACCATGGACTTTTCCTGATCACCTTTGGCTTACAAACAATGTGAGAATCCCAGAAGGGAGTCTAATATTCCATGTCATTAGGATGCCTTTGTTTCATTTTGATAAAAAATTTGGATTAAGGCTGTCTGCATCTGACTGCCATGGCCCAAACTGTGCCCTCAGCACCCCTGTGCAGCCTTTCCCAAGGAAAACAGCCTGCCTGGTGCTTCCTGAATATTGCTGGATGAAGGGGGTTTGGATAGGTTCAGTCTGAAGAAACCAGGACAATGAATGGGGGGAAATGAAGCACAGTCATTAATGGAAATTTCTCCTATTTCCCCGTGGGATGTGGCACTGGGAATGACAGGTATTGTCTTCAAAGCCATGAGTCAATACATTCCTGCCAGCCAGCAGCTCCCGAATCCACTCAGTCCTTCCCTGGCTATGAGGAGCTGATCTGGGGCTGATCCATTTCTGTCTGGGATTTCCTGGACAGAAACTCGTGCATGTGTGCTGTGGAATGCCACAGGGAACAAACTGCAGAATAAACCTTTGGTACCTGGGCTGCATCAGACTTGCTGCAGGTGTGTGAAGCAACCCTGCCCCGTGTGCTCAATACAACCAAGATTTCCCAGAAAGTGGCACAAGATCTCCACATCCATTGCACAGATCTGGGAATTCAAGGTGTATGGAAATTCACCCAACATTACTGCACAGAAATTCCAATTGTGCTGCTCCTTTAGCCAGAAATCCCAGCTGAGGGGCAAATCCAGCCCTTGGATCTTCCTTGAATGAGGAAAGAAAGGACAAAAAATTACTTTCTCCATCTTGGTGAATCAAAAGGGAGGTGTGTGCAAATATCCAAGCCCAGAGCAGCCCTGCTAATCACAGGGTTTTGCATCTTCCCGTTCTCCCTCTCCTTAGGGTAATTACTGCCAGATCCATGGATTTGGTTCATTGGCTGTCACATGGCTATCGTATGGTATTCTTTAAAGGTTTTATTCCCTGGGTTCAGTGGCCGTGTCCCACACTCCTGTCTTGGGAAAAATCCCGTGCCTTTCCAAGCACCTTCTCCATCTGTGAAATGGGTGTGGTGATGCCTCGATCTGTTTGTAAAGTGGAGGTGTGAACACATCAATGCTCCTCTTGTTCCCGTGGCCATCTCTGACTTTTAATTAAATTATGGACAGCTTTCAGTGAGACTGTGCCACATCTGCAGCCTGGGCCTCTGCAAGACACCCATTCCTACAAAGTGTGTTTTTTAAAAGCCCCACAAAACTCACATTAGCTTTGCCCTATTCCTGTGTCAGACATGAAAGTCGAGGACATTGACAGAGAGCTCGACCCTCTCTGAGCCAGCATCAAAAATGGGATGTATTCAGAGCTATCTTGAAAAATCTTTTTCCTCCCTTGAAAAATGATCAAGTAGAAACAAAGGCTGTTCAGGTGAGAAATATTTCTTACTGAGAGGAATTTAAATCAATGAAAATATTTATAAAATTATGTATAGGTGAGTTCAGTGAGCCTGCTGATTTTATGTAACTGGTTATTATATTAAATACAAGGTGTGCTGTTACTACAGATCCATTAACATTCACCGTGCGCCTCCTTGTTCAAAGCAGTTAATGCAGTTATGAACCTGTAAAAGGGATTAGTGGCTTTACTGCCTTAGAAAAGGATTCTTCCCCCTTTATTTTACAAATTTACGATTTTATTTCCAAAGCTGAAACAAAGGGAAGGCTGTGCTCCAGCAAGGAGATGCACTGCTCCAGGCTGACAGCTGGAGCGCTGGATATAGGATGGCAGCTCTTGATTTGTCAGCATGTTGCTATGGGATGGGAATCTGCGAGTGGAGTAAAATGCTATTGAGATATTCTGGGATCTCCTGGTGCTCGTGCACGCTCGCTCCATCCCTCGTCTCCACATTCGCTGCAACTTCCAAAAAGGAAAACAAATCCTCTCGATGAAGGCAGAAAGCACATCCTGCCTTTCCTTTCTTCTTTCTGCCTTTGTGCACGGGGCTAAACAGCGCCCGAGTGAGGGGCAGCGCTGAGACCGAGTTTAGGGAAGTGCGAATGGGAGGGAGAGAGGGAGAGCACAGCAAAGCCCCGCTCCTGGGGCCAGCAGGGAAGGGAAGGGGGCTCAGCACCCTGGCATGGCCTGGGGCACTGAAACTGTGGGATCTCATCCCCTGAGAGGCAGTTCTGGGGGGGATCCAGAGGCAGTTCTGTGTGAGATCTCCTCCTTTCAGAGGCAGCTCTGTGTGGAATCCAGAGGCAGCTCCGGGTGAGATCCAGAGGCAGTTCTGGGTGAGATCTCCTCCTTTCAGAGGCAGCTCTGGGTGGGATCCAGAGGCAGCTCTGTGTGGGATCCACAGCAGGAGACAGAAGATCTGCCTGCAGTAGAAATGCAGAGGGCACGTACTCCTAGCGAGCTCTTCCCATCTCTCCTGAGTGTCTGCACAGGTAAAAGCAAATTAAAATTTGCTCAATTAGCTGCTTCCATGTACAATTATCTGGTTTACATACCCGAATTAGAATAATTACATGCCTAAAGCAGCCATCCAGCTCCACACACATTTGCAATACTCCTTGAGTTCCTAATTTCACTTGAAAATCCACCTTTTGGTCTCTACACCAGCACAATTATGGAGCTTTTCTGTATGAAACAATCACATTCACTATCATCTTCCAATGTCTGCTGGAGGTATTTATCTAAACCTACACACACACCAGAGGACACAGCATTAGCAGGTTACACATTTTTCGGGACTCGTTAAGGGCTTTAATTCACCTCTCAGCCTGACAAAGATACAAGCCCTGAGCAAAGTGCCCCGGCAGAGGCAGCAGCAGGAAGTCTGCAGCAGGAAGGGCTTTTTCACTCTCAGGGTTTGTAGTGTCACCAGAAGTCCTTGATAAAGCCATGGTTGCATCTGTTGGGCAAGGATTTTGTCAGCACCAAAAGCTGTTGTGGGAGACCTGGGAGAGAGGTTGTCTCCTCCACAATCCCACAGCTACCCACTGCCCATGTCCATAATCTCTCCCAAATATTCTGCTTTCCTAACCACAGGAACCACCTGTCATCTCCTAAACTGTTACAGAAACGTCAATATTCTAAAACTAGAACATCCTACCATTCTGGGAGAACACTATCCTATTAAAAAGCCCCACATCAAATTTTTCTCCTATGTAACCTGCAGTGACACCGTCTCAGACGGATAAACTGAAAGTGCTTTACATTTGTTATTTCATGTCTGCTCGTTTAATTTCTGCTTTTGCTTCCACAGAACAAATCTCCTTCCTCTTTGTCTCTTGTCAGTAGTCAAAGCTTAGAGTGTCCTCATTTGGGTGTGTTACTGTCTTGTTTGAAAATAGGCTTTTTACTGGACACAAAATTCATTACCTTAATTTAAAAAGAAATGCTCTCAGAAACTTCATTATGAAGTAAGAGCTAATTTCTTTTTTTTGGGGGCGGGGGGGGGAAGCCATACAGGAAATAATGTAACAATGGCAAAAATGAAGCAAAATCTGATTCTTTACTTTGAATAATATCCTGACCCAAGCAGCCTGCAGGAAGATATTACTGTGTCCCACACACAATACTTCCATTGTGCAAAGCACCAATGTCGGATTGTGAATTTCCACGTGTGAGTGGAACTGTGGCTTGTTGATGGACAGGTTTCAGGGGGGCTGCAATGTCCCTGCAGCACCCTGCCCATCACCCCAGCAGGACTGTAGGTTTTACAGTCAAAACTCCCCTTAAGCCACTAAAATGCTGTGCTGAAATCCCAGCTGCTGAAAATTATTGTGGCTGCATGAAAGGCAGGAGTGGGATATTGATATGCGCCAGCTGAAGCTCTGCTCTAACCCCAGCCTTCCCCTTCTCCTCCTCATCCTCCTCATCCTCCTGCATCCCAGCAGTGCCAGAACTGGCAGGGAAGGCCCACTGGAGAAGCAGGAGCTCAGCATTTCATACATGGATTATAATCTGGCAGGTTTGCTGATATTTTCTGGCTCTCGGGAGTTGCTGTGTGTGAGTATTGGCAGTGTATTGACCCAGCTTCCCTGGGGGCATCGTTTGGGAAGTTTTGGCACAAGCGGTACCAAGAGGCTGCACTTTGGGCTTGGTATTGAAAGTTACTTGAAAGCTCCTTAGATCTGGGAAATGGGGGGTTTGTGTTCCCCTTCCCCTCCCACCCAGCCCAGAGATGGCAAATGTTCCTCACCTGTCTGCCCCAGCACCCTCCTGCAGTTGTAAGAACCTTATTTTTGCAAGAAGAGGGAAGCAGAGAAATATAAATCAACTAAACACAAGAAATGTAAGGACAGGGCTCGGGTTACTTTTTGGTGGTGAAAGGGAAAAAGGAGAGTGTGTTTGGAAGTAAATGATATGTTCTTCTGGTGCTGAGCAGTAATTCTCAATCCCCTGTGAGTGAGAACACGAGGCAGCTCTGTCCCGCAGGTCAGGGAATGCCCGCTCCCATTAACTGGCACTGGAGAGCAGGCAGCTCTGGCACACCCCGGCCTTTGTCCACTGTCATGCTAATTCCTCCTTGGAAACAATTCCTGCTCTCTATTCCACCTTTCAAATGCACATTTGGTGCCATACCAGCTCTGCCACATTCAGAACTGAGAAGCCTCAGGTTTTTCTTCCTGCATTTCTGATACAAGGAGGAAGTGCTGCTGCGAGTACAATGGGAAGAAACAAATAATGGTAACAAAGGCCCAAGCTCAGGGAATTCTTTCTGGTAGCAGATTAAGATGAAGGAGAAAAAAAAACTGTTGCAGCCCTCCAAGAATGGTAATTCCATGTCAGGATTGATCAATATTAGCTTGCTATTTATAGAACACCTTTCGTTCTGAGGCTCTGCGGTGTTTATAAATTAATAAACACACGTGCAAGAATCCCACCATCCATTATTAATGTTATCAGCACTTTCAGTTTATGAGAGATAATTATTATTTTTAACACCATGAAAGTCGTGAAAAGAATCACAACCCCACTTTTTGTATCCCCTTCTCTCTTCTTTATAATTTGGGGAATTAAATGCTGTAGCAGCACTACAGCCCAGTGAGGACACACTCTGAGGTAAATACTTTTGCAAAAGTATGGCTCAAAAATTAACTGAACTGCCATGTTTTTCTCTGTCAGGGGTTACACCTGACAGAGTCTGCGTAATCTTACATGAAAACCTTCACCGAGAGAACACTTCCTTAACTCTGAATTAATGTGCACAGATGCCTCAGTCTCTCTGTTATCTCAAGGCAGATAATTTTGCTTCCTTGCCCATGGGAAGTTCTTAAGGATCTGCCTCCACATCACAATTACAAGGAGCAGTAACTGCCACCCTTAAAGGCAGTTTTGGTCTCTGAATACACTTGGAATATGCCATAGGAAGTGAAGAAAGTAATCTAGAATTGCCTTCTTCAGTTGGGAAACATTTTGTGAGACTCTATTTCCATTATTAGAATCTATTTCCATTATTTTGATGACAGACACCATTACAAATACTATTGGTGCGCTTCAAATTTCAATCTAAAATCAAGAAAAAGAGGAGAAAAACTTCTA
Organism: Lycocorax pyrrhopterus obiensis; assembly: GCA_014706295.1. Classification (NCBI taxonomy): domain Eukaryota; kingdom Metazoa; phylum Chordata; class Aves; order Passeriformes; family Paradisaeidae; genus Lycocorax; species Lycocorax pyrrhopterus. The sequence goes on from JACSVZ010000022.1 coordinate 15,808,932, forward strand.
TAATTGAAGGCAAAATAGAAAATGGCCCCAAAAAGGAGAAGTGGAAAAAGAGGTGACATTTGAATTACACCTACAGCACAAGTGTCAGAACTGGAACATGGCTGTAAAATTCTGCTTTATCTACACCAAAAATCCAACATCTTACAGAGCTCTCACAAGTCTGCAGAACAAAGTTTTTCCACTTATTTTGTAACAAAAGCTTGCACTGAGCTCTCTAATTGAGTGAGGAAAGTTGCGTTAACAAATAGACAATTGAAGCATGTCGTCCTACCCAAACAATATATTTAAGTTTCAATTTTAGAACCAGTTCAGTGCACACCTACCTCTGTATGTGAGTAGTCAGCACAGGGTTGGGTTTTTAATATTAGACTTGTTTTTAATTGAAGAATGGTGTCAGGTGCTAATTAGCATGAGTGAATGTGCTTTTATTTTGCCATATCCAAGCCATAGAAAGAAGCAGTTTATAAATTGAGAGTGAGAAGGCTGGAAGCTCAAAATAATCAAGGAAGGGAGAGGATTAACAGCCAGTCTCTAGATCTAACTCTTGATATTCAGAGTAAAAGCCATGTGATACTGGGAAGGACAATTTGGAAAGTAACAACAAAAGTTTAAGGCCTCTGGTGCTGATAACTGAGCCATTCTGGGCAGAGGGTATGACTTCATCATCCCGAGCTGTTTATCTTCCTGAGCAGCCTTTTTCATAGAATTTGTGTTTCACCAATGCATTTCTGCTCCTGCACAGATGCACATGAAGCTCATTTCTGTTTTTAGCCCTTTCAGAGGAAGGGCTGCATGCCCAAGGGCTCTTCTCTCTCCTCCAGCCACAGCTCAGAAAAGATTTTACTTCTCCATGCAAATCTTTATTCTGTCTCTATCACTGAGTAGCAACAATGCTGCTGTTACTGCTGTTGTGATAGAGCCTATCAGACAACAACCCTGTGCTTGAATAAATACCAGGAGGATCCCAGAGATCTTCCACCCCACAAGTTACAAGAAAAGGGAACATTCGCATGGTGCTGTGCCGTCATTTTGAAAAGGATCCATTTGCAGAACAAAGTACAGGAACAGAACTGCAGGTTGAGTAAAATGAGGAAAAAAGTAAGATGTTTTCTTTGAGAAATCTGGGTGCTGTTAAAGAAGCTTCTGTTTACTTGTATTTTCCTACGCTAGTGCGCTGTGATAAGGAAAAAGAAAGGACGTCACGCTTGAAGTCTGTTAAAGTTCACACATAGCGAAAACAAAACAAAATCAAGGTCAAACAGAAAATCTTTAATAGCTGGACTGTCAATGCGCCTCGCAGGATTTGAAATCTATGAGTTTACACAGACAGGATGTACAAAACAGGGACAGAACCCCCCTGCGACTCCTTTATCATTACAAAAACAAACTGCTCTACGTTAAACGTGCTGCTCAGACAGCAGATTTTAGCGGGGCATCAAAACACCTCCAAACAGCACCCAAATACCGCGGCAGGCGTTATTGAAGAATGCAGCAGTTTGGGCTGGAGGGCGAAGGGGCAGAGCTGCTGCTGCTGCGGAGGGAGGCTGGGACTGAACGTGGGCTGGCGGCAGAGATAGGGACTGATGCAGGAGCCGGGCGCGTTCCCGGGGGAGGGCGAGCCCCGCCGCGCCTCTCCCCGTGCACTGTGCCATGTCGCAGGACCCTGTTTGTCCCCGCCGTGGCTCATCCGTGCCTCAGGCAGCCAAGGCAGCCCTGTGTTGGCCAAATCTGAGCGCGTCTGCCGGCGCAGCCCCTGCTCAGGCGTTTCCTGTAAACACGCGCTGCCGCAGCCGCCCGACAGCGCGATCCCGGCACGGGATCTGCTCTCAGATCGTGCTGAAAGAGGTGATTTGTGCAAAGAAACGCAACAACAAACCAAGCCACAGAACGCCGATAAAGCTTCTCATAAACCATTCCATCTTCTAGCCTCGCTCCCGTCCGAGCGTTGCACAATTTATTTTGTAAGCAAAGGCGCAACATGATCCTGATTTTGCAAATAGATGTTGTGCAGAAGTGGAGGGTGTAGAATTTTATATCCCAGCTCGTGGCCCAACTGCCCAAACAGTTCTGAAAAGGACTTCTCGAGCCATTAGGTCACACTCTGATCGTGGTTTCAAGCTTATCTCCTTAAAAGCCTAAACACTGTGTATTTACTTTATTTATCTATTCATGCCAGCAAACTGAGAATTTCATGTAATGACTTGACTGCTAGAGTAGGGGCTTAAAAAAACCCCCAAAACAGCCAAATTTCGGGAGCCCTGGGAGAAGACTTGCCCAAGATCACGCAGGAAGTCTGTGGCAGAGCTGGGACTGAGCCCAGCTCCCCTAAATCCCATTTGTGTCTTAACCACACAACAGGCCAGATTTAATAGCTGCCTAAATATGAATCTAAAATGAGAGAGTCCCTGTGCAGAAGAACGAAACTTGGCTGCTCTCCTGCTGCCAGGGACAGCCGGGGTGTTTTGCTGCTCAGGTCACTTGTTTGAGACAAACACCCACAGCAACCCTCGAAAGATTTTAAATTTAGGTGAAGGCTTCCTGCTGCCTGCTCAGCTCTGTTTTCATTCTCCCTGACAGCGAGGGCTTCCCTCTGTGTGCTCTGAGAAGAGCAGGACTTGAGCCAGATCACAAAACTTCCAGCCTGGATGTTTTACATAATGGAATTGTACATAATGTAATTTAAAAGAATGCAGACATTTAAGTATGTTAAGAGTTTGGGGACTGAAGCGAAACTTCAGCTTTCAGCAGTGTTATTTTATTTCTTTCTGTTGTTATGGAGGAGATTATCACAATTTTGGGCGTGCTGCCTGGTTCCAAAGTCTAGTTTGGGGCTAGGTTTAATATTGCAAGAGCGTGGAGTAACATATAGTGCAGAGCAGTAAACACAGGTCTGTCAGGGCGATTGTTGTACAAGTTTTTGCCTCATACATAAAACATCGATTGGGGAAGCTTCTCCAGAAAGGCAGCAAATGTCCTCAACACAGGGCAAAACGGAGGGAGAAGAAAATCTAGGATTTATTTTTTCAAGTTGGCCCTTGCCTCATGTCAAACATTTCCAGCGCCATGAGCATAAATCACAGAGGTCACCGTGGCTAATCTGTAAAAATAAATTGGATGTTTTCATTTCACTCCTGTAATGTGATATTATATGATGCATTTTGAGCAAAGGAAGAAAAGTTTTAAGATATTCTGAGCCTCTCCTTTTTTTCCTGAAGCAGACTTTTTGTTTTGTTTGGTTTTTTTTTTTTGTTTTCCACAGAGGTCCCATATCTCAGTGGATAAAAACCATGCGGCTCCTGTGTTCTCTGCTAAGTCATGTTTACAGTTTTCCAGAGCCCTGGCTCAAGGGAACAGCCCTGGTGATCAACGAGGTCAGTAGATTTCACACGGAAAAGTAAAATTTTTAAAAAATGAAAGGGGGAAGGAGCAAATAATGGGTTTTGGTGTGTCACGAGAACAAGAAATACCACAACACCTGACTCAGGGAGTCTTTAAGGACAAAGAGTTATGAGCAAAAGTACAAATTTAATATTTTTATAAGTTTGTGTGCCTTGAATTTGTTTTTAGCTCTCCAATATAATGCCATTCAAAATGCCAACATCAGAGCACAATAAAAAGAGTACATTTTTTAACAGAATGTTAAGAATCATTTAGTGTAGCAAAAACTGGTCATTTCCAGCAAAATTCTGCTTTGTTCTCCTGGCCACGCTGCCACTTGTAGATAATCAATACTTAAACTGCTGCTGTGCTTCGAACTTGGGAGTGTTTGTGGGATCGGGTTTGGTCACGTAGCGCAAGGTGGTGTGCAGCAAGTTCCAAAGAAATGCAGAGCTCTCGCAAGACAAAGGGATATTTTGCATGCACGGATAAGCACCCAGCCTAATACATCCTACTGCAAAAAATCCCATTAAACTGGCAGGAATTGTGCAATAAGCTCTCCTGTGTCAATTCAAAACTCCACTCAGGAAGGCCAGGATTTAACACCTGAAAATCTATGAAGGAGCACAAAGTAAATTCCTTTTCCTCATGGTTCACACAGCTGATGGACATAGAGATTTTTAAGCTTCAGTAAATTAAAAAGGCTTCAAATGCTCAGCCCATATGAGCATTTGAAGGGCCAGGACTTGAATATCTGTATTTTAAATTTTTGGCCTTATCAGGTTTGACCTCTTGATGAAAATAAATCTGCTTCAAGTCAGCGTGAGGCAACACTGAAATTTTCCAATAAAGATATTTCACCTTCCAGAATTACCTGGTGAGTATATTACCTTGTGTATATTACACATTCTGTAATGGTTTTGATTGACCTTTATTTGCCACATAAGTGACCTAAATTTCAGCCTGGGCAGCATTGCTCATTTTAGACTGGGAGAACATTTTGAGAAGAACTTTTAAAAAACACATTAAAAAAAACACCCTAACACATGATTTTAGCTGCAATTATTTTAGAAATATCCTCCATTCAGGCAGGATGATTTTTACATTGAAGGAAACAAGCCCCTGAGTGTGATGTAAATGTAGTGATGTAAACTAAACTGACTTTAGCAGGTCTCGGTGTGTCTTTGGGGGAAAAACCAGAGACCACATGGAAACTCACCTCCTTATCCCATTTACTTGAGGGAGGTGCTAACCTCAGAGTCTAGCAGAGATTAAGCACTTTGCTAACAGCATTACAGATTGCATTTAACTCCTAAAAACCTCCTCACTGCCAAGTGGGATACTCGGAAATGTGTTTTAAGTCTTTGCCTGCCGCACTGAATTCCTCTGTAGTGTCCATCCCTCTGGAGCAGAGAGAGCAGCTGGGTGTTGACTGTTGAAAAAAATGAAACATAGGTTAAACCCTTGGCCTTTTTGGGGCAATTCCAACAGTAAATCTGTGTATTCTGTTCCCCTCCTGCTCCGGCAGCCCTGATGTGTGCCAGGCCCACCACGGAGCATTTGGGGCCCATCGGGGCTCCAACCACACCACAAAAAGGGTTGGGGCCATCATATCCTGAGTGGCCCACCCAAGGATCAGTACTTATATAAGGTGTATTGGCTATGATTACATTTGTGTCTGGGTGACACCAGCTCTATGGTGCTGCCCTGTGTTCGTCATTCAGGCGATGCCCATCGCCCAAATCCAGCATCACGAAGGGCTGAGCCTGGCCCATGACGGCTCAGGGGGAGATGGCACAGAGGGAACAGCACCCACAGAACCACAGAACAATTGGGACTGGAAGGAACCTCTGGAGATCACCCAGCCCACCTGGAGCAGGTGACACAGGAACGTGTCTGGGTGGGTTTGGGACATCTCCAGAGAAGGAGACTCCACGCCCTCCCTGGGGCAGTCCCAGGGCTCTGCCACCCTCCATGGGCACAAGTTTCTCCTCACGCCGGGGTGGAAGCGCTCGTGTTTGGGTTCGCGTCCATCACTCCTTGTCCCGTCTGAGGGACGGCGCGTGGCCGCCGTGGGCGTGGCCGCGGGGGCGTGGCCAGCGTTGATTGAAACGCGCCGGGCGCGTGGCCAACGAAGACCCCGCCCCGTTTGTGGGCGTGGCCCGGTGCGCGGGGCGTGTCCACGGCGGGGGCGTGGCCCGGGGCTGCCCGAGCAACAGCTGCCGCGGAGCCGTTTACAAACAGTGCCCCGAGCGCGGCGCGGCCGCTCCCCCGCGGCGCCTCGGTCAGGTGAGGCAGGGCTGGGGGGCACCTGCCGGGGGCTCTGGGCCCCCTCCTCCTCCTCCTCCTCCTCCTCCTCCTCCTCCTCAGCTTCCCCCGCCCCCCCGGGGGCACCTGCGGCAGGCGCAGCCCCGTCCCTCGGGCGGCCTCTGCCGTGAGGGGCCGGTTGTGCGAGTGAGCGCGGGGGGGCCGCTGCCGCCGGCATGTCCGAAGGGTTCGGCGCGCACCCCCCCACCGGTCTGAAGCGGGGCTTAGAGCCCCCCCCCCGTCCCCGCGCTGTCCCGGCGGCTGTGGGGGACAGGAGGAGGAGGAGGAAGGGCAGCGCGGGGCCGGGGGGGCGGAGGAAGGTCCAGGTGTGTGTGGCCGCGCCGGCCCCGCCCGCGGCCGCAGGTAGCGGCCCCTCCCGCCGCCCCCTCCCCAGCGCGGGGCGGGCGGAGCGGCGGCGGCGGCCGGAGCCCTTCCCCAGCTCCCTCCCACCCCAAAGTTCGCGCTGGCCCCGCGCTCCCGCTGCCGCCGCCCCCTCCCCTGCCGCCCCCGGGACGGGGCCGCGCTGCCATTGAACACCTGGGGGGTCGCTCGGGCCCCCCCGAGGCGCCGGGCCGGGGCAGGGGCCGGTTCTCGGCCGGGGTGGGGGTGTGCAGCGACAAGAGACTATTTCTTTGTGAGTCAAAGATGTTCCTGGAAGAAGGATCTGTAGTAAGTGGCTCATGGGGCGGAGGGGGGGGGAGGTTGTTAATGAAAAGTTTATTGATCCGTTTTGCCAGTTTTTGTTTCATTTACCTTTGTCTTTCAAAGACCAAAGCCTTCCCGATCATTTCTTTAGCATCGTGTTTCTTTTTTTTCTCTTTTTTTTTTTTTTTTTTAAAGGGGAATAGGAAGTTTAGAAAATAAATAAATAAGCCTCAACTGACTTCTTAAGCAACAAAAGAGGTTGCCAGGCGAGGACAATAAAATTCTAGAATATCCAGAGATTGGATTTCATTCCTGTTCCGTGATACCCCCTGGACTTTCTGTTTTGGGGTGTGAGGCTTTTTTTGTTTGTTTGTTTGTCTCCCACACAGAAAACCTGCACCCAAAGTAAGGTCTGTATGTTCTCTAATGAGCCATCCCATAAAATGTGCTGTGTGACTCCCAGTAAGTATTTGAATTGAAGTGTAATAGTTTTGAAGTGGTGGGGAACAAAAATCTTTCTGTTGGGTTATTGATCTGCTGATGAAAGGCGTTTGAATGTGAAAAGGGTTTAGTTTAGGGGGGTTGTGTGTTTAAAGGGGTTTTTTTAAGGCAACTTTTTTTTTTCATTTTTTGAAATGACCTTGAGAGCTTTAAAACTACATCAGTTTCTACCAGTGGGTTTGAGGGGGAGGCAGGAGCAGAAGAATCTAGTGAAAATCGAAAATAGAAATAGGAACTGAGGTATAGCTGCAGTGAGATATTTTCTTACAGAAGTATGTGAAAAGGGAAGTTTTTGTAAGAATGTGTGAAAAAGAAGAGAGGGAAATAACGCAGTTTCAGATGCAGTGTGGGGGGGGAGAGAAGGGAGCATATCATTCTTCACATTTTATTAGGCCGTGAAATGCAGGAGTGATATGATCTGGAAGACAACAGAAATAAAACGCCTAACTACAAGTTGAATAGCAGGCATTGACTTGCTGACCAGTGCTTCCATGCTTGGTGGGGGCTGGTTCTGTGGCTGCAAAGGTATCAGAGCACAGGGCTATGACAATGGCTTGCAAATGCTTTAACGCCATGTTTTATTGCTCTTAGGAGCTCTTATTAACTGGAGGTTTGGGAATACGACTAAGACTTTAATTTGGGATGTCCACACTGAGGTTTCAGCCTTTCCTTGGATAATAGAAAAGGACAGTTGCAAATAAGTAGGATAAACTGCATTCTTTGGCAGAGGGGGAGGGAAGAGGGAGAGGGTGGAGGAGGGTTTTTTTTTTCTTCCCCTTTACTAGTTCTGTAACTGAGTCAATATTTTAAGATCTGTGGCAGGAATGTGGCTTTGTGATCACTGATCTTTCTGCAACGTGTTTTTTTAATGAGCAATCTCGTCATGCTGAGCAGAATACTTGGATTTTCGATCTCACAGCTCTTTCCTGAAATCAGCATCTAAGTTTTCAAGTTTTGCCTTTAAGTTTTTCAGGGTGGTGAATATGAAAAACAAATAACTTTAGAACCATGGTTATTACAGTGATTATTGATTGGCTTGGCCTCCAGCCAAGCAACTCTTCTGCATGCACCAGAGTTGCTGATTTAAATTCTGTGGATTCTTTTTCATATGTTAGCCTTTTTTAATCTTTAAACAGCAAATATGGCAATTTAGGAGCAGTAGATCAGTTTTTAGTTAAGGTTGTTCAATTATGTCTTCATCGCTTTGGAGTTGGTTGAATGACTTGACATGAGATTAAGCACAACAAAAGAAAAGGCAGGGGAACAACAGCTGCCTTCCAGTACCAGAGCTCCAGATTCTGAGCAGTTCAGCATTTTACCTTTTACTGTTACGTGGTGTCAGGTTTAAATGTGAATATTTCTATTCGCCTTTACAAGAAGCTCAGGCTTGCTGATAACACATCAGCCACTCAAAGCCTGGATGTTCGTGTTTTGGGGGTTGTTTGTCTGCTGCATTTTGAAGAAAATGATCTGAGGATCTGATACTGAGGAGTGAATTGATCTCATTAACTTTTAAGACAAAAGTAGCAAACAGTCCCCACTAGTTTGTACTTGTTTAGTTACTGTGTGGTAAGAACTTTAAGGTGTGTCCTTAATGGCAACTGACGATTCTTGCAGCGAAGCCTTGTTTATTTTAGGTAGATGTTTTATACAGAATTTCCAGTGGGACAAATTACTCTGCTGAGTGCACTTATTCTTTCTGAAGGCTGACTGTGAGCATAAGAGAATAATTTTGCCATGTTGCAATCAGGATATATTTAAAAATTGAAGCCATTAAGTTTTGCTGTGTATTTTAAGGCTTTTCCTACTTCCTTTGTTTAAACATTCTCAAACAGTGCATATCATAGATGAGTTTAAAACATTCATATGGCACTGTTGGGGCCGAATTTAAAATTAAAATGAATACCGACGTCCTTGTTGATCAAAATAGAAAAAGCATTTCTTTAAATAAGTGGATGTTTTCTGGTTTTGAATGTGGTAAGGTGGCTATATTGGTATCTTGTAAACAAAGTTTCATATTAAGTAGTCTTTAGAGAATGGCTTCCAGGCTTTGCATTGGAGGATTTCTTTTTTTTCCTCTTTAAGTGAATAATGTTTTTTGGTGTTTCTTTGTTTTGGTGGAGAGGTGGCGAGAGCAAGATTTAGGGTAGGGGCTAGAAAGAGAGGAAGATAATAAACTTTAGCACCTTTTTATCAGACTGTCTTACACAAAAGGCTGCTTGATTCTGGTTTCCCCTTTCATTAGATCACACTCCAAAAATTCCTTTTTGAGCATTTATTGCTAACCTTCAGAAATATCTCCTCTTACCACTGTATTTTCATTTAGAACTATGTTGATAGATTAATATCATATTTTATACAAACTGCTAAGTTATTACGGTGATCAGGGGAAAATTATTTTAAAAGGGAACTGTGGGTTTCACTTAGACTTTCAAAACAGTGATTACAGTAAACTTTTAGTTACAAAAAAATCTGAGAGTTTGCAATTAAGAAGCTCTGGGGAAGTGTTAAGTAAATTTTAACTTCCCTTTGTTCTTTGGGACTTTCTGTTGTCCCAGCTCTTTCTAACCTGAATCTTGATTGGGAATGCATTGTCCTAGGAAAAGATTCCATCCAGTGTGTATGTAAATACACTCCCTCTTTCCTGTGTTATGAAATGCTGGCATATGGAAAGAGCAGCCCCCCTTTCCCCAAGGTAAAATGGGCTGAGCTTTCTTTTCTTTGCAAGAAGCTGAAAGAAGAGTTTGACCTTTGAACTCAGCCTCACACTTCCACGCTGCTTTCAGGATGATTAAATAACCAAGGATATTTGCCTGTGTCTTATGCTTATTTATCTCACTTCAAATGTTGTAATACTTAACTGTTGAGGTATTGTCTTTAAATATAGCAGGACAGTGCTTTGGGTTGCAGCAGGGCTGCCATGTGCCAGCTCAGCTCTCACTGGGGAGACTCTGCATTTACAGCCCCCCTCAGAGACTTCCCACATCTCATATCTGCATTATGTGCAAATGGCTTTTTACTTTTAACCGACTTTGAGGCATTTCTGATGACCCTCCCCCTTTTTTAAGGTGACTTTAGGAACAAAAAAGTTTTTCTTCCTGGCGCATGAATGCGCTGAGGGGATTCTGCTGACTACTGTATGTGTGCTTTGAGAGAGATGTGACTCATTCCACAAGAGATTTGCAACTGAATACAAAAGTAAGGAAAAGGATATGACCGAGCTATGTAAGATTCTCAACACATGTTGTATTTTAGGATTAAAAAAGCTTTTTCAGTCTAAACTTACCTAGGTTTTTATGTGGTTCTAAACAGAAAGTTGCTCTCTCAAAATAATTTGCTTTTAGAAATCAACTTTTTTTTTTCTTCAGTGAAGTTGCCAAATAGTATCCTTTTGTTGCTGATGAAGCCTGTTTATGCCAAATGTGGGTGTATGTCAATGAGACAAATACATTAAGACTTCTACTGTTACAATCATATGACTTTGGTCAGAGCATAGTTTATAGCTTATCATAAATCTAGCACTCTTGATTCTTCCTCCTTTTTTTTTTTTAAGTGGCGTGATGAGAGCAGGCTTTGCAGTTTCAGAGTAGAACAGTGTACATGCTGGGAAAAACGAGTTTGAAATTAAAAATATAGGTGACATACGCGTTTGGAAACACAATGAGGTGGAATTGGTTATCAGGCTGCCTTGAGGATTTCAAAAGAAAGTACATGAGGAAATGTGGTTAGGATATGCAGGCAAATCTATGTAGATCAGGGTGACTTCAAGATTGGAGCAGAAAACCATGCAAGCAGAAGTGAATAATTGACTGGATGGTGCTTTCCTATGTGCTGCAGATTTTATGTAACTAAAAGTATCAAAGTCTGAGTTTGTTTATGTGCAATAGGTACACTTGCATTCTCACTGTAATAAAGGGAGTGCAGTTTGCCTCTGATTGAGCTGCATCAGGGAAACTGAGGCCCTTGTGCTGTGCTTACACTTTGTGATAGTTGAGAACTGTTTGGGTGAAATCCTGAGGTTCTCTTAGCCTCTCTTGGTACTCAGGAAGAAGCAAATTAGATTTGCTTAGATTTACACCAAGGACTGATGTTTGGTACAGTGTAAGGAAAATGGATGTAAAGGTGGCCCAGAGAAGCCTCAATTTTTGTTCACCTTTCCTGTTTGTTTCTAACATTTTTTTGTTTTTATGCTGGCAAAATTGGGATCTGAAATTGCCTGTTTTGAAGCTCAGTTTCTTGCAGATGCCGTCTCTACTTAACAGGCCACCTTGGCCCCGTGCAGCCCAGGCTGTTGGATACATCATCACACACACCCCTGTAGCCCACTGGTGAGGGATAATGTAAGGCTGGGTAACTGAAAAGTGTCCATCAGTCTCTGGGAGATCTCCCACCTGCATGGGAGAAAGGAGGCAACTGCTTGAAGTGTCTGTTTCTATCACTTCTGTGGTTTAGTACCTTCAGATGCTAGTCCAGGGGATGACTGACCTACAAGTAAATGTCTTTTCCCTGGGCTCTGTATCTATTTCCATCTTTCAAGACTGACTTTTGCAAGCACCTAATTGTGGATGTGTTTGAGAGTGACAACTTCCAAGTGCTCTGCAGAGGAGAGGGATTGGATAGTGCTCTGTTCCTTCCAAGGTGCAGCAGTCTAAGCTGTGTTGGGTCAGAGTTGGATTCAGAGTCGGAGCCAGGTGAGAGCACTAGGGAACATTAATGGCCTTAACAAAGGGAACTCTTTGGAATTGACCACTTCTCTCAACTTCAGGAATAGTAAAATAATCTCTTTTCCTGTTATTTCACCTATGCTGCCCAAAGGGATGCAACTTGCCTGTAATTGCTACAGAGGAACTCCTGGCTCTTGAGTAATAAGGAATTAAGTCTAATTTGGTAAACTGAATTTACCACTTCTTTGTAGTTGTGGCTGCTGGAGAGACCTTACATCCCTCTGCCAAGAAGTAAAAAAGTCAAATTTGCTTTTAAGGTCTCTGAAAATACCTTCTTTTAAATGAAAACCAAGACTAAACATACAAGTCAGTCTGTGTAAGGTGAGACTGACTCAACAATAAAAATGTATCACTCATTCCACCGAGAGCCTTTACCTGCTGTGGAGAGAACAATAAACTGTTTTGTAAGGTAAGGGGTCATTGCCAGTTTAAGTGCATGTAACTTCTTGATTTAATGAAGTTGCATCATCCTTTAGCAATGGTGAAATGTGTCTCAGACTTATTTAAAATAGGATTATTCTTGTGTCTTTCAGCTTTCCTACAACAGGTATTGGCCACTTCTGTTGTCTAAAGTACACTTTGGTTTTGTCGTTCCTGAGAAATTCTCTCCTCATCGGAAGGGGGGAAGGAAAAAAATCCAGCAGTTTGAGCAGTCCTTCTGAACTTTAAAAGTCAACGCTTATTTGTAGTGCTTCCTCCTTTAATGCCAAGAATTAGTCTCTTTTATATTTGCTCTTGCTCAGTGGAGGAAAAACATGTGCAAAATGCTGCAAGCTTATATGTTCCCTGCTTTAAAAGGCCTAATTACATCTTTTGATAGAAGAGGCATTCAGTTCACTGAGGAGACACACTCAGCTCATCCATCCTCTGCCAAAACAGTTAGACATATAGCCTTCAAGAAAAAGGGACTCCACAGGAAAAGGTTTTTTAGAGAAAGAGGATATCCTTTGTTTTTATTAGTATAGATGTCTGAGATGGGGGCAGGGAGCTTTCCTAATATTGTTCATTATTAACTATGAGTTATTTTCCACTGGTGATTAAAATCCTGTTTGCGAGACTTCAGGGGGAAAATGACTCGCATGTGTGTCTGTTTTATCTGACTACAAAAGGGCTTTCAACACAAAATCTTTCTGAAGTGTGTGTGCAGAAATGCTTGGATAATAACAGTCTTGAATTCTGTATACGTCTCACTTTGGTTGTGTTTTTGTGAATTGTTTTAGGATCATTGTGTTGGAAATCTCTGTGGTGTTGTTAGAAGGGACTGTAACTGAGCTTCTCTCTTAGAGAGGATAAAAAGGATAAGCCATAAAAACCCTTCTAAGAGTTTAAGTTTAGGATAACTTTGAAATCTTCAAGCCTGAAGGATGAAGACTAACGAGGGGGACTTAAATTTGCAGATTGAGGGAGTGGAAATTCCAGTTTAGGGTCATCTTTTATGTTCTCTTTTCAACCTGAACATCTTCGTTTTGATCTTTCCTGCAACTGAAACAAACAACTCTGTTCCTCCCCTTCCTCCCCCTGAATCTCCATTTCCTTTACAAGTGCTCGTGGTAGTTCTTTATCAGGCTGAGCTGTTAACAAAGTATTAAAAACAGTTTTGTGCTTGCACAGTTGGTACAGAAGGCTGGGTGTGGATGAGAAGCAGCATTGGGATCACTCACGTGCTCCTCCACTAACAAAGAATACTCTGGGAAGTTGTGTGAAATGATCTACTGTTAAAAGATGGGAGTAGCTGTTTCCCTCCCTCGAAAGCAGCAGAATGCCCAGTAATGAGGAATAATTCATTGGCTTCTGTGCTGGTCTGCAAAATCAGGTTTTATCTGGGCTGGCTTTTATAACTTTCCAGTGTTGTCATTTGAGTCGCAGGCAATGGATACTTGTATTCTTTGAGAAATAAGGTCATGGTCTCTGGAGCAAATGCTGCATCATCTTCCCTAAATTTAGGGACTATCCCTCCCTCAGATTGGGGTAGCAGAGGCATTTCTGCCTCTCAGAGGAAACCCCCTCCTGGCCTGAAGTGTGACACACACGCGTTTCTGCTTAAGTGCAGGAAGGAAGTTCCGCGGTTGCCATAAACCCCTGCTACCTGCAGAGACAGCCCCGAAATTTCACGCCGTGGATTTTGGAAATCTGACTCACCTTTTTGGGACAATTGGTGAGTGAGAACCTCACGATGGCACTTGGCTTCAATTTCTGACTAAGTGTGGGAACTTAGGAATGCCAGGGCACACCAGATCTGCTCCCAGCATGGAGCTGAGGTCACTGGTGGCTTCTGCAGACACCACACACAGCTGAGGCACTGGAGGGGCATCTCAAAATCTGGAGCTCCTAAATATTGTTAGGAACTGTTTTAGGGTGGTATTTGTGCTTAGCTTTGTAGGTGTGGTGCAGCTGCCTTAGTTTTATGCATTTTTATACATATATATATATATATATATAATGTTCTAAATAAGATGAAGTTCAGCCTCATCTCAGGTTTTATTTGAGGATTTGAAGTTGTGTTTATTTATGCATGAGCTGCTCTGCCTGTGATCAGTGTTACACCTGAATACAGCTGTGCCCAGATAAAACAGATAATGCACATAAGGTAGTTTTTATTTGTGGTCTGAGTGAGGAAAAAGTGATGTTAACTGGCTTGTTTTATCTATGTTCCTTAGGTAGAGCTGGAACAACTACAGCAAATCTTTGAAATTGAAATAATTTTTTAAAAAAAGGTGTTAAACTTGTAATTTCCAATAAGCAATCAGCAGTGTAAAATCTATTTACCAGCAATCTGTTCTGGGGCATAAACACACCAAGAGGAAAGAACAGTTCATGTAAAATGACTCTTAATATCCTGAAACTTCTTGAAACATGAGGAAAACTGAGTAAGGGTTTTTATAAGTGGAAATGAGAGTTGCGTATACATTTCTCAAGTCCAATAGACCCAGTAAAAATTAAGGTGGTTGCTTTGCAGCAGCTGGAAGAAGCTGGTCAGCTAAACAACGATAACTTTGCTGTTGGCCTTGAATTTGAGAATCTAAGAGTTTGAGGTAGTTGTGTCTGAGTTTTTATCTGCCAGAGCAGAAAAGTAACTTTAAGTGTCCTGGATTTGGCTGTAACTCTTCAAGTTTTCTCACTTCTCTTTTTCAGAAAATGTTGCAGCAACTACTTTAACTTCTGTAATTGTTCCAGCTTGCTTTTTACAGTTTAACAATAGTTTTGCAGCACAGAATTAGCAAGGACTAGTTGTTTTTCCTGAGACTTGCCATGTAACTTTTATTCCCAGTGCCTCTGTAATGTGTTTAAAATGGGAAATTCAATGGTTAGACTTTGCTATTCTCTGAAAGGTGTGTCTAGAGTTTTTATTACATATTCATGGAAATTTTGAAATGCAGGAAGTAGAAATGCAATAAAATTACTCCTGATAGGTCATTTCCCAAAGAAATCTTAAAGACTGTAATATGTTGTCTTTGGTTGTGTAATTTAATAAAAATAAATTAAATTCCTCTACAGGCACTTAATTAAACTTTTCTCTGTTTTAATAATCCATTTAAATGCAGCAGGGTTTTGGTGTGGTTCTTAGGTTGTGTGGCAAGTGCAATGAAAACAAGATGTTCTCATCTGTCCAGTGGAATCTTTATGTGTGTTTTGTGGTGTTTATAAATACAATGGGTGTCGCTGTGAACCTGCTGAAACACTTAGCCAAGGATGACTCAGTTGTGAGCTGAAGTTTGCTAAATGCTCAGGCTAAAACTTCTCCAGTAGTTTTATTCTTTCTTCTTCTCCATTTAAATGTATTTCTGGTTGCATCAAGTGCAATAGGTGGCACCCTGGAACTGAGAGGAATTGGTCACTTCTGGACAGGTCACTCCAGGAAAAGCCCAGGGGTGCTGTGCAGGTTCCTCCTGCCTTGCTCACTCCTCTTGGAGCAGCCCCTGGGACCTCTGGGCCCTGAGCTGGGCAGGAAGGACAGGGGGACATTTACAGATGGGCAGGGAAGTCGCAAGTGTGATTTTTTTGACTTGTTTTACTGTGAGGGGGTAAGTCATTCTTTATTTTCAGCCTTGAGTTCATCTGTAGTGAGTTTATTGCTTTGCAGCTATTGGAAGGAAGGATTTCCTGTTTTGTTCTGTTGCTTTACTCAGTATTTCTGGTACTGGTGTGTCCTTTTGTCTTCTGAAAGAAGGCAGAAGAAACCTAGGTACCGTATTTTATTTGTTGAGCTCATGCACAGACCTTCAGCCACAGTCACAGTGTTGCAGGTTGTCTGCTTTTCCAAGGAAGCAGCAGAATTGAGGCAACTCTGGACCATTTTCCTGCTGCCTACAGGGTTTTGAATAACAGGAATGTAATTAATAAGCGTTTTTGGTCCTCAAACCCAAGGCATATTATCTTCAGTAGGAAGAGAGGTTTGTTACTAATGGATAAAATCCTGGTGGGGATATTTGGGTTGTAGTTCCAGCATGTGTTGGCTTGTCTGAGCAGCGAGAGCATAAAATCCTGCCTACTTGTAAAAGCCGTGGATCTAATCAGAGTGAAGTGTGTAATCACCAGATACAGAATAAGAGTAGAGCTTTCTAACTTACTTCCTGACTCCAGTACTTTTATTGTATCTTCTTCTCAGTTTAAATATATTCCTGTCTGGTTGCATCTGCACTTTTCTTCAGAAATGCTACCTGCAGTTTTTCTCCCAGTCTATAGGTGCTCTCTCCTGTGTATCCAAGAGCAATAGCTGCCTGAGCTCCGAAGAGGCATTTCGAATTCCTGAAACAGGAATATCTTGCTCCGTTTGCAGTGCTGCCTAGAGGATGAGCTGTGGCTGGTTCTTAGAACTGTTCAGAGCCTCCTGTCAAAAGCAGTGAGAGCACTGAGCAGTCAGCACAGCTTGGTGGAGGGTGCAAAGCGCATTGGTCCGTGGCAGAAGTCTCCAAAGGGCTTGTTCATACCTATTGATAGGCACTAAAATTGGTCCCAAGCTCCTGTTGAACTCCTCTGGTGACCCAGGTGTTGGTTGTACGCTCTGTGTTTGTGTGGTTTTGAGGACAGGTTTCATTTGTCAGACAGCTGAGATGGGATTGTAGCAGCCCTGTTTCCAAAGACTTATCAGAGGAAATGTTACTGATCGATTGAGGTGGATCTTTCACACATCAGTGACCAACCTGGGACCTTCCCTAGGTGTGATCTGTGCCTGTCCCTTAAATTCTAATCTGGAGCTGAGGCTGTCCCAGTGTTTGTTCTGTCCTAGGCTGGGTTTGGGTAGGGCCATGTGTGGTGGCCCATGTTAGAAGGAGCTCTCTTGTCCCTCACCTCACCCCAGAATGCCATGAAGGACAGGACACTGAGGGTGGATTTTGCTGCTTCTCATCTGTTTCCTTTCTCCAGTGACTTAATTCTTGTTGCTCTATTGTGTATTTGTTGTAGTGCCACAAAGTGGGAGCGTAACAAACCCTAATTGGCTTTTTCTGTTTGTAGACACGAGCAAGGAAGTAGTGGATGATGAATCCCAGCAGTTCACTTTGTGGGACTCTAGGCACTGCCCTTTGGATCTGCCTTCATGCCCCAGAAATACCTCTGGCCTGTCTGTAGGATGATTGTTTCACCTCTTCCTGCAGAGCACTTCCCTGTGGCTCTGAAAGCAAATGCAGTCAACTCTTAAGTTTGTTCCACTTTTTTAATCTTGCATGGATTTTTTTTTTAAATTTGAAACTTAAGTTATTTTCAGGCAGATACTCACTGAGCTCTGCTGCAGCACGTTGGGTAAAAAATACCTCTTAAAACTCCAGTAGAAACAGAACAAAAAGGCAAGTTGAAACATGAAGTATAAAACATGCTAACCAGCAGCCTTTGATATATTTTTTCCTTATGTTTTACAAAAGGGAAAGTTTTTTGAATACTTGAGCTTCAAACTTTGGTTATGGCTCCTTCACCTGCCTACAGGGAGTGAGGGAAGGTCTGAGCTGAGAGGGGAAGGGAGAAAGGCAAGGGCTGCAGTAGTAGCAGCAGTGTCACCCCACAGCCTGAACCTGCCTGTTACAGGAGGTTTTTGAGTCATTAGGCAGAGAGGAAGTTTTAATCATGGCAGTGATAAAACTGAAAATGGGGATAAAGGGCGTAGTTAGAAAAGAGACTTTGGCTGCAGAAAATCCAGGTTCTGTCACCATCAGCAGTGATTTGTTCCCTCTTAGACTCCACCTTACCCTGCAAGATCCTCCATTTGTATTTAACTTAGGATAAGTCTTTGGCCCAGGCCTGAAACAACTTGGGATATTAAACTTCTTGATATTAAATGTGCTGGTTGTGTAAACCTGGGTTAGAGGACTGGGCAGTGAAGAGACTTTAAGCTTTGGAGAAACAGAAAAAAATGAAAGACGAGCAGCTGGCAACTATAATTTTCTCCTGTTACTGGCATTCTGGTGTGGTGGTGTTTTATTTTCTATTTTATTTTCTATTTTTAGCCATCTTCGTTAGGCCCCAGGATTTTGTGGTCTGTGTGATGGGAAAGGAGGTGCTGACTTTCCAAATTAAAAGCAAGGAGTGTTCTCAGGGCAAGGCTGCAGGAAGTGGATGAAGTGTTTGAGATGTTGGATCCATGACTCCTGTCAGTGTGTTCTGAGGTTTCCTTCCCTAGGTGGTTCTCTTGCCTGGGCTGGTTTCTGCTAAAATGGTTTTAGATTTAATGCCTTAAGCCCACCTTTTTCTGTCCAGAAATTTTTCTGGTCAGAAATAGCTGAGAGTCAACTGATAACCACGTCTTTTATCTGCTACAGCACCTTCTCCTGGAAACCTGACTATTGCAGGGCTGTGGTTGAATTGTTGTCCTTTCTTTGGGTCAAATAAAGCAAAATGCTTCATTTTTTTCCGTATAAAAGCAAGGCAGAGGTGGAAGTTGAGGTGAATTTTAAACCCCAACTGTGTCCATGTTTTCTGCTCTAAGAGTTATAGAGCATTATGTGTTTTGGGGCATATTCATTCAAGTCATGTGGTCACTGGCCAGCTGGCTCTTAGGAAATAATTTGCCAAAGTTTGAGTCAGATTTTGAATGAATTCTTTTCATCAGTTATTACTTTATTTGGAAATGTCTCAGAATGATTTTTCTGCAGTTTATATTAGTCTTGTATTAGTTTGCTAGACTTTTCCTTTATCCAAAAATTTCATCAACTGGAGTCCTGAACTCCACAGAACTGTAATTTATCAGCCCAAAGAGTGGTCGCCATGAAGTTGCTGCTAGCAGACATTACAACTTTAGCCGACTTAGGGATTTAAATGGGAGTTATGATTAAAGAATTTAGGTTTTATAATGTAATAGCTGGCCTCTTGGATGATTTAAATACTAAACCACTGTTCAAGAAGCAGGATCATTAGTTCATATCAAACTTTGAGATGTTCTTACTGTACCAGCCCAGAACTGTCACAGACATTGTAAATTTGTGGGTGATAGGAAAAGCTTTGGGTAGCGGGGCTGGTGAATAGTTCTTAGTACAAAGATTTGTGCTGACATTTCCTGTGTACCAGAACTATAAAAGCTGATTCCAAGCTGTCTGGTCTTAAAAGCCTTTTGCTCAACAGCCTTTAGAGGACAAACAAGAGAAGTTTTGCTGCGGTTTTACAGGTTCAAGGAAAGGTTACTTGGGCTGCTACGTTTGTTATGAATTCAGGAGCGCACTGAAATATGGTTTCAGCAGCTTTGTATAACTGGGTAAGTGCAGGTTTAGAAGGGACAGACAAAGTCTTGCAAAAAAATAACAACTGTAAACAGAGGGATGTACAAGACCAAATGATTTCAGCTGCGGCAGGCAGAAAAGTGACCAAGTGCCTTCTACCTATCCCTTACTGACTCTTAAAAATATGCTTTGTTCTAAAGCACTTGATGGTTCTCAGCCCTAATATTTTCATTATTTGGGAGACAGTACTTCTCTTTTGAAAAGTCTGACTAACTCTTTTCTCTCTTTTCCAGGTGCTGGAGTTCTTTGTGGCACTGAACTTGGCCTTGAGTGTATTTTACCCAATGCAACTATTTGAAATGTTTGTACAACAAAACTAAGTGCAACTGACTGTATCTGTAGACTTGAAAAAGCTGAAGAAACAATTCAAAAAAACCTCATCCCGTCACTGAGTGAACCTTTGGATACATTTACTGGGATGTGTGAAAGCACATAAAGCTGAAGAAGAAATAATTTTTTGCTGGTGGGAAAAAAAAATCTTTTTTCCTGGCAGAGGTTTTCCAGCTCAGCAGACTTGTAAGCACATGTTGGAGAACTCTACAAGTGTCCTTACTGTGATCAGGGAGCACCCCCAAAGAAGTGCAGCCTTCCACTAAGACATGTAAGAGGGAGCAGAAGGGAGGAAAGATGCCAACGCAGCCTCTCCTGGCATACATGGACGGACCCGATGGAATAGCCAGCGCCGTTGGTGCCCAGATGGAGAACAGCGATGCCTCCATGACAATAAAAGGAACAAGCACCATCTCCTACAAAAGCTTGCAGGAGAAGTTCCTCATGCAGGCCGAGGGCTGCATGCCCCTGGACTGCATGTTCTGTGATGAGACTTTCAAGCACCCTGAAGAGCTGGGGAAGCACGTGTTAACTCAGCACAGGCCCACGCTGTGCGAGCCAGCTGTGCTGAGGGTGGAAGCAGAGTACCTCAGTCCTCTGGATAAATGTCAGGTAAGAACCAACTCACCCTCACCGAGCAATGAGCAGGACAGTGAAGAACTTAGCTGTAAAGTTTGTGGGCAAACGTTTGATAAAGCTTTTGACATTGAGGCACACATGAAAAAGCATAAAGATTCTTTCACATACTGGTGTAATGTTTGTGGGCGAAGATTTAAAGAGCCGTGGTTCCTC
Organism: Lycocorax pyrrhopterus obiensis; assembly: GCA_014706295.1. Lineage (NCBI taxonomy): Eukaryota > Metazoa > Chordata > Aves > Passeriformes > Paradisaeidae > Lycocorax > Lycocorax pyrrhopterus. The sequence goes on from JACSVZ010000022.1 coordinate 15,829,312, forward strand.
AAAAATCATATGAGAACACACACTGGAAAACCTGGTTCTAGAAACAAGCACCAGCAAGGTTCTGAAGGCCCCATAACAATAAATGAGGTGGTGCAGGAGCACGTAACTGAAAACGTAACGTCACCTTACAAAATTTGTATGGTTTGTGGTTTCCTATTTCACAATAAAGAGACTCTAATTGAGCACAGTAAAGTGCACACCAAAGAATCAGTTCCCAGTGGTGAAAGCCCCCAGGTGACTGCTGAAGTCAATGCAGAAGAAACATCTCAAAACCAGGAATTTTTCCAATTCTTGAACTTAAGACCAAATTCACTTCCGGAAAAGGACAAACTGCAGAAACTTGCAAAGTGGATCGCTGAACTGGATCCTTTCACCACGTATCAAGCATGGCAGCTGGCTACCAAAGGTAAAATTGCAGTTGGCCACGGGCAGATTAAAGAGCCAGGGCAAGAAGGAAGTACAGACAATGATGAGTCATCTTCAGATAAAGAAGAACTCTGTGAAATTTGGAATGCAAATAAAGGTAGCCAGGCTGAAACTACAGGGAAGTCAAAGGTAAATAAAAACAGCAGTTTCACAGGGAATGGTAACTTAACCCAGGACAAACTGAAACATCCCGCTGGTGAAGTGCCTTCTATGGAGATGGATTCTAAATCATCCCAGAACAAAGAGAAGCCAACCCACTGCTCCGAGTGTGGGAAAGCCTTCAGGACATACCACCAGCTGGTCCTTCACTCCAGAGTGCACAAGAGGGACCGGCGGGGTGATGGAGAGACTTCCACTGCTGCCAGGACCTACTGTGCCGATATCATTGCAAACCTGGAGGAAAACGGGGCAGCAGAGAGGATGGAAGGAGGCTCTGAGGATGGCTCTGAAGATGGGCTTCCAGAAACAATTAATTTAGGTGAGTAGCACTGGGAGAACTTCTGTTAGAAGTGGCTGTTACTGAGTTGTTTAGAACTCCTTAGAGCCAAAGAATGCATTGTGCCTTTCTGTTACCTTTCCAGAACGTGGTAGGAACTGTTAAAAAACTAGAGAGAGAATGTTACGGTGGGGGAAAGGGAACAGAGAAAAATGAGAGGGAAAGAACGGTTTGGATGCTGCCATTTTGAGGTCTTTGAAGTTGTGTCGGGCCTTCTTGCAGTTACTGGAGTCATTGAAATAGTTTTCGTAACAGTGCGTTTAACAATCAAAAAATCACTGTTTACTCACCCTTTATCTCTCTCTAACCTTACTGGCTGCTTTGGAGTGTTCCATATCCCTTCTCACCCAGCACATGTTTTTACAAAGAGTATTTTTGAAGAAATAATTGCAGTTTCACTTTTTTTCCCCCTGTATCTTGTAAGGGCAAAAAATGCTCAGTGCTTGATACCAGCAGTTTTTAAGACCCTGAGAAGTAAAGAATAATTTAAAACTTTTTCTGTCTAACTGCAAGTTCCATGTTTGTTTTGAACAGTAATTTGAAAGCCTAAATGTCAGAACCAGCACGTTTGAATCATTTGTGTAAGGGCACAGGCAATTAATATGTGGACCTGTGTGTAAGGGAGGTGCATATTTAACTCCTCTGCCTTGAAGGACTGCTGACAGCGTGGATGGGCTCCATCTGTACATTACCCAGGATTAATTCTGCATGTCACAGTGTCTTAAAAAAGCAAGTGATACTGAACGATTCCTTAATTGAAAAAGATTGCATGTCAGGGGACAAAAAGCAAGTCTCGCAGCTAATCTCCCCTTCTCTGTGACATGCTCACAGCCGGCAGTTAAAGAACAGACACTTGCATAATCTCAAGGCAAGACACGACGTACAGAATGTCCTGGCACCCACACAGGGCTGACTTTGCCATTTCTGGTAATGTGCAGCCCTTTATTTTGCCTCCAGGAACAAAGGAACGAAATGATTACCTAATGTGAAGTTGCTTGTTTTGTTTCTCAGTGTCTTATCCTAAAGCAGAGCAGATTTTGGTGTGAGCTGCTGAGTCACACCTCTGGAGACATGAGCTGTTCGTTCAACTCAGTCAGGGCTGAGCCGTACGCAGCATTTCCAGGAGAGAAACTTTCCAGCAGGCAGGAACCTCAAAGAACTCTTTTAAGCTCTATTATATATCCAGCTTCTTAGTCACACCAAAGGTCTCCTTCCTCCTCCTGGTTTCCAGTCAGCCGTGCCGTGGGTATTTAGTGGAAGTTGTCTGGATTTTCAGTGGAAGCTGCAGCGCAGTCGCCGTGGCTGCTGGTGGTTGGGTGAATTCTCTGCCATTCCGCCGTCCCTGCCGCCCTCCTGTGGCACCTCCTGCCTCTGCACTGGAGTGGAACCACTTGGACATCCCTGGATTTGTACCTGGAATACACGGGGCACCCATCGGGGCACCCATCGGGGCACCCTGGCATTTCCTCACTCCATATTAATGCAGTGAAATATTGCTCATCAGATCTAAGGATGCTTATAGGAAATGTTCCTCATCCGATCTAAGGAGTGTCTCTATACAGACACTCCATTGATTAGTACAGGACTAATAACATTATTAGAATTAATTAATTTAAAAAATGCATCTTTGCCTTCTTTCCCCACCTCCCTGTGTTTGGCTGTGGTGCACAGAACACATTTAGTCTGAATCATCCCACTCACACTAGTTCAAGCATTTCCTTTAATAAAATAATACAGTTTATAACCTGTGTGAGTATTTGAGATGGGCCATTCTCCATCAAGATCCTGCAAGTTAATAATGAGAATTTTTTTCTTCTTCTTCTTCTTTGAGCCCTTGTTTTGCATCTTGTTTGTTCTCTGGGCTCCTTGGTCACAGTCACAAACCACAATGTTCTGGAGAGAAACCTTTTTAACTCTTATGCTCTGTAATTACTCAGAGTGCAGCAGAACAGAGCAAAAGTTACTTGTAGACCGTAGGATTTGACAGCAGTTTATAATTCTGTGTTTTTCCTTGAAAAACACAGTTACTGTGTTCAACAAGACTGCAAATTTCCATTTGCTCTTCATAATATGCCTGTATTTTCTCCCAAAGATAAAAATGAAGACACTTTGGAAAGAACAAAAGTTAAAACCCTCGGAACCTCCAGAGAATGCAGCTACTGTGGAAAGTATTTTCGCTCCAATTATTACCTCAATATTCATCTCAGAACTCATACAGGTAAATGGGGGCTTCACCTTTGGGGGAGAGGAGGGAAATCTGCTGAATCCACTTGGGTGGAATGTTTGGTTTTGCTTATGAAAAACAGAAATTGCCTTCAAAATTACTGATATTAAGAACAAAGTTTTCTCTGATTCTAAAAAAATCAAATAATTGCAATTAAAATTTATTTGAATTATTTACATAAGTATAAATGTTTTTGAACAGGGCTAATTACATTATTGTTAAAACCATATATTTAAAATTTTAAATTTTTTCTGCATTTAGCAGTGTAGCAAAAGTTTAGGGTTTGGTTTTAATTTAAAAACCAGCCTCTTTCTCAAGTGTTAAGTTGGTTGTCTGCCAGCTGCTGCTACCTGGTGAAAAGCTGAGTCTCTTTTTCAACTCAGCTCCTTGATTTGCATAGCCAGACAAACCCCTCCTACTCCTGCCTGTGTGTTCCTTGTGGAGCAGCTCTGTTTACAGCTGAGCTGTCCCGTTTGTGTTGGGAATAGGACACTTGTGGGATGATCAAGGGCTGCAACTTGTTGGGGTTGACCCAGAGTTCCACTCCTTGCTTATCTCTGCCAGACATGTTGTCAGCTCCCGTCTCCATCCGTAGCCAGCGTGTGGAAACATCCCAGCATAGCCAGAAGATGGCACTGTAGTTAGTAAAAGCATTAAGATACTGTTGTTTAAATGATTTAGATGAGTTTGGGACTTAGGAGTGTGTGAAGGGGAGAGAAAAACCAATTTTAGTGTTTTAGAGTCCACATTATTCCCTTGCGTTTGTGATCGAGACTTCAAATCTCGTCAAACTTACTGATAAATCTGTGTTGCAGGTGAAAAGCCGTACAAATGTGAATTCTGTGAGTATGCAGCAGCCCAGAAAACGTCCCTGAGGTATCATTTAGAGAGACACCACAAGGACAGGCACGGTGACACCGCAGCTGATGGGAAGGGTGACAGCAAAGGTTCCCTGCGGGGTCAGGAGACGGCGCTGTCGCTGGCTGCCGATGCTGCTCCAGAAACCAAAAATTTGAAGAGGCTTTTTGATGGTGCCAAAGATGCTGAGAGCTGCCCACCTGCCAAGCAGCAAAAGGAAGTTCTGTCCTTGAGCAATGCAATAGGCAGCACAGTCTTTTTAAAAGTAAAGAACAATTCCAGGGAATCGAACAAAGGTTCTGTTTGTAGCAATCTGAATCAAATACCCGAGAACGTGCCCACTCCTTACCCGGAGAAACTAAAGGCTGAGAAGGAAACAAAGGAAGCTCAGCCTAAAAGAGAGAGAAAGGCTTCTGTGGCATCAGAGGAAGACGATGTGCAGTATATCTGTGCTTTTATTGGTGGCAAAAATGTGAACGATGTGCAAGAACGCACTGAGAACTACAAACGCAGACCTGTCGTGGACTGTCACGAGCAGCCCTTGGACTTATCCAGTAAGACTTCCCAGGAGTGTTCAGTGGTTGCAAGCAGAGGCCTGCTGGCCCCCAGCACCTGCCCCTTCTGTACCTACAGGACATTTTACCCCGAGGTCCTCATGATGCACCAGAGGCTGATGCACAAGTACAACCCTGACACTGTTAACAAGAACGGCTACAGGAGCAAGGCCGTGGCCAAGGCCCGGCGCACGGGCTGCCCCCCGGCCCTGCTGGGCAAGGATGTGCCTCCTCTGCCTCTCCATTCCAACAAAAACAAGGCTTCCCCAAACCCCCAGCAAAAACCCTTGCAAACAGGGAAAGCCAAGCAATGTGCCCCTCCACAGAACAAAGCCCCTCTCTTCTCAGTGAGCGAGTCGAGCAGCACAGCCCCGAGTAACCTCAAGTTTCACAAACAGCAAAGTAATATTGGAGCTCAGGCAAATAACTACAGACAACCTCAGCAAGAAGTGCACTCCAGTTCCAGTATCTCTCCAGTACTGGACAGAGTAAAAAGATCTGAATCTAAAATCAAAGCTCTGGGTGCCCCAGTGACTCAGTCTGGTCTGATCAGCAGCAGCATGAATGGGGTTCTGGAGTCTCACCTCAATGAACCTGGCTGGGCTTGCCACCGAGGGAGAGACTATCTCTGCAGTAAATCTGGGAGCAATGCAACTCTGGACTATGGAGAAACCTCTTCCAAACGGATGAAACCCACTCTGGTAGCTGTGGAGCACCTGGACTCTCCAATGGCTAATTACAGGAGATACGAAATGAGCAGATTTCGTGTTGCAAACAGATATGCAAATCTGCTACCTCAGGAATATCCTCGCACCAAACCTACATCCTCTGTTCTGCCAACCAAACAAGGGCTTCTCAGTGCAGATGATGTTGATCCTCCCAATGTATTGACTGCTCTCAAACCTTATGAGCCATACAGCTCTGGATCACTTTATGGTTCTTGTGGATCTAGCAATGGCCAAGTAACCAGCTCGACAGGAGAAGGTACAGTCCCTCCTTCCTCCTCAGATCTCTTACACCGCTGCACAGGGAGGTGAATGGGATAGAAAGAAGTGTGTGCCCACCTTGAAACTTTGAAAATACATCATTTCACCAAGTCCAGTCAGTGCTTGGATTTCATATTTAAAATCCAGGTTCAGCAAACTCCTGGCTTGGGGAATTAGGCATGGAAGGTCTGAATTTTAAAGAGGGATCTGGAGTTCCTCGAGTTCCCCCCTCCCCTCTGCCATGGGTCTCTGATAGCAAACATGTATTGTTTGCTCATCAGAGCACTCCAGACATGTTGACTAATCCAGGATATGGAATGAGCCTTTCTGCTTAATATGCCAGAAGTCTTGGACATCTGGAATATTAATAAAACTTCTTACAAAAAAAAAAAAGCTGTAGTGGACAATTGTTCCCTTCAAGAGCAGAAAAGGATGTATTGCAGATCATAAAACTGATTTAAGTCTTAGACTTCTGCTCTTCAGTGGGGTTTTTTTTTATGTTTAACTTTTAGTAGGAACAGAATACTTCTGTTAAATCAAGACAACAGATTTCTGCTATTCTAATTATGGTGTAGTAATGCTCTGTGGAAACTTCTGGGCCTAGCAGAGATAAATGATTTTTGATGTATTGGGAGAACTCTGGTACTTTTACAAAATACATACTTTTGTGTTTTATCCTTGGTCAACGTTCTCAAAACTTAGAAGGAGACCAAGATTAAAAGGTGCTGGGTGATACTTAAGCAGTTGTCTGACTGTTTGTAGAAGGTGGTATTTAAGCTGAGGTCAGCATGGACTTAGCTACAAATACAGGACTTTGAATTTTGAAACGAAGATCCCATTATAAAAATGAATAGCCTGTGTGGGCTGTGTAGTCTTAAAGTCTGTGAAGTTCCTGAACTCTGAATGCTCCCATTCTCTGGAAGCAGTAAAGTTGCTCTTCTGAAGTAAGTCTGGGATGGTAGCAAGCAGAGGTGTATTCCCTTAGGTCAGAGCCAACTGCAAATACTGAATCCACATTTGTGAGGCAAAAAGAAATCTGTTTGCTCACTCTGTTCTGGTTTTTGTTTGCTTGTTTTAAGGTCGTGGGCTTCAAAAATATATCCCATTTATATATAAATACGGAGGCTTGCCCAGTGGGCTGTAGGGAAAGGTGAGGGAAAGTGACACAGTTCTGCGTCCAGGCTGGGCAGGGAGTGGAGAAGGAAAAGCACCACAGCTGAGTCACTGGAGAGACGGGGAAATGGAGTTAATTCCTGGTTTCATGCAGAGCTTTGTCTGCATACCCTGAATTGCTGTGAGAAATGCACAGTGGGCACTGGGTTCTGCACGGGGGTGCCCAGGAACACAAATGCTGTTGCTGTCCTTGTGTTCCTGGTGATGTGAGAGGATGAACTGCGGAGAGGGGTCAGTGAGTGTGTGGAGGGACGGGGAAATGCTGTCAGCAGTGTGGGCCAGGGCAGCTTGCTGAAGGAGCAGCTCATGCAGCTCTGTTTTTAAACAATGACTTCACTGGAATCCACCTGGTTCTTCTTTTGGAAGCTCCACCTGTGCCAGAGAAATCTCCGTGCTGGGCTTTGCTTCCTCTTCTTTGGTGCAAGCCCAGAGACACTGCCCTGCAGTCAAGAACTTTGCACTGGTTTTTGGTATTTAGAGCTCTCAGAACTGTGGCTGCAGATAATTTGACAGCATTGTTGTCATGGAAATGAGGATTTCATTGTTCATTACCCAGTGCTGGCTCAGGGCGAGAAAAGCAACTTTTTATGGCTGTTACCTTCATTGGGAAGACTTGTGAAACAAGCCCCCCTCTATTGGGTGTTCGTAGCAACTTCGGTTAAAGCCCTGGGCAAGAAGATGTAGGTTTGTAAGGTTAATTTCTGAATTTTTCAACCAATTTGCCTTGAAGTACCAACCCAAACCTCGATAATTATTGAGAAGGTACAGGGTAACAGGCAAGCAACTGGTAACAGTGTTAGAATTTTATTGCTGGTGGAGACTGAAGATAAAAGTTTCTTGAAATGCTTTTTATTTTTCGTTAAAAAGCTGAAATATAGCAGTTTCTCTAGGCTTCCACTCCTCCGAGCCGTGTTGTGTGATACCATCTGCAGAGCTGTGCAGGTGCAGACCTGCAGCTCTCTGCTCTCTGCCTCTCGAACCCTGCTGATACTGTAAACCACGATGTCAAAACCTTTTTCTAAGGGCCCGTGTGCCTTGTGGCAACATTCTTGAGGTCCCCCGAACATGTTCTGTCGCATGTTAAATGCTGGATCAAGTTGTCAGGAGAATATGTTCCACTTGGCAAACTTGATTAAAGCATGATGCCTTCCCTTATTGCTTGTAAGCTTTGCCATCCCGTGTTGCCCTGAAGAGACAGAAACATTCTGAAAGCACTCACTTTGTGTTATTCTCAAATTAGTTGCCTTTGCAATGGCAACATGTTATCAAGGATAACCTGTTGGCTGATTGATTTGGCAGAGGCTGCAAATTAAAGACAATTGCTCGTGACACACTCCAATGGCTCCGTGGATTCTGTTGAAATATTAATTTAGCGGTGCCATTTTAATTTAATTAAAGCTCTCGAGGTTTTTTCAATGCTGCATTGAAAGCTTTCATGGAATATGGATGGCAGTTGGGCTTCTTGGATCCTGGGGGAGTAATGATTTTGGACTTTTTGCCTTAATTTTATGAAGTGTTTCTGACTGCTTGCCTAAGCTAGTAAGGCTTAATATGGAACAGGCATTGATTTCACATATATAAATCTGAATTAATGGTCTCAGATAAACATGAAACTGCCTGTATACTAGACTGAAAATTGCTTAACAAAGGTCTGCAAGTAAATGTGCATTAACACTCTTTAAAGTGTCATGAGTTCCATGTAATCCGTGATGGCAACAATGAAGTATCCCCAGTTTCCCTCTCAAATACTCACTGAAAAATTCAGTTTTCAAACAAATGCAGGAACTGAATTAGGCATTAAGGGTGCAGCACTTACACCTCCTTAGGTGAGGCCTCTGCTGTGGGATGAGTTAAGGAAACACATTTCTTTCTTGCAATAAAATGGGCAAAATTTGGAGCTGGGCATCACGTGGATAAAACTTAGCACAAAGTTGTTAAATTATCTTTTCATTCTCCTTGTATTTATTCTGGATCCTGAATTTCATATAATGTTCTTCTAGGACTAGGAATATCTATAGTTTTGAGGCCTGATTGTGAGATGATTAGTCAAGGTTTTTTGGATTCTGGATGCTGATGCAGACGTGAGAGTAGCAGGAAGTAATTCTAACTCCCTTAAATGACTTTTTTTCCAGGAAAGAGATCGGTGTCATACCAACACTTACCCAGCAATCTGCTGCAGAAGAGAAGTTATGAGCCCTTCGTGGGGAACACACCCTTCAGACCCAGTGACAAGAAGAACTGAATCACTCAGCGGTAAACAAACCTTCTGAACTAATTGTTACTTAAATGTTGCATGAGGTGCTCCTGGCATCAAAGGTTCCTGCACAGCGTGAGGAGAGGTTGTGAAAGTCTGAGCCTGAAAAGATAAAAATTCCCTCCTTCTTACAACCAGGTGCTGGGGTAGCAGCACTGATTGTTTTGAGTAGTGGTAATGGTTTGTTTGATAGGCACAGAGATGTTCCTTTTTGAAGAGAAATGAGAGAGTAATGCTAGATAAATATATTAATTAGTTCCAACTCCAGTGGGAAGTGCTCAGTGAAAGTCAGAAAGTCAAAGTGAAGTCAGAAAGTCAAAGTTCAGTCAGTCTCTGAGGGTGGAGGAGCGAGGTGTGGGGAACTAGAAGTGAGAGGAAGTGCCTGTGACACAGCTGGTGGGTGCTGGGGGAGGTTGTGTTGGCTGGGCCTTGTGAAGGTGCAGACATTGCTCACTCTGCCACTGCTGAGCACTCGGGGCTGCCTCAAACCACAGCTCTGGGGTGGATGCAGAGGGAGGTGAGGCTTTCCTGACAGCTCCTGGGCAGTTTCTCTGTGTGACTCCAGAGGTGATTCCAGAAAGTTTTTCCTCTGTTTGAGGAAGGGGAGGGTGTGCCCTCCTAGGGAAAGAGGTCGAGTGAAAGCTTTACCCTGGTGCTGCGAGTTCATCTCCTCAGTGCTGCAGCTGTATCTGAGACCTGAACACCCCCCTTGTGTTTGCAGCATCCCTCACTGCTCAGGACAGAAGTGCTCTGTAGGACTGGAAATGAAGAGATCTGTTTGCCTTTTTCAAACCCAGAGCTACAGATAATTTCCCTCGTGCAAATTTAAGGAGCATGTCTGGAATGCTGTAGCACCTGGGCCAGCACACATGATTTTATGGAAAGATTTTGGGAGCAGAGCTATCTGACATCAAGTTGACAGCTTTTAAAACACTTTTATTTCTTGGTTTTCTTCTAATCTTACTTCTCTTATTGTCCCCCTGCTAAGTATAGTTGTGTTTGGTTCTGCTGTTAACTTGATTTCATGCCTGAAATTCTTTTTGGGGCTGAACATCTTCCAAAATACATTTGATTGCCAGCTTTTATTTGGCAAATAGAAGATCCAGACTTACATGGCAATACCAGTTCTTCAGCAAGGCTGTGGAAGGAGTTCCCTTTGTTATAAAGACACTCCTTACAATAGAAACTGTGCTGTACTATTTTATAGCTGTACACCACAAACTTAATATTTTTTCCACTTTCTTTCCCCCAGGTCTAAGGACACAAGTGCATATTCCATGGCGTTACACCTGCAGTTCATCCCCCGAGGAAGAGAAAACGGTGAAAGCTACTGAACTAAGCTGTGATTGTACTGTATATAGAAACACTACAGTTTTATAATATTGGTTCTTTTAACATTTTGTACCAAATAGCCATACAAAGTAGTCTAAACAATTGGGTTATGAAGGTGTGTGGAGAACATATATCTTGACCTTGACTTTTGAGTATTTTTCATTAGAATTAATTGACCAAATATTAGGTAGGAGTTCTATTTTTACATACTTGAGCGCTGCTGAAGAGTTTCTCTTGGAAAGAATATATATCGTTGCACCTCAGGTAAACTGTAAATAGTGAAGTTGAAATCCTGTTGGCTTAAATGCTCTTTTTTCATAAAAGTGAGTTTCTCATCTGTTGTTTTTTTTCCTGTTGAACTACGTTAGTTTTTTAAACCAAATTCCAAATAAACTGTCTGAAACTGTCTGGTTTATAAATGTTGTGAACATTAAAGCAACGGTGCTGACTTTGTGCTGATCTGCCTTGGCTGGGCGAGGACCAGGACGTGCTGGAGGGCTCTGGTTCTCTGGGGTTGTTTCCAGCATGTTTTTAAATGCAAGCATGAGGCAATACTTGACATTTGGATTTCCTGAAATGTGGTTGGATTCTTCTCCTGGCATTGGTTGCTGTTCTTCAGAGAAGTCTCTTAAAAACAGCTCTGCCACCATCCAAACAGAAAATCCCTGGGACTTGCTTGAGAAACAATAATAATCTCGATGTTTCAAATGTTTGATTCTGTACTAAGCTCCACACAGTCACATTTAGAGAAAAAAACTCCTTTGCACCTTTGTCCAAAGCTGTAAAGTCTCAAACAACAGCCTTGAAATATGAATTTGGGATCTCCAGACTTCAAAAGGGATGTGGCTGTGGTGGAGCCTGCGTGACTGTGCTTGGAAGCTTCTTGATGTCAAGTTTTAGCATCTACTGGGTGTTTAAAATGAATGAGAAATAACCTGTAAATGGGAGAATATCTCCTTTTATTTTTTTGTGAAGACAACAAGAGTTTTTTCTAATGCACATGCAGTTTAATTTTTGTAAAGGGAAGATGGCCAGTTACCAGCCAGTAAAGCAGAACTGTTGCATATTTTGACTTGCCTTCCTTGTTTCTTCTCATGAAGTTGTAGTTAATTCCTTCTGTACCTGGCTTTGACTTCCATATATTTTAGTAAAACAAAACAAAAAAATTAAATATTTTGCACTGTTCATTTTGCTCTCTTCCCTCCTACAGCAAATGTAAAATAGCAAAACCTAGAAACTGTTGTTTTTTCATTATGCAACTTGAGATGTTCCAGTTGTCTTGGTTCCTGTAAATGGGACTGGTTTTTAATGTCTCTGTAAACTGGCAATGGAATGAAGTGCTGTGTATCAGGAAATTGTACACTATTGACCTGTTTTCCTGTTCATAAGCTGAGCCATATGTACATAATCTAGATTTTTGTTTTCCTAGTTTTGCACTTTTATAGCCTATTTTTTGAAGACGAATTCACTTGGAAAAGGGTTAATCTATTTTTGTGTGTGATCTCTCCCTGTCCCGGAGGGTGCGTGGCTGTCACTGCTCCGCCTGTGCCACTTGGGGCAGGGCTGCTTTTTAACGTGTTTCAGCAAACAGACCTAAGGCTTGTTTGTTTTTAATCTCCCTTCATGCTGGTACAGTGTCCCTCAAGGCTTTTTTTGGGGTTGGAATGGAAAAATGGACCTGAAGACTCCATCCCATGGCAGCACCACCCAGTGCTTCAGAACACACTTTGCCCATCAGTATTAACTATTGGGATACTACTGGTTTCGTATGTTCCTTTGGAAATAACAGTGCATATATAGAGGTACAAATTGTTGATTTTTTTCTTCCTTTTTTTTTTTTAAATGTATTTATTTCATTCCATTTTGTTCTATTTTAATTGTTGGAACCGGAAGTCGGCAAGCAGCAGGCACACATTACTCATTTAATTTATGATGTATTTCACTTTAGTTGAGTATATTATTACATGTGGATGTAAATATAGACTTGGTGTTTTGCAAAACTGGTTTCTGTGTCTTGCTTTTAAGGCTTAAAAGGAGTTGCCTGGAATTTCATGTTCACTTGACCTTTCGCCATCCTCGCGTTGCTGGGGGAGAGGGAGAAGCTGCCAATAACCAAATCCAAATTCATGTTCAGTTACATGAAAATACTGAGTCATTCCCCAGAAAATCTGTCTTAAAATAAGGAAGAAACTTTTGCTTTCTTCTCTAGCAGTTATTTTCCTTCATGAAAGGAAACCGAGTTATTAAATGTGTTTTTTGTGGTGATAACATTGAGGGGAGCATGAATTGTATTTTTATTGTCAGACTTCATAATTTGTGTTAAATTATTATTAAGTTTTTGAAACCAAATTCATTCTGCAAAATTTTCTAGGTCTGTTGTTTTCTTGGAACTCTCCTGAGGTGTCAGACCTCCCCAGCACCTCTGACCACATCGCAAAACTGAAATTACGAGCTTGGAAGGCGTCTGGGGGAGACTTGTCCAAGGCAACTAATCCTTGAGAGAAAGGGAATTCAGCTGAGGAAAGCCCCAGTACGAACCAGCCCCATTCAAGGGTACTAATGAGGGAGCACTAACGAGGGAGCACAGCCTCTCGTGGATGTCTGGGCTGGGCTGGGCTGGGCCGGGTTCTTGACTTAAATAAAAGCAGTGCTGGGGAGGGTGAAACCTTCCAAATGTGGGAGCTGACGGCCAAAATGGTGTGGAAATGAAATGGTGAGTCCTGACAGTGCCTGTGGTGCACAGATGGGGGACTTGGAGTGTCACTGGTGGTGTCGGTCACGGGGCTAGGTTGGGGTGCCATCCTGTGAGGGGCTGGGTGCCACTGGCTGGGGGGGCACCGGAGGGAGTGTGAGCTCTGCAGCCGTCTCCTCTGAACCCTGGCTGTCCTCAGTGCCTGTCCCCAGGCTGGGGGTCCCTGTGCTCGGTTTCAGATCAGCCGCACAGACCTGTTCCTTCCAGGGCCTGAGGTGTTGGTGCCTCTGCACCGTTCGTGAGCTCTGCGGATGAAAAACTCAAACCAAGGAGCAGCTCCCACTGCTGACTGAGGAGGAGGTGCTGCAGGTAAGAGCCAGGACAGAATATTCCGTGTGCTTGATACCCTGTGAGTGCCAGGCTCTGTTTGCTGCCTCCAAACAGAATGCTGGGATTTCAAGCACTGTGTGAAATGATGGAAGGCACGGCTGCACTCCGGTGTGAATGTTCAGAGCAGCATCACCAACGCTTGTTTGAGGGCTCTTCCTCCTCTGCTTTTAGCAAATTGCCCTTTGGATCCATCTCTGACTGCTCTGTGTCCTGAAAGTGCAAAGAGGCAACTCATTCTCACTTAGGAGGAAGAGCTAATATTAAACCACCAAGCAGTTTCTTCTCCCCCTTTGTGAAAGAGGAAAATATGCAAGTGCTTTCCCGGGCAGATTTCTCTGTTCATTTGCACACACTTGAGAAAAGTGCATTTAATTAGGATTAGCAAGTCTCTAAATTGCAGATGGTTCTCAGGGGAAAAAAATAGTTATGAGTGCATTCATGACATTAAAATCAGTACATTTAATTCAATTTCATCTTAATATTAATTCATAACATCTAAAGTAGTAGTTCCTACTGAAGATGTTCATATGATCCAGGATTACTGGGGAAAATGAGATCTAGCAGTTCCAAACATGCTGCAACATGATTACCACGTGTAATTATGCAGATTGAGTAATCAGATGCTAATTGCAAGAATGCCCATTTTGACGTGTTATCTGGAACGAGGGTCAGTTGTGTGGTAAGTTTTATTTAGTTTGGAGTTCTTTGTTGATGGACACAGAGTCCAGGATTGGGTCAGATGTGAAATGCTGCAAAAATCAGGAGTTAGGGGAGCAGTTGGAGCAGAATTCCAGGGAGGAGGCTGCTGGGATGAGCATTGCAAAACACAAAATGCTCTGGTTTAAGGCTTCTCCTCCTGCCACCGGCTCTCCTTCCAAAAAGCTCCAAAGGGAAAAGTGTGGTGTCCTCCCAGCCCATCCCTCACTGTGTGATCGGTTCTGACTTGGGCTGTCTCAGGCAGCCGCAGCAGCTTTTTATCCTCCTCCCGTGGGTGTGTGGATGAAACCAAAGCACCCCAATCCACTCCGGACCTGTCTGCAGGACGGGAAATCCGGATTTTGGAAATAATATTCCCTCTCCAGAAGTTTTCCCCCTTTGCTTCCCCTGCACCTTTGCTCCCTGTACCTTTTCCCAGCACGCCGAACTCCCACCCGCAGCCTCCGGGAGCTCGCCTGGGTGCTTTTAACACCTCTCAAATGTCCCTGAGCCGCTGGGAGGTGGGGAAAGGTTCCCTGTGCTGCATCCCGGGAGAATCCCATCGCTCCGGGGGGCACGGGGGGGGGGGAAGGGCTCTGGATGGAGCAGCATTCCCGGTGCCAGGGAAGGGCTCTGGATGGAGCAGCATTCCCGGTGCCAGGGAAGGGCTCTAGATGGAGCAGCGTTCCCGGTGCCAGGGAAGGGCTCTGGAGCACCATTCCCGGTGCCAGGGCAGGGCTCTGGATGGAGCAGCGTTCCCGGTGCCAGGGAAGGGCTCTGGATGGAGCAGCGTTCCCGGTGCCAGGGAAGGGCTCTGGACGGAGCAGCATTCCCGGCGCTCGGCATTCCCGGGAGCAGCCCAGCGTTAGGTGGCGGTGTCGGCCAAGCAGCGGAGCCGGAGCCGCGGCGCGTCCCGAGGACCGGGTCAGTGTGAATTCCCGAATTAATCGGAAATAACAGAAAAGCGGCCGATAAACACGGAGCAGTCCCCGCACGCAGGCAGGCGGTGACCTGTTCAATAATCGGGAATCGCGGCATCCCCGGGAAAAGCTGCACGGACAGGGAGATGGACGGGAGCAAATCTGTCCATCCACAAAGGTTATCTCTGATCCTCCCTCTCTCCCCATCAATATTTCCTGGAATGCGTTGCCACCGAGCAAATCCAGCACAGTTTAGCTGCTGGCAAACATTATTTGTGCCTGCTGGAGATCTCCCAGGGATGAAGCGATGTGGTTACAGCGTGGGACTCATCGCCACGGACAGAACCTTTTGCATGAGCAAATTCAGGCGAATAAGTAATTGTGGAGCACTCTGGCATTTAAAACTCATTTTGCACATATAAAATGTTTTCATTAATCCTCTCTGAAAGTCATGACCTAATTACTGATTTTTTGTCTTGTTGAATAATTACTTGCAAGGAACTTTTCCATGATTTCATCCCTTCAGTGGAACAAGTGGGAAACAGTGAACGGGCAGAGCCTGAGTTATCCACGTGAGCAAGGAAACCACAGGCTGCTCGGTTTACTGATAATTCTGGAAAATCAGGAAATAGCTTGCACTTAAAGCAAAAAAAAAAAATCACATTTTGTCGTGAAATATTATTTCAGTTTAGGGTAGTTCTGAATTTTTAATATATATATATGTATGCTCTCAAAAGTCTAATTAAACGTTGCTAAATAAAGTAGATCTGAGCAAACCCAATGAAATTTTAATGTCAAAGTTGAGCATAAATAGTTCGGGAAAAGAGAAGATCAGAACTGAGTGAAATGGTAATTAATGCTGAAATGCATTTTCACCAGACTTGAATTTTTTTGCCTTCTGTTTCTTTCCAGCTCCCTCCCAGCAAAACCTCCGGAAACTTCCCAGAGCAGGCCAGGATATTTCCTACCTCAGGGACGGGTTCCTGCTCTCGGTTGATGGCTCTGGATTGCCCAGGGAACACTTTTCCAGGCTCAGTTTTCGGGGTTTTTCCACCTTCAGTGGAACACCTGCCCCGTGTTGGTGTTGGGTTCACTCTGTGGGTTCACAGAGCAGCTGAGGATGAGACTTGGCACTTTTTAATTTCTGTTTCCTTTAGATTCCCCTCAGTGTTGTGTTTGGGGTTGGATTTCTGGTCTCCCTCCAGCTGTTACGGGAGGTTCAAAGGTAATTGAACTCAGCATTTCTCCTCAAACTGGGTCTTGTTAAAGTCTCTTTTGGCAAAACCTAAATCTGGGCCTGTGGCATTTTGACAGAATCTGTTTTCAGGTTGAAAAATCTCTTTCCTGATAAGATTTTGGGTTGTTTTCCTGTTTGACTCCAAAAGCCTGAGCTGATCATCTTTAAAGCATTAGCACAATTGCTTACAGATGGACTTTTAGTATAAAAATGTGATTTCCCCCTTCTCCAACCAGGCATTATTGCTGTTTGCCTGAGCTCAGGGGCTTCTCCTTTTGTTCATTTAACCTCAGTATGTTCTGGATGAGTTTATCCAGAGCTGTTGGCATTTTATTAGTTTGGAAAAACAAGCAAACAAAATTCTTGAACGTTTGTGACACTGTCCAGCTTTTGTCAGTTAAAGGGGAATATTGAATATACTGGTGCATGAAATGCTTTGGATTTGGTTTTAGTTCTGGTTTTTTATTTTTTTTTAATTTGTTAATGATTTTTGGCACTGGATTTATAGAGCACAGTCTCAGGACACCTTAATCCTGCCTGAGCTGCCCCCCACCACTGACCTACACACTCAGAAAGCCAGGTCCAGTGAATTTGGTTGTGCATGCTTTAAAAATAGAAATAAGTGATAGTTGGAGAGCAGAAAGGACTTTTTGGTGGAGGGCCAGGACCGGTAACTGAGGAACCGTAGCTGTACTTGCATCATTACAGATTAAAGTTGAGTATTAATGAAAGCTGGCATCCATTTCTGAAAAAATAAATGCATTTAAGGTGTATTTCTCTGGGAAAGCTGCCTGTTATGTAATTTAACGTTTCCAGTAACACCTGAAATGTCCAGCCCCAGTGGTGCACCCTGCTCTGTCACTGCAGAACATCCAGGGGGCCCAAGGCCTCCAGACAGGCACCACACTTCGTATTTCAGGGCCTCAGGTGTATTTTGTAGGACAGCCAGAGGAGGTGTCAGAGGCTTAGCTCAGGTTACCACTCGGACTGCAGAAAGCTCTGCCAAAGTCCTAAATTTTACAAAATTGCAAGGTCTGGACCTTGCTCCGTGAGGCTGGCGTGGTCTGGAGTGCTGAGAAAAAGTAAAGGCAGGATTTGAAGGGTTTTTGCCCAAGCACAGCTTGGTTAAGGTCTGCTTTAGGGCACAGGGCGGGTGCTAAGGTACCGGGGCCGTGGGGACCCTCTGAGAGCTTTTTATCCCCATATGGATGGAATCCCATAGGAGCACATCCCTTCTCATACTCAGTTGTGGTGCCAGGTGTGCTGCTGATCACCAGAACCAGGAGACACCAGCAGGCAGGGCCCTGCTCAGGCCTCGTGTGCCTGCAGAGGAAATTTGGGATGTTCTCCCTGCTGGGACAGAGCCCTGGATCTGTGGATGGAGGGGGATGAGTCCCAGCCCAGTGCTCAGGGGGTTGAGCTCTGTGAGTGCTGCATCCCAGGAGAATCCTCTTCATCATTATCCTCAGGACTCAACTCCTTCCCTGAACAAAGATCTTCCCAGCAGCAGGGAGCAATTGGATGCAGCCTGGTGTTTAATGCTGAATTTTGGATTGGTTTTTTGTGATGTTTGTTCCTGCTCTTTCCCTGAGGGCAGCCTGAGGTCTGGAGCCCAGTGAACAGCTTGGTTTGCTCCAGAACTGCCTCTGAGCAGGGCTGAGGAGTCTCTGTGAGCTGGGAACAGATGCTCAGGGGTTTGTGCCTCTAAACATTCGTGTTCCCAGGCATAAACCCTCCTAAGGAGCTGCCCTGAGTGGCACAGCCCCTGTGCCCGGTGTGGTGTCCCAGCCTGGCTCAGGAGCACCCAGGAAAGCTCATCCAGGCCCCACCTGGAGATGTCCTGGGCCAGGGACAGCAGAGGGGACAGGGGCAGGGCCCGGGGCTGTGTGTGCAGGGCCAGCAGCTCTGGTGGCACTTCTGTGCTCGGAAATTGCAGAGCAAACCGTGGGGCACACAACCACAGAATCGCTGGGACTGGCAGGATCACCCAGCCCACCTGGAGCAGTGACACACCAACACCCAGGTGGGTTTGGGATGTGTCCGGAGAGGGAGATCCACGCCCTCCCTGGAGCTGTGCCAGGCCTCTGCCACCCTCATGGAAAGAGGTTCTTCCTCATGTTGAGGTGGGACTTGTTGTGCTTAGTTTGTGTTCATTGTTCCTTGTCCTGTCCCTGGGCAGCACTGGGAAGAGTCTGGGGTCACCCTCTTGGCACTCCTTGGAGATATTTCTATGGATTGATGGCATCCCCTCTCTGTTCTCTCCTCCTTCCCGTTCCGTGGGTCTCAGGAAGGTGTCACACATCCCCCCTGTGCTGTGTCCCCAGGCTGGTCCCAGGCTCTCCTCTCTGCTGTCCCGCTGCAGCCCTGGTGCCGTGGCCCCGGAGCCCTCCTGGAGCCGATGGTCCCTCCTGAGCGCCCGGCCCCCTGTGCCAGACCAGCCATGTAAATTGGAAAACACTCAGCAAAGGTAGGCAGAATTAAATTTATTCCTGAATTGTTGAATAATGTAATATTCGTGTTGTACATAAAAGAATCACAAACCACCCAGCCTGATTTTCCTATGAAAACATTTAACTTTTATTAAATCAAGACAGTTTTAAGGAGCAGCGAAAAAAATGAAAGCAAAAAACAACTGAACCAGCTTTCAAAGCTGCCCTGTAGCCAAAACATCCATCTGAGAAGCTGAAGGGTTGATTTTATTTGTTTGTTTGTTTGTTCTCCTGCTGGAGTGTATCACCAATAATTAAAAAAACAAAAAAAGGGAGACAAGCGAGTTCAAACCCTTGGAATAAATTAGAGCCGTCTCTCCAGGCTGCTGGGGGCTGCCTCCAGCCCGTCTCGTGTCTCCAGGATTTGGGAATGCTGTGCTGGGGGTCAGCAGGGCTCTGGCACAGAGGGGACGTGGATCCCTGGGATCCCTGTGGATCTGTGGGGATCCCTGTGGATCCTTGTGGATCTCTGTGGATCTCTGGGGAACCTTGTGGATTTCTGGGGATCCCTGGGGAACCCTGTGGATACCTGTGGATCCCTGGGGAACCTTGTGGATCTCTGGGGATCCTTGTGGATCTCTGTGGATCCCTGTGGATCCCTGGGGAACCTTGTGGATCTCTGGGGATCCTTGTGGATCTCTGTGGATCCCTGGGGATCCCTGGGGAACCTTGTGGATCTCTGTGGATCCCTGTGGATCCCTGGGGAACCCTGTGGATCTCCAGGGATCTCTGGGGATCCCTGGGGAACCCTGTGGATCCTTGTGGATCTCTGGGGATCCCTGGGGAACCCTATGGATCTCTGGGGATCCCTGGGGAACCCTGTGGAACCTTGTGGATCCCTGGGGAACCTTGTGGATCTCTGGGGATCCCTGTGGAACCTTGTGGATCTCTGGGGATCCCTGGGGATCTCTGTGGATCTCTGTGGATCTCTGGGCATCCATGGGGACTCTCTGGGGATCCCTGGGGATCCCAATCCCAGCCCCACAGCCCAGGGGGGCCATGGGCAGGGGCTCGAGGTGAACCCCCCTCCCAGCCCAGCGAATTCCGGCTGTGGGGGCAGCGGCGCCTTTGGGGTGAGCGCCTGAGCCCGCTGCAGGTGAGCTCCCTTCAGCCAGGGTTTGGCCCCGTCCCTGTAAAACATTGCTGAGCCATTAAGGACCCTTGCCAGGGAAGGGGCAGAGGACCCCGAGCTGGAGCTAAGTCAGAGAGGCGAGACAAAGCCCAGGGGGACGGTCTGCGGGGAGCAAACCTGTATTGGCAGACAGCAAGATGAATTGGATGATCTAATAGTCCTTTTCCATCTCGAAGTTTTATGATTCATTTGTTATTTTAGCCATCTATATATATTTTTTATTTTACCCTAGAGGGGTTTCTTGAAATGTGTGCAATATATCCCTTTTTTTTTAAAAAAAAATCACTTTAAAAAAAAAAAGCGAAGAGGTCGGTGTTGCAGGATCCGAGGCACCGGGGGGTGTGTTCACCAAGGCTGGGATGGGTGTGCCCCCCACCCCACAAATAACCCCAGAGCCAGAGCAGGGAGAGGGAAAAATCAGGAGAAACCAATACAGGGTGGTGGTGTTGCTTTCCCCCCTCTCTTTTTCTTACTTTAAGTGATTATTATTGAAGGGAAAGGAGACTGTGAGAAATCTTGCGTGAGTTTTACTGAAATGGGCACATTCCTGTGGTTTTTTTACTCCCACAGCCTCTCCAGGTCAGTCTTTTTCTTTCTCTGCAGAGAAAGAAAGGAAAAAAAAAAAAAGAATGAAAGAAAAGAAAAACCCACACAAAAATCAATCCATCAAATGTCATTACAGATTTATTAAGCCTGATGTAGAAAGACTTTTAACAGTAACATCTTCAGAAAGCATAAAAAGAGCACTTCTGTTCAGTCTTGTGCTTTGAAAATCTAAATATATTTTTATCATATAAATAATTCTTTTCATGTTTTAAGTGCATCTGTTTTTTTTTCTTTTTTTTTTTTTTTCCCTTTTCAAATTTCCATTTTACAATTGGCCAAAAAACTGAAGTCTGCATTGACTGAAATGAAGCCATTTGCAAAGCTAATGATGTTGTGAAGCATGTCTGTGGTGAGCCATATCAGCTAGATTTCAGAAAGGTAGTTCAATGAGTGCAGCATTAAAATGAGGGACAGCCTCCAGCAAAATCATAATTGAACACACCCAAGTCCTTAATGTCTGCAGTTGGGTTTCCTGATGCAAATTACGATAACATTTCAGATGTGAGCAGTCGCTTTCCAGTAGCTGCAGTGGAAAAGAGACATTTTATGCCACAAAGGGAAGAATTACCATGTTTAAAAATGTAAATAATATATGTATAGAAACCTTTTTTATGGAAATGAGGCATTCAGGATTATGTGAACAGTTTGGGCTATTTTTTTTTTCCTTTTTAAACACAACAGATAAAGATGTGTGATCTATTATTCAGGGCTTTAATTACAGTTCTAAAACTGCAGTGATTTTATTAAAAAAAAATCCCTGGGCATAAAAAGTAATGTTTTCTGTGGGAAAGTTGAGGGATTTTTTTTTTTATACAATGTATTTACCATGGTGAAAATACAGAACAAAAAAACCACCATTAATAGATTTCAATGCTACAAAATCATACACAGAAATACATCTTAAATGCTCTGGAATACAGTCATCTTCCTGTAAATCAGAAAAGGCCTTAGATAAATAGGTTTGACCTGATTTAAATTTAATGAGATACATAGTCCTGATTGTTAATAATTGGTTTGGGGGAACCCAAAACAATAAAAGCAATAATCTCCTCTAGTATAAATTATATGAATTTATTTAGCAATCAACCGAAGAGGAAGGGGAAAAAAAAAGCCATTAACATTATCAATTTGTTTAGTTTAAGTTAGTTATAATAAGCAAATAATTGGAAGCCAAATTGCCAGGCAGGCTTTGAGAAAGTGACTATTGGGAAGATGCCTGTGTGTGATGAAGCTCTGGGGCCACTAGATGGTATGGTCCTCCCAGCAGAAAGGGCTTTTTCCATGCAAGGACCATTCATAATCATCCAAACCAAGTGAAACATGGTTTTGATTAAAGCAGCCTGTTGGCTCAATAATCTTGGTAATTTTAAAAACATCCTTAATGTGGAAGAAGAACACTGCAATGTCAGAGATGGCCTTGGGGCCCATTATAAACAGCAACAAAATAAATAAGGAGAAGAAATAAGAGGTCATGAAAACAAAATTAAGCTAATGTTTCAAATTTTGACAATTATGAATTGTTCCTCCAAGAAGACATTAAAAAAAATAATTCAGGCACTATTAGATAAAATACAAAGAGAATAATTGTACATGTATGAGTTTCCCATGGGACTAAGCATGCTTTAAAAGCAAAACTTGACTTAGATTTCCCCTCTTCCCCCCGCCCCCCTTTCTAGCCAGCAATTGGGCAGGTCTCATGCAAACACAGACTTGCTTCTCCGAGTTCCTCCAAAAACTCCTCTCTAATTCCTTTATGAGCCGTAAAAAGATGATGACCAAGAAAACAAACAAACAAACAAAAATTACAAGCGTATTTTCTATGAAAAACAAAAATAATATCCCCCGTTATGGACCAATTTTTTTCTTTTTTTTGTAGGAAACCGAAACAAGCAAATATAACAAAATCTGTGTTCATACCATGGCAATATAGTTAATATATACAAATATGTACAGTATAAAAATGCATCAAAGGCGCAACTTTTCATCCAAACAAGCTGCAGTGCCCGAGGAAGAGCAGCTTGGTCCCCTCCTCTCTAAGTTACAGGCAATATGTTCTATACAGCATGCACTGGTTACAAAATGAGTGCAGGAGCACCGAGACATTCGCCAGGGAAAGTCACCGCGAGGCCCCTTGCGAGGGAGTCCCGTTTGCGTTGTTAATATAAAAAATGGGTTTAATCTTGCCTTTTTGCCATTTGGAGTATATACATTTGTTTTTTAAAGAGAAATGAGCTTTTGATTCTTTATTTTCCTTATTGTTTTTGAAACAGAATCCTAACACCACGGGTCACAGATGTAACCTGGAGATGCTGCCAACAACAAACGTGCGACGAACCACCAGCGCCAGGGCAGAGCAAACCCATCCAAATTTACCAGTGTGGCCAGCTGTGCTCCATGACTGAAATGGGGTGGGTCCCTCCTGCTTCGTGCTGACATGTTCCAGATAATAAAACCCAAAGCAAACACACAGAGTAAAAGACCAACAAAGGATTAAGAAGAGGTGCCTGAGCACAAGACAAAAGGGCGCATTGTACCGGAGACATAGGACAGAGAAGTACCCTGAGCCAAATAAGAACTGTTGAGCTTGTCAGCTTTTGCAACCTGTATTGCACATTCCAGCGTCTGCTGCGGGGTAAAGCCAAGATCCTGCCCTGCACACCCTGCAGGTTCCTGCTGCCAGCAGTGCCCAGCTGCTGCCTCAGCCACGGAGCCGCTGCCTGCTCCTGAAGGGAGGCACAAACACACACACACACACGAGTGTGCCCGTGTCTGATGGGAAATGTCTA
This sequence comes from Lycocorax pyrrhopterus obiensis, assembly GCA_014706295.1. Taxonomy (NCBI): domain Eukaryota; kingdom Metazoa; phylum Chordata; class Aves; order Passeriformes; family Paradisaeidae; genus Lycocorax; species Lycocorax pyrrhopterus. The sequence goes on from JACSVZ010000022.1 coordinate 15,852,563, forward strand.
TGTGCACCTGCACATCCTCCTGGATGCACACAGATACGCCATTCTTAAATGTTACCTGGACCAGTTTCTAAGTGAAAATATTGCCCACAGAAATCTCCCACATTCGAGGCAGTTGGGAGGATGTGCGATGCCATGTGGGGACGGGGAAAGCGTTCCCTGCCATTAACGTAGCTGCATTCTTCAAGATGTTATTTTCATTTTCTTTGTGAAATACTGATCTTTTTTCCCCCGCTATCTCATCTAATGAAAGAATTTGTTGCCTTGACTTAGATCAAAAAAGGAAAGTAAAAAAAAGTTTGCTCAGCTCGATGGTGCGAACTGAAGTGGAGCTGCACGATCCACCAGGATTAGCATTTAATCTGTTGTCTCAAATGGGGCTTTTTACAAAGGCCTAAAGACATTTCATGAGCTGAGAGGGATGATGAACTGGAAGTTTATTACTCTGCAGTTAAGTCCAGTGGTACAGCAAGTTCACTTTTAAAAATACTCTCCAAGAAAATATTGTGCAGATGTTTTGGTGCAAGAAACAAGGGTCGTCTGAGACTTCATCTACTCTTCACATCCCTTCTGGCACAATCAAAGCAAAAAAAACATCCCTAGACTGAAGGATCCTGGGATAAAAGTGCTTGCACTGGTATAAAAGTGGTCCAGCAGAGCAGAAGGAGCTGTACCAGTATAAAGTGCTTTATAGTGATACAACTGGTGTTACGTCAGGACTTTTACAAGCGTAGTCACATCGATATCAAAGTTTTGCAATCATCTCCCTGACATAACTAAAACCCTTCTGAAGTGCCGGAGATTTAATTTGCCCAGAGCTAGAGACTGAAGTTTGCTGAAGTTGTTTTCAAAACTGCCCAAATATGTTTGGAATCCGAGGTTGGGACCACGAGGATGGTGTTTGGAGTTGGGTAGACAGAGGGTAAATCTGCTGGATTTGAAAGAGTGGCTCTGGATTTACACTGGAATAAATGCATCTGGAATCTGGCTTCTGTTTTTCAGACATTGGACTGAAATGGAGGGAGGTGGTTGCAGGGAAGATCAGCAGGGACGTGGCACAGCAGGTATGGGGTGCAAAGGTGAGTCAGCTTCCAGTACCACTGCAAACCCCTTATTTTTATTATTTTTTTATTTCACCTTCCTTCAGAAGACAAGCGGAGAATGAAAATTCTGTGTACTTTCCACTGCAGGAAATAATGAAGAAAAAAGAAAACCCAGGAAGCATTTCCTTCTGGAATAACGACCCAGTGGCTCACCCAGGGGCATCAACCAACAGGCTGATCTCGAGTTCAGGTGCTGACAAATCAAGACCTCATTGATGAAATGTGAATTGAAATCTGCCTTTCGATGCATGTACTTTATTATTTTGTTACATTTAAAAATATTACACTTGCTATGGTCCAGCCTGACACAAATGGTCAAAGGCTGGGCTTGACGGTCTTGCAGATCTTTCCCAAACTAAATGCTTCTGTGACATAAAAAAAGGCTCCGTTTGCACCCACCAATGAGAAACTCAAACTCTTCAGCACAATTATGGAAATGTTCTCACTTCTAGTGAAATTAAAGAACCTCTTGCTGACCATTTCCGGCTGAGGACAAGGAAAGCTGTGACCTGTGGAATAAATTGTGATGGGGAGCAGGAAATCCAGGTGAGGAAAACCACGGTGTCACTGACCCTGCTGTGAAACCCAACGAGAAGCTGGTCTGGGGGCTCTTGCGGTGGGGGTCAATATCCAGGAATTACAGCTCCATAGCTCCTAACCTCAACTTCCTAGGGGCAGAAATGACATGTCAGGCTGTGCTGGGAGAAGATGGGCACATACCAGTAGCACTTGCTCACAATCTATCGAGGTGGCTCTATCGCTGCTCCTGCTTGGGGACAGATGGCCTTTAAAGCCTGCTGTAATTGCAACATATTGATCTGGAATCTGTGATCAATACTGTCTTTATAGAGAGAATTTTAAATATAAATTGCGTCGTATATCTGTTGGTGAGGACAAAAGCCCTGCGTGATGGAGATCCCCCTGCGCAGAGCCGAGCGCTCGCTCCAGCCCGGAGTGACCATGGAATATGGAGAGGGGACAGCCCAGCCAGAGCCACCTCTTCAATATCTGCCAAAAATCAGGCTGCCTTCCTCATTCCCTTGTGTTCTTAACAGGTTTGATCCCGAGGTCACACCCACAGCATGACCCCGAGTGGGTGGGATGTGGCCGAATCAGGCTGTGGGGATCCGGCACAGAGCCAGTGTCCCCTCAGCAGCTCCCACCCCAAACTCCAGTGTTCCTCTGCTTCCTGGTCACCAAGGGCAGCTTGTTTTCCATGCAAATCCTACACGGGTGCTTCCCAGTGGGAATATCCCCTTCTGGTTTAGGAGCTGAACTGCGGGTGTGAAGTAATCAATAAATATGGCACTTTATCAAAACATGATTAAGGAAAGAAAAAGAGGCCTAAAATTAGGGAAACAGTCCTTGCCATTTGAATGCATGAGAGTTGACTCAATAGCCTGTAAAGCTGGCTTGGTAGGCTTCACCCCGTATCGTGCTAATATATAATTATTGATTTTTAAAATGACTTTTTATATCCTCCCTGATCTCTAAAAAAGCTAGGGAGGTCAGTCTTGTAAATACTTTTACAAGTAGGTAATAAAACCCATGATAACTTGCATTGACAAGTAATTACTGGGCAGGTTTGTTAGCAGATTCTCAAAGATTTTTTTTTAACCCAACAATTATTATTGTACTAATGACAGCCATTTTTAAAGTTAAGTGTCCTTCTCCCTCTCAGCTTAAGTAATAAGAGCCTGGAAAAAACACCTGAGACTGATCCACTGAAATTCTTATATATTAGGGCCCCAAAGGGATGTTAATTACATCTCCCTGTTTTAAAATAGGACTTTTTTTTTTTCAGGTAATATGGCTTATTTTGACATGGATGGTGGTGGGAAGGGAGCTCTGGTTTCTGAATAAATCTTTCAAAGCAATGTGTAAGGGTAACAATTCTTCCTGCTTTATTTCAGTGCAAGAGCATAAACAGCTTGGATATGTGGTGTATCAATATGCCACTTGTTAATAAGCAAGGACGTGAATCATAAATATTCGGCTGTTTGATCACCAGGCTTTTAATTAATGTTTTGATGATCTCCAATAAGAATAAAAGTCAGAACGATAGATATTGAGTAGCGACGACAGAGAAAAGATGCAATGATTTTCTGTGTTACCTGATTTATATGACAGAAAAACTATCAACTCATCCAGTTTTATACAGAGAAAAGAGAGGAGAGACGTACATTTTCTTTTTTTTATATCATATTGTAAAAAAAAAATAAAAATCACTTAATTCAAATGTGTACCTAAAACGTTCCCCGAGGACAGCAATGCAGGCAAAATGTTCAAGCTTTAGCACCGTGTGATAAAGGTTTGCGGCCAGATTTTTAAACAAAGTAGCTGTTCCCACACAGCAAAGCCCCCTGAGCAAAACCTGACCTCTCTCAGCGGGTTTGGCCTTCCCAAAACCTCCCAAAACCTTTGCAGCTCCGGGGTCCCAGGTGGGGCCGTGTGTCCTGTGGTCACCCTGAGCTCACAGGGCACCAGCAAAGCCTCTTTTCTGCCAAAACTGGGCAGCTGATGCCCCAAATAGCCCCAGCTCTGGGTGCTGTGGGCTGGCCGCGGGCTCCAGGCCTCCTTTTTGTGGGAAGAGGCTCCCGAGAGCTCCCTGTGTGGGAATTCCTTCAGCTTGGCCTTGCCACAGGTGCAAACCCCCCGCCCGGAGAATCCTGTTGAGAACCAGCCAAACTCCCGGCTGCGACAGCATCGGGGCTGGGAGCTTCACCTGTCAGATGCTGCAGGCAGCCCAATATTTCTTCCCTGCACCCAAAAGCTCGAGGAAAGGAGCCACACGTGCAGTTTCTCCCCAGGGACGATTTTCCGCAGCGCTCGTGGCCTTCGGGTCGGCGCCGCGGGCCCCACCTTGTGCAACTTCACCTCATAACTCCGGCCTGGGCTGTGCAATTTAACAGCTTCTGAGGAGCTCGATGCTAATGCATTGATTTTGCTTTAATAGAATTTTGTTGTCAATGGCCGGTGCTCAGCACGGTGCAGGCTTCAATCTTAACCCATCTGAAGGCTCTGCTCGTTTCCAGTTGAGCTCCGTTCATTTCCAGTTGAATAGGTTAAGCAAAGACAGACCTCACTGTTCTCAATTCACTTTATGATCCTCCCATCATAAAAAATAATATCAGCACCTTGCTTTTCATGTCAGAACTACATTTGAGCTGCTATTCCCTATGCCCATGAGTAAATCCCATAAAAGCCGCCCCGTTGTACTGTCGCTATTTTTCCTTGTGGATGATTGATTGATGGATGAGTGCTGACACTTCAATGAAGCTATTTCGACTGCCATCTCAATCCGATGATGTGAGGGGTATATTTTCTGTCCATGCCTCATTACTTCAGAATGACATTCCTGGAACTTCATTTACTTTTTCCCTCCTTCCCTCAAGCGCCATATTTTTTCCCATCTAGGTTATGCATGCCATAAAAAAAGCAATTTGCTATTATATGTGGCATAAGGGCAACACTTTCCCTAGGAGGTAAATAAGAAGGGCCTTTTTTTCTCCTCCATGTTGAGTTTAGGGATCATGTCAAAATTTCCCAAGCAGTGCCGAAACAGGCCCTTCTGCACAGGCCACAGGGAATGCAGGGAACATATTTAGTCTGATTTTGTGACTGCTGCACTTCAATTATATCCTTGAACATCGCAAACAAAACAACTGGAAAAGACACCCCAAAGCCCTTTCTGATTTGAGAAAGAGCCTCTTCTCCACTTGTGCCTCGCATACTTTGAATATTTCATTTGCCAAGGAATAGCGATTTACAACTTGATCCAGACTTATTTTCCCTTGGAGAATAGGGGAAGTTCATTGTTAAACGCAGAGATGGATTTGTCTACTGGAGGTTGCTTTCTCTGAGCGAGAGTAAACAGGGCTGCGCCTGGATTTCCAGGCAGTGCACTAGGAAAAGTGGGACTCGTGACATTGGCATATCCTGGAAGATTCTGGGAGTTGACTTGGGACACGATTTTAATCTGTGTAATACAGTATTCCCGTTAATAATAATGTATAATTAAGACATCCGTTAAAAATCCATAACGTTAATTTAATGGAGAAAATCTAATACAGTTCTATTGGAATTTTTACGTTAAATTAACTTTAACGGGCTTTTAATGGATGTCTTAATTAGATCTCATTATTAACGTGAATATTCCACAAATTAAAATTGGGACCTCGAAGTTTTAATGAAAAAAGTTACAAGCACAAATTTGAAATTGCCATTTTTGTAGCCCCCTTGTCCCAGGTCAGGGGGTGGGTTCGAAGGCACGGCGAGCGGTGCTCGCCGGGCCGGACAGAGCTCGGACACCAGATTCTGATCCCATTTTTGGTGGCACAAATCCAAAGTCACTCTGTTGACCACAACAGGGCTTCAGATTTACACTCACCTAACCGAGAAAGGAATTCTACTTTTATTCTTTTATATCTATATATAGATATTTATATAGTGATATTTATATATAGATATATCTATATTTATATAATGTTCAATAATCTAACAATAGTACTTTTGTTTAAAAATCCCTCCATCCCATATGTCTCGTCATAAACCGTAATGGAGATTTAAATATATATATATATCTGAGGAATAAAACAAACTGAAAATAATCCATTTCAAACAAATCTTTGGCAGCAACATGGTTAAGCATAACTATTTGAAACAACTTGCACAGAAGATTAACATTGTTCAGAGGTTTTTTGGCTCAGAATCTGTTTTAACTTAATAATTCTTGTACTTACTGTGATGTATTGATCCCTAGTGCAATGACTGGATTGGGCAACCCAGGTGCAACAGTAATAGCTGCACAGAATAGAAACATTTCCTTTAGACAAACTATCCCAAAGGGGTTATAAATAGGAAATGGACATTACCATGAAAAGTAAAGCTTCCAATGTGACTGCATCTTGTGTAGCACACTTGGACATTAAACTATGAAGAATTTTTTTTTCCTGTCAAGTGTTACAAATTGACGAAATAAGTACATCAATGTTCTCAGTCATTATCTTACTTCAGTGGCACTTTGTTTTAGTGACAGCAAAAAGGGACAGTGGAGACCAGACAGCCCCAGTGCAGTTTATCAATGAAAATCTAATATCGTCCATAAGCAGGGGAGTGGAAATCAATACTTCATTACCAAATTGTTAGTGAGGATGAAGAAGAATAGCAGGAGTTTTTTGGCAGCCTCCTCGGTCCGGGTTGCTGTGAGTTCAATGTCAGGGCCGTGGTGCCGAGCGGGGCTGGCGCGGAGCTGGGCTGGAGAGCTGGACTAAGGCATTCGTCCTGCAAGCACAACAACAACACAGCCACTGTTACACGGTCTGATCACAGCCCACACCATCGACCAGGCACTGTCAGCCACAGAAATGTCTGGAAATGAGCTCTGCTTTATTTTGTGCACCCACAGGCTCCCAACAAGCAAGGACACACAAGTGCGGATGGAATCCTGGTTCCACAACCACGCAGGGATCAGTGGGCAAACTCCAGCTGGTGCTGAGGCTGTGCCTGGTCACTGAGCCCCTTACTCTGCTTTTCCCTCATGTTCCTTAAACTTGGAGTTCCTTCCTACAGCCAGCCAAGAACATGCTCTAAAATCCGCATGGAGACTTGGACATCTCAGTACCCACACAGTGTTTGATTACCCCAGCATTGCTGTGTTATTCCTGCTTGTTGTGGCACCTCCCCAGCATTAAAAGCCATCTTCCAATGGACCTTTTCCATCCTGCAGCTGCTAAAAGTGCTAAGTGACTCAAGTTGTGAAGTTACTGCTACACAGAGACAGAAGGGGCTTGTTTGATTTAATTTCAAGATGTGGGTTTAAAAGTTCAGCCCAAAGTTGAGTTCTGCTTTGCTTATAACCTGGGAGAAAGATACTGAGGAAAGCAGTAGAAAAAAAACAACTGGAAAAATAGGGTGAGAAATGAGGCAGGCAGTAAGCAGAGTGAAAGTCAATCTGGAGGGAGCACAGAGGAAAAAAAGAGCTGCAGTGGGCAAAGAGAAATATGTTACTGAAAAATATATTATCTGTTCAAGGCCATGGATATTTCAGCAAACACAACTCAAATCCTGCAGTGTGTTCTCTGTGTTCTGGCTAAATCAACTGGAAATTCAGTAGCAGCTTTATTTAAAGTAAAATAAACTCAGCTTTTCAAAAAATTCCATATGAAAACAAAAAAGTCCATTGACTTCATGCTAGTTAGTTCATCATTTGGTTTGGTTTACAATATCTTCACCTTTTCAGTTTTCACAGCGACGCTGAGTTTTGCATTGGCAACCCAGACCTGCTGTGGAGAAACTGTTGGAAGGGAAGAAGAGGTTTTGGCAGCTGAATGTAGAGACTTTTGGCAACTGAGGATGCATCGAAGTCAGTTTGAAATTGTGGTGAATACCTTGGATCATTATTCCCACTTAAAAGATATTAAAAGCAATCCATGTTGACACTTTAAGATGTTGCCTTTAGGTTTCAGAGGTAACGCTCCAGAGCAGTTCACACTTTGCAGAGCTATTATTTTTCACTGCAAAAGGGCACAGCTGTGCCAGTTTACACCCTGTTCAAATCCTAAAGAAATCCAGCAGCATTGCTATCGTAGGGCCTAGAGCTGACACACAGCAATGCTGTGGCCAAATTCTCACTGTGGAATCACCTCTGCAAATGATCCAAGTGAGACTGTGGGGATGGCACAGGCACAGGGCTTTACCTTTCCAAGCAGAGGTTTCCAGGATGGAAAACTACCTGTGACACCCCACCTGAGTCCTGCCTTGGATCATACCAAGCCCTGCAGCGTCTGCCTTCCTCGTGGATGTGGGACATAGACACCCTGGGCTGCGATGAGGGACAGTGGTGACCCAGCTGAGAGCAGGAGTGGCGACTCTTCACCAGGTCAACTCTGCCTCCAGAACCTCGTTAGGATAATTAAGCAGAATTAGTGTCACTGAAAGTGCTCAATCTAGGAAGGAGTCTTGAAGTTACTGCAGAGCACTGGTTCCCTGCCAGTGGGAAATATTTATAAAAGCTTGGATTGGGAAAATGAAAAGCCAAACTCCTTTTTGTGTCATTGTGAGGAAGGCCCTGAGACTTTTTAATCAGCATAGCAATGCTCCTGGTCACTTCCCTGGCACAAGGGGGGGTCACTTCCCTGGCACAGAACAACACTGAGGATGCTGTTAGCCCTGGGCAGACACTTCAGAGGCACACTGGTCAGGGGCGAGGTCCACGAGGAACTCTTCTGGCAACAAATAAACTTTTGAGGCTCAGGGTCCATGTTCTTGACTAATGGTAACATCTGTGCACAAGTAAAATCAATTGGGACTCAGCATTGATTTCCATGGGATAAGTACTTCACCCCTAAGGTCTTTTGGCCGACTGAAGTCTCCATCCTTGTGGGTTTTGTTGGCTTGTTCTTTTTTTTTATTGATACCACTGCAGGCTGGGACAGGGCTTTGGGAAATTAATTAGTGTGAGCCCTGATCAATAAAGGTCATAGTTTATGTATTTCATTATCAAGTCTGTAAGAGGTTCAGGGAGTTTGTGGAGAGCTTGTCACCTGCAGTCAGGGCAGAGCAGCCTGCACATTCCAACAGCTCTTGATGGGCAGAGTCCGGGGCTTCCTGGGCATTTGCTGAAATGTAGCTCACCCTGTGCCATAAAGAAAACTCCATCATTTAAATCATGTTCTGAAAACGTGGCTGAGGGTGTTCATTATTCTCATGTCTTGTACAGCATATGTGAAATATCGGTTGCAGATCCTGAAGCTTTGCTTTTATTTAACACTAATTATCGAGCCATCAACAGATGTAAAAGTCGGATCTATTTTAACGCGGATGTGTCAGGACTCAGCTTTCCTCCTAACAGCCGCCTTCCCACTCCTTGTCCATGGCACAGCTTCCCTCTCCTCAATTCGAGCATTGCCAGAACAACACAGCTGTGAAACCTCTGAAATGGGAGCTCTCAAGCACGTCTGCAGCCCGAGACAACTGTGGAGTGCGTGTCAGCAGCTCGTGGCACGCCGGGCCCCGGCGGTGACACCGGCACTGCTGGGCTGGGCACGGCTCACAGAGCTCACAGAGCTCACAGGGACCGGCTGAGCTGGGCTCCCAGCTCACACCGCAGTGCCCAGCTCGCCCTCCACACCCCAGTGTTCCTCTGCTCTCTCCAGTGTCTCCTTTTCCCTTTTCTCCATGGCCAAAAGCCATGCTAAAGGAATGGCGTGGCTGCCCGGGGGGGTTGCCTGCTCGTGGGATGGTTTTCAAGAATGGAATCCCAGAATGGTTTGGGTTGAAGGTACCTTAAAGCTCATCCCATTCCACTCCTACCATGGCAGGGACACCTTCCACTGTCCCAGGCTGCTCCAAGCCCCATCCAGCCTGGCCTTGGGCACTGCCAGGGATCCAGGGGCAGCCACAGCTTCTCTGGGCACCCTGTGCCAGGGCCTCCCCACCCTCACAGGGATTTCTTCCTGATATTTCACCTAAATTTCCCCCCTTTCAGTTTGAAGCCATTCCCCCTTGTCCTGTCACTCCAGTTCCTGCCGAAGGGTCCCTTCCAGCTTCTTTGTAGGCTCCTTCAGATCCTGCAAGGTGCTGTGAGGTCCTTCCACTATCTGAAGTCCTTTCCTTGAGGATTGCTGTCACCATTTGGTTTTTGGGTTCTGCCATCTCTTCAGTGGCACAGTCTGAGGTGGGATGGAACTCCAGAGCCAGGCAGCTTCACGTATTTATAATGTCTTCTCTGTATTTCCATATCTTTGCTAATACCATTTTACCAGCTCCTATTTATGCAGTGGGATAACAAAAATGACAATATTCCTCTGTGATCCACCCACCGCAGTCCATGGGAGTCTATGGATCAAAACTTTTCCAGGCTGCAGCTGTACCTATCACAATAAATTGCAGGACTCTTTAAAGGCCACAGAGAAAGACACAGACAGGCCCTTTGTGGTTACCAAACATGTTATCTCTCGATGTCATTTTTGACCTACTTTTGCTAGATTTTTGCAGCAGCACAAAATCTGTTCCTTAAAGAACCCTGCCACATGCACAGTACCCAGAAAGGGGGAAACAGCAAACCTGGATATATTTTATTTCATTTAGGACTCCTCTCACCATGAATTACAATGTTACAGACTCTAAACGCCTTCTCGTTACCCATAATTATAACTAAAATTATATCAATCTAAACAGTAACTACTGGAATGATTCATCCTGATTGGGAGGAGCATGCTCCCTGGAGCTCTGCCTGCCCATCCATTTTAAAGCCTTGTGGCAGGAATAGCTTTCCAGAAGGTCATTTAACAGCACATTAAATAAATAAACAGAACATATTTGTTTCAGCAAACACGCTCTAATAGGATGGGAAAACATTTTGGGAGAGGTAGGAACAACCCTCATGAAAATTAAATCTTTCAGTTCTCACCTTGCTCAGGGTGCAGCACCCACCCAAAGGCAGGCAGAGGCTCCATGTGATGCCAGCAGGGAAAATCCCTCATGTCCTGCACAGTGAAGGGTCCCACAGCCCACCAAGGCCACCTCGTGTCCTTGCAGAAGCCACCAATCTGTGAATATTCACCCTCAGCCTTCAGCCACACGGAGAGGGAAAACCTTTCTGATCCGAGCTTGAGAGAGTGTGGGGCAAGACAAAGGAAATGCGGGCTCTAACTCAGCTGTGCCTGGGGCGTGTCTGCCTGAGCACAGAGTTAAGTGCTGTAACACCCAGGTGGATGAATTTAGAGACCTCCTTGCCTGGGATGATGCTTTTTTCCTGATAGTTTGGGCAATCCAGAGCTTTGAAGGGAGCTGAGGCAGCAACGGTGCAGGAGGGACAAGGAGCTCAGTGCTGAAGGGAACCAAAAAGAAAGACGGGGAAAGACAATTTCCAAAGGCCTGGAGTGACAGGACGAGGGGGAATGGCTTCAAACTGACAGAGAGGAGGTTTAGGTGGGATATTGGGAAAATCTTGTTCCCTGTGAGGGTGGGGAGGTGCTGGCACAGGTGGCCCGGAGAAGTTCATGGATGAGTCAGACAAAACCTGGGGCTGCAGATCCCCGTGGCTCCAGAGAGACCCTGTGGAACCCCGGGCTGCTGGAAAGAGGGGGATTTGTGCCACTTGTGTTGAGAGAGGCCAGGATTTCAGTCCTGAGCCCAGTGTGGGCCTCGAGGTGATGCAGGACACACAGGTGCTCAGTGACACAGGGCACAAAGGTGTGACAGGTACCTGGTCCCCCCAGTTGCTTCTGCACACAGAGCCCAGTACAGAGGTGTCTGGGAGAATCACAGGCTTGGAAAGAGAAAAAAAAAATTACAGGGAACATTTAACTTTTATTTCTTCCTATAAATAAAGTGTAGCCATCAAATCACAATGTATTTGGGAGCACATGTTATTGACAGCCTATTCTTGGAGGGGGGAAAGAAAAAAGTGGATTTTTTGGCAAAGTTTCCTAAAGATTAAATTGTTCATTGTACAGGGCACCATCTGCCCTTGGAGAGAGATTTAGTTGATGGCAGCTGCAACCAAAGTGTGGAAGATAAAGCTGAATTTCTGGTTTCTTTTCAACTAGCAACTGTCATTACAGGTCACATGCAAACTGTGTCATTTTCTGTGACAAGCAGGTTCTGTAGGACTGGGTGCTCGCTACGTTTTAAAGTGCCACCTGTAAAGATCCCAGCCGAGAAACAGCTTTTGGAACACACCTTGTAAAACGTGAATTTACAGCAGATAAGACAAAGCAATTCCGGCCCAACCATCTGGACGCTGGCTGTGTGCTCCAGGCCCAGGTTTATGGGATGGAGGTTGGGAGGAACTCGTGGGTCACTTAAGGGTAGATCCCTTAATTCATGTGGGTGCTTAAAAAGGCTGAATTGTTATCTGCAAGTGTTCACTCAACTGTTGCATAATCCACAAGTGCCTCCCCATTTTCCTTGGGGTGCAATTCCCCCTGAGATTAAACTCCACATTTTTTAAACCCTGAAGAGAATTTCTAAATCACCAAACCAGAGGCTGCTGAGGGTGGGGTTTTTCCCACCTCTGAGCTACGACACTAAAACATCTTGATTCACTGCAAGGCAGCAAAGGCCACTTGAGAGTGGGGAGATGCTGATCTGTCTCTGCACTTTGAGTTACTTAAATATCACACAAACCTCGTCCTGGCTACAGCAAACCCCTCCAGGAGGGATTTGTACCTCCTCCCTCTCTCCTGAATGCTTTCACAGGAGAATGATGTTCCCTTTCTCCTCGGAACAAAACGGGAGGGGAGAAGTTAAGAGCACACTGGTAGATTTTATTAGGACTGAGAAACAAAGCAAAACATAAAAGCAAACCCAAAGCTCTTTCCTTTCATCCCTGCCTTGCTATGAAAATGCCTTCATATTTGCAGGCTTGCTGACAATATTTCAGGATGGTACATCACACACCGTCTCGTCTGGAACAGCAGACATTGTCAGTGCTGGGAGACAACCACTCTCTGGTTTGTACTTCACAAAGATTCTCTATAAAGCATTTCTATAGAAAAAAAAAAAAAGATTTTTGAAATTTGTGAGTCTCTTAGCCTTTCAGACAAAGATGGGTTCTGGTTAATTTTCTTCTGATGATTTCCACGTTTTCTGCAAGGAAAATCAACAGCTACCATTGCCTTAAGACAGACTGAACTAGTTGTAACATGCCTAGATATGAGATTCTTTTTTTAATGTGAAAGAATTTGCAGGACATAAATTTGTTCTTAAGTTTATTCTGTTCAGTTTAACTTGTTGGTCTTCTCTCCTATTTTATCACAGTAGAATGGGATCATGTTTTGAAACAGCAAATGCTACTGTTGGTAGCTTCTTAACCAATCTGCTGTGATTAATCCACACTTTTGGATAATAAGATTATTTTTTAAATGGGTAAGAGCTTTGCCTTTCCAACAAAACGTTGCTCATCATTTCAGGTGTCAGTGCCTCTGATGGCTCTGTGATGTGCCCAGGCCATCCAAGCCAAACCTCCTAGGGAAGGCTCCCACTCCTGTGTCTCTGGTGCTGCAGGACAGAACCACACTCACCCCCTGCCTTTCCCTAGGGAAATGCACCTTTTCCCATCCTCATCTGACTGAGCCCAAGTGCTTTCGGGATTGGGGCCTTTAAAGAGACACCCAGAAAAATGTTTCATTTTTAAGACTCTGCCTGTTTGGGTTCCTTTTTTCAGAGAGCATCAGTGGGCAGGAGTGGAGGCTGCTCATGTGAATTAGTGTGGGCTCTGCTGCTTTCTCCTTTCTTTGTGAGGAAGCTCTTAAAACACAAATTCCCACCTTAAAACCCGAACGGGCGCGAGCTGCGAGTAAATCACGGGCTCCGTGGTGCCAGAGCTGCACATGCTCTTCTGCTGCTGATTTGTCTACAAAATATATCACATGCCAGTTACTTGAATTAGGATCATGGGGAGAAGGGAATCATTAGAGAGTAGAAGGAACTCTAACGCATAAAGAAAACTTATCCGTTTGTCTCCTGCGCGCCGCCTGTTTTATTTCCTCTTCAGGCGCTGACAGCACTGATGAGGCAAAGGATGCTGTAATCCTGAGCGATTGCTTGGGGGGGGAGCATCGTTAGGGAGGGAAAGGTTTGATACAGCCAGAGCTCTGCATTTCCAGGCCCTTTTCCGTGGTCACTCCGAGGTGTTTAGCGGTGCTGGAAGGTGAAGGCACAGCCTGGATCTGGTATTTCCCTCCTGGAGCTGTTTCCCTTGCTCTCAGAGTGCCTTGGAAAGCCAGGTAAATTAGACTTGGAGAAAGGGACACTGCATCTTTGAGTAATGAGGCTGGGAAACAGGGAACACATTTTCCACTAGCTCATGTCTCACTGTATGGCATTCTGATTTCCTGACACTTCATAATAAATCATTGCTTATCACTCACATGGGAACATAACATGGTTCAAGTTAAGATTCGTTAGTGATTGTAAAGAAGAAACATGAATTGCTCTCTATCAGGGCTTTTTGATCATCTTTCTGTCCACTGCAGGTGTTTTTTTAATCAGAATATTTACAGGAGCCATTGTCTAAGGCATAAATAAAAAGGAGAAGAAAGAGCAGAAAATATGGATAATGAAAATGAATTTATTTGTCTTATTTATGTGTTTATGTAAACATTTGGCAATTGCTTTGCACAGCAGCTTGTATTCAGTGTCACGGGCTGCTGCACCAACATAAGTTTGTAAAGCTGGGATTTTAAATATATATACGTGAGTGTGTGTCTATAAAAAACCCCTAAATGCCAATACATTCATTTTCTGGAGAAGAAGGTTCTAGCAAGCACATCCAGAGCTTGTTTGCTTTAGGATGGCTTCCACAGGGAGAAGAGAGTCTGATCCTGATCCTGCTGGCCCGCCTTGGACCAGGGGGATTGGAAACCTGGTGGCCTCGGAGGCTGAGTTGTTCTAACTGGGATGAGACTGGGATGTTCCCTGCAGCCAGGGGTCCATCAAAAGCTGTGGGAAACAGGGATTCACTTCAGAAAAAGGGATACCCAAGAGCTGGGACAACCTTCCTACAGCCCCTGCTCCCCCAGTGAGCTCAGGGATGGCAAATCCTGAGCTTGGATGGGTCAGGAACTGGGGAAGGAACAAGTGAGAGGACAAGGGGAAATGGCCTCAAGCTGCACCAGGGGAGGTTTAGGTTGGATATTAGGAAAATTTCTTCCGCACAGGGTTGCCCAGCTCTGGCAGGGGAGGAATCCCCATCCCTGGAGGGATTTAACAGCCATGTGGCCCCTGGGGACATGGGTGGCCCTGGCAGTGACAGGGAATGGTCGGACCCAAAGCTCTCAGTGGGCTTTTCCACCCTAAATGATTCCACAATTCCCTGCACTCAGCTCTATATCCAGGTGGTTCACTGCCTTCTCTGACTTTCAGTGGATGGAATTCTTTCCAGAGTTCACAACTTTTTCCTCAGCAGTTTAGGGAGAGGGGTGAAAAGCTGATGGGGTTACAGATGGTGTCAGTAGAGCTTTGGGGGAACAGGGAGTTTCATATAAAAATACCCAAAAACTGAGGAAATGGGAGCTTATTTAAAGAATTATAACAAATATGCAGAAATTTTTCACAAAAAAAAAATCTATTCCTTCCCTTGTTTTACAAATAGTTTTCCTTTAATTTCTTTCTTTATCTTTTGGGTCTGATTGTGGGAAGTACCTGAAACTTTGGGATAACCCGAGAGAAATCAGATAAGGGAACTATTTGCTGCAACTATGGCTTTGATTATTCCCCCTTCAGTAATTTGCTATTTACTACATTAATCAACGATATAATGTGTCATTTCTACTGCTCCCTGGCTGAATAATTTCCAAAACTACAAACAGCTTTCAAGATAGTTGCCAGACAGGCGCAAATTAATACTTTCAGAAATTCTTCCTAGAAATATTCCCATGAACAGAAGCTTTCGCACCCTCTATTTGTGTAAAGAGTTGGCTCAAAAAAAAAAAAAGCCAAATGATTATTTTAGGCAAATTCTTGCATGTATTTTTTTCCTGGTTTTATATATATTTCTATCTAATATTTATAAAAAATATGCAGTTTAGAATAAGCAGCCTTGGGAGACAAGATGGCAATGGAAGTCCATATGGAGTTAACTCTTTGTAGGATTAATTTAGTAGTTACAAAAAGGAGGGATCTGATGGCTTTTGCTGAGGCAAATTGTCCTCCTGATTTGTGGGACAACCTGTCTGAGTAGAATGGCACATGACCAAGGGATTGTAAATTCAGCTGCCTGATCCAGCTGATCTTCCTCACAAATTCCAATATTTGTGGCTGCTCCAGCCTCTGCCTCTGATCCCCGGCCTGCTCTCCTAAACTCAGTTTTCCTCCTTGTGTTCATGGTCCCTGGAAGTCCTTGTAAGACTTTGCCTTGTGTTCAGGAAACCCCAAACCCTCTACAAGAAATGCATTATGCACAAAAAATGTGAAATCCCCCTAATATCAAGTTTTTAAAAGAAAAACCAATTCCCTTCTGGTAAAGCACAGCACTGGATGTGTTTATTGCACCTTACTTTTCACCTACTACCAAGAGATGATTAGAGCCAAGAATTAAACCCCTCAACTCTTGACCAAGGAAAAATCCATGGTTTTTCTAATATATCTGAGCCAGACTCTTAATCTGCACTCACTTGAAGTGGTGCACTGAATGGGAATATTCTCCATTTATTTTGGCTTACACTAAACTGGAATTTTTGCCCCATAAGCTTCCTGTAATTTTTATAAGTGGAACTGCCTTTGTCAGCATTCTTAATATTTCCCCATGGAAATGGTATTAAAAATCAGCACATTTGTCCTACAATCTCACGTCTTACCCTTAAGAAATGAGGACTTTCGGAAGATTTTTTTGTTGTTGTTGTTCTCTCTTTCTGTAGGAAAATGGATAATAAAAACCTCAACCAGAGCCTGGAAGGAACGCTCTGTCTTCAAAATGTTAATTCTGTCTCCTTCCATGCCTGGGTTAAAAACAGATATTGAAACAGGGGAATAAATATTTGACAATGCTGTTAAGGCAACTTTGCTAACGATTTTTGAACAACCTCCAACTGAGGTCTAAATGTCTGCAATATCCATAAACAACTCTATACTGTCCAATTAGGGAGACAAAGACATAGAGTCCTGTCAGGAAGATTTGCATGGCTAAGTGTCTGAGATCACGGAGCCGATGAGGGATCGCTGCCGTGCTGGGGGATGCACACAACGGATGACTATCATTAGGATATTACAGAGGCTTACACCTTCCCAATTACTGGCAGGATTCATTAGTTACTGCTGCATTTCCCTAATAGAATCCTCTCTCTTGGCTTATCGCTACCTTCCCTCTGTCTACATAAACCCACAACTCAGCAGTCGATCACCTATGAAAAATTAGACGCCGGAGCTTCCAGTGGCCTATTTAAAATGAAAAGGGAACTGAAGAAGAAATAACGAACAAAAAAAAGAGAAGGGCTGGAATGCAGATATGTGGCATCAGATGGGTTTGGAATTCTCTTGCTATTGAACTGTTTGAGGGAAAAAATAATCAGTGGCAGCTGCAGAGAGCAGCATCGTGGTGGGTTTAAAAGCACAATGAAAGTGTTTTACACAGCCCTGCGTACACACACGAACTGGAGGCAGATTGCAAAGTGACAATTACTTAAGGCCTGCTAAGCTGAAGTTTCTCAAGTAAGATTGGTGAGGATTCCAGGGGCTCGGTGCTGCTGCAGTCGGCTCAGCCCCATTAAAGATAATGGTGTGAGCATTTCCATGCTGTCATCGTGTTACTATCAACAGCATTATCAGTATCAACTGCTTCTACAATTATGCACAATGCACAATTATGCTCTTCCTGCACAAAGACTTAGCAACCACCAAACTCGTTTTCTTTTTAAATACACTGAAAAGAGTGTAGATTTCAATCCTTCATCTGCTCACAGACGAAATAACATTTCCAAATCATCACTGATAGCATTTTTTTCCTCCCATTCTAAGGATGGCCAACTGTTCTCAGCGATTTCTATTACATTTCCTACCTATTATTTCATGTAATGGCATTCCTTAAATTTTAAATTAGCTTTGAAGAATAAAAATAATTGAATTCCTGCTGTTTTGTGTACATAGAGGGTGACAGGAGCTAATGTGATAATTTAAACTGTAAATGAGTCTTCACTTTGTGTTCATTAATTACAGCTAATTACTGAATTACAAACCTTCTTGGTTAGGCACTGTTATGTATTCATGTAGCATGTTGGATTTCCAGCTGGTAGAAAACTGTTTTATAGACTTACAAGCTGACACACCAAGCTAGCGCCGAAACAATTCCGTGGGAGAAATAAAGGGAGGGCGGGGGGCACGCGCCTGCTCCTGCTCTGTGAATCCAGGCAGTGAGGAGAAACAGGGCTGCAAACCTGAGCCTCAGGTGAGCCAGGATCCCGTGTGTATAATTAGGAAATATTTGCTGTATTTGGGAGGCAGAAATGTGAGTTTGAGCTCACATTTGGAAGAAGAGCGTGAGCCTGCCCTGCTCACTCCTGTTTTACACCAGTTAATTCCCTGGTTTAAGCAGAGTTCCTCCTCCTCAGGGCACAGCAGTGAGGCAGAAATGCCCCTGGAAATGGGGCCAGTGCTCCCAGCACTGATGCTTCGGCTCTGCTCAGGAGCAGCAGGATGGTGATGGCAAACTGAGCATCCCAGGCAATGTGCATTGTACTCCATACGTGAGTGCTCATTGTTCCTCGCTGAAGGAGAGCCTCCAACGCTGTAGGGCTGTCTGGAGCATTTACTCAACAGTCTCTGCACTGAATGGCTCTGTCCAAACCTCTCCTTTGGATCCCTTTTGTCTGCTGATGGTTTTTATGGGAGCTGAATGCAGGAGCTGAAGTCTGTCTCTCTGCAGAGCAAGCAGGAGGAGCAGCATGGTGACAGAATCAGCCATGGTGAGGTTGTGCGAGCTGCAGAGCTCAGTGCCCAGAGAGACAACTGTGGCAAGTGGCAAAACAAAGAAACCCACACCTCACCTGCATTTCTGTAAATGCACAGACGGAAGATACAGAGATTTTCCTTTCACTAGCATTTGTTTTCCAGTATTTCATGTGTTGTGTGCTCTTTTAACAGCACAGGCCAACAGCCTGTCCGGGCCCCTGAGCCCACACCAGCCCACCTGCCCTGTTACAGGAAACCCAGCAGAGATTGCAAGAAACTGCTGAATCAAATCATTACCTTAAAACTGTTTAATTAAATTAATCTATCACCCACTGTCTTCCAGAGTGGGGACTGAGAAGACACAGACCAAGAGTTCAGTGTTGGGCCTGGACAGCAGATCCTTCTCAGAAGGTTTGGCCTGAACTGGAGGAGTTCAGCTGAGTAATTCGCAGCAGCCAGAAATGAAGAGCCAGATCCTCAGCTGATGTAAAACTATGTAGCACCGTTAATTCCAGGAGAGTTCTGTTGATTCCCAGCTGTGAGGAACAGCTCAATAGGTCTGTAATAATAAAGACTCTGCTGAAAAGCCCCCGAAAGCAGCAACACTAATGTGTGACTGCTCACATAAACACCAGTTCAATGACAAGGCTTTTCAGCCTAAGAACTAGTCTGTGTCTTCAGGTTTCATGAAAAGTACTAGGCTTTTGTCCTTAAATAATAATTTTCATCTGGAGAATGGCACAGTGACTTGTTCTAACACCAACAGAGATTCAGCAGTAGGCTTCTCAATGGGATTTGTGTCATGTCCTATTCCCTCATCACCTTCCCATGCTGCCTCTTCTCTTTCAGGGTATGAAAAGAGATGGGGAAACCAGGGCAGAAAAGATGTGCAGGCAGAAATTCCTTTTATTCTGTGGGTAGTAACTCTCTGCTATCATATAAAGATAATGACTTTCATTAATCTTCTGTAGGTCTTTAATCAAAGGGTTTTTTCACTCCACGCAGAGACACTACTTAAATGCTTCTAAATGTTAAGTAAAAATGAGAATTCTTGATCTCAGATACACAAAAGTGGTGTGAGAGGTAGCACAGTGCAGCACAGTAGCCATAGAGGCTCTACACTAGAGGTGAGTCTGCTGTTCAGGAAGTTACCAGCCACCATTTCCAGGCAGTCTTTGACCCAACTTGTTTTCACGTCTCACTCCTTTTCAATCTCACAGTCTCTGACATGCAAATCTGCACTGAAACTGAGCCTTCCAAATGTGCCGGAGGGAAGCAGGGGCCTCACACCTACTGGCAGATCAGTGCACCTAACGCCCTTTGGCTTTTTTCCCCTCTCTTTTAACAGAAAGGCTGATTACTCCATTAGCTGAACAACTTGGAAGAAATGACAAGGAACTAACAAGAGGGTAACACTGTATTTTCTATTTGTTTTCCTCCGTTGCAGTGGTGCTAATTAGAGGAGTTCTTGATACGGAGCTCTGGGAATGCTGATGAGGAGCACACAAAAGGCTGGAGTGCCTCTTCTGAGGAGCACTGGATGCTCAAAGCCAGCACCCTCGGGACTGTCCTGCCCTGCTCCCCCACACTGCCTCACATTTGAGACATCATGGCACTTGATTTTAGAGGTGGGACACACCAGCCTTTCTGATGCCTGAACCCTCACTTAGGGGTGAGTAATTTCACCTTAACTCACAGCTTATCATAACAAAATATGTTTTCAAGCAGAAATATCAAACCTGCTTGGAAGGGGAGGGAGGCGGGAATGAGGTGGGGATGTGTCTCTGGAGGGGACCTGGGCTCTGTGCTGCTCACAGGGCACGGGCTGCACTGGGTGGGAGTCATTACTCACCATCCTTCCTGCAAAACCCTCCCTCCCTGGAGCCTGCAGCTTCCAGGCCAGCCTCAGAGGTTGGGAAAAAGGGAGACACTGCCCTAACTTCCCAAATGCCACCAACAACAGCTTTTCCTTCAAAGCTTTTCACCCCCTCTTGGACTTGGGAAGGGGTCGTGGGGATGGAGGCTGGGAGGGTAGGACAGCACCTCTTTCCCATTCACCAAGGTTTGATTCCCTTTATGAGCACGATCCGCCAATCCGTAATCAAGGGTTAATTTCACAGCTCACTGCTTCATCTAGCATAATATCCATTCAGACTAATTAAATCTGTCTAATAATGTGAGTGTCTTTGTCTTTGTTCTTTCCATTCTTTGTTTTACACCCTTCACATCTCATCTCCAGAACTACACGCCATCACACTCTGCTTGACAAGCAGAATCCATCCCTAAAATTAAAACATTCCTGACCTATCTGCGATGACAAGGCAAGCAAGCTTCACAGCGCTGCGGCCCATGAAGGGAGCTGACACATTTGTTTTTAATTTCAAAAGAGTAGAAAGTGAAGATCTGACCCTGTCAATCAGGCCCTGTGACAAGTTTAATCATTGCTGCCCCACAAAAATCACGGCTAAATAGGAATGCAAATAATGTATCACAGGGCTCTTATAAATGCTAATCAAGGAGAAGTAATCAACTGACAATTTCACTGATCTCCTTTCTGAAGAAGTCAGTCAACGCACTGTCTCTGGACCACAAAGAGAAGAAAAGACAAAAGGCATAGATGCCGTTTCCCAAAAAAACCTATCCTTTTTCAGAGCTTTCTTTTTCTTTTTTATAGAGAAAAACAGAGAATTCACTCTTTTTGATCCTCCACTGAACTTTAAAGCAAAGCTGTTTCTCAGGAACTTGAACAGTTATATGTCAAGTGTACTTTATTAACAGTACCCTCCCAACCCAGAGACAGCACTTGGAAACTTCTGCTAAAATAAAAATCTTCATTTGTCTTTGTCATTCATCCATCTTCAAAATTCTTCTCCGTCTTAACAACTTCTGTCCTCTACGGGCAATATATTTAGTGATATATGAAGTTTTACAAGTGGAAAGCTAATAGTTGAGCTCACATTTTTTTCTAGCAGCTCCCCTCCTCCCAAACTGAAAAAAGAAATATCATGTTTGGGATTTATTTCAGTGCAAAAGCTTTCTTCAGCAGCAGGATTTTTGAACTGGCTCTCCTTTTATGACCTTTTTAATGTGGTAAAGAAAAGACAGCTCAGGTGTAATTCTGGTCTTTCACTCACAAATTCTGCATGGCGAGAAGCCGTGACTTCACCTAGGTATGGAACAGAGGAAGGCCCAGGACAGGCAGATGCACAAGCCCTGTAAAGCAATTCATGTTCTCCTCTCACTGGTTTGCTGTGCTGGGTCCTGACAGGGCCCATCAAACCTCAGAGTCACTGCGCTGGCACAGAACAAAAGGAGATGGTTTGGCCAAGGAAACTCAAGGCAGGGAGATGTAAGCAGCATAAAGATTGCTCTAAGAGGTAAAGTTCAAACAATCTGGTTGTTTGAAGTTTGGTTGGGGTTTTTTTGTTGTTATTAAACTCCTTTCCTACATGGAGCCAATAGATGAAATAACCTGAGGAGGGCTTCAGCAATGGAGACTTGGGCTACCAGCAGGGTTTGGAAACAGAGATCTTCCCCTACAGCACAGCCTGGTGCTTTCCAGCCCGTGGCAGTTGCCCAAAGCAGGATAAAGCAGCAAGAGCAGCTTTACCAAAGTCAAAACTTTGTCCTGGGCTGTGTTTTGTGTTTGCAGGGCTGAGTGACGCAGCTCGGAAGGGCTGAGAGCAGCTGCTACACGGGATGGGGAAGGTGCCACCAACCCCCTTCCAGAATGGACTCTGAATCACCCAGGTTTACACACGAGCAAATTAAAATGGGAATAATCTTTGGCCAAACCCAAGTTTCCAACTTCTAGAAGCACTGGGGCAGCAGCAGAAGCTTCGGTGCCACTTCAGTGAGAAATGAGAGCTGGAGCTTCGTCACGCAGCGCTCGCTGCCAGACGGGGATGTTCCAGCAGCAAACTCTCCATGCAGGGTGAGCGTGGAGGGTGGGAGTAGCAAACAGAAAGAGGAATTGAAAAGCACTTTGCAGTTGTCATGTCACTTAGCAACAACCTTTCCTACTGCACATCACCACGGGTGTAGCAGGGAGCCTGCACAAAGCACAGGCACCGAAATCCGGGCTGAGCCAGTGTAGGAGGGCAAGAGGAGCTCCACCAGCAGCTAATCACACACAGCTGTCATTTATTGTTTGAGACACGTCTCACATCGCTATCCCTGGGCTTGGGCTTCTCCTGAATAAGCTCCTGGATCCAGCCAGCACTGATCTTCTGGTGCTAATGCAGAGTAAATGACACAAACCCTCCTGGAGGAGGACACCAAAGTTCAGCTCTTTGTTTCCCAAATGAACTCCACTGAAGTGGTCACTCTTCTGCCCGCAGTTTCACTCTCAGATAAACACTTTTTTTTCTTACCTGCTTCAATTTCCCAACTGTTTCCCTATAGGATTCCCACTCTCCTCTCTCTTTACATGCTGGATTTTAATCAAAAGGTCCAGACTTGCAAGTCCTCAACTCCTAATGCTTCTTCCACAGGTTAATGCTGTGGATCCTATCAGCTGTTTCTGTCAAGTGGAGAATCTGCCTGGGCCGTGATAAACAGAGGAGTAGATCCCTTTCTGCAAGGCAAAGTGGCTGAAGTAAAAATTCTGGCACAAAAACAGAGACCTGTGCAGGCCACTTTGCAACTTCTAAAGAGGATGAAAACTCAGGCACCTCTCTGCTTTAATTATATCACTTGTCCTTATTTGTTTAGCTTCAAAGAGTTAGGATTTAATTATTAGGTGTCCCCATACCAGTAGGGACCAGCTGAAGGGCTGATTGTGGAGACAACACGAGGAACCTGTGATTCAGGAGTTCCTTGAGCTACTGTTCTACTGCTCAGGAAGAAATGAAGTGGCAGGAGCAGACCTGAGGGTCTGTTATTTCTATGTTTGCTCTCTGAATATAAAACTCTGCAAAGTGTATGAAATATTACATAAATAGAGCAATAGTATGTGCCAAATTAATAACATGCATTATCCAGCAGCCATGCAGTGATGCTTATTGTACGACCCTAAATCATCCTAATGGGGAGAAAAAAATCAGAATCCATCTCTTTGTGGCTGAGTTCCTCTCCTTACAATTACCAAAAGGGACTTTTGCACACAGAATTGTTTGAGATGCATGATGGAAAGCCGGGCATTGCCAAGTGACCAGAGCACCCCACTCCCAACCAGGGGCTCCTGGGCTCTGCTCCTGCTCTGCTTAAAGCCACTGCAGCACGATGCCAGTGTGCCTTGTTTTGGGGTGGAGAGCACAGCCTGATTGCCAGCCCCCTGTTGGATACAGCCACACACCTTCCCTTCGCCCAGGCACTCGGCACTTGTGAATATCTGAGGATATCATCGGTGGCAAACATGTTCAGACCACGCTGCTCACCAAGTCTGCTTTTGTCCTGCCTAAACATACACACACACTCCAGCTCCAGAGGCCTTGCCAAACAGACAAGAGACTCTTATTTTTTACAGCCGAGTTTTGTTTTTGCAGCTGCCAAGTAGCAAAGAAAAGCAACCCTGGTGATCTGGCCAAAGGATGTGTCCAGTGATTCCAAGAGGCTTCCCTGGAGGAGAGCAATCACCCCCTGCTGCCATCCCACCGAGCCACTGCTGCGAGGAGCCAGCACAAGGTGCTGTTAACAGTTCTGGCTGCTCATTGTGCTCAGCCAAAAACCCAGGGAAATGTTGCAAAGATGAAGGAGGCTTTGGCACTGTAAGGATCTCCTTTCCATCAGGGCTCAGCCCCTGCTGCTGCCGCACAAGGTGAGCTCTGCTGGGGTTCGCTCTGCTGGGGTTCACTCTGCAGGTCGATCTAATCCTGTGCCTGCCCTCTGTCACTTCGTACACCATCAAAATCAGCAAACAATCAGCATTCAGCTCTGAAATGATCTCTCACCAGAATCAATGCAACTGGGAGAAAGGATCAATTCTCCCCTTGGTGTGAGCAGGGCTCCCGTGGGTGCCACGGGCTGGGATTTGGGGCTCTTGGACACAAAAGATGATCACAAAGAGAAGGGTCTTGCTGTTTTGTTGTCTTGCTTGGGCAGCCTGTGCCAGGGACCCTGCACAGATTATTTATGCCTTAAAACCTTCTGGACACAGATGTGACAATGAGCACAGAACCCAAAACCTCACCTGAGCAGGGCAATAAGGACTGGCACAACCCACTGCAGTGCAGACTAGCATTGCCTGTTAAATCAAAGACTTTCTTGCCTGACCTGAAAGAGGAAATTCTGCAGTAAAAATCCAAGTGTAGAGAGCAGCACAAGCTACAAACTCCAGCAAATGAATGCTATTATCTTACACAAAGAATACATTAATATAGATGACCGTTACATAACACACATTAACATAGAGTAATAATATATTTACTCAATATAGGCATGTTTTGACACAGTGCAAGCTGTGTGCAGTTGCTTAGAGAATTGGGGATTGTATATTTTTACCAATATATTGAAAAACTTAATTTCAAAAAAAAAAAAAACTAAGAAAGAAAGAAAGAAAGAAAAAAAAGATGGTCTTGGGGGTACTTTGGTGCAATTCTGACAACTCAAAGTAAAATTCAGAGGAGCTTTGGCTCCCGTGTGTGGAATAATTGAGCTATCAAAAGTGTGTCTGTCAGATGTCAGTCATGTAACTGCACCTCAGCTGCACGTGATGGATTGCACAACGAGCCAAAGGCTATCATCTCAAATCTGGGTGTGTTTGAGCTGGGAAATCCGTGCTGGAGCAGGGATGGATCCTGCAAAGGGCCTCCGTGGCTCCTGGTACTGCTTGTGGTCACTAAAGCACAACAGTTCTTCTGTGTCATTTAGGGACTTGAGCTCCTTAGTTTTGATCTTTTTGTTCCAAATGAAAAGGAAGAACAAAACGATTACAGAAAAATTAAGACTCTCCTATATTGTCCTAGGGGAAACTCAGTTGTTGTACAAATCTGCTGCTAGAACAAAAGTTTGGTTGTAGCCATATGAGGATTAAAGTGAAAGTTAAATGGAAGAATGTTATGTGATACAAGAAAAAAAACAAGCAAAAAACCAAACAAAAAAAAAGAGAGAAAAAAAAGAGGCAGAAAAAAAGCAAAACCGGTGGAAAAATAACCTCTGCATTTCATAAATCCAACCGTGTCCATTACTGCTTTCCTATCACACCAAACTTTACATTGCAAATTCATCCTCAAAGCCTGGAGTCCCTGTCCCCAAGAAGCTGCCTGGTGCCAGGCTTGCTGCACTGCACAGTGGTGCTGGCCAGGCCTTGAAGGATGCTGCTTTTCAATAAGTAACAGGTTTCCCTCTCCTGAAATCCCAGGTTAAGGGACCAATCTGATCTCTGCAGTTTTAAATCACAGATAGCCCAGAATATTGGTGTGCCTTGAACGAATGCTTCTTTATCAAAACAGTACACCAAAGGCAATCTTGGCCTTTTTTTCCTTTTACTTTAAGCTGATTAGAAAGTTGGTTCTGTAGTTGATTAAGTTCTGCAGAAATTGGGCTTGCGATGAATCATTAAACAAAGACATTTTTTGTACAGCAATAAAGTCTCAAATGATTAATTAAGGGCACAATGCCAAAACAAGTGTCTTTGTTTAAAACGCAGTGGACAAGACAGGCTTGGGAAAGTTGATGTCTTAAGTAGACGCCACAACATGTTTTTAATTATGTTCAGGAAGAAGAACAAGAATGGGAATTGCCAACTGTTTGGAAAGATAATTTTTTTTTTTTTAGAAGAAAGATTAGAATAAAAAATAACAAACAGAGCATTATTGATTTAACACAAATGCCATTTGTTGGGCCTTTTGTAATTTCCTTATTAGTGTCATCATTCTGGAGTTCATATGCTCCCTTCTGTTATAGCATTTGGCACACATTCAGCTCCCAGCAATATGATACAGTAAACATTCAGTGACTGCTCATATTAAAATGTTTTATTTGTTGTAAGTGTACCAATGCTCAGGCAGCGCAGGTCCCGAATCAGCCGGGCTCGTGGGGGGAGTGAGCGGTGCCGGAGCCTCCCCGGCCGCACCCACGGGAGCCAACACAACATCCCCGCACCAGCAGCTCCTCGTGGCCCTGGCAGGAGGGGTGGGACTGCTCAGCCGACACAGCACCAGCTCCAATCGGTGGCTGTTCACATCTCCCTCCTCCCTGAGTCATTTTTGGGGTGTATTTGGGGACTTCCCAAATATTCTTTTCAGAGTCGATTTTACAGGAATTTGCAAGTTTTATCCTAAAGGTTATTTCAAACCTATTTTTAACAATCACAGAAATGACCGGTCTTGTGTTTTTGGGTACGGAAAATTATTTTGGATGCTTCAGTAGAGAGGAATCACATAATCATTTAGGATGGAAAAGCCTTCCAAACCCATTGAACCCAAGCTGTGCCTGATCCCCACCTTGTCCCAGCCCAGAGCACTGAGTGCCACCTCCAGCCCTTCCTTGGACACCTCCAGGGATGGGCACTCCAAACCTCCCTGGGCAGTTCCAAGGCCTGAGCACCCTTTCCATGAGGAAATTCCTGCTGCTGTCCAACCTGAGCCTCCCCTGGCCCAGCCTGAGGCCGTTCCCTCTCCTCCTGTAAGTAGTTGCCTGGAAGAAGAGGACAAACCCCACTTTTCTACAACTCCAGGAGAAAGCTTAAGAAATAATTAAAAACATAATTTGGCCCTTCCCACACCTCTGGAGGGGGTGTGTGACCTCCTGAGCCTCCTCATTTGTCCTGCCAGAGATGGCACACTTGTAGGCATGGAATGAGGCTGGAATTCCACGGCCACCACGTGCAAGTACAGCCTGCTCCTCAGCCTTGCTAGGACCAGATTTACATATTAACACCTCCCATTAACACCTCCCAGCCTTAATGAGACAGAGCCATGGGTGTCTTCAACCTGAGAAAAGAGGAGAGCAGACATCCCAATTTTCTTTTCAGTCCTCCTGCTTATGTGGAGATCCAGAAGAAAAATGAATGGATAATTATTTCTGGTGAACACACCATTAATTTACCTGTGGGTCTGTGACAGAGGGAAAGTTTTTTGACGTGGATTTCTTTCGAAAACAGAGCCAGGGGCTTTGCTGGGGAAGAAGCACAGGAGAGGCTGGGCTGGGCTGTCATTCCTTACCACGAGGGGCTGGGGAATGCAGTGGCTGTGGGGTGATTTAGCTCAGGACAGCAGCCAAAAGCCAAATCTGCCACCAAATCTCTCTCTGAGGCCGGGGCCTGCCCTGTGTATCCACTCAGAGCTCAGGGCATTGAGTAAACACAATAACTAATCAGATGCAGCAGATTGTCAAATCTATATGGGTGCTATAAAACTTGTAAGGATCCCCTTAGGCGATAATAAGAGCTGGGTGTGTAAATTCTGTACACAACAAAGCAGGAGAGATTCTAATGGGCCTCGGGAAAAGCAAAGAAAACATAGGTGGCATTTATAGCAAAAAAAGGGATGTGCACAAACCCCTTAAAATTTCTTCTCAGGCCTCCAATATTTCTGCCCACCTGGAAACTGCTTAAAGTGCTCGAGGAGGTGCTGAGGTTTGCACCAAAGGGCTGAGAGCCCCGAGCCCCCTGGCCATGGCCAGCATGGGGTGTGCACAGGAGAGATCCGGCTCTGTCGATCCTTCCATGTGCAAAGGTGGCAGGTCCAAAAGGAACTTTCCAAAAAAACAGCTGATGACAAACATAACCTTCTAAAGTGCTTTTGAAGTGAGAAAACTGGATGGAAAGAAGATAAACCCACCAGAACTTAAACAGATTGAACAATTTCTGCTGCTTTGACTGACTTTGTGAAGATAAATAATATAAACGCTTAAAATGCATATAAGAAAAATAAAATTTCTGCATGATTTTTTTTATTTGACCTTACAAGAAATGATAACACTTTTTTTTTTACCCTACATTTAAAGCCAAAAAAGGAGTTAAATAGCATTAGAAAAAGGTTTTTCTCATGACCCTGGAAGATGGGACTAAGCTAATCTTGGGACAGCCCTTCCCATACACAAGCACATGAGGCAAACAAGGGACGCAAAACTTTTGGTTCCTGTTGCTTGTGGAAGAGGCAAAAGGGTTTCAGCCGAGAATCCTCAACAGGTTTCCCAATGCAGCTCATCTTGGGAAGGGAAAGCACCAGTGACAACAAACCTGAGGAAATCAGGGATGAATCCCATGGCAGTACAGGGCTAATCTAACGCCATGGGAACATGGAGAAAGGATCCTGCAGGGTGCTGCACCCCCACTGCTCCTGCTGAGCCTGGCACAAGCCAAAGGTGCTCCAGATCCCATAACGTGCCTTCCTGAAAGCCAAATATTCTTTCTAGCAGGTTTGTTTCATGAGTTCTGTGTTTAGCCATCAAAGGCCTCTTTTAAGTTGACTGATATTTGTTAAAGTCACCCCACACCAGCCCTCAAGCACAGTCAGAAGAGAGAGCTGAGAAAGGTTTGGAGCAGCTGGAGGCCTTTCAGGGTGACCCTGGCTGAAGAACGGACCCACCAGCAGGAAATTGTCCAGGAGCTATTCCTGTGCCTCTGAGCAAGCCCTGTGCACTGTTCTGTGCAGCTCTTAAGAGCGGGAAGATTTGCACGCTGCTCTTTCTAGAGTCACTTAACATCTTAATTTACCATGGCCTTATGTGAACCCCTGCAATGGAACCACAATAAACCCTGTTCCTCCTCTCTGTTCATTACAGAGAATTATTTGCTTTTCCA
Source organism: Lycocorax pyrrhopterus obiensis (assembly GCA_014706295.1). Classification (NCBI taxonomy): domain Eukaryota; kingdom Metazoa; phylum Chordata; class Aves; order Passeriformes; family Paradisaeidae; genus Lycocorax; species Lycocorax pyrrhopterus. The sequence goes on from JACSVZ010000022.1 coordinate 15,881,741, forward strand.
AATGGGAGCCTGAAAATCAGCAAGCACAGGTTGGGAGCCTCAGTCATCTGAAGGTATTTACGGTTGTTGCTTTCTTTGAAGGCAGAAATGTCCCATCAGAGACAAAAATAGCTGAGGAGACCTGCGGCTCACAGAAAGGTGTTTTCCCCTCACGGGAACAGAATCATTAACTTTAAATAAGTCGTCCTTAATCTCCTGAGCTGTGCAAACAAACAAACAGAGAGAAAAAACCAACGGAATGTTTTCCCTCTGCCTTTCAAAAGCACAAACAAAGGCTCGTTTGCCAGATGGACGCTTTCAGAGCTCGCCGAGGGTTGGGGAAGGCTGATCACTCAGCAGTGTTTCCTGACGGGCTATGGGGGAGTTTGCTCAGAAGCTTGGTGGTGCTTTAAGATATTCCAAGATGCACGAGCACAGCGTCTGCCTTCCAGCCCTCTTAGAGTGGGGGTTTACAGCTTTGGCAATAAACTGCACAATTATATTCGGGATGCTGCAGTGCCCAGGCGTGTGAGTGGGAAGGCAGAAGTCCATAAAAAAGAGAAAAACCAAAAAAATTCCTAGCACTTGTTCTGCTGTAGAACGTGTAAGTGAGATCACAGAATCACACAATCTTTGAGGTTGGAAAAGACCTCCAGGATCACCGAGTCCAAGCTGTGCCTGATCTGCACCTTGTCCCCAGCCCAGAGCACTGAGTGCCACCTCCAGCCCTTCCTTGGACACCTCCAGGGATGGGCACTCCAAACCTCCCTGGGCAGCCCCTGCCAAGGCCTGACCTCCCTTTCCATGGGGAAATTCCTGCTGATGTCCAGCCTGAGCCTCCCCTGGCCCAGCCTGAGGCCGTTCCCTCTCCTCCTGTCCCTGTTCCCTGGGAGCAGAGCCTGACCCCCACCTTCCTACAACCTCTCCTGTATTTTAAATCCAAATAAAACTTTTACTACAACCTCTTTGGATTTGTTTGCATCAAGCTCTGGATATGGTGAAGGCCCTACCAAGCTCACTAGGAACGCTGAGCTGGGTAACTGATGGTGCAGGGGTGCACTGCCGACACAGAGAACTTTTAATAACAATTTTGCAAGGCTACATGGCAGCCCTGGGTTCTCACCTAACAATGCAGATGCAAATCGGCATTCATAATTTAAAGGAGTCCTTTTTGTGCACCCCAGCAACACGAGCCGGATGCAGAAGGAAAACGGAAGACTTTCTCCGGATACAGAGAGGATCAAGCAGAATCTCATTAAGGACCACTTCAAAGATCAGTTCTTCATTTCCATACAAACAAGTTTAAATTATCTTGTGTGAATCTGCTGTTAGCTGTTGCACTGTTCCATTATGCATGATTCTTGACTGCTTGTATCGTGCAAATCTGCACAGGGCTCCATTAGTGATTTTCAGTGTTATGCTAAAGCTTGCAAGTGGTCATGTTATTAGGTTAAAGTACTATATTTTGCATATTTATTCTGCCTTACCACATTTATTACTTCTGGTACTGCCCAAGCAGAATTCTGCATGCATTTGTCCACCTACTCTGCATGGCTTGTGTGTGACTGCCACTACAACCAGGGACAGCTGGAGACAGGACGGGCCCTTGCTCCCACTTCCACTGTGGTTTTGATCCACTTCTGGAAAAAACACAATTCCTGCAGAGAGGCACTGCGGATCTATCAGCCTGCATCTACAAAATTAATCCTTTTAAATAACTCAAAATAAACTATGTGACAAATTTCATTATGGCATAAATTATTGCCTTTATTACAAAGGATTTGTTTTTACATTTTAGTAATTTAAAGAAGCTTTTCCCAGGATTTTTCATCTATAAAAATAAAAGTGCTATCATCTGGTTTGTAGGTCTTTATATTTGTCTCACTTCTGGGAAGCACCATATTATTAACTTTCATGGAATACATTCCATTCTCAAATTACTGAAATCATCTCGCTCGCTTCGGGGATATTTGTATTAGGAAAGAGACTTGTTACAAAAATCAGGAACAGAGCTGGCGTGTTACAAAGACAAATATATCATTCATTATCCTCATGAAAATAATTCACCTTTTACATATTGGTTATTTTGCAAATGTTTGAGTCACGGATGAACGCTCGGGGGATGCAGAGGGAGAATATGGGCAGCAGAACTCAGAGGTGCCTAAAACCTTCCTAGTGAGACTTGATCAGGTATTTTGGGTTGTTTTGGGTTTTTTTAATTGAAGGAAAATGTGTAAAAGACAACAACAGAATTTCCTTCTGCTTCCCAGACTGGGCATTCCTTTAAAAAATGGTGCTGGATTGGCCGTTCAGCTGCACCTGAGTGACAGCATCGGGCGAGACCACGACTGAAAGAAAGCGTTCATCTTTTCCAGCAAATCCTCTGTTTGCAGCCATGGTGAAACCTGCTGGGAGCTTCCCCAGGAACTCCTGCTGGGCGCACCCTGCCGTGTGCTGAACCAGGCAGAGGGCTGCCGAGTTTGGAATGCTGTGGCGGCTTTTGTTCCTCAACACAGGAGAGGCCTGGAGCTCCTGGAGTGGGTCCAGCAGAGGCCATGGAGATGAGGAAAGGCCTGGAGCATCTCCCTGCCCAGGAAAGGCTGAGGGAGCTGGGGCTGTTCAGCCTCCAGAGGAGCCACCTGGGCACAATCCTCATCCATGTGGATACAGGTGATGCAGGACAGCACCGAAATAACAGGAATTACATCCAGTGTCTGAGCAGACACTTCTGAAAGGCTTATTATGCTGAAATGCAGCTGAACCAAAACACTTTTTCCAAACAGTTTTGAAGGTGCCAAGTGATTGACATCTGAAACTAAATCAAGAGCCATGGTTTGAAAGAAATCCCTATTTGTTTTTTTTCAAGAGGGCCAAATGAAATCCCTGAATATCAGCCTCCCAATCCATCTGCTGCCTCTGTTTGGGGCTATTCAAATCTATATCCAAAATTTTAGGCTTCATCTCATCTCTGATAATAGATTGTCAGCTCTGATGTTTTATCCTCATAAATTGCAGGCTGACACACATTCTTTCTCAGGTAGTTCATTCATCTTACAGCATCTTGTGCTTCTAATTTGTCATTTTTCTTCCTGCATCCCCACTGACCACAAATTACAGATGGTGTCTCATCATGGGGCTCCATAACAACAATAAAAGCCTCAACAAAATAATCAGGATCTGATCCTGAGTGATGCTGAATGCCTTCGGTTTTCATGGATGCACATGGGAGCTGAGACCATCCAACATCTCACAGGCAGCACCTCACAAAGTGCCAGGGGATCTCTGTTGTGGGTCCAGGGTCTCTTTTATCCATGAGCATTAATCCCTGCTGGTCAACGTTCTCATCCCCTGTGCTCCTCTAACACCCTGGAGCTCCAGGCCATGGGGAAGGTGCCCTGGTGCTGGGTACAAAGCAGGGGTGGCTTCAGTGCCAAAAGAACTCACTATAAAAATATAAAACAGGGGACCACAAAGGGACAGGACAAGAATACCTGAAATCAATGAAATGACACACATAGAAAAGGTTGAGGTCTCAGCAAAGCAGCAGTGTAACCATTACCAGGCTGAATTAGCTGTTTTCACATTTTTCCTTTTGCTTTCTAATTAGCTGCAACTTTAAGAAATTAATTCATTTCCTGCATCACTCTGCTTTTTTCCTCTGCCAGCCAGGTTTTCAGATAACCCTGCTGAAGTTAAAGATGGGGTTAATAAAAGTGATCCAAGTTTGGAGATATTGCCAATTTGCATGGCAGACTGGGTGTGGATAACAAAGTTTATCTTATCTGTGAACTGACATGGAGAAGAAGGAGGTTCAAACTGTCCCCACACCTTTGCGAGCTGCTCTCCAAAGCATCAGAGGATTTTGTTCTCGAAAAGATAACAAATTCCTGGCAGGTTTTTGTACCTGCAGCTACTGCAGAGCCAACACCATCCCATGTGCAGATGCAATTAATTATCTTCATTTACAGTCCCTGCAGCTGTGTGTGTACGGTCACAACAGGAGAGCAGCAGCTTCTTCCTACGTGTTGCCTCCCCATGTTCGAGTGTCTGCAGACACCTGTCCCTCCACCCTCGCCTTTTGTGACATTCTAATGTGCAGCAGCCGAAATATTAAAGTAAAAACTGTCTGCGTTACGTTTTTAAGGCATTGAGCTTCTTTTCTTTCATCTCTCAACAGATTTTAACATTAATCAAGAGCATAAGTGCTACTAAAAAATCTTTCCCTGGCAAAAAGTCTGTGACAGGTGATGAGGGGCTGGCCAGAGAGGCCACCCACAAACCTCCATCCACCTCCTTCCCTCCAAAACCCCAACGCTCCCAAGGAGTTAAATCCACAACCTCCCTGCACTACACTGAAGAAAATAGATGTGATTTTCTTTACAAAAGAGCATTTCATTTAGGGAGAGAAAGAAAAAGGAAAGGCAGAGTTAACATAGCCATTATTCTCCATCTCAGGGAAAGCAAATCCTATTTTGCCTGTCATTACAGTAGGTAGAAAAATCCTTTCATCCAGTCATTAGTTGTAAACATTCCCGCACCGCCTGGGACCAGGCCTCTGTTTCCCATCCCGTGCCGAAGCCATTTTCTAATACTAATGTTTTATACACACATCTCAGATCCATTGCGAGCTCCCCCAACCCCAAAGGCAACGGGGCATTCGTTTATACTAAATCAGAAGTGTCACCCTTGGCAACCTGCAGCACTGAAACATTTATTCGGCTTCACATTGCTGGCACTTAGAATTATTTCTTTCATGCCTGATAGCCGAATTACAATATGGCAGGTTTCCCCGGAGCCACTGGATCATTAGTGCCAGCTCACAACATACTTTCAACTGATCTGGCATTTCATGTACAGCTGCCAATCAAGAGCTGGGGGATGCAAATGAGGGTGGGCCATTGGTGTTCAATTACTGTACAGCGAGCGCGGCGCGGCTCCGTTAATGACTGGCAGTTGTTTTGCTGAGTGGAGGAAGAGCAGAGAACAGAGGCAGGAATTCCCTCCGGGAAGCCGGTTGTGAGTGCAAGAAGTTTTTACATTTGATTTCCATATTTATTCTTTTTTTTCCCCCCTTTCCTTCTTCTTCCCCCCACCCCCCGCATGTTTCTAAACACGAGGCCGAAAAAATACTTAGCGCAGCTTGTTTTACAAATACACAGCCTTGTCAGTTCTGTCGATTGCCAAGGCCACATCAGCAGAAGATTAGGCTTCTTTTTTATTATTTCCTTCCCCCTTCCTCTTCAAAATATATGCCTCTCTTCAGAAAGGCCCAAGATGTTTCAGCCTTGAGGGAGCTGGAAGCTCTGGGGAATCAGTTATTATCGCCCATTTCGGTGATTTTTGCTGTCCCTTTCGCACACAAGAAATATGACGCCAACCTTTCCACAACACACATCTTACACCATTTGTGAGCCCTTTCTGTCATGAAATACCTCTTGGACACCCAGATCTGCAGGGGTCAGTGGCGGAGAAGGATGAAAAACAACAGCAATCCTACAAAATCAGGAATTCTGCCTCATGTGTGTCTGTGTTACCGTGGGCACTACGGCTGGCAGCGCTGGGCCCTGCAGGGATGTGTCACGCCAGACAAACCCAGGCAAACAAACTATGACAGAAGGGCAGGGTTTGCTTCCCCCCTCCCCGATAGCCAAGTTTAAGGAACAGAATGATACTCAGCAATTTCAAATGGGTTTCACTCCGCGTTTGAGCATCAGTCACGGCGAAATCTTGAAGTGAAACTTGTGATTCATGAGAACAAAAAACCCCACGCAAGCCGTGCTCGCGTGACACAAAATAAACGAGGTTTGCTGTCAGCCCCACGGACACGCTCCACAAGGGGGGTTTTCTAACAAAACGATGTCTCAGTGGCCAATTCCTCGCTCTGTGCCAAACGGTCACTGCTAGGGTCACTCTACAGTGACACACAGGCACAGAAGGCAGCAAGGGACATGTCTGGAGTCCACTGAGGGGTGGCTGGGGTCTGTATCCTCAAGGGTTTGCTGCTCACTCTCCTCTGAAACCTCCTGGTCTGTGCCCACCAGGCCCCTCCTGGACCCCAGTGGCACCCCCTGCTCGTGGTCCCACCGAGCTCCTTGGAGCTGGGCATGGATTTCCTGCCTTTGACAACCCCCAGTTTTCAAAATATGGTCACCAGAGACAGGACCAACCCAGAGCAGTGTCATCTTTTCTTTTCTCCCCATGTATGGAAAAGCAGAGAGATTTTAGTTTGATTTTAGTTTGGTTCTATTTTGATGACTACGCTCCACAGACTGGGATATGGAATATCATGGATCTATGCCTGGGCTGCCAGAGCAGCTCTGGGAATGCACACGGAGGTGATCAAGCCGTGGGAGTGGAAATTTCATCATGGTACTTTGCTGGAAATGAAGGACCTCTTATAAATGTCAAGAACATCGAATCTATACCTGTTAAAATATAATTAAAAAATGAAGTAGTTCTTATGTCTGCACAGTAGCTACTTTTTAATGTTAATCACTGAGTTGCATTTAAAATCCTTTAAAAACAGGAAATTATGTGAATGACTAAATGCCTTTGTTGTTCTTTAGTTATTAAAGCACAGCAGAAGCCAATTAAACTTGTTTTTCTCAATGCTAAGTAATAAAGTGGAATGCTCCTTTTTTTTCTGTAAGCAGACTGCAATCCTCCACATGTCAAGAGAGAAAACCATCCCAGAAATCCCTGGAATGGGGTGCCTGATTCTGCATCCATGAAAATTGTTTGTGTGCTTGTACATTGGGAGCAATCTGTTGGATCTGAGAACTGAATCACAGGAAGAAAAAGCCATTTGTGCTTGGCCCTGACATTATATTCTTAACTTTAAGGGTTATTTTGGAAATAATATTCCATGATGTTGTCCACTCCTAAATGACTTATCTGACATGAACTGATTTCTCTGCCCATGGAGAAATAAATGCTTTTCCCTTAAGGAAGGAGGTGAGAGAATTTTGCTGTTGCTTCTTCTCTCTGGAAGATGGCAATCGATGCCTCAATCCTTACAGAATAATTCCAAAAGACAAACTTGGTCATACCTTACTGATAAGAAGAAAGGTGCTTTAGTGAATGCACTGGTGTGAGAAAAAACACCCTGACACAGAAAAAAAAATGGGAAAACCACGCTGATGGTTTAATTTGGGATGGCAATGCAGCTGTCTGGACTCTGGGTTGAAGCTGGAGGTTGGTGCATGGTGCAATAACCACAGTGAGGTCAGGATCCAGTGCTGACGAAGGACTGACACCATGATGCACTTCCTGCACGCCCAAGGGCTTAACACTGGAATTTCCCTGGGTGCCAGCAGCAGAAACAGATCTGTGGAGAACTCCCTAGAGACCAACACCTCAAATTTTCTTGTCTAAGCTTAAATTTAGGTCCCTGAACTACTCTGATGCATCCAATGCATAATTTTACAAAGCCTAGCAAATAATATTTTAAAATTTATACTCGTGTAGCAGTTCTTGCTCGGCGGGCTCAGGATATCTCACAGGCTATTTTATTGACAAGGCTTCCCTCAGGTATTTGTTACCACATAACGAGCCTTTCTCTGAACTGCAATGTCTTCATTTCTGACATCCAACACTGCCCACTACAATTACGCTTCTCCGAAAGAACCCCGGCTGCTGGAAATGTGTCCATTGCTCCTCGAGGACATTTCCATCGCAATTAGCAACGTTCAGGTCAGACAAAAGCACAGCCCAGAGACCACGAGTGAGCTGATTACAGAGAGTGGAAAACCCACAACAGACTGAGGTTCAGATCTCTGCTGAAACCACAGGATAAAACAATGTTGGGGGGACCTCCCAGATTTGACTACTGTGCCATTTTTCCTTTTCTTGGCATTCTGTGCCTCCACTATAATTTTTTTCATGGTTTCCCACGCTGATGAGAAACAAATTACAAATGTGTAAAATCCTGAACTTTTCCAGAAAGTGGAACTGTTGTTTCCTGGCCAGTCCTGCTGTGGTTTAACATGCTCTGTACAGTCCAGCCTTTTCCTTCAGCACAGCAAAAACAAGCATTCAAGGCTCAACAGCCCCTGAGACACTCATTTAAAACTCATTTAACTAGACAAGGTTGGGCATCTACAACTGGAATTTAAAATGTACTAAGAAAAGCTTCACAATGAAGTTTATCAGCTTTAACTCCTGTCAGGAAGTACTCATTTGAACCAACCACTTGAATATGAAGGTAAAACCTCTGATGCCCATCAGACCTGTTTGCTCTGAGAAGGGCAAAAAGACAGCCAAGATAAAAACAATGATAAAATAAATTCCAACATTGAAAAAGAAGCCTAAAAATGTAGTAAAAAAAATCTGAAAAGAGACCACACATGCTGAAATATCATTTTACATTTTTAGGTCAGAATTTCATGTTTGCAGTATCATGAAATGAATGTGTTGGGAGACATTTATGACCCTCAGAGCTTGGTGCTATTGGTAAGGTGTTCAATACATTGATCAGTTTCATCCAGATAATATCAGTAGTTAGGCAACTACAACGCTTAAAACTTCAGAAAATGCTTTGTTCAATTATTCTCTCTCCCCCCAGTGTCTCCCTTTTGGTTACAAGATCAAAATTTCAGCAACACACAGAGGCAGAAAAACTCCAAGCATTGCAAAAGGGAGCCGGGAACACCCTCCCCGGTGTGGGTGTGAAAACCGTGCTGAATTAACACCTGAATCAGTGGCCACTGTGGCGGTCATTGCCCTGCTCCTTTACTGCCTTTGTGCTTCTTGCAGCCTGGAAGCTGCACAAACAACTCAGGTGTGCAAACGAGATCGTAGGCAGGAAGATTTGGGGTTTTTTCTCAGTTACTTTAGACTTTAATTTTTTTATGAGTCTCTTGTGTCTAGTTTTGTTTATAATGCCTTGTGGCAGATCCTATTTGTGACTTATCATTTTAAAGCAGTTTTTGTATTTCATCTCTGCAGAATTCCCTCTGGAGGATGCTACTAAGGAGGCTAATCATGCCAACAAAGCCTTGTAGGAGAGGAACTCGGGAAAAGAAGCAGATTATGTTATTGCACATCTGCAGGAATGTCAAATTCACCTGGGCTGCCACAAAACATGTCCCTCTTTCTTTCTCTTTTTTTTTTTTTCCTTTTCAGAATAGTGGAAATGATTCACAGTCACTCAAGCTGTACCTCACTACTTCTCCTGACATGTAGGATGAGAGAATCAGTGAGAAGACTTGGAACAGGGAACTAAAACTGTGGTTTATGCACTTTTTGTCACAGAATCCTTCTCAGAATCTGTTGAACTGTCCAGCAGGTTGACAGTGCCCATCATGAGGCATCACACCCCAAATCTGTCAACGGATCAAATAACTGCCTGAGCACTGCAGAACACCTACCAGGATTCTAATATTCTTGTATTAAAGGATATGGGAGATTTTCTTGTAATATGACAAAAAAATTGCCATTTATTGTATGCAAGCACCGACCCAGTGCCAGAGTACAAACCCTGGCTTGTCACTTGGGTCTAATTTGCCAACAGCCACAGGACAAAAATTAACCCTGGCTCTGGTGTCCTTGATCACTGAAATGAAATTGTAGCTGCAGTCCCACAGCAGTCTCCAAAACAAGGAGCAGCAGCTGCCAAGGAAGCCCTGGGGTCTGGGAGCGAGTGCCCACCTACAGCACCAGAGCCGGGGGCTGCTCCTCGTCCCACGACCAACTCCAGCCTGTTCCTGTCAAACCCCTCTCCCTGTGCACTCCCTGCCTCGCTGGGCAGACCCAGGGCTCCTCAGGGTGTGAGAAGCTTCCTAGAAGGTGACTGTGACACAAACAGCACTGGCTTGGTTCAGGAGCGTTTGCAAAGTGCTTCGAGCGCATGAATGAGGAATATTAAAGTGCGACCGAGAATCAGCAGCGAGTAGGAGGTGATGCTATGAGCAGACTTCGGGATACTTAGCGAGTGCAGAATTCCAAACATCAAATAGCTCCCTTTGCACGTCCATACTGAGGAAAGATCAGCGGATAACATCATTTCCCCTGAAGGACAGCCTACTGCAAAAGTGTCATTCGTTCTTGACCCAGCCTCGAAAGTCAGGCTGCCTGGCAAAATGGGAGAGAGTTAGCATATCATCGTGGGGTGTGCAGCAGTGCAGAAGGATTTGACAGCCTCCTGGATGAGTTCTCTATTTACCAACTCCTCGATACTGACAGTGTTATGAAAGGGCCAGTAAACACAGCAGTGCTCGAGTTCTGGGGCACTGTTCTTGGCAAGAAGCAGGCACTGGGGCTGAGTTTTTTGTTTAGTTCGACTCATGTCGATTCCTTCGTGCTTGCCTAACTCGAGCAGGCAGAGCCTGAAAGACTTTCTGCAAAAATGTGAAAGACCAACTTATAATAGTGTCTAAGGAGCCAGGCCTGCCAAAAATATGTGCGTTCAAGGAGATTCTTAGCTGGTTAAAATGGAAAAGCTTTATGCTGGCTTGTAGCAGAGAGGATCTGGTCTATCAACTTTTCTTCACTGCAGAAGGATGATATTGTGTTATCAATTAGGTTATGCCTTAGAGCAAGCAAACAGAGTTTAAAAAGAAATTCATATCTTGGCTTGATTCAGCCAGGAATTTGATTTAAAAGACAAACAAACAGCTCAATCTGAGTATGTTCATGCATCTTTTTTACAGGACAAGAACCTAAACTGGAACAGTTATTGAATTCCTGCAACTCTTATCATCAGAGAAAACAAGATGCAAAAGAAGAAATTATTCACACATGAAATATTCTGTATTATGGATATTAATACCATTCTACAAAATAACTCTTCAAGTTTTCAGGTCTTAATTACAATTTTTCTATAGGCTGAAGTACCAGCATTGCTCCAATGAGTTTAACAGCTCAGGTTTCCCCTGGAGATAAAGGAGGAAAGCTCTGAATACCCCACTGAAGGTTTATTCTCTGCTCTCCTGGTTGCAGACAGAGCCCAGTCTCACATTAAAGGACCTGGATTAAGCTCTTAGAGGTTAAAGGCACGAATGACCCATCTCAAAACCACCCCATGGGGCTTTTCTCCTCAAAGGTGGTCCCGTTTCAGCCTCACATCTCATGGCATGAAGAGGTGAAGACCCACCTGATGAGCTGTGGGGTGAATGTTTGTGTGCTTTAGGTTCCTCAGGAATGCAGGGCTCTGCCAAACTGAGCTCTGTGTTTGCAAATTACTTCAGTCTATAAGGAGGAGGAGTAACATACAAGCATTTTATTATTTCACTTCCTACTGCAAACTCTCCAATCTAATAACTCATGGCATAATAATTCAGGATCTAGCCAGTCTAGGATGAGATAAAAAAACATCAAAGGCATATGGAGCATAGCTTTTAATTGCTCCAAGACTTCCCCCATCTTTCAGCACTGAGAAATGTCTATTAATAAGTGGCCAGAAAGCAGACAGAGGGATTGTATTTAAAGACATTTCTAACAATGTTTAGACCTCAGCATGGTGGCTATCTTAAATTTGCCAAATGAAGCCTCTAAATAAAATATTTCTTGGTCAGAATCTTCACAAATATGCAGATGTTTGTGAAGACGAGGACGGGTTTGCTCCTGACATACTATCAATTTGTCAGCCTATCCTTTTGCACTTTGCAGCAGCAAATATGGCTTTGTGTAGCAACAGAAGGACCATCTTTCATTTCAGCTGAAGGCCACATTCTGCAGCTCAGTCAAATGTTTTAGACAAATGCTCTTCATAAAATAAGGCAAATGTGTCTTTTTTTGGTTTATAGGAGGTCAGCTGCTATCCTCTGTCAATGGATTATTATCAAAGATAAAACCTTAACAAGCATTCTCTTTTTCTACTCATTTTTAGGGTCATATTACGATCCATTGAAGTTTTGTGAATCTGAAGAAAAAAAATCAGCGACAGGACTCACCATCTGTTGCATAATGAAAGAGACATGTGAATAATAGAACGTCAGTTGAAAGGGTTGCAAGTGATCAAATGTTGTTCAGCACCTCAATAATATTTCCTCAGAAAAAAGGCTTGCTGCAGATATTTCTGCGCCGCAAGTTTTCGTTTGCTTGTTTTGTTGTTGATTCCGTAGCTGGGAGTGGAATTGAGTGTATATTATGTTATATATATGTAAATATACACATCTATGGTTGTGGGGTTCTCAAAAGTGGTGATTCTTGGGGATGGTGACACAATCGTGGAGCCAGACAGCTGCTGCCTTTGCTTTTGAAGTCCAGGGGCTGTGCAGAATGTACATTTACAGCTCATTTTTATAGATGCGGGGTCGAATTCTTAATTCAAGCCCAAATGCGCCGCTCACACCATCCTGTCTTACTGGGGTTCATTCTTTGCCATGAATAAAGAGCTGTGAGCTAATCCTTCAAAACAGCCCAAAATAAAGGACAGACCTGAGCAGATTCAAGGCCAAACTGGTTTTCCCAAAAGCTTTTTCAGTTTTGGAAGACAGAAGAATGAAAAGTGTGTTAATATTTGATGAGCCCATCACCTGATGAAGCCACAAACTCTGCTTTACCAGAGATCCCTTAAGGGTACCGGGGAAATATTTCCTATGATGTTCTCTCAGAAGAAGAATCGAGGTTATGTGAGTCATAACTATCATTCCTAAGATGTCAGAGAGCTGATCAAAAAATAGACAACACCGAATACTCCTGCAAACAGCACCACGGCAAAGAGCCCCTTGCAAACCATGCCACGGTTCTGTTCCTATTTTAGCCAGTATTTTATCTAACTCCCAGGATGTCTTTCCACACTTGCTCTCTCACAAACCATATTGTGCAAAGCCTACATGCTAAATAACCTTTCCACAGATATAAATCCTGGCTTTTATAGCTCCATCAGAAGCAAATGTGAACAATGGAGATACAGGAATACAGATGCAGTTACGACAAGGATGACTCACTGCATCTATCTATATCTCTATCTTAAATTTTCCCTTTCCCTGCTCCAAACATTCCTCAGCCATTTTGCAAGAAGATGCACCCATGTGCAAAGCACTGAGCGCTAAAAACTTCCCTTCATACAGCAGTCAGGTTCTATTTATATTAACCACATTTTACTAATTCTCACTTTCCTTCTGTAGAAACCTTGATAAGGAGAAACCTTCTCCTTGAATATTCAATCATTCAAATTAATGGGCATTTTCTGGGAATGTTGTTGTTTTTTTCCCCTGTGAGTGCTGGCAGATCAAAAGTTCACCCAAGTATTCTGGTGCAATTTGTAGATGAAGTGCACAGAACAGGGGGCCTCGCTCCATTCCTAATGGCTCACAATTGAAATGCTACATTTTCATTTTCCACTGACAATGAAAAACACCAAGTAATATTCTAAGGCCAAAAATTATTGCTGGAACTTATGAGCAAGTCATTTCCTAACAGCTTTGTTCCTTGAATACTGTCTTATCAAACGTGCCCAGGATTTTATTGAAGTGAACTGTTCTAATGAAAAAGAGCATTTGATGAACAGGCATGGCTGCAAACTCAATTCCACTCCCTTCTTTCCAACTGGGTTCATCAGGAAAATAACCAGAAGCACCCAGGTGACCACAGATGAAAGTATCCGGGTAAGATTTCTTCAGGATTCTTTCTTTTTTAAAAAAATTGTTCTTAAATTAGTTGTCTAAATATGGATGAAGGCATCTGATTTCTTTTCAGAAATACTGAGCCTAGAGCAGAATGCATACAAGTCTTGCATGTCCTCAAACTATCTGTTCCAATTTTTTAAAGTTCTTCAGAAATAACATTTTAATACCAAATTCTGATGTTCCATATGTTGGAAGTGAGCTTACCAATTATTACTGTTTTATTAGATTTAGTTCCCTCTTTGATCTCCTGCAACACTGTGCACTCAATATCTCTTTCTCTGATCCAGATGCTCAGTTTCACCCCACTGATATAGTTGTACTCCTATTACTTGGAATTTCTGTACTTTTGATCTCCCTGGTAGAGACAGAGACATAATTACAGGAACAGATCAGGCTGCCTGCCAGTATCAATGGTAAATAACACTGAATGACTCATAGTTTCACAGTTATAACGTGGTTTACACATTTTGGGATGCAGCTGCCCAACAGACTTAGCCAGAATGGATACACAAGAGCTTTTTTTTTTTTTTGAGAGAGAGCAGGGGATCTGTGAATTAATCAGTATCGGCCCGTCCTCTGGCAAAGAGCTGAAATCAGACAGGAAGGACTCTGTTGCAAAATGAGGTTTTTTTCCAAAATTAAAAAATTGCCAGCATGAAAAACCCCAAACAAGACCAAACCAAACATCCACTTGAGAACCAAACTCAGGCCTGGTGTAGATGGGTGGGATTCCCTGGCATCCATAAATCCAGGTCCAGTTTGGGCAGGTTCAACCTTCAGTTTGTCCATCAGAGGAGGGATGGGGACCATTGGTTCTCCCATGGTCATGCTCAGCAGGAGCTGGGGCTGCAGGGTGGGGAGGGAGCACCTGTGGGGTGCGGGCTGTTTTAACCCCCAGCCCACCCTTGCTGTGCAGGGCTTTCCTCAAGTTCCTTTGTGCTGGGCACATGGAATGGGAGCCCCTCTGGAACCCGTTCCCTGATCCCAGACTCCCTGGAGTGCAAAGGCAGTGCAGGAGCAGGTGCCAGCCCCGGCTGGGAGAATCCCTCTGCTCTCCGGACGGGCTGTGCCCTTCTCCTCAAGCATCTACTGTTTGCTCAGTGTAGCTAAACACTGACAAGAAAATCTGGGACTTACACCAAGAAGTCATTTTTAAAACTAAACTATTTCATCAACTCCTCAAGAAAGTGAACATGTGTGTCTTAACGTCTTAAATCTGTAGCAAGATGAAACATAAATTCTTAATTTTCCTTTTCTGTTTTAATGTCACTGGTGTTTATAAAATTCATCTCGACAATGATGTCAATTAAATATTATTATGCTCTCTAAAGTGAGATGCTATCTCTTCTTTTCCCAAAGCAGCAAACACACGCATGCTGATGCAGTGCAGGGAACTTGGAGTTTATGACCAGCAGCAGCTGCAGTGAAACAGGCAAAGTTAAATCTGGTGCTTCAGGGTATGGGAGGGACCACTGGGAGGGTCAGGAAGGACCTTTTTTCTGATATAAAACCCTGGACAGTAAGGCAGGTACACTACGAGGGGAGCAAGAAACTGTCACAATACAAAGCAATGGGTACAGACCTCCTGATCCAGGTGAGGAGTTTCCGTATAATGAGAAAATGGTTTGGGTTGGGACAGACCTCAAAGCCCATCCAGTGCCACCCCTGCCATGGCAGGGACACCTCCCACTGTCCCAGGCTGCTCCAAGCATCACCCTCACAGGGAGGAATTTCTTCCTAAATTTCCTCTTTTGTGGAGCAGTCCAAAAATTCTATATTTCCCCCTGAGATTTCCTCACAGCTGTGTGTTCCCACAGGCACACACTCACCTCCTGAGCTGGGAGATAGAGCTAATATATTTCACGACATTGGGAGGATTATGAAACCTCCTCTCCAGTGTTTGAATGAGGGTATAATCATATATACACAAGCCATAAATTATGTATCTATATCTGCACAGATAATGTGTGTGTGTTCTAATGCACACCCTGGATGTTAAACACACACAGCCACGAGGAAGCATTACACAAAGTTGGATGAAGGAACCTCCAAAAAGTAGATTACGTTTTGTGACACCTCTTACAACCCCATTTCACTGCACTTTTCATTTTGCTGACGGCCAGTAATGCCCAGGTTAATTAAAACGGGTCCAGAACCCAGGGCCACCTGCCCTGGCTGGCGCTGCCCTGCTCCAACACCACAGCAGCAGCAACGGGAGAAGTTTCCCTTGTAGGAGACTCCCAAGCACAATAAGATATTTACTGTATTTATCACAGAGATCAAACCCACACACAGATGTCACATTTCTCGAATTCCATCAGTAGATCAGACAGGCGGGCTCTGGAAAGAGGCCACTGGAGCTGGAGAGTTCAGGGTGTGCAGGCGTTGGAGGCCATTCCCACCCCGGCTCTGCCGTGCACCCTGAGCCTTTGTTGTCTCCGCAGTGCTGATAAATCAATCCATCAAAAAATTTCCTCAGTGAAACTCAATCAAGAAAGGTCATGTCAGCGGGAGAGGAACAGATTAAATTAGCATCAAATTAGACATGGAAAGTGAGTTCTGTCAAAATCATCACAGCGCTCAGCACAATTAGAATATGTTAATTATGCATTTCATTAAGGTAGTGCTCTTTGAATGCGAGATGAAATGTCAGTGGTGTAGGCATCCGAAAAAAGGAAGATTGCCAGGCACAACTTTCTCTAGACAATGTGTGACACCTTCATTAACATCAAGAATCACAAGTCTGTCTTGACTTTTTTGTAAAGTATTAAACCGTTAACTGTTTGCAGGCACTGCGGGAGGGAGAGCCGGCGGCAGCCCCCGTCCCTGCCCGGTGCCCACCCTGCCCGCAGCCCTGGGCACCTCGGGGTGCCCTGTGGCCACTGCCGGGGGGGGGCTGGCATTTAATGCAGCCGGGCTGGATGTGCCCTGCAGGCACCGCTCAGGTGGGGCTGAGCCACGGGGGTGAGATAAGGAAAGGCACAGGGAGGGATGGAAGGAGGGGAAAGGGTGGAAGGATTTTATTTTGCCTCTAGTTCCAAGATATAATCAACCTAAAGAGGAGAGCAAGGGAGAGAAAGGAGAGAAAAAAAAAAAACCAAACCAAAAAAAACCAAACCAGAGATTTGCAAACCTACATTTGACAAACCCTAATTTGGGAAATTATTTTGTATATCAAACATCTTTGATTCCTAAGGATGAGCTGTTTTTCAAAGAGAAAAATGATCCCTGGTGAGCTTAGGAAGGAAGCATAGCTTCATAAAACACTACTTATGGGCTTTATTAGATGTCCTATCAGATGTCAGGTTCATGGAGAATTAAGAGAAACTACACACTTTCTAAAACACAAGAAAACAGCCAACTTCTGGTGGCTTGGTTGGATCCTCCTGTGCTCTCCTGGGGCCCACGGCTGGGGGAGAGTTGCAGACAGCCAAGATCTCTAATGATCCCCTCACTTGGGTTTCCTTGCCTAAATGAGGATATCAAAACCAGGAGATTTGCAGTTTGCTCTGGAAGGAAGGGGCAGTTGTTTAAGATCACTACTGTGGTACTCAGAAGTTCCTGTCCTTGCGTTCCCCCCATCTCCACAACCCACAGGCCTTGTGCTGTCCTACTGCCACGGGTGGCAACAGGGACAAGGCAGGGGCTGTCCAGCATGAAAGAATTCCATGAACTGTGCCTCATCCCCAAGAATTTAGTTTTAAGCCCCTTTAGAAATGACAAAATCCCCTCACTTTAAAAGTACAAATTGACTTTGCAGCACCTCCGACCTTTCCTTTTGTTGCTTCCAAGGATGAGGTGGAAATCACCCTGTCACGATATTTCTACTTACAGAGCAACACCCCAAGCCTGCCACGATGTGCAGCCCAAAAAATTGTTCCAAAATGTGTTGTGAGAAACCAATTTTATCTGTACAAAGATGCCGTGCCCACAGAACGCGGCACTCGTGGTACAGGGATGTGCAAACTCTCCCAATTATTGGTACAGACGCAGAAGGGGCACCTGGGTGCCCACCTGAGTTCTTGCAGAGCAATCTCACACTGCACACGAACATCTCCACGTCTGACCTGTTCATTTCTCTCCCTGGCTACAAACTTCAGCTCAGTGCCGGCATTTAAAACGCCAGAGGACTGAGAAAAGGGTTACTGGGACCAAGGAAAAAAAATCAGCATGTTTATAATGAGCTTTTCTTTGGTTTATTGTAGCTTTTGTAAATCCTCCCTGAGAATTGCAAGTTGCCAAATCTCCTCCCCAAAGATACACGCTGGAGCTTCCAATGCCCCCAGGACTCATTTTAATATAACAGGTTCCAAAAGAGTCAGAAAATGCCAGCGAGTGAGTAGGAGCCAGAGCCTACTTCAGCACACTTGGCTGGCCTTGCAGCTCTCTGAAATCTCTGTTTTCACTGGAGCTGGAAAAAAGAGATTGTTATCATTTGAAAGCACAGCTCTGGTCCCAGAGCAAACAGGCTTTAAGATGCTGTTAGTTGTGCTCAGTAGCTCAGAGACAGAGCGCTGAGGATGACCTGGAAGGGCTTTGGTCGCTCCAGGGCAGCACAGGGGACACGTGTGGGACAGTCCGGCCTCGCTCAGGCTCCTGGAAACTCCTTTTTCTCCTGAAAAACTTTTCCTGGAGAAAAGTGTCCAGGTGTGAGATTCCAGTGGGAAATGACTTCCAGGTGCTGAATGTGTCCCACATCACTGGCCCAGGACAGGGGTGTGCAGAGGAGCCTCTGCTTGCACAGCTCCCCAAACCATGGGGTGTTTTTGGCTGCTTTCCCTTGACCCCAGCACATCTCACCCTGCCTACAAATCCACTCTCAGGTTGATCAAGAACCCCAAGAAAATTCAAGGCACAGACAGAAAACCGACTCTGCCCTCATGCAGGCACCTGGTAACTGCATCTCTCATCTTCCTTTCTGTGACTGCCTCAACACTGAATAATCACAGCCCAGCTCTGGTCATGGCACAGTTTCACTCAATAAAGGGACAGGAGTTCTGGGATAAATGGGCTCTCAGTAGAGCTGTGGACATTTCATTCAGTGTCCAAATTATTACACTATCATCTGACTCAAAAATAAAAAAAAAATAAGCCCTTGAAAATGAAAAAGAAACAGTATCCACCTGGATTTCTAAGAATTACCCTGTTTGTCCCAAAATTAAATTACAGCTTTACCTTACAGTGGGATTTGTTTGTTGGTTGGCTTCTTAAACACCTAGAAACTTTTCTTCAAAATGTGAATTCAGTGTTAAATCCAGAAAACATCATTATTAAGTGCCTTGACAGAACACTTTCTGGGGTCTGTGGGCAAACTGCGTTTCCCATCTGGACACTCCTGGGCTCCAAAATCTTTGCTCACCCTTGGCTTAACACTTCTTTTGTAGTACCAGGGATCTGATCATATGCTCTGCTTCATCATTTATATGTCAGCACGACTACTGGGGTTAGAGGGCTATAAATTAACATAATTGAATGGCGAATCAAGCTCATTTATTTCTACTTTCCCTCACGATGGGAGGAAAAATAAAAAGCTAAAATAAGTTTCATCCATGAACCCTCAAAAATTAGCTTTCCACCTTTAATGCACATCGGAATCAGAGTTCCTTGCTGTTGAAAATATAGAATTAAACCAAGCCTGCCACCTGTCCTGTGAAGGATGGATGTTAATGGATTATTTTTGCAAGGAGGAGTTGGGCCATTTTGTCCATCTAATGATTTCCATGAAAGGCAAAATATTAAATATAAATATGTCCACAGGGGCCTCCCTTGGAGGCTTTAACCAGGCAGCAACGGACTTTGCCATAGCATTTGCTTTGTACACTTTAATTTACTTCATTCCCAAGCTGGGAAAATAAGTTTAAAAGCCAGGCAAAATGGAAAATACTTTTTATACTGAAAAGAGAGAAGTGAAAGATACTGGAAGATATGAGCCCTTCTTAGGAGCTGCTTTGTTACATGAACAATTCACCACTGAACATTTACAAATGTTCAGTCTCTTCCAGGTAACTTAGGAATTAACTTGGAAGATTTAATTGTTGTCATTAGATTTTTTTCCCTTTTTTTTTTTCTAAAATCTGAAATAACAATCAATGAAAACCTGTTTTGGTCATTTAAAAGTGTACAGGAAATGTCATTAATTTAATGTTTTGTTTCATATTACAGGTTTTTATCTCATTATGATGTTGACAACTGGAGGTTTTTTTCCTCCAAAATGACATTGAACCCATAATGCCAAACAGCAACTGAGCACCAGAAATTTCCAGGAATATTATGACATGAGAATATTTGTTTGGACTGGAAATGTACTTTTCACCAGAATGAAAATACCCAATTTTCTACCCCCAATTTCAGATAAACACCAACTGGGCTGCCTCAAAATGAACAGAGTGCCTCAAATGTAGTTTCTATTAGAGAGAAATAATTTTAATTTAATTTGTTGTGTCCCTGGCAGAAAAACACTGTCTTGTCCTCAGCCTTGCAGCCACCCCATGGCACTGTACAAAGGAAGGGAGACATGGCCTCTGCTCCTGGGATTTTCCAATCTGGCTCCATGTGACGGGTGGGACAGAGAGAGATGCCACTGCATGAGCTAGAGGCAGAGCTGGGAAGGGTTTCTGAGATCCAGGCAGAGATTTACGTGTATAAATAGTTATTTTAATAAAATATCTCATTCATTTACACAACTCTGGCAGTCCTCTTTAAATTCAGTAAACTGCTCTGCCCTGTGGTGAGAGAGATGACAGAAGAATTTAAATCAGGACAAACATAATTGGTTAATCAGAGTTTAAGGAAAATCCTCTCTTCCTATAAGAGCTGGGATGCTGATTGCTGGAGCCCTGCACGGGATGCACCTGCAGCCGCTGCTGTGCTCGGCACCGAAACACCCCAGGAATTCCAGCTGGAGTTCAGGGAGCGACCTGGAGCTGGTTCTTGTCCCAAAGATGCCGTAGCTCAGGGCAGTGACAAACCACGCCGTGGCCAGGCAGCGAGGGGGCAGCGGGAACAGCCCGGCAGGGGATGGTGGCAGAAGGATTTTTGGGTCAGGTTGCTGGAAATGCTGTGGCCCCACCAAATCAGGGAAACTTGGGAAATTCCCACCAGGGAAAGCTGACACCAAAGTATTTGGAGAAGCCATCAGGTTTGTAGGACGGCACAGGCACCACGACAAACGTGTCCTAAAGCACAGCGCCATGCCAAGAGCACAAGGGGACATCGAATGCGGTGGGCAAACAGAGCCGGGGTGACTTTTACCTCTTGTAGCCAACGGGATTCACCAAATTCACTCTTAAAAGGTGCCAGCAGGCCCCTGTGCCACGGCAACCCCCGTCCTGCGTGTCCCTTTGCCATGGCAGCACTGGTGGGGCCGGAGCAGGGGCTGACCCAGGGGAGGGGGCTGGGAGCTGCTGTGGAAATGCAGGGCTGGAGCAGCTCCCCACGCCCCAGACCCCGAGCAGGCAGCCCAGGAGAACAACCCCTCTGTGGTGCCTCCACGCCACGCTCCCCACACGTCCCCTGCTCACAGAAGCCTCTCCACAACAAATTGCTGTTCCCCTGTTGCCAGGCAAGCTCCCGGCACAATTCTCTCCCTCCCAGTGCCCCCAGGCTGGGGGGGTGAGGATGTTCTCCTAAATCAAGGGCAGCTTCCCTCAAAGCAACTCCACAGATAGTTCAGAGCCCCCCTTTGAGACATGTTTGTGTTTGGGGACACAAAGGAGCCTTTAAAGTTCCTCCTGCTGATTCAATCCCCTCCATCAGGAGAACATTCCTGCTAATGAATTATTTTGTCAATCCCTTCCTTACAGAAGTACTGGTGAGGTTCACACTGATGCAGGACACTGGAGCTGTCTGATTATTTTTTTTGCCTCCTTTGAAAACTTTTTTTTCACCTTTCCAGTAGGAATTAGATTTTTAACTGAGAGAATCTTTCAGTAGAAAAGTATCTCCTTGCTAGAGAAGGTTTTTTTTTATTTTATTTTTCATCCAAAGGCCCCAGATAGTCAAATCTCAGAAGTCTGGTGTTGAAAAAAAATTCTCCGAGAAATAAAAGTTTTCATTGGAAATTATTTTTTTTGGTAAAAAATAGCCACATAAATTAAAACCATTTTCAAATGCCTCTCCTGACATGCACACATGTGAAGTAAACACAATACACCAGTTCTAAACTGTCTTTGCAGTAACATTTCCCTCTAATCCAGCTTGATTTTATATATCTGCTTCCGCAGGGCAGTTAATCCTGTTGTGAAGAACAGAAAGCACTCAGGAGTGCACTTGAGAAACCGTTATGAGCTTCCATCACCTTCACAAGCAGGAACTCTGTCTCATTTTAATACAATGTTATTATTTTACTGCTAAATTTGGTCAACATAAATAGCCAGCTAAAGATGCCTCCTCAGCTAGGTGGAGGAGCTGGCTCTCACGGAGGGATGCCCACACGCAGCCACCAAAGCATCACTCAGGGCTCCTGAGAAGCTGAACATGCCAAGTTCTTGCAGCTTCCCAGCAGAAGGTGGATTTCCAACCTCCAGATGGTCTTTGTGGCCTCCTCTAACTTTCCTTTTGAATATTCTCACATACTCCCGGAACGTGGACATTTCACATCAGGACCCCATTAAAGCTTCATCTAAGAAGAGAATGTGCTCCTGGTTTGCTGGATTTATTTGTTTGATTAGTAGTTTACTATTAATTTGCTTTTTACAGAATCATTGCACTCTGAAGTCAGTGGAGGTGACAGCCCACCTCTCTCTACCTGTGCCATGGAGTATTTGGAACCACAGCTAAAATCCACGTGCTCCGTTCCCGCAGGATTTGCTCTATTTCAAACAAATTCTGTTGGACTGAAGCCCCTCAACCTGAAAATTCCTCCTGCTCCTACCTTTTGTCCTGGTTTTTCACTGCTCCACCAAGCCCCAGGTCACCTTGAGGCCCTCACCACATCCGTTTCACATCTTTGCTTGGATCATTGGCACAAGTGCTGGATTTGTACGAAAAATACACCCAGAGATCCACTGATGAGTCAGGATTTACAACACCCAACAATGTTTGAACACCTAATGAGGCCAGACAGCAGCTGGACTGAGTCAAATGCCCTGGAGAAATCCAGGTACATTGCACTGTCCCAGTTCCCTTTCTGGAGCAGAAATGCAATCCTGTCAAGAAGACAGAATGTTTATATGACAAGATTTATATTCCTCTCTGCTGGCTGTCATTAATTGTATTTTACCCTCTAATTCTTTGTTAATAAGGTTTGGGGTTAATCATGGTGTTTTACTTGGAATCAGGGTCAGACTAAGTGGTCTGGTTTTCCCCGGAAGCTTTTTAAAATACAGGTTAGAGGTTGAG
This sequence comes from Lycocorax pyrrhopterus obiensis, assembly GCA_014706295.1. Classification (NCBI taxonomy): domain Eukaryota; kingdom Metazoa; phylum Chordata; class Aves; order Passeriformes; family Paradisaeidae; genus Lycocorax; species Lycocorax pyrrhopterus. The sequence goes on from JACSVZ010000022.1 coordinate 15,904,630, forward strand.
AAGCTCTAAGGGACATTTAAGGTCCTTATAAGATTGATTTCCTGTAGTAAAACATCAAAAGTGAAATCTTGGTGCTACTGAAGTAGATGGGAAAACTCTGATTTGCCTCAGTAGTGAAGGAAAATTTCACTGAAAACTGTAAAGCTAAAAAAAATAACTGAAAATATGAACACTAAATTTAGCTTAACACTAAAAAAGAACACTAAATGGCAAGTGTTATTTTCCTCAAGATCCTTCCAGCTGTGAAATAAAATGTCAAACTTTTGTGGAAACCAGAAAAAAAGAGTTGAAAATCCAATTTCTCATTGAAAAATGCCTTACATGGGAAATTTTCAATCAGGAAAATTTCTACTACTGTCTCTAACCACTCCGGTGCAATTCCTGTCTGAAGAGTCTTGCAGTTACCCAAGTGTCCCTCACAGAGCAACAGACACCCTACAGCTCTAGGTCTTACAACTCTCAAATTGTAGCCATTTCCCAAGAGCTTTTGATCCACAGAAATGTTTGTCATCAGCTAAAACTCAACCAGAACAGCCATTCCAGGCTCTGAATCAGAATAAAAGGTAGTTTGGAGCACAATACAAAAAGAGAGTGCTTATTTTTAGGAAGAAAGGAAAAGAAAAGGGAAAAGGGGAAAGGAAGAAGGGAAAAGAGGAAAGGGGAAAAGGGAAAAGGGAAAAGGGGGAGGCTGGGGTGATTATTTATGAGAAATCAAAATAGTTTGAATGATACATGTTCCACACATTTGCTCAGTTTTGTTAAACGTGTACTGAATGTTCTCCAACTGCTGGAGCAGCAACTGGAGGAAGAGACATTCCAGCTATAGAAATTTGCTTAAATATGTTTATGTCAACATATGTCACCATGTATTTATATGCCTATATACACACATGGGCTTGGTTGAGGATTTTTGTGAGATATCACCGGGATCACCTTCAAAAAAACCCAACCTCTGCAGCAAAACATCTGCACTTGCTATTCCAGATACAGACACCCAGGAGAGCATAAATTCCCCTGAATAGATGTATTGTTTTACCATTTATTTCCTCACCTCCTCAGAATGCCTGCTCATCTGAATTTCCAATATATTAGCCGTGTTTGGTGTGTGCACGGTTCCCCTTCACTACACCGGAGCAGATTAGTGCTCGTTCGCCTCTTTCCGTGCTTCTCTTCAGATCGTTACACATGACAAAACAACTGTCCTAATTACAGCAAGTGTTCCCAGCTCTGTCACCGTGACAATTACTGCAATGAGGGCTCAATATCTGCGGCAGACAGTAAAGTATTACTGCAGTTGTGTTTGATAGTGCTCAATTGTCCCCCGGAGGATTCTCCGGAGCGGCTCTTGCCGTGGGCGAGGCTCCTCCATGCTCTGCCCACGGGCCCTCTGCTAACAGGGTCCCAAAGCTGACGGCGGGGACGGCCGAGGGTGGGCTGTGGGACACGCACAGATTTGGGGGTTTAGAGGAGAGGAACACTTGTGGATGGGGTGGGGTTTTTCCAGCAGGGCTGGGCAGAGCAGCTCCTCTCACTCCCAGCCAGAGCGGCTGCACCGACCCCTTCCCGAGTCTCCACAGCACCAGGAGGGATTTTGGAGATATTCCCTCCTTCCCCTGCTCGCATCTGCAGCCTGAGAAGCTGAGACTGCTCCGGATGGGGTAAAAGACCAGACCCAAAACCACCCCTCCGAACGCACATCCCTGCCATCCCCACTCCCTGCATCCCTCGGGAGCCTCGGAGCTGCTGCCGCAGCAGTGGCTCTCCTGTCCTGGAGAATTCCTCGTGTGTGTGTTTGTTTGTTCACATGAACTGATCCATCCAGAGCCTCCAGCAGATCCTCAGGGATGGCCCTGCTCTGACAGTCCCTCTCCAGTGACGCTGGACACCTTTAACCCCACTTGCCGCCCCTGTCAGCCTCCGCAATCCCAGCTAATCAGACAAGGGATTTTAGCTGTTTCCAAAGGCAATATCTTGACCTACACCACATTCCCTTCATCCTAAGTGATGAAGCTGATGTTCTCTGCATTTATAGTCCATTATGTTCCTGAAGTTGATTCATTCAGATGTTCTCCTTTTAAAACTCATAAACAAAGCAGAACCAGGACCTGTGTAACCATCTCACTTGAGCAGAAACAGGAATGCAGGGCCCTAATGTTGAATATCGATCATGGAAGGCTAATGCTGCCACAGTTAACTTGGCATGACCTGAGCAGTGTACTTAAAGTCTGGATTTCTAATTTTCCTTGGTCAGGAATAAAGCAATATCTTATTTACCAGATAACATCTTTATTATAAGCATCTTGCACAGCCTTTCCACTTCAGCCCACATGGGTTTCTTCTGCTCTTGGCATGGATCAATGAAGTCAATATTTCTGACTGCAAAGCTTTGTATGACTTACACATATTTAAAAGGATAAATTCCAATCAACAACTCCTCTGCTTGAACATAGCCATTATAATCCTTATCTTTGATCCTTTGGGCTACAGCAGGCAGGGAAAGGAAGGAGTACATCTCTCCAGCTCTCAGGAAATAGTTACGATGACAGCAGGAGATAAACAACATTGCCTGGCTTTGCTGGCTGGAATTTCTCCAGCAAAACCAGTAAGTGGTGCTACAGTTTCACGAGTCCAAACTGGCCAGCGAGCCCTCAAACTGGTGTGACAACCCCTTAGGTACCAAAATGTCTAAATGCCCTGGAGCCAAGCTCCTGAGCTGCTCCAGCACCAGGACAGACAGCAGGAGATTTGTTTCACACGTGGGGAAATAGAGGCATATTAGAATAACATCTTCATGATGATATTCCCATCAAAGGAAGGGGAAGAGGGTCAGAGCCACAGCTCCATTTAGCACAACTCGACTTTTTCACCAGATGAGATGAAGTTACACAAATCAAGCTGGGGAGCTGCCTAAGTTATGTTTAGGGAGTTGAATTTAATCACTCTAAGGCTTGTTTTAGTCCTGTGAATTTCGAATGCTACAACCAGCCTTTCTTCAGCATATGGAGGCCACAGAAGTTCAACGCAAGCACATTTCAACAGGAGGGTTTCACTTCTGAGGGTTAAGTTGTTGGCCAACCCCACATTTTGCTGCTACACCACCAAATCTCGCTAATACAGATGCGGCTTGTGCTGCCAAAAGAGTGGTTTTAGCAGGAAAGCTTTTACTAATTCCCTAAATGAAATAAGCTCTATCAGCAAAATCCCTTTGGTTTAGTACAGCTGAACCTGTGCTGAAGGTCGTACCAACATAGAAGTGCTATAAAAAAATAAAAAGAATGACAACCCTAACCAAAATTATTGTGCCGACAGAAGGTTTTACTGACTTTAAGGGTTCCTTTGGAGAAATTTTAACAGAAAAGTTAAATAGGGAAAAAAGGAAGGCAAACAAGGTGGGAGGGCAGGGAAAAGAATGAAAAAAGGACTCCTTTTGGCCCAGTAGTCAAAGTATTTTCTGAAGTTCTTGCTTTGCTCTGGAAACAGCCAAACAACTTCAAAAGGCATGTTTGTTTTATTGAGGGATCTCACAGATCTTTTGATATGGTGCCATATGTCCCAGTCCTACTCACTTCTAGTCAGGGTGAACCAGCTGAGGTCAGAGAAGCTCCTCCATGGGAAAAGGACATGAGGAAAGGACCACGCCCTAGTCCTCAGCAAGGTTTTTACCAGAGCCTAAAACTAAACTCAGTATTTGCCAAAAGGGTCAGCAGTAGAGGCCAGGAAAATCTGCCCTGGTTTTGGTTTGCAGGAGGCAGAGTCAGACAAACTCCACTCAGGTCCTTTGTTCAGCCAAGGAAGGAACAAAACTGCAGTAACTGCAACTGTAATTAGTTTTGTTCTTTTTTCTTTTAAGTGTGTCCATTTCTCATAGAGTTTACACATTTATAGGCAGGAAAAGTTTCTCTTCTGCAGAGAGCTTCCAAAATGGTCTGTGCTAAAGTTATTTCACACATATTACACTGCCACTTTCCATGCTACGTGAATATCAGCATCTTAACATTGGGGCATCTCCTCACTATTTGCATTTATAGCAGACTTTGGAAGATTGAGTTATAAAAAAGAGGTTGTCTTTGAGTCATGCTTAGTCTAAACTGCTCAATGAGGTAACAGTTTTCAAAACTGCAACCATAAACCAAATAGTCCTCGAAAAAAGAGAAAGAAACAGCAGAGAGAAATAAAATTGTATGGACATCTTGTGCGGAGATTATTTCTTAATGTGTGCATGTAAAATACCCAGCAGAATGGATGTTTCTGCTGCCTTTGGTTCCCACTGCAATGCAAACCATTAGAACAATTTATCACTCCTTTTATACAGGCAGAAAACTTCAGAGCTGAGAGGAGTGAGGGAACAGGGCCTGGAGAGTGAAAATCTCTTTTAACTTAATCTCTGTGCTTGTCCCCAGGAATGAATTTCAGTGCTGAAGCTCCAGAGAACAGCAGCAAAAGAAGAAATAATTCTGGTTGATTTTCTACTCCACTTCTTGGGCCTCTCTCTCCCCATTAATTGGGAATTTCGGCAGATCACAGAGCCAATAAAACAGATTTTGTTATGGCCTCAGAAACATTCCTGATGGCACAGAAAAATGGTTCCACTTGGGTTTAAACACCCAAATGATTGTTGATCATAAGGACATAACCCAGCAATGCTCATGTGCTGCGCAGACCAAGTTTCTTTGTAATGCAGACTTTTCTCAGAAATTAATTTATGACAAAGGTTGTCTGAATTGAGTATGAACTTTTACATCTGGTTCAGGGTCTAAAAACAAAAAGAAATGGAGAAAAAGAAGAATAAAACCACACTGTCTTAGCAAAGCATTGCTTAGGCCAGGGCCAGGCTCGGCTCCCTGCAGAGGCTCCTCTTCCATTTAAGAAAAAAGGTGATTTTTGAGCTATTAATCGCAGAAGGAAAGTAAGGATTTGACAAAGGAAACCAGACTCTGCTTAATTTTAAGGAAATGAACATTTTCAATAAACTCTATAGACCCTGGCCACATGCTGAACATCATGCAGGGCCCTGCTTTTCTACGGCTACAATCAAAAAAGTGCTTTTCTGGAGACCTGTTGCAGACAATGCTCCCTCCTGGCAATGCAGCCCCCGCTCGTGCTCCCTCCCACACGTGGCATGTGCCTCTGTGTGTGTTTGCAGATGCACCTCTCTCTCGTTTATATTTATTTGCCTCAACAGCGTGGGCAGAAACTGAATCCAGAGATTTTGGCTCCTCCAGCTCCGCTTTGCAGCTCTTTTATCTCATTCCTGAGCCTTCCTCACAAGGAGCTGGGATGCTGCAGCCACGTGACTTTGAGTGGAATTAGGGAAAAAAGAGAAACTCTGGACCTCAGGAAGGGACTCCACTCTGCCCATGCCTTGGATTGCACCCCAAAAATCCTAGGCTGGCATTTCTGAGAGGCTCCAACTCTGATCCAAGCAACGTCATTTGTAACAAACTATTAACAGAGAACAATGGCTTGACCCAAAACTTATTAAAATAGACATCATGAAAAATATATGGGAATTGAAAAGTCGAAGTGAACCACTGGTTGTAGACACAATAAAAAAGCCTTTGAAAATGCCCTAAAGCCAAATACATATTTTCAAAACTGTGAGTTTTATCCATTTTTTTTTCTTGGGAGAAAAAAATCTCTCTATGACCTTAGGGCACAACAAATATATTAGGCATAGATCATTTCTAAGTGTTTTTGGCCTTTGTTAGGGAAACATCCATTTTTGCTGTTTTCAAGTACTTTTTTTGGCCACACACAAACCTCCTGCCTCACCCCAAAACGTCCTTTTGCTTCTTTCCTTATTCTTGTAAACTCCAGCACTGCAAACACTCAGGGATGAGACCACGGGAATGCTGCAAGTCAGCAGGCCCAGGACTGCACGGTGGTGTTCCCTCGGGCACGCACAGCCAAGGGTGGGTCTGACCCAGTGGGATGGCAGCCAGCCCTTCTCCAAACCCCTGGAGACTCGGGGAGCGCAGAGCCAAGCTCATAAGCCCTGTTCTCCATCAGATGGATGATGTAGGGCTCAGCCCTTGCCAGCGCAGCCACCTGGCTGTGGCTGCCTTGGAGCGTCAGCAGAGCAAACCTGCCCAAAATACCACGCAGAGCTACCCAAAAAGCACCTTTTGCACTTGACTCCTGCCACGCTCGGAGTTCTTGTTAGCAACAAGATGAATAATCTGGGTGGAATGGCCTGAAAACCGCTGAGCTTGAAATAAGTGAATGCAAATTCTTAAATACTTCCAAAGTTCTGAAAACGAGTCACTTTTGGCCCATTTTTTTTTTCCCATCACAGGCATTTATCTCTCACCTTTTTGCATTTTAGGGTGAGATTCTCTGTTTTCAGCATGGCAAGATTTTAGAAAGAACACAAGGGGACTCTTTTCTGGGGAGAAAAGTCTGGGGCTGCTCCTCAGGGCTGGGGTATCCCAAATGTTCCTTTTCCTGCTGGATGGCTCTGGGAGAGGAGGTTTTTGCACAAAGGTGGCCACTCCAGCCCCAAATGTCACTTCAGAAATGCTGGTTTGGTGTAGCTTTGGTGAGCACCAAATCAGCTCTGGAAGCTTCTGCTTCCAGCGCAGCGCATCAGTGTAACAATGCCATCCCAAAAAACCCAACCTGGGGCACAATCCTCACGGCTTTTCACAACAAACGAGTCAATCGACTTCTTAAAACTATCAACAGTCACAGAGCCAGGAGCAACCCTACACCAACAGATCGCTTGGCTCCATCTTAAAAACATCACAACAAAAATAGGCTCAAACCGCTCAAAAGTCCCATTTAAAACAGAAAACACGATGGTCAGAGCTCAGGGCGAGGCTTACCGGGGCTCCCAGCGAGGGCACAAACTCCGTTCTCCACGTGGGAAGCAGCTACAGGATATTTGGTTCAGCCCTTTGCCCAGGACAAATAAATTAATAAATAAATAAATTCCCAATCACACCTCGAATCTTTAACAGCTGCTCAGTGAAAATCAGCGTTTTTTGTAAAGGGCTATGTAAGCACGGTAGGGAAAAGCTGAGAAATTCCTAATGGGGGAGATTCCTTCTGTAAATACCTCTCGGGAAGAGAGTGGAAAACAAAGCCTTCAAATGGCTAATACAGAAATAAACTAACACCCTATAACCACTTGAAATTGGCTTTTTAAACTTGTTAAAATACTGCTGATGAGCTTAAAATGAAAGAAAGCATCAGCTTTGCAAGAAAAAATACACTTTTAAAAAACCTGTTTGTCTAATAGAGAAGCTGCTTCTCTAATTAAGCAATTAAGGCTCAGCAAGGCAGGCGTTATCATCACATAAAGGTCATTTCAAATGAAGAGGAGCTGAAAAACGCGGTTGTCGGAGAGTTTTGTGAATGATCCCCTTATGATTGGTGGCTGCTGGTTTGAAAGGAGCCGAGAATTACTCGACAGAGCGTTTGGATTGTCTTCAGCTCGGAGTGAGCCCGGGGAACGCCAGGGTGTGCTCCCGGGGCTGGCACAGCTCCCGCTGGAGCCCGCAGCGCCGATTCTCCCGCTCCCCTTGCGGTGTGGATCACACGGAGCCCAGCCCGGGGAAGCTGCGCTGGGCTCGCACCTGTGGCAGTGACGGGGCAGCGAGCGCAGGCACCCTGCTCGGCATCCCCCGCCGCTGCCCGGGGATGCTGTGACCCCGCACCGCAGCAAACCCCGCACCGTTCCACAGATACCAAAGCAAAAAGGAACCCGAGGCCGGGGGACCTGAACAGGTTTAAATAGATCCGATGTTATAATCAACGTCCAGTGAGGGATTTGGGGGAAAGAGGAGGGACAAAACATAAAACAATTTCCACCTTTATTTTAAGTTCTTTTGACAGATGGGAATATTTTCTGTTATGCTGCTTGTGGTTTGGGTAATGAGATTAGGCCTTGCATAGCAGGAAGCAGAATTAACTTTGTTTACTTAAAGTGACACCGTCGGCTTGGAAAATCACATTTCCATCTGAAATGCAGTGCCTGCTATCATTACAAATAACCCTTGAGATCATGATAACTAAAGGAGATTAGAGATGAAAAGAACATGTTTCTCCCTCCCTTTTTATTTTTTTAGATATACTTGGTTCACACTGTGCAGCTGAGAGCACTCCCTGCAGCAGAATCCCCACATCTCCCTGTGCCCCCTGTCCCCCTGCACTGCTCAATAGAGGGAAAAGGGATGAAAGCCCAGCTGGCTCTGGCTGATCTCAGGCATCCTGAAAAATACCTCCCTAAAGGCAATTGGTGTGGCAGGAAAAAAAAAAAAAAAACAAAACATCCCAGCAGCACTTTAAAATGCATTTAACATCGGGTGTATAACAAAATTACATTTAAAAAAATGAAGAGTGGAATTTTTAGAAGCTGGCTGATTATAAAAGTCCCTCAGCAGTGGCCCCTGAGTGAGTCCCACTGGAGGGGCTATAAAAGGGCTGGGTGTTACCAGCTGCTGCATCACACCCAGGCAACAGGACGGATCCTTAGGAAGGGAAGACAGAGGAGAGGGAAAGGCTGTACAAGAGGGTATTTCCTAAATAACCTGCTGAAGCACGGGAATGTGCACGTGTTAAATGAGCAGGCTTGCACATCCACCAGGGAAAACTGAACGGGGAAGGGGTGTCCTGCACCCTCTCTGCTGTTCCTACAAAACTCATCCCAGCCTGGGTGACAATAATCACAGAAAGGGCTGGGGATGAGGACACCGAGGGTGTTCCTGGTGCTTCTCCCTCCTCTGGCAGCCAAAGCCAAGCACGGGGACTTGTTCTCGTGGCGTTTGCTGTGCTGTGACCCTGGCAGTGTTTACACGGCGAGGAAATGCCTCCTATCTGGCACAGTCACTGCTGCTTCATGTCAGCAAGAGTGACAGGTAACGAGAAAAATCTGAGCCCAGCACAGAGATGGATCCAAAATATATAAATAACCAATTAAGAGAAAATATTAATAAAAATATTGTAACAGATCCCAATCTGCTGCTGAGTACCAATTGCCAGTAATAATCTCTATGGTAACTGAACTCTCTTTGGCCTCTCTCTGTATGCAACTAGTGTTTTACGGGTTTTTTTTTTTCCCTTCCCCTATTTTCATGGAAAGTTTTCAAAACTGGTTTAAATATTATGATATTTTCCTCCTCAAGTGCTAAGTGGGAGAAGTATTGACTTTGTGTCAGTCTCTAAGCAGATTTTCCCTTCCTTACATGGCTGCCTTAGAGGTGACTTTTGGGAGGGCACTGACTGGGAGTTCTGCTCAAACACAAAGTAGGTGAGGGAGATTTTCCAAATCTAAGAGGTTAAAATATTGCCCAGCAATAGACAAACTGACGGGGAAGAAAGAAAAAATTTACTACGTAAAGATGTTGCTTTCAGTAGCTGGGGAAACTCTACCTTTCTTTGGTGTTTTTTATTGCTACCTGGCTGCACTTGTCTCTTCTTGCCAGCTGCTCTCTTGTAATCCCAGCAGCATTTTCTGGGCTCTGGGTGTTCCCCTTTCCCAGCCTGCTCCTGCTTTGGCTGCTGGATCCAAAGGAAGGCATTACCTTCAGAAGCAGCATCACTCAGTAAATATTTGTTGTGTTACATCACAGACAAGGAGGAAGGTTTGAAGGGAGAACATACAGAGTCCTGTGAAAACTGTTCCTATGTGCACGTGGGTTTTACTCAGCTTCTCCTCACTATAGCACAAATAACTATAGCACAACTTTACAGTGGAAATATCAGACCTTTATTCAGTCTGGCTTTTTTAACTGTAACTCTGTTACGGCCAAAGATCCCCAATGAGAGAGTTTGGAATTAGGTGCAACCTATGAGTGAAGAGATAATCTTGAACTCCATTTTGAAAAACTTCAGAAAGGGCCATGGGAGCAGTGCTCTCTCTTTGCCTTTAAAGCTCAGGTTTCTTTCAAGAGACAGAGAACATTTAGGTGCTGAAGGATCATGTAAAATCCCTGTGGAAGTTCATGACTGGAGGTGCTGGATAAATTAGAGTCATTCTGCAACTCTTGCTCCTTTATACAGCAGCCCAAACCAAGACCTTGGAGCTGAAGTTGTGGAGTGGTCTGAAAAGATGGAGCTGGATTCAGATCCAGATCTGAATTTCCTAGTGGTTGCCTGTCTTCCATCTGTTTGTATTTGGATGTCTCTTAGGATATAAGCAGCAGTTCTGGAGTGTCACACATGAATAAAGTGGATAATTATAAAATTAAAAGATATAACGTGCTTCTAGGGGAGATAAGACTACAATTAAAGAGTATAAACAAAGCTGAGTCTGATGTTCAGACTGATATATTTATTCATTAAATGTAATAACATAAACAAGACTATTAACTGTCATATTTTAATGATACTGTACCCTGCAAAACATATCAGGAAAAAGTCCTATTGACTTCAATAGCAATGCCACATAAATTTAAATCATGGCTGCAGTAAAACAAAATGTCATGATTCTTACTGAAGATTATTTGTTGCAAATACCCCAAAATGTTAAAAAAACACAAACCTGTAACTCACTGAACTAGAGCTGAGCTCAAATGTTTTATCTGTAAATCCGAAGAAAGCCAGTGGGGAATGCAGAAACCTGTTCCCCAGATAACTGAAATTCAGTATTCCCAAGAGGAGAAAGCAGCCAGGCAAAGCTGCTGTCTATCCCATGTCTCTCTGGAAAACACTGGACATATTTTTGCCCAGGAGATGGCAAAATTTGAACAAATGTCACTTCATATCAGCAGTGTTAAGATCAGATTCTGACCTTTTTAAATATTGTTAACAGTCAGCAAGAGAGGAAGCCTTACAGCAAAAATTTCTATCTGGAAAATATGCAATAACTTGCTTGGGGTAAGTAAAAAGCCAGTCTGGAAGGAGAAAAAGGGTTTCAAGAATTCTCCCTTGCTGTAACAGCATCAGTGCCAAGAAGATGCAAAACGAGACCACTTGGAGTCACAACAATTCATCCCCCTTTGCGCAGTCCCTGCTCACCCAGGGCACCAGGCAGAGCACAGGCAGCTCTGGTGTGAACAGCACAAACAGAGGTGACCTTCAAAGGGGCCTCAGCCCAAATTTGTGACCTGCACTGAACTGTGAATGATGATGTCAAATGTTTCCTTGTAGAATCCCTCATTAAATTCCCTGGCGTTCGCCGCACGCTCAGCGTCACTTGAAGTGCCGAGAAAACGAGCGCTCACTGTGCCATGACAAAGGCCATTGGTTGCCTCTTTACTGAGCCTGATACATATGGTGAAAACATATTGACTAATTACTTGCCATTTTCAAAAACTGAAACCACTCCAAAGCCAGGCCCAGGATAATAGAACAAGATAGAGAACGGAGAGTAAGGACTGGGAGAATGGGGAGGGGGAACAGCTCAACTCTGTGACTGCTCATCCCTTATTCAACATCTGCTTTGAAATATGCAGAGGAACATCTCCCTGCTCCAAACTGCTTAATGAAAACCGGGAAATTAATGCACCTGATTAGTACAGCTGTTCCAAACAGAGACTGGCTGAAGTTCACAGACGCAATCAGAGCCAGCCTGCTCCCACACAGGAGCCTCCCAAGGCTGGGATTCAGCTCCGTGGTGCTCAGTTTCCCAGTTTTCCAGGGTTCTGGGAAGTGCCCCAAAGAGGCAGGGAGAGCCCTGGACCATGGTGCTGAAGCACTTTGAGGGAGATGGATTAAAGAGGGAGATGGGTCAGTGTGGAGCGTGAATCACTGAGACACAATTCCCGTTTCAGTTTTCCAAACACAAGCAGTCCCTCCCAGCCAGAGCCCCTGACAGGATCCCCCGAGCACAGCCTTCACAGGAGCCTTTTTAGTGCCATCTCACTGCCAACAGCTCCCAGTCCTGACAAACCAGTCCACTCAGCTGATGAGGAATCTTCCCTAAGTAGTGGGACGAACATTTGACAAGTTAATTTCAAGGTAGCTCATGGAGTAGAAGCAACGGAGAGCTACACAACTGTAAAAAAAGAGAAATGTTGCTGGATAAATTCTGCCAGTAATGGATGTGTAACAGAAAATACACTTAAAATTCAAGCTCTTTGTATTAGAAGACAGGCTCTTTGGTTTCGAAGCAGGAATTGTGAGGGCTCACTGGAGCTGGGGTTAACAGGAGTACAATTACTGCTATTAGAGTTTTATGATTATGAAACTTGTGCTCCTGTATCCCCAATTTAGAAATAATAGGAAATGCTATGGATGACTTTTAAAAAAATCGAGACAATTTATATTAAAAAAAAAAATCAATAATTATTCCCTTTTATTTTTCCTTTAAGTCATCCACATAATAGAAATCAGATACCTGAATAGGATGCCTAAAGTTAATGGCATTATTAGACAGAGAAAAAATGAAGCGTGATCAAAAGTTTGACCCATTTACCAAAAAGTTCAGTCTGTAGAATCTTGCTATTCTACCAGTTATTATTTTTTTTTTTAATTCAAGGTAGCTCTCAAACCATGTTTGGAGGTTAGATGTAGTCATAAGCAGAGACTCAGAACAATTTTTAAACATTTCTATTGTAGGAGAGTTGCTATTTTAGAAAGACATAAATAATCTGATATCTTTCATAAAAGTTTCAGAAGAAGTTTCATTTTCCAGCTTACAAACTAAAAATAAAACACTTGAAATGATTGATTTTCCTTTAAGGCAACCGTGGAGCCTAAGTTGAGAGCACCACTGGTAAAGTCCTAGTAAAACTCCTGGAAGAATTCCCAGAACAGGACCAGATATTGTTCATATTGGTTTTTGTCCTAAGGTAAAACCCTGGGTCGATCATCACAATTTTGCCCCTGTTGCATAAATATGAAGGTGTAACAGACCGGCTGTTCTCCAGGGAGTGGGCAGAACTTTGTTCCATCGACTTTTGAAAAGCGGTTTGCAAATCTTCAAATCCTGCAGGTGCGAAAGCTTCTTTCCCTGCTCCCATGGAGTTCCACCTCAACTTTCCCCGAAAGCCTGGGCAAACAGCTCCATTCTACATAGAAGCAATGAACGGAAACCCGATTTTTTTTTCTATTTTCTTTTTGTTCAAGTCATTCCCAGGGCAGTGGAGCCTTCCCTGGGCAGCCGAGCAGCCGCTCCCTGTGTCCCGGGGGAGGCAGGTCCATCGCTAGGTGCTAACGAGCTCTTTTAACGCCTTTATTCTTTCCAATCAGGGATTCTTTTAAACTCCCTGGCAGTTTCCCAGCAGTGAGCACCCTGATGGAGCCCTGAGTGCCCTGCGGGAGGGATGAGGGAGCTGGGATAACGCAGGGGAAGTTTCTTTGGACGCTCCGTTCCCTCTCGGAGCATCCACGCTTCTCCCGGTGTTTAATCCCTGAGTACAGCCTTGGCTGCCTTGGCTGCAAAACTGCTCAGCGAAGCCAACCCAGGGAGTGCCTGCCATGCCTGAGAGTGGCACACAATGGGCCGGGAATGCCCGAGATCCTCCCCGCTCCTGCTTTTCCTACCGCTGAACACAACCCATCACTCGTGTCACAAGCAGGGGCCGGGAGGAAAGGCCAGTGCATTAAGACAGCACATAATTGTTATCTCCGAGTTTCTGACATTAATCGTTTTACTTAAAGAAGCCAGTGGAATGGGTTTTTTTGTGTTCCCCCCACCTCAAGTGACAACACCCAGGAGATAGTCTGGATAAAAAAATTATAAAAATAAAATTTAAAAAAAAAAGACTCAAAATTTTTTGCTAATTAAAAGTAATGTGTTTTCCCATTTTTTGGCAATTTGATAACACAAAACACTTACTTGGGGGCCACAGGGGGAAACAAACTGAGACGGATAAAAAATGTTTTGTGTTCATCCAAGCAAGACTATGTTAATGCACATTATCCCATTAATGCACATCAACATCGGGAATAAGCGCGCCAATGCAAGCAAGAAGCATACACTTATCATCATTTGATAACATGTTTAATGACAGATTGACGGTTGATTTGCAAATGTGAACTGGCATCAATGTTGCTAACTTCAGCTTCTGCCGCCTCCTCTGCTATGCCAGCATATTTATGTGCATAATTTGATTTCGCAGCCACACTGTTAGTACATTTTTAATATTAACTATGCAAGAACAGACAGCCGAACTTAAGTTGCACTGATGGTTTGAGTTCATTAGATTGAAAAAGATGGGCAATGCTGACAAAGATGGAGATGGCAGCGCAACATCAAAGAGGCAACACTTAACAAACACACTCCATTTTGAACAAACCGAACTAACACATTTCATGTTGTCGGCTGCAGCAGAGCCCTTATGTACAACAGCAAGAAAAAAATACGCTCCTGCCCTGGGCATGCTGACAGCAGCTCTGCCAGGAGCTCAGCAGGCCCCTGGCCACAGAGCTGTGAGATATTTCACTCATCCTTTGCAGGTAAAGGGCTGATTCTGAGCTGATTCTGACAACAGCAGAACTCAGCGGCCCCGCGCTGGAGTTGCTCCTGATTTACACCGGGGCGAGGCAGAGCCCGTCCCCGCTCTCCTCCCAGCGCTGGCTTTCCACACCTGGGATTCTTTATGATGAATAATAAAGAGATTTTGCTGAGAGCTCAGCTCCCGCACGAGCAGAACTGCAAGTTCAGAACCCCGGGGCCTCATGCTGTGAGGGGTGGGATGTCCTTCCCATGTCCCCGGAGCCAGGACCCGGCACTGCCACTCCTGGTGACTGCGTCTCCTTTGGTGATCCTGGGCAATTCAGCTCTGCTCTGGAGAGAACACAGAGCAATGAGCTGGGAGGAGAATATTTCATCCTCTGCTCACATTAATGTCTGGGCATATACTGCACCTAGTATGAGTTTGCTTGTTGTGCTGCAGTATATAATAAATTTGAGGCAGTAGCTTTATGGTACACGTTGTAATTTTCACTTTTATGCTACAAACTGACCATCCGCAGGATTCTGACCATATAACCCGAGCCACTCCGTGCAGGATATAACATTAGCACCTCTGAAGCACGGGCAAATCATGATTTAGACACACAATTAGATGGACCAGGTCCTCAACAATTCTCAGCTGCCTGAATTACTGCTGAACAGCCTAGTAAACATATAGCACATAGGCCCCTGCTCTGCAGAGCTGTTAAGAATGTTCTTAAGTTTGTCCCTAATCAGCAAAGCAACTCTTACAATTGCTGCTACTCAGAGATTACCCCTGGACCAGAATCCTGTGGTGCTTGGACCACTGCTGCTGATCCCCCCAAGGAGTGCTGGACAAGGCCAGGGTCATTAGGAAGCTGTGATTAAATAATCAACATAAAGAGTTGATTATTGAATTTAATCCTGGAAACACTTGCCGGGGTGGGACACTGAGTAAGGGAGCACGAAAGGATCTTCATCAATCTGGACCAGGCAGCAGCAGGAGGATTCCAGGTGCCCCTGCCCTGCTGGCAGCTCCTGAGCCAGTGCCTCCTGCCAGGATGCTGCCCTGGAAAAACTGCTTCCTTTACTGTCTGCTGTGAAAGAAACCTGAAGCTTTCATTTCAGTACAACCTCTTGTGGAGGTCTGTGCTCATTTTACAGACAGACCTGCATTGCAGGGAGAACCAATCCTAATTCCTGCACATTCGGTTCAAGAAGCTGTTGAGCAGCTCCAGTGGCTGGTGCTGCACAGACCCCCAAAATGAAGAATACCTGAACAAACACCCTGGAGACCCTGGCACGTGTGTAGTTGGCTCTTTTTGAATCTGTGGATGCTTCAGGGTCCAAACCCCACAGCAGACACAGTGCTGTGAAGGTGCTGTACTGAGGGCAAGAGGATCTCTGACTTAGAAAGGCACCAAATAATTTCCAGTGACAGAGGGCACTGGGCAGATCTTGCTCATCCTAGTGAGGACACAAGAGACCTTGGAAGCTTTCTAAAGAGTGAAAGAACTCAAAAAAAGGGCCAGCAGAGACAAGTGCAAGAATGAGGCCGTGCTCAGCTTACTTTGCTGTCTTTTAAGATAACACCAGATTCTCAGTGGGCGTTGGGGGAGGCACAGGAGCAGCAGGGTGAGCCCTGAGAGCTGAGCAGCAGAGGAGGAGCTGGTCAGCCCCTACCCAGCCTCGATAATTGTCCTGCTAACAGCCTCGTGCTGCCTCCTCCTTACCTGGGCTGGAGCCACAACTGGGAATAAAACAACTGGGAATAAAAACTCGTCCCGGGGACAGGAGCTGTGGTCACTGCTCCCTCACGGTGGTGGGACAGCAGAAGGGACAAGAGCTGTCTGCAGGCTGTAGGAAGGTTCCCCCACCTAGCCCTGGCCCAGCACGACCCTGCTGTGCTGCTGGCACTGCTGGGAGGGCTCTGCAAGGGTTTCCAGCCCCACATTTCCCCTCAGGACTGCCCCAGCTGCTGCTGTGCCTGTGCATGTCCAGCACTGACTGTGGGGAGCTGCAGAGGACGGAGTGAGTGTGACACAGCTGGAGGGACCATTTGTTTTCTCAAGCCACAATTATCTCTGCTACCACATTTGTGTCCTCGCTCTTGTCTCGTTTTAAGTAAGTTACAATTCTCCCACTCTTGTTACTGAGTAGATGCAGATGCCACTTTGTTCCGTGTGATTTATAGCCAGTAGCTAATGTTCAGTTATAATTCCCCATTTTAGACATGAAAAATAGCCTGTAATGCTCAACACAAGGGCCTCTCAACAATGATATATAATTTAAAAATTAACACGAGGACAGAGGAGCCACGGGATTTTGAACTAGGGACTCTCTCATT
Source organism: Lycocorax pyrrhopterus obiensis (assembly GCA_014706295.1). Lineage (NCBI taxonomy): Eukaryota > Metazoa > Chordata > Aves > Passeriformes > Paradisaeidae > Lycocorax > Lycocorax pyrrhopterus. Next base: position 15,921,300 of record JACSVZ010000022.1, read on the forward strand.
CAAAGGTTAAATCTCTACAAGGTGAGCTAAAGGAATTAGTTGAGTTATTAAGTAAATGCCTCTGTTCTATTTTCCCAGTACATTAGCTGTTGCAGCCTTTTCCAGTTCAGTTGTGTTCTGCCCCAGCATGTTCAAAGTGCAAATGCTCGTGGCACTGTGTTCACACATTTGCTTTTTTTCAATGTCAAACAAACTGGAGCTGTTCAGAGCCAAAGGTCAAAGTGGAGGGTCCTTAAGGAAACCTCCTGGGAAATGATGTGATTGTTCTCATGTCTTTATTGTGTATAAAAGCAGGCTTCATACGTGGCTCGTCCTTTCCAAGCATCTTAAAACTATAAATGAGTCATGACTCATTCCTGCAACACCTAAGTTATGTAAGTGGTCTTGCTAATTTACTGGAATATCTCGCATAACTAATCATTTCCAGGATCAAACTCTGAAGCCTTGGAAACCTCTGAGCTATGAAGAGCTCCTTTAGAAACAGAGAAGTTAAAACCCAGCCTCACACAATGAGGCAAAAGAAGCACAGGGGACAGAACCTGCATCGCCTGACTCACTCTGCCAAACTCAAGCCATAAACCCCTCTTTCGGCAAAGCTCAGCGACTCAGAAAACTCAGGGAGCATGGAAAGGAAAAGAGCTTGGCTGTGGAGAGGTTTGGGAGGTGGCATTCCTTTCCTGCCTGCTTTCTGTTCCCAGTGAGGTGCAGCTCATCTCCTCGCTGTCTCCTGCTGCACTTTGGTTAATGGTCTCGCTCCAGCATCAAATATTACATTTATGGATTACAAATTTATTGACATTTGACATTTGCATCAGCTTTCACCTGATCAACAGGAGCTCTGACTGCCAAAGGGAGTTATTATGTAAGGTTTCAACAGCCATGGGAATGCCAAAAAGGTCATTAAATCATATCGGGAAAACAACGTGTTCATAGCATTCATACATTTAGTCTTGCCAGTAAATCTTCTGGTTGATGCTTGGACCACCTACTGATGGTACTCAAAGAAAAGGAGAAACAGGGAGAATCGAAGAGATGAATTAAATTAAAACCAAATGACATGACGCCTGGCACAGTGGGATCTTTAATTTTCTACTCTATGAATCCAGAATAAGCAAAAAAAAGCAAAACAAAGCACAGTGGCTTGACTTTCTCTGAGTGAATTCCCTCCATACAGGCAGGGCTCAACTAAATAATCCTGAGTAATGTGTGCACCCCACATTACTGCATGAGATTTGTATGTGGGAGGTGCAGGATTCAGAAAACATATGGCACATGGAAAACAAATGACAGGGTGTGCTTTTACACTCGTGCTGGCTATACTTATCACTCTTGTTGATATTTTTCTCCAGACGTGAATTATGAATGTAGGAACTTTCACCTTAATCTCTTCGGAAAAATACCCAGAGTTATTTTTTTGTGCATTTGTGATTTACAGGAGGCCACCACATAATGCCTGGGAGAGCAGAGAATGCTTTAAAAACACCAATCAAATAAACACAATTACCTCCCTCATCGTTTTTACCTTGGATGACAAACCTGGGTCTTGCACTGAAAACACCCAGGCCAACAGATCAGGGCTCCATGGAATTAGGGAGGGAAGTGAGTTGCTGGACTGGGAGCCCACCCACAGCCTGTCTGTGCCTGGCCAGTGTAGGCTGAGCTCCACTGGAGGCTGATCCTGAGCTGAGCGAGCACAAAGGAAGTTTTGAGTTTGCCCTTCTCTGGTGGAAGAGCAGCGTGTTCACCTCACATGAACACAGGCAGAAACGGACCATGGCATTGTCACATCCCAGAAGGAATCTTCTATGGTGTCCCTTGGGGTGTAGGTGAAGAGGTGGGAAAAAGGAAATGGCAGTCTCTTTGATGGAAGGGAAGCGGGCAGCCATGAGGACGCAGTTCCAGAGGAGATCAGTGCCAGCAGCTTGTCTTGGTCCCCTAAAATAGTTGGTGTGGTGTAGCCACTGCCGTGCTTGGGGCATGGACAACAGAGGTGGAATGAAGAGTGGCAAAGGCACTCAGGGAATGGGGCAGAAAAGTTCTCCCAACCCTTGGTTTGAAGCAAGAGAGAGGTGGAGCTGGATGGAGATACTGATGGGCAGCCACACCAGGGCACCACTGCCATGGGCTGGGGTCGAGACCCCCAGGTCACCCGTGTGGTTCGTGGTACAAACTTTGGGGGGGTCAGAAATGGGGAGTGTTTGTGAGATTTCATTAAATGACTGAAAACAGCATTTTCACACTGGAGTTTGAACAGCTCTCCCAGAGGAGAGGGCAAACCGACTTCTGTCTGCACAGAGTGCAGAGAGCATCCGTTCACCCTGAGGCCTGGGATCCTCTGCAGCTCAGGCTTCCCTCAGGAGGAATCCCTTCTCCTTCTTCTGGAACAGCACTGAGCAAATGGTCTTGGCTGGCCCGAGGAAAGGCTGGTGAGGAGAGGCAGAACTTGCCCTGCACAGACCACGCTGTGCTTGGTCTGACACAGCTGCTGGAAGAGGAGGAGAGCAGGGGAACAACCACATCAAAGCCACTCCAGCCACCTCTCCTTTCCTTTCAAAAATGTCACTGCGGCACCCTCTGCTTTCTGTAACAATGTTTATCATTGTTCTTCGATTGTCTGGGACAATAAATGGTTAGAAATGAGCATATATCACCAGGAAATCTCTGCCTGCCCCTTCCCCCAAGCAGTGTCATAAAAATGTACAAATTCACATTAATAATGAAGTGCATTTCCCCGAGAAGCCACTGTGTATCTCAGGGAGAGCAGGCAAGGTGGCAGTTGCTGCAGAGTTTCCTATTAAAGAGCAGAGCAAATACTCATAAATCTGATGAGGGGCCAAAGCACATGTTAGGGCTGTCTCCCTCTTAATGGAACCTTTTCTGAAATGAAAAAAATATATATCTCGATACATTCAGGGTATTCATTAGACATGACAACCTCCTCCACTCCCCACGGCTCCCTCCCCCACTCCGGCATGTGCTGACCCCTGGCAGAAGAGCTGAGTGCTGGCAGGGAGGGAGTTTGGTGGGGAGGAGGAACTGTTTGGTTTTAGTGAAGGGATTGTGTAAATTTACTACAATGGACAAGTTCCCTCCTGGCCCTGTGTGTCCCTTCTTCCCTCCACTGCAGCCATTCCCGGTGCGTGCTCCCCTTGGATCCCTGGGATCTGCCATTCCCCACAGCCAGCCCGGCTGTGCATCCATTGGGAATGAGAGCCAGCAGAGCCAGTGCTGCTCCCCAGAGCAGGATCCTCTCACAGGAGACCTCTCCTGCCCCCTCACACCTTTGAGGGCTCGGCCAGCTCATGCTCCTGGGAAAACGCAATTCTCCAGGCACGGGGAGGCAGCAGGACGAGGATCAGCCCCCTTGGCTCTCTCAGGGCTGGGATTTTGCTGCCTGGTGTTGTGTTTTAATGTTATCCCAGCTGGAGACCCGGGGTGTGCTGCCCCTCTGGAGGGTGAGATGAGTCTGGATGCTCTTGGAGAAGAACCACAGTCCTGTTTAAGGTGTGAGCTCTGTGCTGGGTGTTTGTGCCACCCCATTCCCCCTCTGGCAGGGAGAGTCCTGGGCTGGAGCTGCCCAGGTGCAAATCCTGCTTGGATTTCTGTGGAACCCAGTGCAAAGGCCTGATCCCTCCTCTCAACAGACCCTGCCTGGATGCACAAACACACCCAGCTCCCAACTGAGGGGATGGGAAGAGACGGCAGAATGAGGCCTGAAGACTACAGCTTAATAATCATGAATTATCTGTTCATTATCCCAATAAATAGTGAAAAATCTCTTCCTCCTTTCCTCCTCCCATAAAGCCATATCTATAATTTTCCTCATTTTCCATCTGTGCTCCATCATATTTGCACTGAGTGATCATCCTGCTAAATTACATTATTTTTATTGAAAGGTGCTTTGGAGGGCTGGATACTGCTCATGTCTTTTCCTTTTGTTATTGATCTTTGTGATTTGATTGCTGAGGTGTAAAATGTATAAATAAGACTCAGGTACCCTTCCTTTGAAATCTCACTGGGTAAAAATGTTCTGCTATAGATTATGAAGGCTGTAGCATTTAATAATATCAGGTACAGCAAGGAGAAGGCAAGATTTTGATGTTCTTATGAATAGTGAATGCTGGAGGAGGCTGGTACCATTCAAGGTCAGTTAAAATCTGGTCGAAAGTTGCTGTTTCTTTGCGAGCAGAGGAGTTCCTGCCTCGGAACTGCCACATGCAATGTGTTTGTACAGAGCCCAGGAACAATGTGGGTTGACCCAGCGGGTTGGAAGCTCAAATGCAATGTTAAATTACACTGATCTTAGTAGCAACCTGTAGTATTCCTAAAAAGCCAGGAAATCTGCACGGATACATGGGCGCTGCCACAGTCTGATGGATCATCTGGCCTGACCCTGCTCTCAGGGAAGCCAAGAACACGCTATTATTGGGTTTACAAGGACCAGGATTGTCCTTGATGGCTAGACTGAAAAAACGCTATCCAGGAAAATTTTGAAGATTTAAAAATGTTCAATTAAAAAAAAAAATCTGGATCTACCAGTTCAGGGAAACAGTGATAAATTTCAAAGGATTAGGGGAGCTGAGGCTTCACCAGAACAGGATTATTTTGAGGGAGGAGTGATGAGTTGGAGGTAGTTCCTTGCTTCAGCAAGATTCTGCTTCAGCAAAAAGGCCAGCCTGTTTATTTTCCTACCTCTGTCTCCTCTTCTTCAACATTACCCTGTTTATCCCAACAAAAATCTATTTTAAAATGGAACTTCCCCACAGATCTTTTCTTCCAATTGAGAAGCCATCCTTTCGAAAATGACATTGTCCAGAAAGTCCCATTTGAATGGAATAATCAACACTGCCATGGGATGGATCCTCTTTTTCTGGCCGATGACAGGGGGAGCAGAACCCTTGGTTGTGCTGGTAAATTCTGCTCACAAAATTGTGGTGACACCACTGCAGGCAGCTACATCCCAGCATGTCTGATTCTCCTGAAAGGGTCTCTCAGCTTCTAATATTTGTTGCTAAGAAGAAATGAAAGTTGAAAAGCAAACTAAATTCTCTAAATCAGGATTTTGGACCACTGATTCACAGAATTGTCCTTGACCACGAAACAGCCGTATTGGCTAAGAGTGGAACATGATCAGAGCAGCTCCTACTGCTTCAGAGGGATGAGAAAATAAAATCCAGAGAAGAGAAAAATCTTCTATTTTGGTATACTTAACACATACAGTTATCTACGTGTCCTATATATCATTTAACAAATTGCTTTGCAATTCTTACAGGGCGTGGTATAATGACTGATTTAAAATCACTGCATTGCTTAAACTGCATTGTTCTTCATCAAGTTGAGTCATTTTTATGTGAAGTGTCAAGCTCTCTAACAAATAACTGCTGCCAGACAAATCAAGTTCCTCATCTTAAAGCTACGGCTAAATAGTTTATAGCTTTAATCTGCTCACTGAGGTGTGCAGTCTATGACAGTAATTATAAATGCAAGGAGAAATTATAGCTGAATGCTTTAACTGCATTAGGAGCCATTTGATGAACAATCATGATTGCCTGCTCATTTTCAACAATAGAGGGCAAGTTAGTGTCAGTGCATTAGAGGATTTTCAGTTCTGCTCTGCTCTTTCTTCCATTTACCACAGAATGTCAGTTGTCTCCTATAAAGTAGAAAAAAAGCGCCGTAGAAGCTTTAAACTTGATGGTTAAAAAAAGACAAAGGAGGAAACAGAGAGAAAAACTGTTTATCATTATGACTCATTTTTTTTTGTTTTGCAGCAGCCTTACTTTCAAATTAGTTCATCTCAGGTGGCTGCCTGTTCGCTTATCGGGGTCTTTTGAAACAGAAATCTCCCCACTCAGGCTGGTTAATTTGACTTTATCGAGGCTTATTTCTATCAAAAGTTGTAGCTAAGGCCACAGAGAGACTCAGTCAGTGACCAGCTCCAAGCCAATCTCACCTGGCTCTGAAGTGACAAAAACAATTCTGCCCTGCCTTTTTCCTCCGAACAACATAAAAATTCTAATCCGGTTGAAGAAATGAACAAATGTTCTTCAAGGTACAAGTCAACATACAAATTACTTCTAATTAAAGCCATGTTTCCTAATGTTCATGGGTTTTCTATGAAGAACAGCAATAAAAACAAATTTGAAGTGGGTTAAATGAAAGAGAATAGAGATGTCTGATTGTTGTATATTACACATAATCTTACTTTATATTACTAAACCCATATCACTTAGAAGAATTCAGGAAAACACCGAAGATGAATATAAAAGAGATATATATATCTTTACATTTAAGAAGAATTTATAGCAAATTTCTTATAAACAGCCTCACAGAGGTCTTAAAAATAAATCCATACCCATAACACATTTTTCTACAGTACTAACGCAGATTATTCATTTATATTTTTAATGATAGCTAACATTTGACAATATAACCTCTACTAGTAAATGCCACTGAAATATAAAGTACTTTATGTATTTCTATACTTCAAGTACTCTTTCCACTGTTTTATTTCCATTTATTTCAATCTATATTCTCTATTTTTATGCCTATTTCACTACAATATTGCCTGCAAGAAGGAAACACAAATGCATGTGTGTGTTTTAAGGGTCTTAGCTTTATATTCCTCATTTCTAAATACTGTGCTCCCCTCTGTTATTATTCAGATGTATACTGGATCTTAAAAATAACATGGTAAGAGTAAGTAAACTCTGAAAATCCCTGTTATTTGATTCAGTCTCCTTGCAGATTTGTGAAGAATCCATATGAATAAACTCTGGCCTCCCCACTCCCAACCTCGTCAGAACTTCGGGAGGCTTTCGCCTCCGAAACTGCAATAAAATCTTTACAATGCCATCCCAAATACCCCATCATTTCAGACAATTTGTGCTATCATGCATACCAACCGAAATTATAGCTCCAGATAACAGTGCTATCACTCTGTCATTGCAATTTAAATATATTTTTTCAAAGGTAAGATACAACCTGCATCTTGATATAAATTAGAAATGGATGAGTATTACGAGGACAGCAATTTCTCGGGATCCAGAGGCAGGAAGGACAGTCCCTTATTTATGTAGTTACACATCACCTGAATAATATGTCTCTGTGCAGGTTATTACAATGCAGAAACCACTTTTTTTTTTTCCCTTGGAGATTTTTTTCCTCCCCCTTTGTATTTATTCCTCCAATCCTCAGCAACAGTAGCGTGTTTATAAAGGTGGGTGTTTGGTTTGCCTCTGAGTAATAACACGGTGCTTTTAAGACCAAATCTGAAACATTTGTCACGCATTAAGCCATGAATGTGCCAAAATAACTGTTGTATTAATATATCTGGCAGATAGCTTTTGTTTGATAGTCCCCAAATTATTGGTTTGCTCTGATATCTCTTGTGTGAAAACTATGAATGGCAGAGTCTTAATAATCATTAACTGGTGGGGAAGGAAACCAAGTATGGGATGTTTATTCCTATCCAGTCTCTCAGGGATGCTGATTTGGAATGCCCAGGTAAAAAAAGCAACATTTTAATGTTGGGTTAAAATGCCCAAATAGATACTTTAGGGTATTAGCCCTATTTAGAAAACAAACTCCTCTTGAGTGAGATGGAATTTTGCTGGCTAAAATATGCAGGAAGCATAAATCTCCTCCAGTGCAGACAGCACGTACAAGATGTATGCAAAACTTAAATCTTACTGCACTTGAACGCTGACGTTATACTCCATGGCAATAGCTTACATTACCCAGCCCAAAGTAACTCCCTGATTAGTGGTTTAAATTATTCAAAAGTAGCCTTTTTAATGGAGCTTAAGTGACGCAGAGCCCTCATCCTGGCTCTGGCCACAGAAAGTGTTTCCTAAAGCTTCATGAATATTTGCAGCAAACAAATGGGAAATCTTCCCCCAAACGGGGATTGAGCCCCTGTCCCCTCCATCAGCCAGAGGATGGCCACAAAGCCAGGTGGCATCAGTGACCCCTCACAGCACATCTTTCATTTTTACCATGTGGCAAATTCATTTTCTGAATGTTGTTCAAGTAAGGAACACCTTGGAGAAAACCTGGATCTGCACACGATTGTTCTGTGAACACAAGCAGAGCCTGAATCTGCTGGAGGAATTGCTGGGAACAACTAAACAGAGCCCTCCTGGAAAAAAACTGGTTAGAATAAAAAACTTCTATTTGGACTTTCAGTTGATGTTCTGCATATTTATTTAAATCAAGAATATTCAAGTTTGTGAATCAAGTAAAATTAAAAATGCAAAAATGGTGTGGCATCTGAATATTACATTACATGTTATAAACATTGGTTGTGGCAACTGGTGTATCTTGCAGCAAAAAAATAGCAACACTAACGCAGCAGTATCCTACTAACAGGTCTTGGAAATATTAAGCTTGTAAAAAATCTCAATTAAGCATTAACTCCCCCAGGTTATAGGAGAACTTGCACTGAAGTCAGTGATGTTTATGGATTGACTTCCACCAACACGAAGCAAAATATAATCAAACATCTTAAAGATTAAAAAAGGAATGATGGAGAGAGAGGTTAAAATGATGTGACAAAAAAGGCCACTCACAGTAGCAAGTGTTTAAGTAAGTGTAAAATATTAAAATATTTTACAAAACTGAACATCCAAATATCAACAGAAGAATAACTGAACTTCTAGATAGGAACTTTTCAGAGTTATTTGTAGATTCTCAAGGCTGTGTTTGAGATTATAAGAAACTTAGAATAATTGAGATTTTGCTAATTTGACTTTTGAATTGTCTTCTTTTTCCTCATCCAAATCAGATTTATTGGTGTGCTAGCACTGAAAGAGGGAATAACCTTTTGGGTTTCAGCGCTCTTTATCTGCTTTTTCCATTCTCACTGCAAAGAGTAGCACTTAGTTCTTGCATTCCACACGGAAGTGCAGTGGATGTGAAATGATTTATTGTTAGGAACAAAAGAGAAATGGGCAAACAGCTATTTTGGAAATAATAAGCAGCAACATTTCTCTCTAGGGCAGTGTGGATTTGCATTGGCCAAATTCTCTTCCTGAAAACGTTATAAAATGGATGTGTACACGCGAGGGAGGAGCGGCGCAGCATACACGATGCATTTTATACTGTTTTCTTACTTTTACCAAAGCACGGAGCCTGACGGAGCCTCCTGGAAATGCTGAAATGAAAACTCACTATAGAGCATGCATACCTTAAGAGTTATTCTTCATCCACTTCTGCTACAAACTGTGAATGGTGTTCTGGTGACTTGCTGTGTGTTTTGCTTAGATGAAGTTTTACTGCATGTTTGCTCGCAAATGTCCGACAGCACAACTTACATTTGAACTTAGAGTCTGTGTCCTCTTCTCCAGCTATTGTTTCAGGAGATCTTTGAACTGAAACTCTGGAGATTTCTTGCTCTACCTTGGTTTGCTGCTCCACAGCCAGCCTGTTCATGTCTTTCATTTGGAAACCTAGGTGGGATTCTAAGTGGCTAATGTAAGTAGAGGGGGTTCGGAACTGAGATGCACAGTCGCTGCAATAAAAGACTGGATGTCCTTTGTCCATGTTTTTCAAAAACTTTGTTCCTCCGGTTTTCCTAAGTTGATACTTGACATTTGCCAACCAGTGGCTGATGGTGGTCATCGACAGTCCAGTGAATTTGGAAATCTGCATACGCTCTTGTGGGCCTAGATCTGATAATAAATATTTACCTTCAGATGTCTGGAAGAGGCTGGAAGCAAACTGAGCTTGCAAAATGAGCAGATGCTGAGGGTTCCAGTTTGACTGCCTGCCCTTCCTTTTATGCAGAGTGGAGACTTCTGTGGAGACGTCCTCAAAGCGTCGGACATCTATTTCCAACTTCATGGACGGGATCCTTGAGGACGCAGCAGGTTTTGGTGTGGTAGCTTTGGGAAGAACTTTGACCATGTCGGCAATGTCAGACAGAGCGTGCTTTTGAGGTGGAGAAGTACAAGATTGTGCTTGAGCTGACTCAGCTTTCTTGCCTTTGGATTTGGTCAGGTCAATAGGCTGATCATTGTTTTCAAACAAATAGTGCCTGGAAACACTTGCAGGCTTTGGTGGGGTTGGAGCAGGAGATAAAACTGGCTTCTCCATCATATTTAGATTGGGTTTGTGGAACATGGAAATTGTGCTAGAGCTGGGGCTGCAGTTGGACTGAGGCTGTAAGGGCTCAGTGGCTTTGCCCAGGTGATTGTTCAGGACCGACTGCAGTGCGCTCAGGGGGTTCACACAGGGCAGCTCCGAGGAATGGTTGGCAGCAGCACAACCATTACTGAGAGAAGCTGCTGGTGGCTCCTTGAGGACTGTCTTTTCTTTTCCCCTGTCCTCTTTAATTTTGTCTTCTTCTTTCAAGGGACACGGTTCTGTCTTTTTTGGCTCCACAGAGGCTTCAGCTTTGAGGAGAGGTTCCCTCTCACTCTGGCTGAGCGAGGCCGGCTCAGCCTGGACGCCTTCCTTAGCATAGTCCTTTTGTACCTCCTCCTTGTCCTCAGCCTCCTTCTTCACTTGAGTGCACTGGCTCATATTTGCTGAGATAGGGACCAGAGGCATCACCTTCCACTTGGGCGCTATGGGCCTCAATTTATTGGTCATGGTTGGCCTGATTTGGAGCACCTGGGATCCCACAGGCAAGGACGGCTTGGCTCCCTCGGAGAGCTGGTAAGCTGCATGGATGCTGGGATACGCACTCCAGCTGGGAGCTCCGTTCTGAGCTTTATTGATGGCTGTTGTGACAGTGTTCTCCAAGGACTTTAAAATGTCCCCACCGCCCTTTGAACCATCTTCTAAATCTTCTTCTCGGAGGTACTGGTATTTCATTGTGGGATCCAGGGGTTTCTGAAGAGTGTCTTCGTACTCCTCAGTTTTCACTGCTTTCTCATCTTTGTTTGCATCATCAGCTTTATCTTTTTTGCTTTCTTTTTTAAGTTCAGTGGCAGGACCAATGCATTCTGCAGATGATTTACTGGTTGACTTTGAAACGGGGCTGTCATTGGCTGGTGCTTCAGACAGCGATTGCATTTTCTCCACAGCTAAAGGATCCAGAACAAGTTGCTTTCCTTTCTTTGAAGCTGAACTCGTGACTTTCAAGAAATGGCCAGTGACCATCATGTGGGTCGTGAGCTGCTGCAAGGTATCATGGGAGCTTCCACATTCCATGCACTTCAAAATCTGGGATTTGCAGGCCTCGAACTGCCAGGTGTAGCTGGCCCCGTTCTGGTACCCGTAGCGATTGTTGGAGGAGAGCTGCAGGTTCGTGTTCTTCTGAGGAGAGAAGGTGTCGGAGAAAGACCCCGTCGTGGAGTCGGGGGAGCAAGGCCTGTTCACATCAAACACACGTTTCTTGGCTGGAGTGACCATTTTTGAAGAAATGGTTGGTACCGGCTCCTTCAAAGGCACTTTTTGGTAATGTTTTGTTTTTATCATATGAACACTCAGATCTTGAAGGGAATCAAAAGAGTCACCACAGAACATACACTTCAGAACTTTTTGTGCATCTTCCTTGTCCATGTCCTGGAACGCCCTTTTCCGGGGCTTGGAGTAGCTGGTAGGTCTGTGCTTGTCCTTTTTGTGGTTGTCATCCTGGTAGTGCCCTGTCTCGTTCATGTGGACCGTGAGTTCTACCAAGGTGTCGTAGGCGGCGCTGCACTGCCGGCAGCGGAACCGGCTGGCGCCCGTGAACACAGTCCCGCACATTTTGCTGCTCTGCCTGTAGAGCTGCACCGAGCTGAACAGGTTGGGCTTGGAGACAGGCCTGGAAGGTAAATTCTGCTGCAAGCTTTTGGACAGAGCGTCCTGGTGCCAATCGAAATCAGCTTTGTTCCCTCCGTTCCTGTTGTCGCAACTCCTCTTTTCAGAGTTGGACAACTTGAAACCCAGCCCCAAGCCTGTCCAGTAAGAGTCCGACAGGATGTTGGCATAGACTGCTGTCATTTTATCCATGCAATCGTGTGTTTCGCTCTGGGCTTTGGGGTGGGCGCTGCTTTTGGGGTCCTGGGGCTCCCTGGAGCAGATGTTTTTGATATCTGCCACATGGTCACTACTGTCACTCAGTAGTGATTCGTTCTCCGCATCCTGGTTGGATATGTGACTGACAGGGGAATTCTGGAAACTAAAGTTCCCTTTCTGCTCAGGACCCACTTCGTGTTCCTCATCCGTGCCAGTGTCATTGCTGCCCTGCAGCTGAGCAGTTGAGTTGTTGTCATCGTCATCTTCTTCCTCCTCCTTTATATCTTCCTCTTCCTTTAAATCTTCCTCTTGGACATAACCTGAAATGTAATGTCAATAGATGAAATAACCTGTTAAAGGAGAATGCTACAGTTCCAGTTTTCTAGTTTCACTGTGTATTTTCTTTACTAGACTTTGCTTTAATCTATAACTATATTCTCTGTTAGTTCTGGAAGTGAGAAAAAAGCCAAATGATGTCTCTTTTTTTGTGAAGGTTGCTGCATTTTGTTGGCAGATGATCATAATTCTTTATAACTGCCAGAGATCCCGAGTTAATAATTTTCCTGTCATGGGAGTATAATTCTAACTGTCCTGTAATGGGACAGTTGGAAAATTCATACGTAAGAATTTAAAGTTTATACTAAAAGCTTCAATTCTATGAAATTGTTTTTAGCCTCAGTGAGAGAAAGGGTGGAATTTGCAAGGAAGAAAAGAAAAGTAAGTGCCATAATCTTCCTGGTTCAGGCCATCATCTAGGTACAGCGACCCTTTGCCACTTGATCACCTAAAATGCACTTTAGGATGTACACAAATAATTTATATGCCAAAATGCAGCATCTGAAAGAATTAATAGGCAAAAGTGAAAGTCTTTTGTTTATAAAAGTAATGTACTGTGTACCATAAAAGCAAATTGTGCTTCAGTAAAAACAAATCCATAAATTTCAGGGCAAGACCCCCTTGAAGTTACAGAAGATTTGACAGAGGTAGACTGAAGCTAATTGTAAAACTCGAAAAGTAGAACAAATCCAGAAGGATTTTCTTTGGCAAATTAACTATTTAATTGCAAAGATGAACTTGATTCTGGAAGAGTATATTTATTTAGAATCCAATTCCTTCCCATTATCTAAAAGTCATTTTATGGCTTTTTAACAACCTGGCTCACTTTGCTCCCTTAAATTTGGTACTCCTGACCCAGTGGTATCCTTCTAGCAAATCCAGAGGAAAGTGTTCCACCTTTCTGATGATCATCTGGACAAAGCCTTCAATTTTCCCATCTATTTGCATGATCTCACCCCTTCCCACACACTTTTGCCATCAGGCCACAGAGGTGAACCAGAACCAGAGGACCCGTTCCCTGGATGAAGCTGCAGCACAAGAAAAGGGAAATGATGGCTCTCTGTGTGATGGGAGCTAAGAAATCCATGTGTCATCTTTCCCACACCCTTCCCATGGATTTAGGACCTGCACCGGCCACACAGGCTTAATGCTGGGCTTGGCTTAGAGCTGGACTTGGCTTACTGCAGGGGTGGTACCAGAAGGTGTCACAACCAGAGGCAGACACAGCAGTGGCTCTGAACAAATGACCTGCACATCACTTTAGCCTGATAAAATAATAATCACACAGTAGGAGGAACACTGTGCTCTACAGCAGATGCTTTCAGCAAAGAAGCTAAATATTAAATGTTAAGTGTTAAATACTAAAAAATAATCCCATTAGGATTGTGCTGGGTCACAGCAAACATTAACAGGTGATCAGACTGGAGCAGCAGCAAAGACAGCGCTTAGATCTCAATAGATTTTCTCCTCCTTAAACTTTTCCCTAATAACCAAATACCACTTCCCCTTTGTTGCGTGTTTTTCGGGGGACCAAGGAGAAGGCAGGGACATGGAGGGGGCAGAAGGTCCCCAGGTGAGGAGCAGTGACCCTGTGACACACGGCCCCTCTCCAGGACACGTCCCAGTGCCAGGCACGCCACACTGAGCACAACAGAAACCAGGAGGGGTTCCAACGAAGGAATCGGACAAAACACACAACAAAGAGCATTCCCACAGCTTTGGGTCTCTGCAAATTGGATTCTCCATTCCAGCACCAATTCTTTGAACAATATTAACCCGTTTTTCACCAGAAGGTAAGTTTTTCCTTTGGAAGGTACATACAGTAGCTTATTCCTCACAAGATCCTTTGTCCTTCTCTAGGAAAAGCAGAAGTACCAGACAGCTGCACATCCCCCACAATACGGATAAAATTTGCTGCTTAATTAGGCATTGACATGTTTACTATAACCTTTACAGAAGAGTAACTTGTGCTGAGGAATCCTCTTTTTTTTTGGTGTCTGTGTAAGATACTGCCACAATCTCATGTAAGTGGTAGAAGTAACCAGTTCCAGCATCTCCAGGGGGTTTACAAGGAAGCCATGGAGGGACTTCATCAGGAACTGTAGTGACAGACAACAGGGAATGCCTTCAAACTGACAGAGAGGAGGTTTAGATTAGACATATGGAGGAAATTGTTCCCTGTGAGGGTGGGCAGGCCCTGGCACAGGGTGCCCAGAGCAGCTGTGGCTGCCCCTGGATCCCTGGCAGTGCCCAAGGCCAGGCTGGATGGGGCTTGAAGTACCCTGGGGTAGTGGAAGGTGTCCCTGCCCATGGCAGGGGTGGCACTGGATTTTGTGATTCTGTGATCCTAATTTACCAGAAAGCACCATCGAAATTTCACAAAACCATCAGTCACACCTGTTTTAATGGTTTAGGGGTTTGGGCAGCTTTAAAAACACATTTCAGTATACTCCTTGTAAAAGCATTTCTGTTTATGTAAATGATTTAAATTGCTGTGGGCATTTTAAGGACAGTGGAGACCAGTTCTACAAGACAACCTCGGATACAAGAGATGCTCGTGTTCTTCCAATAGGGCTTTTTAGTAAGATTTCATTGGACATGAAGGGTTGTAGCTGGTTAACAGAAATAACATTAATTTAAGTGGACTTTGCATTATTTATTTTAGAAGTAAAGAGTGTCTTATATCTGTACACCCACATGCTTTAAATGCAGTCTGTGATAAGTAGCATAAATTTTGCACATCACACTGATGTCCATGCAATAAATTGTTGAGTGACCTGTTCTCTTCCCACCAGTTCTCCCCCAGGTTTATTCTGACATTCCAAACCTCTGAGATCCTCATGTATAACTGTGTAACGGGGAAAAAAATAATATGAAAGAAATCCAAACCCAGTAACCGGATGAATGCTTCCTCCCTTTCCTAGACAAGAATGTCCCCCACCAAAATTAAACAGGCCCAGGCAGACGTAAGATGGGAAAAGTGTAGTCCTGAAGAAGTGGGAGACTCAAATTCCGCTATCCTTGAGAACTGACAAAACTCAGGAGTTTCAAAGCATTGAACGGAAGCAATTTTTGCCTTCCTAAATGGAAATATTGGTTTAGTGCTGATCGATCTCAAGACAGGGTATGTCAAAATCACGACATCAGCAAGGATAATATTATTGTATGGATAATAATCACAAATACAATTCCAAATTATTTGGTTTCCTAATTTCCCTCTGTGTCTTTGTGATTGGATTCGCGGTAACCTCAGAAACCTGCTTCTCTAGGATGAGAGCCGCAATAAACAGCTGGTTCTTTATTCTTCAAAGAGGACATTTTCTTAGCTATTTCTGGAATATTTCCACAGAGGAGCTAAAACAAACCAGGTCCAGTTACTACACCTGCAAAAACTGGGTCTAAAACCACCCCCACGCTCCTTGGAGCTGTGAGCTTTCCCTGCAGACAGCACCAAGCCAGGCTCCAGCAGGGATGAATCCAGCACTGACAGCAGGCCTCGCCCCCTGGCTAACCTGGGACTGGCACCACGTTATCCATCACTCCTGGCCTGGAATTGTGGAGTGTCAATACAGCTGTTTTTCAAAAGTGTTCATTCTGACTGTTAACTTTTCCACCAGCAGATACTATTTTCACTCAAATTTGCTCTTTTTCCATGTAAAGAAACATTTATTAATGTGTGTGTATATATATATATATATATATATATATATGTTTCTTTCCAAGACTGGAAAATTTATTTTCTGCCAAGAGAAAGGACAGTGAATCATTGTCCAGAACAACTCTGCTAATCCATGTAAAACCCATGGCACCACCTGCACTTCTTCAGCCACCCGTACTCCAGTTTTCCTTGAAACAACATCATCAGAAAAGCAATCTCACAGTGCTAGAAGGTGATCTTGTTTCCTCCTTGTCTGGCTTCAGCTCAAACATCTTTTTGTGTTTGGCAGAAGCGGCTTCTTTCTCTGAAAGATTCCAAGCAGATAATGGATAATGACCACTTCTCATTCCTCCTTCTCCAAGATGTCGAACTGCATTAAGCACCCACAGACAAATCTTAACCTGGCTCTTTGTAGGAGTTCAGAGCTACAGTTTCATCCCCGTTTGAAAATCAGCTGAAGAGAGAAATTGGCAGATGGGGGAAAAGCAGTTCCCTACTCCATTGCATAACTCTTTATTAAAGACATTTCAGAATTTAATGGGATTAAAACCAATAGAACACTCTGGAAAAGCAATTGAGTTCCATGGAAAGAACTCTCAAAATATGAAATTTGTCATATAGGAGTGAATCGTAGAATTTCAGAGTTTTTAAAGCTATGTTCAAAATTTCTGTACCACGGGAATAACTTCCTGTTAAGTTCCCCAAGATGGAAAGAAAACGCAGGGAAAGGTTCCTGAATCTGGCACAGAGAGCACCTGGCCCTGAACGATGGATGGAAGGGACAAAGGGACATCTCTGTCACCTGGCCTGAAAGTCCTGGTATTGAGTTTTAGTTCCAAAGCCAGGTGCAGCCTGAGGGAGGTTTGGATGTCCTCAGAAAAGGCTGAAGATGCTCAGTTTCCTCTTTGCTGGGAGGCCAGTTCATTATTTTGGATAATGGGGCATTTTTTGCATCTTTTGCTGCTGTTACTCTTGACCACCACACCCACACTCCATTTGCAGTGGCTCAGTGTGGATCACCATCATGGTGATGAATTTTGTGTCCAAAACAACTTGGCACCTCAAAGGAGGGATTTTTCCCAATATTCCTTTGCCCTTTTTTTCCCCCTAGAAATTTATTTTTCAAGTAGCTACAGCAGCTGATACCAAGGCATGAATTCCTGCCTCTTGCAGAGTAGGAGAGGAAACACCCACCTCCATCCACTGCAGGAGGACAGGAGCAGCTTCTGGAAGGAAAAGAGTGGCTTCCACACTGACTGAATTCTACCACACAAAGGCAATTCCAGGAAGCCGTAACTATTATTTATATACGATGCTGAAATGAAGCAATTTGGGGCTTTCATTTTGTTGTACTTTAATTAGAGTTGTATTATAAAGTTTTCTATTAAATATCCAATTTCCTACTGGTTAAGAAGGCAAAATACCCCTGAGTTTCAGTGGGGCCCTTAGCAGCACAGAGAGAACAGATTATGTCCTTTGCACTTCATCCTGCACAGTTATGAGCCAAATGATCAGTGGCTGGAGCACACGTGCAGGGAGCTGCTTGTGAGTGACCCATGGGCTCAAACCCAATAATAAAACAGGAAAAAAACCAGCATAGGCAAAAAGAGAGGTGAGCTGATGTGAGCTGCTGAGCTGAGGGTGCAGAGGAGGGGTGGAATTATTATGGAGTTTTTTCTTGAGTAATTTTCCTTAAGGATAATGTTGTTTGCATAGGCAGTTATTGAATAAAAAGCAGCTCCAGCCATCTTTGCCATGCTCTGGATTCAGTCAGTTCGGATCCCACCACGTTTGGAGCCAACAGTTCCAGTTCCTCACACGAGGGCTCTGAGTGTCAATGAAGAATTTGCCTCTCGTTAAAAATATTTGTTATTTTCTACAAACTCCTGGAACTGACAATGTCATTGTTACAACCAGCTGACGGTGTTTGGTGATGTCCAGACGGTATTTCCAGCTAAAATGCTCCTAAAGAGCGTTGTGACTGCAAAGAGCTCAGCCTCCCCCGTGCCCCAGCAGCCCAGCTTCCCAGCCTCACACCAAACCCCCGTCCTGGCCTGGCAGGCGCGGTTTGGGGCAGGGGTCAGACAGCCGCACATCCCTGCCCGTCACTGTGAGCTCCCCTCCGTTCCTGGTGCAGGCACAAAGGCTGCTCTCCAGCGTGCAGCGTGGCCTGAAAAATTCAAGGGATACAGTAGCAGCAAATGTGTTTTCCTCATTAGTAATTTTAATTGCACCAGCGTAAATCGCTTTGCTGATGAAAACAGAAGTCTGAAACTTTTGTCTGTCTTTGCCTTTCTTCTGTTTTCTCTTGTCCTATTTATTGTTGTGGAAAACAGCAGAGTGGCTTTGTAAATTTATAGATTACTTCATTTAAAATCCAAGTTTCAAATTATGTTTTCCCTCTTTCATTATCCTAGGTTGCCCTAAGTACCAATATAAATTTCTTTCAGTGGCATGAGCTACCAATCAGAACCACAAAAATATATATATCTATAGAAATTGAAATTGTAATGAGTCTTACCAGTGTATTGCTAACACTTTGGTTCATTTGATATGAACTTTGTTTTTTAAAGTACCACATGGTAAGGCTTTGAAACTTCAGTTTGTAAAAAAAAACTGTAACAGCCTTACAGCCTTTGAAGTCACTACTGATATAACTCTGAACAGATCCATTCAAGTTCAACTAACATCAGACAAATGTTTAGTGTATCAGAGGAAGCCACAAAAGCAAGGATTTCATCAATATTTCACAACAGCCTCAGGGAAACTGTAGATTGCAATGCTGTAGGGCAGCTAATGGAATTACACACAAGGGTTTTGTACATTTAAAATAAGCAGCTACTAAAAAAATTACCCTTCAGTTTGATAGAAACTGTATAAAACTGCAGATGGGAAACAATTAAATAGCTACCAACATTTATCCATGTCAGCCTGATAGGTCATTTAATAACAGGTATTTCTTTCCTGCTTTCTTTTTTTTTCCTGGTAGGGCAATAATAAAGATTAACATTTATGAAAAGTAGCATAAAATATAGTGCAGCCAAATGAATAATTAAAGATGCTTCTGAAGAATTTGTTTGCTATTGTATGGCCGTGAAGACTGCTCTTCAGTAATGAAGTACATCTATATTAACTACAATTATAAATAGAAAGAAGATGAGGATTATGTTTATGGACACTTGCTTGTTATCCTAAAAAAAATAAATCTTTGGCTTGTTTCTATTGAATTCATGGCTTATCTCATGGACAGCACATTCTCCTTGAAAAGAGTTGGGCCTGGCTTGGATCATGTGGGTGCACGTGGAGGAGGACACAGGACACGCAATAAACCCTGAGGGATCAACGACCAACACTTTCCCTGGAGAGGCTCTTGGGCAGAGAGGAGAATTCAGCCTGTGAAATCTCAATGTTTATTCTAAAAACAGACCCACAGAATCATGTTCCTTTTCACTGCTACATCCATCTGCAAAGAGCTTGCAGAACCAGCCCTTCATGCCATTGGGTTTGGGTGTTCAGGTTGGGAAATTGCTGTTTCTGTTAATAACTGGTGCATAGGACAGTGGGAGAAACAAATTATTTGATTACCATTTCTAAAAGGCTGCTTATTTCTTGGCCACTCCGACTTAAAACAGACCAGCTTGGCTAAATCCAGCAGAGTACCCAGTCTCACAAAGAAGATGTTAAGACCCAATTCAAGAAAGCTCCTAAACATTTGTCCCTTTTGGGGTAAGAGCAGTAAGCATCACAGAAAATCCAGAGCTTCCTGAGGACTCAGCTGGCGATCCAGTGATGGTTAGAGATGAAGCCAGCAGCATTTCCCCCATGTCTTACTAAAGCTCAGAATTCCTGCACAGCTGAAGATGCTGCATAAAAGACAAGCTCCTTGCAATAAAGTGTTGCCCAGCACCTTCTATCAGAGCTGATTTTAGAAAATACGAACATGGCTTTAAAAGTGCACTACTACAACATTTGTCTAAAGAGCAGGGGGCCTTTGGATTTTCCTTTTGGATACACAGGCCCAGTGCAGCTCCAGTAAGATCTGCTTTAAGCCAGACTTGCCAGTAATACTCATAAATCCGTGCTGGTTACTCAGAGCTGGTTAAACGCCGCAGCATCATTTCTCTCTCAACATCTCTTCAGATAAGGGACATAAGTAGAAAGTGGTAGTATAATGAAATCCATCTTCCTCATCTTCTTGCTTTGTTTTGATCTTGCATTCCAGGCAATAAAAAACTGCAAATAATTTTGAAGTGTGAATTTTCCCTTGCCGGGATCGTGGCATTAAAGGAAGAACACTCAGATCATCAAGTGGCTGATTTCCCTCTTTATTTTCCTTTCAGGAACATCCTGCTGCACATGGTGGTCCAAATGAATACTCTGCTTCTTTGGTGACAAATATTATGGCCAGCAAACATTGACTTTTGACCATTAGGCTTGCCTGCACTTATAGCCACATCACCATCAGAGCACTAAGGCAGCATGAAGGTCATTACCCCCGACAGCATCTTCCTTCCACCAACTTCCCAGAGATGTAAGCAATAAGCACTTGCAAGAGATTGATATGATACTTTGTGAGTAATTTGGATGAACTATAACACTAACCCAGTAAAGTATTATAATTTTAAATGTGTCCAGAAAATAATTGAAATTCTGGTTTAGCTTCATCATAATGCACAGCGCTGAGTATATTTAACAGCTGACTAGTTTAGCATGAATATTGCTTTACAAATGAGGTCATATTGTTTTTAAGAAACAATATTGCTATCAAACATGTTTAGGAGGAAAAGCAAGAGATTATGAGTACACTTTTAACCTTTCTGTCTCTTTCTATATCTGTTTACTATGGTGATTTAGGTGCTCAGTGTTGTTTGAAGGCAAACACAGAAGGTTCTGGCATTTAAAGAGATCCAGTAATGAGCAACTGGCAGTCAGATTCTTTCTTATTATTACTCTGTCACAAAATCTCTGTTCTACATCACTCCATCTTTGCAACACCAGTCAGAGATGAGAAAGGTCAAAACATCTCCTTCAGACGTGCAGTCACAACACCCAACAGCGGGAATCCAGCCCACGCTGTGGGAGAGAACAGAGCCACAGGTAACAAACAGAGTTCCACCGGAGCAAAGCTTTCCCAGGGGCAGAGTGGGATCACCACCGACTTTGTCTCCCTTTGCAGAAGGAGGGATACCTAAATGAGCCACCCAAAAGTGTTCAACAGAAAATATGCACAATTTCCATTCACCTCCACAATATCTGGATATTTCTCTGCCGGGAAAGGGGAACACAGAGGGTCTGATCCTGCTTTTCCTGTCTTGCTGCAGCCAGCAGTGCCAAGGCTGCAGCAACTGTGGGAAGAATCAGCCTGTGATCCTTTGAAATCCCTTTCAAAATGGAAAAACTTTAAGGTCCTGCCTGAAATGTTCTCTCTGAGATGCACAATCTCAGGTGGCTCTGGGAGAACAAACTTGCAACCAGTTTTGCCTGAAGTTTGGGGGAATCATCTGTCACTCTCTTAATTAACAATGTAAATACACTGCATGTTTATTATTACCTCTGTTATTTCAATATTTATTGATTGATTTATTTGCTCTTTTGTTATTTACTGCCTCCAACACCAGCACTGCCTTGCCAAAATCTTTTACCAGCACGGAATAAAATTCTTCTTTACCACCAAATCTCCCTGTTTTGGTACACTCCAGCACTTTCCTCTCTCTTTCCACACAATCTGGGATGCTGCCCCACAGTTTCCTTGCAGATATAAAGACCTTTTAATGGTAAGCATTCTAATAATTATCAGTAGTAAAATTAGTCCTGTTGGCTCCATTGTGCAAAGAAACTCGTGCAAAACAAATCAATCCATGTCAAAAGACAAAACTTCCAACTGATACGGAAAATTAATCCAGTGTCCAAGTATCTATCAAGATTCATAAAATAACAGAAATTTAAAGGAAGAAAAAAAAAAGAAAAATGATTGAAACCCAAATATTAGGCTGTGTTCTTTTAAATTGGGTCTCAAATGACCCAAGGAAGGGTTGAGAGCCAGGGCCAGTGCACAGATCATTTACAGATCATAATCACCCCAGTCTCAGTCTGCATTCCTGCCCTGTCCTAAGTGATATCTGACATTTATCACACGGGACAGAGCATGACAAAAGAGGCAGCAACAACAGGAGGCTGCAGCTGCACGGGCTCAGCTTTTCCTGAATCTCAGCACGAAATAACAACTCTGAGTTATGGGCAAAAACTCCAATAATCAGAGGTCATTACTGACAGAAACAACTTCTTCAGCACAGGTACCATGATGTCACCTCTGCTGAAGAGAGGGACCTCAGTGGGTACAAAAAAGCCATTTATTATATCCAGCAGAACTGGATCTGAGGCCTGCAGGAGTTCACAGAACACTCCAGTGATCAAAAATCCAGGCTCTGAAGTTCTGAAAGAGCTGAAAGGATGGATTAACTACAACCCAGCTCTCTACTACCCAACTCTATAACAGAATAAAAAACTTTATACAAAACTTCATGAACTTCCCCACTTTTTTTTTTTCTGGGCCCTCACTCAGACTTGGAAGGAAAAGCAAGAGGGCATCTGACCTCTACCAAATTACTCAGAATACTGACTTTAAAAGATGAATTGCTGCTGCAGGCAAGTCCAAGAATTAAAAAAAGCCATTAAAAAGGAGTTATTTAAAAATGTTTACAGAATTAAAACACATTTATTATTGTTCTAGTAATCCCAAGGGTAAGTGCAGAATTTTCAAGTGATTAAATCCACACAAAAAGCAAAATTCTCCATTTTTGTTTTAATTTCTCCTTCCTCCATTTCACTGCCTCCAGGCATCAACATTCAACTGGGACACCATCCCTGGAGCTCTGCACTTGGGCAGAGGGGCAAATGGACCTGGGCTGTTCATTAGGGCATCACTCTATGTCTGTGTGGCATCATTTATTTCCTGGGAAGGGCCCATGCCAGGTCAGGATCAACACTTTGAGCAGCCAATCCATCAGGTGGGAGCAGGTGGCAGGGTAGGTGTAAGGAATGGCTGGAAAAAGGAGGAAAAACTGAAATGGATGGAAGTGGGAAAGTAATAAGAAAGTGATCAGTGAAAGTACAAGCACCAGGAAATCAATCAATCAAAGCAGTGCAGAGCAGAGCTCGCTCTGAGAGAGTTCCCTTCAACGTGAGCAGGGCTTTAACCTCTACAGCAGCACGTGAATCTGAAAGGTTTTCCCTCAGAATTCTCCTGGGAATCAGGAGGATGAGCAGAGCAGGATTATTGTCAGGGCACTTGGAGAGAATTAGAGAGAAAGCCCAGTCTGCTTTCTGAGAGATGCAGGGAGAGGTTGGGAGAAGGAAGCATTGCAGGAATTCTGGACATTGCATTTCCATCCATGATCCAACTGTGTTTATTCTGTGGGAATGTGGCGCAGGATCTGCACTCAGGTTTTGATCAGACCCCTGGAGCAATAATTGAAATAAGAAACAGAGTGGGAAGTGCACAGTGTTATAATAAAAGACTCACACACTACCTTGACTTCCTGAACAGAAACCCACCCAATAATTTTATTGAGGCTTGGATTCACACCAGGAAAATCCGTTTGCTACCAAGAATCTGATTATTCATGACAAAAGATCTCGTGCACCTTATCTAGCACAGGTTTCATACTGAGTGCTGATAATGTGAAAGCAAAACTTGCAATTGATGCTGTTTTTATCAGTGGGAGCTGAGGAAGTGGAGTTCTGCACAGCTTTTTGACAACACACGAGAATATTCTGGCTGTGGACACCAAGCCCTTCTTGATTTGCTAAGTAGAGAAAGGCCTTTAGGATTTTATGGGTAAAGTTGATTTGGAGCTATAAAATTGAAGCATTTATTACAGACCAGAGGCCAACAACACTTCATTACAGACTGTCTAAACACTTACAGTTTATCCACTAGGTTCAAACCCAAACAATACTTCCCTTTCAAAGCATTTCTGCCTGATTTTCTTCTCTTTCCACCAGCAATAACACCTTAAAAAATGCATTTTTAATGTGTTTATCAATCTCTGCTAAAATTTAAATGAAGGCAAAGCCTGCCACAGATTGAGCCAATACCTGCACAAGGTTTGTCTTGAACAACTCCCAGTTCTCCTTGTCTACATGAGCTAATTGCTGTACAGATCCACCAATGCACAGCTGGAATTTGACCAGTCTGTATCTGAATTTTGGACTTTTGGAATTTTATTGTATTTTATTTTCATTGTACTACCAGTTCACTGCTCCTTCTGTGCAGTCAGTTCCCTCACACCAACTGGAAATGCGTTGCACAAACAAAGAGAGAAAAACATGTTTAAAGGAAGAGGTTTCAGAAAGACTGAAACTGCTTTTAATCCATTATTTAAGAATTCACCATGTTTTAGTCTCTGCCCCTTTCAAACAAGTCTTTAAACACTCACTGGGAGGAAAAGCAGCCAAAACTGTCAGGGGCAGCTTGTTTCCACCAACTCTTGTGGTCTGTGGAGCTCCATGCACTGAGGAGAGAAGCCTGACTCTGAAGGGTTTCATTTCCAATAATTTTTCAGATGTTAATGATAGATTAACTTTTCCATATTCAATAAGCTGAATTTCTTACTGGTTTAACTCTTCTGAAGCAAAAGGATTTAGGGAGAGGAAGAATTGGCTCACTGTTCTATTTTTCTTGGCTCTCTCTCGTTCCTAGTGCTGTTTTTGTCTGATGGGCACCTACAGATCACAGAATCAGAGAAACATTGAGGTTGGAAAAGACATCCATGGACATTGAGCCCAACCATTAATTCCAGCAAAGATTTTTTTGAGGCATTAATTCCATTTTATGGAAGGCAAAGTGTTGCCAGTACTTTGGAAATGAAACAGTGAATTCCCACTTCACCTCCTCAGTTATCACGAATCTAAAAAAAAAAGGATAAGAAGATTTCCCATATTATTTCCCAATTTGTTCATCCTCATGTGACTGAGGGACAACCTCTCATATGAAATTCATCTTCTTCCCAACACAATGCAGTCTCCCCCACCAGTATCAACTGCCCCAAGGTGGTTTCCCCACTGCCTTTTCTTCCTTCCTCTACGAGCAGCCTCATTTTTTGCCTTTTCTCCTTGACACTGGTAAAATGCTGGTGTTGGAGGAAGCAGACAATTAAAGGTCAAAAATTCAAGTGTTTTTCTGTTCCACCCTGCATAAACCCATTGCTGTCAGGGAGGCAATCATGTCTGCAAATGCACTTTACGGGGCTGAAATCTGTTTCTCAACTTAAACCATGTAACATTTAAATATCAAAAACTTTGTTTTCTAATGAGCGAAGTATTGAGGGGGGAGAAATGAATTATATGCTTGATGTATACTGAAGGCTGGGAAAATTAAGGCCATTTCCCATGGTGAGAATGCAGTGATTTCAGTTTGTGAGAATAAATTAAACCTTTGGGAGAATTTGTCTTCCATTAAATTGAACAGCTAAACAGGCACAGAAGATTTTAATGTCACCACCAGCAAACCCCAAAGGTTGCGAAAAGAAAAAGAAACAGTGTTTTCTTGTTTGGAAGTTCTCTGTCTCTCTACCTAAGAAAAGATGCAAACTGTAAATGTATGTTGAGACACAAAGCCTCTTAAAGATCATAATTCCATTCCTATACCATATGCTATTAATGTCTGTCAACACTGTTTAGCCAGCAACTGCTGACAGAACCATATTTGCTATCTAAATACATCATAAATAAATCAGTAATGAACTGCTTTAGTAAACCTTCTGCACTGATTGGAAATACAGATCGAGTAAACAAACGCTGGGGATAGCATTTTGCAGCTCCAAGTACATACAAGTGTTTAATGTCAGTGACAAAGTCACTCACACCTCTCCCTCTGCAAGGCACAAGGAGGGGAAAGAAAATCCTAAGGATGGCAAAAGTGTTTAATCAATTGTAGCAAATGTACCTGTCAGCATTCATCATATCACCTCTGCCAGGGTTTTTCTACCTGATGCAAATCTCAGAAAAGAGACTTTCAACTGGGAACAAAACCAAACCCTGGGCTCGGTGCTGGTCGCTGGGCTAAGGAGAGGTCACCACACCTGGCTGAGCTCCCCTGGCTTTCCCAGGCAGAGCTGAGCCAGCACAGCCTCTGCCCACTTCTTGCCAAGCAAAAGAGCAGATTTTGTTTTCAATATGAGCCTTTTTCAGGAAAAAAACCAGGAGCCAGGAATGAATCTGCAAAAGGATTCCTGACCTGCAGCAGATTAACTGAGAGTTTTGCACTGCAGAGTTTCTGCTGCTTTTGAAGGGAAAAATGCACATTTGTGCCAGAACTGGGCTTTGAGATTTGGAATACACTGAAATCGAAAACTTCAAGTGCTTTGTGAATGTACAAGATAAAAAATGGTAGGAAACATTCCCCTGTTTGTTCAAGCAAAACCTATCAAATGTTACCCGGACAAAAAGGAACTGTTTGGTGAAGAGGGGCTGGAACTGGAATTATCTCATAGGTGGAACACTGAGAGACAGGAATTGGTAGTAATGTTGTCTGTTAGATGTAAAAAAAATCCAGCAGCACCATAAAATTGTAACCCAATAAATATTTCCAGTCTTCCCAACTCTTTTTTGACACAGGTTTTTTGAAAGTTACTTTCTGACAGCTTTCTGGTAATTAGACACCACAGCTTTATATCAGAAGAACAGTCTTAATTAAGACTGCAGAGAGATGCTAAAATTATAATTTCCTCTATGCTATATTTTAGCAGCAGAAATTCTTGGAGATCCCTGTGGGATGAGACTTTAGTCCAGAATAAAACAAGTGCTAATTTATCATGATGCTCGCAATGGATGATATTTTAAAAAATAGAATTGATCTCTATGGATGGAGTATGCAAAGTTTCTCTTGATGCCATCAAACAATTGAATTGTCCTTTGTTTCCCCCCGAGTTCACAGCCTGATGCTGTGTAAGATGCAGAAAAGGCCCTGTTTACAAATTCCGGGCTGCCAAGTCCCAGAAGCAGTGGCAGGTGTTATCCTTTACAGCAGGAATGGACTCTGAGCAGCTCCCCGTGCCCTTCCAGAGGGATGGAATGGGATCCATCCTCCTCCTCCTGCTGCTCTGCCCTCCCTGCCCACCTGGAGCCGGGTGAGCAGTGCCCTGGAAAAGGGAAGGAGCCTGGGCTAAAAGGAGCACGGCTCTGTGAGGGAAGAAGGCTGGAATCTCATCTTCCAATAAATCAAGACATAAATTTAAATTATGAGCACCTTAAGAAGACGGAGGTTCATGCAAAAGAATACAGTGTAAGACAAGGTTCCCTCTAGTGTCATTTGTTTTTGTGACAAGCTGCAGAGATTGCTGCAATAGAAGAAGTCCCAAGCTCCTAAATACCAGCTCGAGTAGAGTTCATGCAAAAAAGAAGAGAAGCGGCACCGTCTGGATGATAAACATTCATATTTTACAACCTTTCAGTTTATTTACTGATATATCTTTTTCTAACTATATTTGTTGTTTGTATCAGCTTGCCTAGGCAAAACAGAGCCATACATAATTCAGGGCTAAAATTGCCATCGAGTCATTGCAGAATCTAAACAAATAGACCCCAAACGTATATTTTTCATTAATAACCCTCCATTACCAAGTTCCGACACTTGGAGCCAAAAAATAAATAAATAAAACGGCAAGATAAAAAAGAAAGACACCTCATTATTTAATGCCAGTCTCCCTGGCTTTGTGCTGGGAGCAGGTGGGGGCATTGCCTGGGAGCTGGTGCCTCGTGTGACCTGGGAGCAGCGGCCAGGGCTGGCAGGGGACAGCACGGAGGAGCCATCAGCCACTTGGCCAAAGCTGTCACCAGCCCTCACGCCTGCAAGACAAGGCTAAGTGTGGAGGCTCCCATGCCACTTACACATTTCATTTCTTGCTGTCTTCCTGTCCAAAAAAAGGAAGAAAAGGAAAAAAAAAAAAAAAAAAAAAAAGGAGAGGGGTGGAGTGGGGAAAAGGAGAAAGGAGAGAGAAGAAAAGGAGCTGTTAATTTCGAGCTGAAAATAGCAGCTGCTAATGGGCTCTTGCACTCCTTCTGTAGCCGCTGCAAGGTCGTGGTCAGAAGTAGCCTGTGATTGATTCTAAAGAGAAGCTCGGCTCACGTCTGTAATGGACATTAAAAAATCTGAAAGGAGCTCAAAAGGGAAAACAAAAAAGTGACACATTTTACGGAGCCCTGGAGTCCTCCAGGCTCTCAGGATGAACTTGGAGGGTGGAGTCATGCCCTGTTTTTTTAATTGTCCCTCATAATAATTATTGCATTACAAGGAACAATTAATGGTGTAGATTAGTCTAACTTCATCAATTTTATGGCCATTTTATTGCTCTTTCTTGCAGCTGTGAGAGGCAGAGCCCGCCTCCTCCATCCCTGTGTGTAAAGGGTTAAATGAGATGAGTGACAGCCTTTCTGCATGATTTACAACTTGGAGCCCTGTAGTGAAACCAGCGCTTGATGGATGATCCTGAAAGACGGAGACTAACCATAAATCATGTCTTTGAATCATTGACAAAGATAAAGGAGAGAAAGAAAAAGCACTGGCATTGACATTCATTCTCCCAATAATGTACATTGACTAGTTACAATACAGAGCCTTAATTAAAAAAGCGAACTCCAAGTAGTCACCTCAGTGCAGGCAGCGGCTCCGGCAGCCTCGTGGAAATCACAAATAAAAGTTCCAGCCGCATCCAGGAGAGGTTACCTCGCTGGGAAAAGCGCTGGGATGTGCTCTTGGCACGGCCCTGATCGGGAAACAAAACCCACCAAACCCCGCTCGTAACCTGCTCGGTATTTAGCACCCAGCTTTCCTTTTTTGCGCCTGTTCTTAATTCCAGCTCAGTGTCAGAGCCCCCCGCCCAGGCAAGGTGGGAGCTCTGCTGTTTCAGGCCCTGGCTGCGATGCAGAGATGCCAATCTCCGCAGGCAAAACAAAGGAAGGGCTATTATTATCTCTGCTCCCGGAGAAACGCAGGGATTGCTCCCGGAGATCCGGGATGACGGGCTTAGGAAAGGGGAATGTGTTTGTGTATCGTGATAGGTCTGGGACAGAAAGGTGCTGGAGCTCGTGGGGAAGCACATCCATCCAAGGTTTCCAAATTTATGGTAGGGACGAGAGGAAAGCTCACATTCCCTGAGGAAGAGATCATAGCTCAGCCTCAGGTGCCACTTGTGCCCACTCACACAAAGGGATGCCCGACCTGCCCACCTGCAAACATCAGCAGCACTGGGATTATTTCCTTCCCAAAAGCAGAGCTATCACCTCTCCTTTCAGAGCTGGCACTCAACATTTAATATTGCACGAGAAGTGAGAGAAAACCCCAAAAAGCAGTTTCCAAGAGACTAAAGAGATGTACAGAAATGAAACAGGAAAGGGAAGAATATATGGAGAGAAGAGAGGGCCTAGAGATGCTCATTCCCCGCTGTGATAATCCTTTCAAAAGAAAGTCACAGATCTGACAAGTTCATGTGCTCACGTGAGAGAAAACGCCAGGGAATGAACTCCCAACTTTTCCAAGTCTCGTGTCTTTCCCAAATCTTTCCAATTTGTCAAGCATTTAATCCTCATGGTTTCAAGAAAATATTGGGATTTCACACATGGCAAAACTCAATTATAAAAACAAAACAAAAGAGGACAAGCAGCACTAAGCAGGTTTTTGTTGGTTAAGGAAAGCAGCTTCTACCAGAGGGAACAACTCCATGAGCAGCTGAGGAGGCACAACAGGGCATATTTTAGAAGGCACAACAATCATAATAAATTCCTTTTATTTATTTGCACATATTATTTCCCATTCTCCTCTCTGCCTGGCCTTAGCTCTCCTTTTTCTCTACTCCTTTCCCAGTTCTTCAGGTGATTATGGATATTTTTATGTGCCTATATCTGTACAGAAAATAGAAGGACTTCACAAACATGAGCACCCCTGTGCAGCAGCAAAGCCAAAGAGGTACATTGTAAAAATTACTTGATGATTTTCAGCTCCTTATTTACAATCTTCAAGTTTCCTTGAGCGCAGTATTTGTAATTCAAAATCTTTTCTGCAAATGATTCTTAGTGCCAATAGAGTTGTGATGCAGGTTCACTTGGCCTAGGTACACAGGAGGTTTTTTCCCCTGGATTGTACAAAATAGAGCTTGGTTTCAAATTTCTAAAGCAAATGTGTTGTCATATTGGATTGATTTGATCTGCCATGTGTTTTCCTTAAGTATTTACTGAAGTTTATTTTTCCAATAAACATTTTTATTAGAAACAATTTCCTCAGATATTTACCAGCAGTTAGAGGGGAGAGAACACAGTCATTTATTTGAACTTGTTTATAAATTCAAGAGGATATGCATTGCCTCCTTCCCTTCCAATCTGTCCTCTGTCCCTCCCTCAGTTTTCGGTTTAAATTCTTCCTCTGGGCTTACAAAAAAACGCCAGCAGCTCCTGAGAAAGCTTTGTTAGTAGAATATATTGCTGGAGTGAAAAAAATTGGCATGGAGCTGTGCCAGGGGAAGTTTGGGTTGGATATCAGGGAAAGGTTCTTCCCCCAGAGGGTGCTGGGGCACTGCCCAGGCTCCCCAGGGAATGGGCACGGCCCCGAGGCTGCCAGAGCTCCAGGAGCATTTGGACAGCGCTGCCAGGGATGCCCAGGGTGGGGTTGTTGGGGTGTCTGTGCAGGGACAGGGGCTGGAATGGATGATCCCTGTGGGTCCCTCCCAGCTCAGGATATTCCATGATTCTATGAAATTGTCAAACTTGGAAAAATTACCCTGCATCTTTTCTTTTAAGGAAGAAAAAAAAGTAAGGCAGAGAAGAACTGAAATTCAGATTTTTGTTTGGAAACACAAGAGTACCTGAAATGTAACAGGTTTAGAAGTACAGGGAGAAGAGGTGACAGCAACTGAGCTCAGGTGTATCCAGGTTCAGCCTCTGCCAGCTTCCCTCGTCACAATTCCCAGGCCACTGCACCAATACCCTCCTTTTAATACCACTGAGCACCACAGGAAATCAGAACCCAACCAAGTGCTCCCTAATTAATCCACAGTAAATGGTTCACACAAGGGCTAATCACAACGGCAATATTTCCAGTCCCTAAAAAATGTCACATCTGGGCCAGAGCAGAGTGCCTGATTTCAGTTTGCTCCTTTCACGGAGCTAAAGTGGCCTGACTCCCAACGCAGCTGGCGGGGTGCAGGAGCACAGCTACACTAATTACAGCATTTTGCTAAATCTTGAGGTGATAAAGAAGACAGACATTCATCTGCCAGAGGAAATGACCCTGAAACCAAGTGAGATGTTGCACTAAGAAGCAAATACACCTGTGCTGCAGAGGCCCAGCAGAGGATGTTCCTCAGGGCTGCTCTCAAGGAGTGTGTGTGTGTTGCACCCCCAGAGACTGTGGGAATTAGCCCAGGGATCAGCTTCGAGAGGATTCGGGATGCGGGGTAAGTCACTCCTGATTCCCAGGAATGCAGCTGATGGGCCAGGTTGGGATGGGAGGGAAAATAACTCCCTTGATGCCAGACTGAGGGTGAAATGCTGTCTCAGAGGTGCCCGGGAAATGCCTCCTGAGGTGACGGCAGTGGAGTTACAGGCCTGGACACGACCCAGGGGGTGTGAGGAGAGCGCTGGCTCTGGGAGAGGCACAGCTCCGGCCCTGGATCCTCCAGATGTGCCCAAGGAGGGCAGTCTGCAGTTTGCTGTGCCCAAGGAGGGCAGCCTGCAGTTTGCTGTGCCCCAGATGTGCCCAAGGAGGGCAATTTGCAATTTGCTGTGCCCCAGATGTGCCCAAGGAGGGCAGCCTGCAGTTTGCTGTGCCCCAGATGTGCCCAAGGAGGGCAATTTGCAATTTGCTGTGCCCCAGATGTGCCCAAGGAGGGCAGTCTGCAGTTTGCTGTGCCCCAGATGTGCCCAAGGAGGGCAGTTTGCAATTTGCTGTGCCCCAGATGTGCCCAAGGAGGGCAGTCTGCAGTTTGCTGTGCCCCAGATGTGCCCAAGGAGGGCAGTCTGCAGTTTGCTGTGCCCTGGATGTGCCCAAGGAGGGCAGTTTGCAGTTTGCTGTGCCCTGGATGTGCCCAAGGAGGGCAGTCTGCAGTTTGCTGTGCCCTGGCTCCCCGCTTTGAGCAGGTCTACCCCAGGAGCTGCCATGGACCCACCTGGTAGATCCATCCCAGGGATTCTGTGCTGTCTCCTGTCCCCAAAGCACAGAGGACCCATGGGCTCTAGGAAGATTTTGGTAGGCTTAGAGGCTACACAGAAGGGTTGGGGAGAGGAAAGAGTTAATACAATAGGTTTTGGCATTTGACAGAGAATACTTATGTTTAACCATTCATAACTAAATCACATCAATTTAAGTGGATTCCATGTATTTCTGACTCTCACATTAATCTCTATGCAGAGAGAGTGTCTAAATATTTGTCTCCTTCAGTTCCGATATTGTAATTCTCTACCAAAACTAAGGGGAATCCCTTGGTTGGGTTTTTTTTCTTTTACCTTCTCTTCTTTTTCTTGCCTTCTTCCCTTTATTTTCTGGTAGAAGAAAGTGGTGAAAGGCGTTGGATGATCATTTAAGGAAACAGGGATTTAATAAACCCCGTGTTTGGGTACATCACAGCTTTTATGTTGGCGCTGAACTCCACATACATTAAATCCACATCATCTATCAATCTTACAGTTGCGTGTCACTTATGAAAATCTACTGAGTATTGTTTTCATCTCGCCTTACAACAAGCAGCAAAGCCTCATGAATACTGAAGAGTATTGTAAATACTGCACATCTTTTATTTTCAAAGGTCTAGACAGTTTGGAATGGCGAGATTTCTTTGTTGAAAATTGCAGCTTAAAGCAATAATTCCCCACTTCCCCATGCCCTGGTTTTGCCATCCTGTGTGCAAACAAGCAGAAGTGCTCTGGGTGTCATCAGAACACCTCCAGTGGTGCTGCTGCTGCTGCAGCCCCACCACGCCGGGGCTCAGCCTCTGCCAGCCATTAATCCAGCCCGAGCTTGGTTCAAGTGTGATATTATTATTCAAATTCCATCCCACTAGGAAGCAACCAGCTCTGAGATGTATCTATTCATTTCCACTGCTTTATTGAAATCTGACAACCTGCTTTTTCTACATTTTTGAATATTGCAACTTTATGACCACACACTGCCATCACCCTGCTCTTATTTGCCTCAATAGCCCTCAGTAGTGGATCTGCCATGGGCTGAATTTAATAGAACAATATTTTACTGTTAGACAGCACCTTTCATTTTGAAGAATAAAGCCTCATTGAAATTCAGTCATCTTTGGGGCCCAGAGAGGCACAGATTTTTGAGCAGGGATGTTTTGGCCAGGGACACAACCAGCCTGTTTGTGTGAAGAGTGCAAAGTGACCTTTAAAGCACACGCAGCCCAACAGGAGGTGTGAGGTGTTACACAAAACACCACGACTGATGATTATCTGATCCTGTATGGGCTAGAAAAAGGGAGCCAGGTCTCCTGAGGTGATGTTATGCTGACAGACTATGAGCACAGCCCATTTGTTGGGCTGCATTGTACACTCAGAAATCTTCCTCTGGCGATGCTTTTCCAGGCACAATCAAAGAGAGGCTCTGGAGTTGACTAAACCTTCCCAAAGAGCCTCCAAAGCCAGGATTTGGCTCATGAGGGAGGGGGGATGTTCAGTGTGGTTCCTACTTTACAGAGACCCAATATCTTCTGCATAGGTTTAACATTTTGTTGGTTTCTTTTCTATTTCCTCATTGTCCTTGTTATCTTGTCAGTCCTACAAATGCACATCAACTTTTCCTGCAGATTATACAGCTTATCACAAGCTGAGAGCTAACAGAAATCTCATAGAGAACAGGGACTTGGGGAACCTTTGTGCTACTTGTAGGACTAAGAATTGCAGGAATGACTTCTAACCCTTCTGTTTGTTTCTATTTCCATGCCAGAAAAGGTAACTTCTGTTCTCCTATGGACACAAAGGCAGAGCTCCCCTGCCTTCAGTGCTGTGAGCTGTACTGGAGCTGCAGCTATTTTGGGGGTTGAACAGCCTTTTGTGATTTCTCTGAAAGAAGTGGTGGAATCAATCTGCTGCTACTTGTCCGAGCAATTCAGCTCCAGTGGCAGGATTAAGAGCTGCCATTTCAATCTACTCCAGGCAGGAACAGAGAGCAGCGTCTCATAGATTATCAGGTTAATGAAGGGT
The DNA here is from genome assembly GCA_014706295.1 of Lycocorax pyrrhopterus obiensis. NCBI lineage: Eukaryota > Metazoa > Chordata > Aves > Passeriformes > Paradisaeidae > Lycocorax > Lycocorax pyrrhopterus. Next base: position 15,955,438 of record JACSVZ010000022.1, read on the forward strand.
AGGTACCGAAGGCTCAAGAGCCAACCTGTAAAGACTCTTTGCTGCTGATTCAGAAGCACTGGAGGAGAGCTCCAAACCTGCACTGAACACTCCCCCATCCATCCACGCTGGGAATGGGTGTGGAGCTATTGCAGCGGAGTTGTCAAACCAGGGAGAGAATCTCCGTGCGTTCCCCTGCCTACATTTGCTGATAAACATTGGCTTGGGACAGGTTTGGCAATTTAAGCCGACCTTGGTGTTGCACCAGGCTAAACTCAAACCATAGCTTAAACCTGCCTGACTCAAGGGAATCAGAACGTGAAACCTCCACAGGTCATCTTGGTTTTGTGACCCAAAATGTGACAGGAGACGTTCTGCCAAGGCAGGACATCACAGTATCTGTCACTGGGAAAGGGAGCACTCGCCATTTCCAGACTCCTGGTGATTCCGGTGAAGTGGAACCCAGCTCCAGAGCAACCCTGCAGCGTGAGTTTGACAAACAGATATGATTTCATAAAAGCAATACCAAAACCTCGGGAAATGTACGTGATGCAGAAGGAAAGAATGCAGAGTGTGCTACCTCCCAGCGCTGCAGACTCCCAGCACATTGTACAGCCCGGTTTGCAGAGCCTGGGGTGGGGCCATTTGCTGCATCTGAAAAGCAGACCTTTCATTTAGATCTGCAAAAAATTTGCAAGTTTGTAAGTTCATCAAAGAAATCTAATCCACCTATTGTCTTCTGATGTCTCTGGTAAGAGCCTTCCATATGAATAGAACTGCTTTTAAGAGCACCACCCCTCCCCACCCCCCAGCATTTCCTGTCCTCTCACCTTAAAAAACAACCCTGAGAACTTTTCGACCAAGGCAGCCATGTGGAGCCAGAATTGTTTCAGATTTATCCAGGGCCTTTGCTCACATCCTGTCGGGTGTTAAAAATCCCTCAGCTGCTTTGCTAGGACCACCCGGCTAGTTCTGAACCACATCTGACAAAATGATACTGTTCACTTCCAGAACCCATCACACAGTTATTCTTGGATAAAAGGTAAAGCAAATAGCAGCCAACTGCTCACTGCTGCAGAAACGAAGACCATCTAGCCATTTATCAAAGCTTCAGACAACCAGCTTGCTTTGAGCTCAGCCACCTCTCCCATTACAGCTTTAAACGATAACACGCCATAATATCAGAAATGACAAATGGAACCGGGGGCCCAACCTATACACAATCAATACCTGCTCTGAAATAAGAACCATCTTTAAAGTATTGACAAAGGCAGCAGCAATACGGATAAAACTGCAATTTTTCCTTGAATTGTTTGGTATGGCCACTGTCAACATTCATTTGTCCATGACATTCTTTTTTTTTTCCCTTCATGAGAGCAGCAAAACCCCAGGGTGTGCAAGTATTGTCAAGCCATTATAGCGGCCCTGTGTCTCCTGTTTATTGGAGGGTAAGAGGACAGCACCGATTGCAAGTGACTTTGGCAGAGCTGCCGGGGAACCGCCGTGCGGAGAAATCCTGCTTTGCACTGGGAGAAATCAGAAAAATTTACCATGTCATCAGCTTCATTTCTTTTCAAGGGGATCCTCCAGCTCTTGGGTTTACTTAAAACACACCCATTAACCCTCTGCAAAAGCAGAATGACAACTCTGTGTTGGGTCAGAAAGGCTGAAGGACTGATGGAGGAAGCACCTTGTGGGCCAGCTCCTTCCACCTCCTGAGTTCAATAACAACAATAATACTTTGTACTTTTATAGCATCTCAGTGTTCACCACATTTCACAGACTCTATGAAGAATTAATAACAATCCAAAATGCTCTGCAAATGTTCCTATCCCCTTACAGATGGGGAGACTGAGCCAGAGCCAAGGCAAATGGCTTGGTGAAGGTCAGGCAGGGCGCTGGAACAGCTGGCCACAGAAACTTCTCCTGAGCCATTGTTGGAAGCACTGATCATTCCTCCCCTTCCACACTATTTGGCCAGGAAAAAGCAAGGGGTGATGAGATGGAGGTAACTTGTGAAGGGAGTGAGTCACACAGGAGTTATCTCCAGACTATGTGTGCAGCCAAGGAAGTATAAAAGAACTGGAGTTGCCACCAAGGAAACACAGAAATTGTCCAGAGTCACCCACAGCACCAGAAAGAGGGCAGCGACTTTTGAGTCCTTTCTAGACAGAAGCAGCCATCCCCGGGCTTTCTTTACAGCCTCAGTGAAAGGAAAGCATACAAGGAAATACATGTATGAGAGGGTTTGTGGTTACTAACTGCCCTGAGCTCGTCACAGGAATATAAAAGGTTTCAAACCTTTGTGATGCAGAGAAAATGGGTCACACCATTGTGCACACCCAGAGTGGAAGGTGCGTTTTCAGTGGCACTGGATAAACGGGCCCCTGACATTCATTCCAAAAGCAGCATCAGAAATAGCCACTTCCCTGGAAAATGATCACAAAGAGGGAAAGGCTGACAGAGAAAAACTTAAACCAGGGGAATCCGAGGTGCAAAAGCAACTTTCCAATGGCAAGTCTACCAGCAAACTGTCCCAAACACATCCCAGGCCATATCCAGCCTGACTCCAAGACCCTGCAGGGTGCAGCCCCCAGGCAGAGCTGCCGGGCTGGGAATCCCTGGGAGGTTCCAGCGGCTGAATCCCGCCCATCTCACAGCTGATGTGCAGCTCTGCTGGGTCCCTCTGTGCCAAATTGCCAGCTCCAGCTTACAAAGAGAAAGATCTGGCAAACGGGCTGGATTTGCTCAGCAGTGCTTTGGGAACTTGAAACTGAAAATGAGTCAGAGAAGAGAAAGTGTGAACAAAGCAACAAAGGTAAAGGAGCGGCTGGAGATCAGCCAAGCGTTCCTGAAGGATACCCTAAAAAGTGCCACGCATTGCTGAGTGAGTGGGACACAACGCAAGGAAAACCCTTTTTATAGTAAGATCTTATAAAGAGTGGGAAAGGAGGGGCTCTGGGGCTTGGCAGTTAATGGAGTTTGGGCACAGAAGCCAATCCATAGCTGGGGCCACTCACTTCCCTGCCATTCTGAAAAGTGGGAGTCAGTTTTTAAATAGCTTTGGCTAAGCCCTTGAAGTTTTTGGGTGGGAAATGGTTTTTATTATTGGTTGTCATTAGTGCCTGAGTAAGTAAACACACCCACTCCTGTTCTGGAGGCAGCGTGAAACAGGAGAGAACCTGCTACACGATTTCAGGAAAAAAACCCGTCTGTCTCCAGTGTTTTACTCTTGCATGCAGTGCTGGTGGCTGTTCTATTCTGCAGGGATCCTCTCCGAAAGGTTTCAGTCTGTGCTGGGATTAGGCTGCTTTGTGCTTGGCTGAGTGACTTGCCTTGGATGAAGAACATGACAAGCAGGGTAGGAGGCACAGGATGCTCTACACATGTCCCCTCAGCTCCGGGTGTTTCCTCGTGGAAAGGCACCAGCTGCCAGTGCCAGATCCGCGGCGGGAGCTGCGCTTCAGGAATCTGAGCGCTCGCGGAGCGCTCGTGTGGCCTGGAGAATGTGCTCACAGCAGGAGCAAGGAGCAAGGCACAGGCACAGGCCAAGTTTCATATTGATTTTAGCACTGCTGGACAGATTAGGCCAAGCCAGAACAATCCCTTCACCCCAAAACGGGGAGGAGAGGCAAATTTCCTGGAGTTCTCTGTTCAGGACACCCAACTCCTCCTCTGGGTAATGGATATTTGTGAGGGGGACGCTGCATGTCAGCCCCTGAGCTCCCTGCACGGTGGCACTGCTGGAGGGAGCTCCTCTTCCCGCTGCTCACAGCTCTGGGAATAGCCAGGGAATCGATGGAGAGGGTCAAGACAGCGCCAGGCTGGACGGGAGGCTTTTCCCAGGACTAAAGGATACCTGTCACCCTCCAGAGGAGGCTGAAAAATGGTTTGGGAACTCCAGGTCTATAAGTCTTTTGCTGTAGAAATCAGGCCATTAGTCTGCCTCACACTCAGGCTCAAGAGGAAGAAAATATCTCTGCTAAAAAGCTGTAAAAAGCAATTATTATCGGTATTATTCACTAATTATTGCAATGTTGCAGGATGGATACTGCAACAGATGTGTTTCGTAGGAACTGGGCTGACAACAGCATGTTGGGATTGTGCTCCAAAGGAAGTGCAAGCTAAATTAGATTTGTATAGAGCAGTAATATAATGAATAAAAACTTTAAAAGAGATGAAAATAATGCAAGTCACATTATTAAAAATCTCTAAAGAGCGCAGCAAGAGTGGAGATGGATGTCACATCAGGATTTTGGAAAAAGGGGTGGAAATGGAAGTGAGAAATGGGAGACAGGTAGCTGGGAGAATGTATTTAAAAAAGGCAGGTTACCAAAGGTAAGTAGGAAGCTTGAAGTGCAGGTAGAGTCTTAGCAGCAATTTTACAAGTGTTTAAGCAGGTTAAAAAAGAATCAAGGTTTTAACCTGCTGAAGTTCTTTTGAAAATCCTACTAGGATTTCTTCTCAAGATGTGCAACTACCCTAAAAAATCTGGCCCAAATCATTCAAGGAAATTGAATTATTTTCAAGAATAAGAGCTGCCTCGCAGTCAGACTGAAGTCTCTACGCAGTTATCAAATTAAAATAAAACGAGAATGGAAAGCAAATAAAAGGAGGGTATTTGATGAAGAAACACTCTCACAAATACTGCTACACCAAGGACACAAACACAGCCTGAGTGGTGACTGAGTTTGCTGAACTTTTGGGAGTTTGCCCAGGCAGCAGTTCAGGTCAGAATCTTCTGTGGCAAGAAAAGCAAGGAAGGTGAAAGGATGGCTGGCGTCTCATTTGCCCCTGCTCTCTGCACGTGCCACTGAGGAGCAGAACTGATGAAGAACACAACTCCAGCTGAGGGACAGAAGCAGCAGAGTGTCCTAATTCACAAGTAGAGCTAATGACTCCTTACCCCAGCATGTCCCCACATCCCATCCTAGGATTCATCTCCTTTGTTTAACCTTTCCCTGCCATTACAGGCAGGATCCCAAGGGAGAGGTGAGTTGGCTACTGGAGCAGTGGTCCTTTCTGGTGACATCTGGTACCTAAAATGGGCCAACAGCCACCCTGAGGTGCAGCAGAGCTGACCTCTCCTCCCTTCCCAGCACAGCCCTGCCACCTCCTGCTCCCCGATCCCTGCCTTGGCACTGTCCTGGCACAGCTCCCCCAAAGCCAAGGAGGCACGGGCACATCTCACTGCTCCTCTGGGATGCCAAATGCAGCCCATAAACCAAACACCCCCAGCAGTGCCCGGGCTGGGGTCAGGCAGATGTGCCCCCGGGGCTGTGAGCTCCTGGCAGAGGCTCCTCCCCGGCACGGCAGCCCGAACACCCTGCGAGAGGCAGTTGCTAAGGTAACTACTTTCTTCCTTTGAGAGAAAAGCCAAGTAAACAAGCATGTAAATAGACTTAAGAGCCACGTAAATTGTTGGTGAACCTATTCTGGTTACCTTGACGATAAAGTATCACTCTTCCAGGATTTAAACTTTCTTTGGCATGTAAAGAATATAATACACTGTGATCTCAGGCAGCTACAGTTGGGGTTTCCAAGTTTGAGGTCTACCTACTCCCTTTCCACACTACCCTTCTCTGTAGGATGTGAAGGCATCCCGTGTACCTAAGGCACATGGTGCCCCCATTCCAACATCCCAGTCACCAGGCAGGGGTGCCCAGGAGGCTGTCACTGTGCACATCTCCATCAAAAACCAGCTTGCTGCAGCCCGGTCACGCTGCAGTTTTGTCCTGGGCCTCTGCCCTGCACCAGCACCTCCCACTCCCGTGCAGGGGTTGCACCCAAGGAAGACAATGAGACTTGCTCTTTCACTTGTCAAGCACAGCAGAGGAATTCCCAAGACGAGCTAAACCCTGGAAACATCAGTGACGAAACCAGGTGATGCTCCGTGGGTGTGGGCAAAGCACTGACTCCACATCAGCACAAGCAGGGACTCGCTGCCCAGACGAGGCTTCCAATGCGCTGAGGTTGTCTCAGTGCTTCCAGCTGCTCCCACAGCCCAGCACGGACCATCCAAACCTTTCCAAGGAAAGTCCATGCCCACCCTCACACAGACTCCCTCGCTGGTTCAACCAGCACAGAGCACTTAGGGTGCAAAATGGCTTTTTATCTGTTTCCCTGATATTGCGGCTGTGCGGGCGGTGCTGCAGGAACAGAGCCCTCGGTGCCTAAGCAGGAGTGAGATCTGGAGCTGCCACAAATGACATCAGGCAGCATAACTATTTCAGCCCTGCCAGTCCTCAGCAGGGGTCACAGCTGACAGCAGACTTAATAAAATTGGCTGGGGTTGGGTGACTAAAATGAAACATCTCAGCTGAAAAAAAAGGCAAGATTGAGGCTCATTCAAGGGCTTTCTCCTCACACAGTTAAGGGAGAGCTTCACTACAATTGACAGCTAATTCAGTACACATCTCATAATATATTATCTCCCCAGCTCTATGACAAGTCTAGTGAGCGAGATGCAAATGAACACTTAGGCAGGTAAGTTCTTAATGTCACTTTAAGACTCAGCACAGCATCACTGTCTTCTCCATCCAGTGGATGAGTTTGTGGTGATGGAGCAGTTGTGGGAAGGTAACAGCAGGATGGCAGAGGAAATGGAAGGTAAAGGAGGTTAATTTATGGAAATTATCTGGGTCACGCAGTAAGTAGGACATGTCACGCACAGCTTTAAAAGTACAATAGTAATTTATTTAGGAGCTGATTCTCTCAATAGATAGTCAATGAGGGCTATCAGGAGTCAGGTAATTGTTTTGATCTCCTCTCACAAAATGAACTGCAGCATCCCGAATGGCTGCAGGAGCTTCAGGAGCTGGGCAACTCCAAGGAGGCCCCCAGAGCAGGGGGGAAGGTTTGGCTGGAGTGGGGCAGTGCCACACGTGAGGAACATGTGGGGTCCTGCAGCACTCCATGGCAGCCTGGATGTCACTGGGATTACTGGGACAGCAGAGGTTTTGGAGCATTCAAGGATCAATGAAAATTAAAAAACTCAGAGGGTTTTATCACTTCAGAAGTATTTGTGTTTTGGGAGGGGAGAGGAGGGGAAGGGAAAAAGTAAATTCTGTACAAAGAGGCAAAACAGACTCAGACTTTCCCTACCAGTTACGAATCAATTCATATTTCCTTGTTATTAATCGTACAAATGAAAAAGCAGGGTTTTGGTTTTGTTTTTCTCTGTTTTTCCCTTTATTTTGCTGTTTTAATGCCCCAGTTGAGAACACAGAACCTGCACTGCCTTCACAGCATTTTCCACTGCGAGGAGCAGTAAGGGCAGGGAATGCGAGGGGCACAGACGGCACCAACGGGGGAGCCCAGATGGAAGTGCCGAGGGGACGCTCCGGGCACTGCAGGGATCCGGAGCAGTTCCAGGGCTGGGTGAAATTCCTGTGAGCACCTGGCTGGGAACTGCTTAATCAAACCCACCAGCTCTGTGCCCTGCTGTGCCTGTGGATGTACCTGCTCTCCGTGAATTCTCTGTACCTGCAACCCTCAGCACTGATTCAACAGAAAATACTTTCCATTTTTAATTCTTAAGCAATTAGTTAAGTCAGTCCAAAAGGCTGTGTGAACAGCCTGGCACCACTGAAAACCAGACATTTTTCAGTTTAGTTGAATTCGATTCTTTTTAATGCCTAAACCCTTCCACAGGAGTGTCTGTACAGCCACAACTGGCAGCAGTATTTAAAATAAAAATCTTTCAACTGTATCCTTTAACTTCATCTCCCTCTTCAGAGGAGCTGCTCATCTATCAGAACATCATAATTCCAAATTTTCCTGACTTAATTGGTTTGTTCCGTGATGCTCTCAGAGAAAATAAATTACAGTTTCTATTTTTTTTTTAATGAACTGACCACAAATTTGTAATGAGAATATATTTTGCAAAGCTAAAAGGATGGATCAGGATATCTTTAATCAGTTTTTAATTACAGAAGCCAGTGACTCAAAACCTTTAGTACCTGACTTGGTTCCTGCTTGCACCTGATTCCTGCCCCCTCCTCCAGACTCATGTCTGCAGGTGCCAGTGTGACCAAAGCCACACAGTGCCAGGAAGGTTTCAAGGAGTTTTCTTATCCCACACACTGGAATACTGATGGTTTCTGACAGAGCAACACCGGCTGCTCACCATTTGGAATATATCTGATAATTTTTCATCAATCCTTGGCTCTTAAGGTCAGGAGATTCCCTACAAATCCCCATTTTCACATGTAAGAGCTGATTTTCCTGGCCACCGGGGTTGCAGGTTGATATTTAAATGGAAAGTGATAGAAATAACTACGTCTGTAGTGGCATGTTTTTTAATTTTATCATTTCTGAGGGATCAGATTCCTGGTTCTCTGCGTTCTCTCTTTAAGCAGCTCCTTGTCCCTGCCTGTTACACTTGTTGCAAAACCTGCTCGGAGATTTGAGCTGCTCCTGCTGACGGCAGAGCTCGGCCTCCTTCCCTGATCCTACTGAATCTCAGGAAGAAAATCAGCAAAGGCATTGAAATCACCCAAAAAATCCTCTTCTGCCCAAATAAGTGCCTAAGGATGCTCACAGGAAGAGTCCAGACTGCTGATGAACTTTTTTGGTTCTCATGTTAAGATAATTTGAGCTGAAGATAAACCCCAACTCTATTCTGGCTTGCATGACAAATATAGATTGAGCATGGAGCTTGGAAACAATTAATTTAAAGTAATAATTTGTATAAACATCCTAACAAAATTTTAAAGGGTATTAAACACCCTGTTTTATAAACATAACACTTAATTTGAAAAAAAAAAGAAACATTTAGAAGGTAACGCATTTAGGATAAGTGCACAACACATGAAAATAATAAATGAAATTTTCCCAGTTTAGAAAATGAATGTAATTAATTAACATTTAAATTACATTTTTAATTGCAATCATACCCTCCCAGGGGACTCATAAGGGACCATAATTGCAATTAAAAGCATGTGGATTAGATAATAAAACAATGCAGAGTGTCTGAAATGTGCGATTTAAAATGGAAAGCAGACATTGTTATCGGCACATCTAACTTAATTGTAGCCATAAAGCAAATGTGCTGTACAAAATAAAATTCACATACGGGAACATTTAATTCTTGAATCTCTTAAAGGGGACACGCTTGAGAGCACATTTTATGACAGGTTCTGTTTGAAACGGCCCTTTAAGGCTTTAGTATTCAGGGATAGTGCTTTAATGTTTTTGCATTAATAAAAGCATAGCTGAATGTTCCTATTAAAATACACAGATACATTTAAGTAAGAGATGAAACTGAGTGCCTGGAATTTAAGTTGCAGAAGGCATAATTATATCAGGAACACATTTTTCTTTGTTCTGCTTTGTTTTAAAATTGCCTTTGCCAGGGGAGAGTTGGAGAGGCACTGCATTTCCAGGGTGGGGATGACCAGGAGAAGGTGCCTGATGAATTGGTATTTACTGGGCAGACACAGATGTGCTCCACCTTCAGCATGGTCACCTCCCAGGCCTGTGCACCCTCACAGGAATATCGACATCCTGGTTTTCCCGGTGCTGCACTGCTGCTTTTTGATAAATACTGACGATTTTAGCCTTAGTAGCACTAATTCTTCACTTTCCACAAACTTCCACTTTATCTTTCTTGTCCCTGTGCTGGGCACTGGTGAGGTCACACCTCAAACTCTGTGTCCAGCTCTGGCCCCTCACTGCAAGAGGAGCTGGAGCGTGTCCAGGGCAGGGAACGGAGCTGGGAAGGGGCTGGAGCCCCAGGAGCGGCTGAGGGAGCTGGGAAAGGGGCTCAGCCTGGAGCAAAGGAGGCTCAGGGGGGACCTTGTGGCTCTGCACAACTCCCTGACAGGAGGGGGCAGCCGGGGGGGTCGGGCTCTGCTCCCAGGGAACAGGGACAGGAGGAGAGGGAACGGCCTCAGGCTGGGCCAGGGGAGGGGCAGGGTGGACATCAGCAGGAATTTCCCCATGGAAAGGGTGCTCAGGCCTTGGCAGGGGCTGCCCAGGGAGGTTTGGAGTGCCCATCCCTGGAGTGTCCAAGGAAGGGCTGGAGGTGGCACTCAGTCCAGACATAGACATGAACAAGTGCAAGAGCTTGACCCAGGAAGGAATCAAGTCCAGCTGGTAACACACACCATGGAATTCCTGCTGCCAGGGGAAAAATCCAGCCAGGAAGGGAGGTTCTTGGTGTAGAACATGGTGTGGTACTTCTGCTACCTATGAAATCACAGTCACAGTCAGAACACAATGAGTGTCTGTGGCCTCTGCATTAACCCTTTAAAAATTGTGGAATCTTGAAGCAATTCCATGGAATCTTTCTCACTAGCTCTGGCACCCCTCTACACTGTACTAAACTCTGTGGGACAACATTTCCTAAGGGCTGGAAGAGTTCTCCTGGGGGGAAACAATTCTGAAAGCATTACTCAGAGGAAACTTTTGAACTTGAGGGTAACATTTTTCCCTGGGACTGCTCAACGAAGCAGATATAATTTGTTTTATAATGCTTCCCACACCCCCTCCTCCCCCCAGCCAGGAGTGTCAATGCTATATGGAGTTCTCTGCAGTGCTCTGCATATGGTGCTGCTGGAATTTGGCGTTTTGGGCAATAAAGGATTCATTGTTGGGATTTTAGCAGGGTTTAGGCAATGCAGGAGCAGGGTGAGCTGGCACCAACCATCCAGAATTCAGGAATAGACAAAGTAAATACTTATTTTTTTTTTAATCCACATAGCCCCACACAGCAGATACCCATAAAAATTAACAGTTATGGCACTGGTCTGTGTCATGTGATGTTTACCTGGACACCTGGACACCTGGACACATGGACACATGGACACACGGACACATGGACACCTGGATATCTGAACACCTGGACACCTGGACACATGGACACATGGACACCTGGATATCTGAACACCTGGACACATGGACACATGGACATCTCCATACCTGGACACCTGGACACATGGACACATGGACACATGGACACCTGGACACATGGACACCTGGATACCTGATACCTGGACACATGGACACCTGGGCACATGAACACCTGGACACATGGACACCTGGACATCTCCATACCTGGACACCTGGACATGGCACAGGTACCGATGTGTTGTGATAAGGCAGAGTGTGATAAGGCGCCCCGGACAATCCCTGTGTGCATCTCCCCAGCTCAGTGCCAGCACAGCGACATCTCCTGCTCCCCCTGCCCAGCCCGAGCCCCCCTGGCCAGCATACAGGTTTGAGATGCTGATCCCTTCTTAGCCAGGGAGCTTTAAACTTTGCTGAGCTCATCAGTTGTCCAGTGGGACAAAGCCCAGCCTGAGCTGCCTGAGGCAAACAGTTAATCACATTAGCAGGCCACTAATGTTCCAATCAGGAAGTGACAAAAAGTAAAGCAACATTTAGATTTGCTGTGTGGAAACACATCCAGATTAAATTTAATTTGGATAGTCAGAAAATAGGGGCACCTGTCAGTTCCTAGGTAACACGGGGATTTTTTTCTAGCATCACTTACTACCTTGGGGAAAAAAGCTCTTTCTGAAGCCAAAAAACCTGACAAGGTGTAAGTCATACAATGCATTGTGCTGCATTCCGCTGGCTTACATTGGTTCATGTCTTGTCATATGACAATATAACATGACACAAACTGCGGCTACATCGCATTGGAGATTTCTAAAACAAAGCTTTCCAGCTCAGCAGCAGCGGGGCTGTGCTGGGATCCACTGCTCCATAAAATATGCACAGCCAGCCCTCGACACCAGCACAAACTAATAGGATCGGAGAAGCAGAACTTTTCATTCCAGCAGGATTTCACCACTGGAACTTTGTAACCCCGTGCTTTGATTTTGTTTTTTAATTAATTGCGGGAACATGGCAAATGCAGAACAGAAGCACGGGGTAGAAAAGTAGAGGGGAAAAAAACAGAGGTAAAGATAAAAGACAGAAGAAAATTAATTGTTAATTATTTATTAGACGGTTCATTTGCTCACACCTACATTACTGTGTTGGTGTTTTAACCCACTGTGCTCGTTCCTCAAGCCTGACCTCAGCCACGTCGTTAGCTGAGTTCCTTTCCTTTTGTCACTTCTCATTAATTTCATCAGCTTTTGGAAAAAAAAAAGAGATGTGAGATAGGAGCTCTGTGGAACAATGTGAATAATTCTTAGGGGGTGCTCCTTTCCTAAGCTGTGGTAAATAAACTCCCAGCACAGCAAGAGGGGGGTGATGCTTTGGGAGGGACAGGGGTTATCTGTCCTTCCCAAAGGATTCCCAGGGCGTTGGGACGGGGCAGCCCCATCCTACACTTGCTCCTTTGGGAACAATCCTTCCCAGCATCGATCTGCTGCAGGCAGGACCTGCGGCTCAAAGCCACCAGGAGAGTGAGAGCGAGTGCATCACGCACATGCAGAGGATGAAGACACCAGCATTTCTTTAATATATGTTAACTGTAGCATTAAAGACAACCCCAGTATATCATGACACCTTCCAAAGCATGGCTTGAAAAATAGAATCACTGCAGCCTATATAACTTCAGGATTTGTCTCTGCAAGTGTTTCAGTAAGTGGTTATTTCACTTAAAACTTGTTTCACTTTTTTTTTTTTTCTCTCAGCACAGTGCTTGCAGAAAAGGAGAAGAGAATATGAAAAGGAATTTTTCTGGTTCCTCTACTTTGAAAATTAATTTCCTTTCTTTCCTCTAGCCTTCTAAGGAGGAAAAAAAAATCTCTTTTCAGCTTAAAACCTCTTGCAGATTTACTGTGACACATTCAACATGCAGTAAGTTGTCCACCATGAGACCCCTGGCTCCCAGGGTAGCATTTATTTTAGCTACAAAAAGGTGCAAAGCAGCTTGGATTTATACAAATGTAAAATAATTTCAGCAGTCTGACACAGGAAAGGTAGGTCAAATCATGCTTAGTACTTATGTAATTTTTTTTTAACTACTGAAATGCAATCATATCCTGGAGTGGGTGATCTCATCTCGGATCAGGGAAACTACAGTTCTAGTAACTATAAAAGGGGAGAAAACCTCTTCCATTCCTCAGCATACAGAAGAAAAATAACACAAAGCTTTTCTTTGATCTCTTTGCCAAATAAAGTACTATTCTAGCACTTGACATATGACTGCAGTGACCCTGAGATATTCCTCCTGTACATTACCTTTACTTTGTTTCAGCAAAGGCAAAACTGGTAACAGAACTCCATCATTTACCCTCAGCTTCTTTGAAACCATTTTTCACATTTAGTCCCTGATAGAAAAGGAACGTGTCTGTTTCCTCCACTTGATTTATTACGTAGTTTCTAAGCAAAACACTTTTATCTGAAAGTATAGGTCAGACAAAGGAATAATGCAATCAAAGAGACACTTGCAGAAACATTATAAATACTGTATTTTATACAGCAGAAGCCCTGCGCTGTCAGAGATGACTGGCTGCTCACAGGCACTGGAGTTCATTGTCTGCTGGTGGAGCAAAAATTGTGCTTAAGCTAGAAGATGAATATCTTTTAGCCTTTTTTTATTATTATTATTTTTTATTTGGTGGTGGTTTGGGTTTTTTTTGGAGCAGTAATTACATTATTTGAAAAACCTACTATTCTATGAACATTTGAGCCCCAAGAGGCTGTATTAGAGAACATGTTTTTATTGCTTTGCTGTAAGAATTGCATTTGATTTCGCCAGAGATCACTCTGTGGTGGGTAGCAGGAAGGGTGGAGGTCACTGTGCACCTTTCATTTGGGAGGGTTGAACAAATCCGCCTCTGCTCCTGACACAGCTCTGTCACTGTCCCACCAGGTACCCCCAGCTTCCAGGATTTCTCCTCCTGACAAGCCCAGGCAGGTATGGAAGCCCTATTATTCCTGGTTTACAGAGAGGAAAGAAAGGTGTTAGGATGAGGAAAGGCTGGGAGAGTTGGGATTGTTCACCTGGAGAAGAGAAGCTTTGGGGTGACCTCATTGTGGCCTTGCAGTGCCTGAAGGGTCTACAAGAAACACGGGAGAGAGTAAGGGATGGAGTGCCAGGACACCGGGAATGGTTTCCCAGTGCCAGAGGGCAGGGCTGGATGGGATATTGGGAAGGAATTGTTCCCTGGGAGGGTGGGCAGGCCCTGGCACAGGGTGCCCAGAGCAGCTGTGGCTGCCCCTGGATCCCTGGCAGTGCCCAAGGCCAGGTTGGACATCGGGGCTTGGAGCAGCCTGGGACAGTGGAAGGCGTCCCTGCCCATGGCAGGGGTGGAGCCAGAGAGAATTCAAAGCCCATTCCAAGCCAGGCCATTCCATGGCTCCATGAAGGCTGAGTGACCTGTCCATACCTTCAGCACCTTGCACAATACCCCGAGTGTTCCCGGCTGCAGCTCCCACTCCAGCCACGGAGCCAGCTTTCCTCTCTGGGTAAGAAATGCATGCACTGAAACTGCACCGTGAACCCAAACACAGCAACGCACCAAAGCACAGCACACGTGGGACAGCCCAGCTGCTCCTGAAGGGAGGATAAACTGTCCTCTTACACAGAATCAAAGCTGGCAGCAGCAGCACAGTACAAGGCATCAGCAACACGAAAGCTCCCTTGAAAATCAGCCTGAATCTGGAGTAACACTTAATAATTACTAATGATCAAAATGGGGATTAATGTGCTTGATTTTCCTACCACCTCCTCAGTCAGGACTCCCTCTTTCCTGGGAGGATGTAAAGCTCTGCTGCTCCTGTAACCCACGATAAGGGCATTTGTAAGAACTTGTTTCACAGCTCTTTTTGATTCCAGCTTTAGTCCGCACGCAGCACATCAGTGACGCCAAATATTCTCATTAAATTTACTGAGTTTCCACTTCCTCTAACTTCATTATTAGTAACTAAATAAATATACAGAGATTTGTATGTCTATGTGCCACAGAAAGAGACAGAAAATGTTTGTATGTGTGCAAAAGAACACAATTCCCCTCAGTTTGCTTGTCCAAAAAGAAAAGCAGATTTCACTATTTCCTTTTAGCACAATTATGTAATATATACTGGTGAAATGAACAGGTATGTATATATAAACAAACTATACTAGATTTATATATATTCTATTCTATTTTAGCCTCAGAAGAGCTGCCTCAGGTTGTTACTGAGCATTGCAGGAAGGGATGAGGGGGAGTGGAGGGGCCATGGGGCCATGGAGCAGAGCAAGGCTGAGGTCACTGCTTATCCAGGTGACAAGAGGAGGACTGGAGGTAGGAACAGGGAAAGGAGGAGTGAAACCTGCGTGGAGCAGCTTCCAGAGTTCAGAGCTCCTCCGGACTGACCAGGATTGACAGTGACCTGCTTTCCATCACCGTCTCTGGCTGTTCTTACCGCGGTGGGCTGTAAGTCAGGGGCGCTGGAACCCCCTGCCTGCTGGTGAGACAACGCCGAGCTGCGTATCCCGGGAAATCTGTAAAACGGGGAGGAAGCCGAGCTTCCTATTTTCCAGGGAAACACAAGCAGGAGCTTTCATCTCGCGTCTGGTGTTTGGCTGCTGCGGTGACAGCTGCCAGGGCGCTGACGGATCCCACGCCGGCGAGGAGCCCTCGCCTGGCCCGGCCGGGCGGGATGCGGAGCAGATGCTGAGCGCAGCCATGGGATCCCGGCCCCAGCGGAGCGGCCGGACGGAACGGGGCGAGGGCTCCCCTTCCAGCGAGGGAACAGGGAACGGGCTGGAGCTTGCAGGGCTTCGGCAGAGACACAGAGCCAGGCTGACTGGAATTCAGAAGTGCTAAGGAAACGGCAAGGCAATGCTCAGTGTGCTATGACCTTTCCTGCTATTTTCAAAATTGCATTCCTAAGGAAAAAAAATGGAAAAAGGGAGCCCACCCTCAGCACGTGGCTGAAAATGTTATTAAAAGCAATGAATTCTTTTTTATTGTTAAGTTTAATTTTTTTTTAAAGTGCCATTTGGAGCAGAGGCAGCGCAGAGGATGCCTCCCTTAAACTGAAGATAAGTTTGATATTTGAAAAGAACCAATTTATCTCATTCATTCTTTTACGTGCTCACTTATATTTATTTATGTGCACACTTCTTGGAATTGCATTTTTATTTTGTGCTGGGTGCAGTGGCTGTTAATGATCACATACAGTCATGAGAATTAAAATAGAATCCTGCATTTCACTTGGACACCGGAGCAGCACACACGGGATGCAGGATATATAAATAACAAAGACCTCGAATAATCACATATTCTATATCCTCTCTTACTGGAATATAAAAGCAAGCCCTAACCTATGACAAAACTTAATACAAATGAGATAGGAAATAAATAAAATGCACAATGTTGGAGCTCAATTTGAACTATTCAGACTTCATCAAAACATAGTGGAAAATGTGTGATAGGACAGGGAAAACCTTTGCATATAAATTATAGCTGTGAAAGGATTTGCTGCTGCAAACAAGTGTAAAGATGAAACTTCCCCAAAACTTATATTGAGCATAAGATATTGTAAATAATAATTTACATTTAAATAGCACCTTCAACTCAGGAGGATCTGGGAGCGTTTTGCTAAGCACAAGTGAAATCTGTGATGGGAAGGGGGTGCAAACAGTGAGTGCAGCACTATTTTGTTCTGCACTGCAGGATAAGGGAAGGAGCTGCATGGGGACGAAGCCTCCTGCCCTCCACGTGTGCTGCATCGATATCAGCCACGCAGCTCTGGCTGAGCACGCCAGGAGAAACCCTCTCTTCCATGATCCAATGTGGGAAGGCGTGTGCTCGGGTATTTGCAGGAAAGGAAAGGGGAACTCAAAGAACTCTTGGCTTCAAATCTCAACAAGCACCAGAAAACTGCTAAAAATATCAATGTAAATAATAGTGTTACATTTACAAACCACCTTGCATTTGACAAGTCTGGCCCTGCCTTCCCGGCCAGAAGGCAGAGTTTTCTAATTCTGACAGCAGGGAAATATCACAAAAGGAGGAGCTGGCTGTAAACTGTGTCCATCCCAGGATGAGGAACAGGACCCTCCTGGAGTCCCAGACACACAGCAGCATTTCCCTGGTTCCCCCACGCCAGTCCCAGTTTGTCCCTCGTCCTGACCAGCACAGGAACCATCCCAGAGTGAAATGGTTACAGGCAGTGTGGCAGCAGCACCCCAGAGCTGATCCGTGGCAGCCCAGGGACTTTGATTAATTAGGCTTCAGTATTAAATAGGATGTAAGGAAACAAGGAAAACAGCAACAGCTTTTACAGTCTGAGGCACAGAAGTGTCCAAGGCCAGGTTGGACGGGGCTTGGAGCAGCCTGGGATAGTGGAAAGTGTCCCTGCCCATGGCAGAGGTGGGAATGGATTATATTTAAGGTCCCTTCCAACCCAACATCAGCCTCATAAACCCTTCTCCAGCCTTACTGACACCTCCTAAACTTCATGTGACTGCTGGAAGGAGACCAAAAGCATTTACCAAATAAACTGTGAACCCAGGCAATGAAGAAGGATGTTACCCATTATTTCTCAGGTATCCAAACCATTCATTTAGGTGTATTTGGCAATGTAGAAAGATGAAGAATAAAGGAACAATGTGCTGTGACAAAATAGAAAAGGAGCACCAATGTTCTCCTTGAGAAGCAAAGTGTTCTCATCAGCCTGACAACGTCATTTGTCTTCTGCCAAACCAGTCCCATTCCATATTGTGCATCTGGAAGCACACAGGAGGTCTTGGATATACCCAGTTTACTTCAACTATCTCTGTATTTATGAACAGGCTTGGAATAACTCAGTGCTACAAGTAAAGAGCAAAAGAAATGTACAGTTAAAATGGACACTGAAATTACTTACAGGAAGAAATCAGCTCTTTTGCAATACCAGCCCTTTGCTGATAAGAACAGATTATAAACTAGGCAATGATAGCAGTAATCCATCCTTTATGTTTATATTTTAGGAATATCCCAGCCTTGAGGGTTTAGCATGCAGGTTGAAACAAATTGGTCTGATCACCAATATCAAAGTGTCAAGCTGAGATATTACATGTCAATCATTCTGTGACAAAGATAAAAGTGAACAAGATGCATTTCACAGTTACACAGAGAGGGAACACGGATTATGTATTTAGTGGCTTTTTCCCCCCAACATACTTACCAGCATTTCTGAGTTGTTTTAGGAAGAAACTTGAAATATAATCATTTCAAGACAAATTACAGAGATGCTCTCAACAATGATGGAGGTCTCCCTAACTGTAGATTCTCCTCACAAACATTGAGTCAAGCCAATACCACCAGACTTTATGAAACTGTGAATTGCATCTCCACTGAGAGCGCCCTGCTACCCAGACAAATCAATTGGCTTGACCTTTACATCTGCCCTACAGAGTTTAAGCAAAAAGAGAGAACGAGAGAGAGAAAGAGAGAGAGAGGGAGAAATATCATCTCACATGCTGCCTTACAGAGAAGAGGAGAAAGAGAATTTCCCAGACACTGGCATACAAATCTGAGCTCTGGTTTCCCTGTGTATTCGGGGAATGTGTCTTGGGGAACACATGAGCCCTGTGTGGGATCATCCTGGCCATCCTGGCTAAAGCTTCAGCTCCTGGAGGCTCTGGACATTGAGGGCAGCACAGCTTCCCCTCTGCTCCCTCGCCCTCGAGCTCAGGCTCCTGAAATCCCTGTCAGCTGCACATCCAGCATCTAAGAGCTTTCTTGGATCTCTCTCACTGGACCAGATCCTCAGCTGCTTTCCCTGCTCCTTGAACTCTTGCCAAAGGTTTAACCTAAATGGGAGTCCAAGAGAGCCGCTAGCCTAGAGAGAAAGGCTCAAGATATATGATAGCTGCTCCCAGAAATATAAACCAATATTTACAGAATTGTACAAACATCCTATTCTCATTAACTCCTCTGCAGCTTTTCTGAAGTCCCATTCCAAATATAACTGGACAGTATATACTGCGGAAGGAAAAATGTAAATACATGCACAAACTTTTATTTAATCTCTGGAGAAAAACAATGTACATATTGATGAATTCCTCTCTTTCCCCTTTACAGTTTAAATCATTTTCTCTAGTGGACAGAAATTAAATTAAGACCAAAAGGCAGAAGACTATCACATATTATGGTGGAATTCCTCCTAATTTTAAAGAATCAGCATGTATGACAGATCCTGGAGCATATTTGTATGTGACAACTTGTATTACAGATCTCAAATTTTACTGATGTTATCTTAACTGGTAATTTTATGAATACAAGTAATCCAGAATCTTACCAACAAAAATAAGATTTCTATGGCCTTAGTTTGTGAAATTCTGGCTGTTCAGCTATTCCTAAGAAATCTACTGTGAACCAAATGTCTCCTGCAACACCAACATGTTACCAGCAAACAGAAAATGATGCAGTTCCAAACACGGGATATTTACCTGCAGGGTTGTGTTCCAACAGGTTTTAATGTTGTATAAATATTAGACCCGGGTTTGTTCAGCCAATGTTGGGCACACATTTTATGTAAGAAGTCTGCAGCTGGGGGATAACTGCTGACAGTCTAAATAAACCTGCAGGTGCCATTGCAGAGCCATTCTTCTCTGTGACATGGCCTGGTGACAATGACCCACCACACACCTGAGGTGGGTGGTTGCAGCCCCACAAACTTCTTCAAATCTGGCCTTGGATCCCCTTTTCACTTCAGCTTTTCCTGAAAGTAAATGATAACTTGGTAAATGATATCTTGGTATACGATACCCTGTTTGTCCACCATTAGCCTGAAGAAGCCTTTGCTGTGCACGTTGGGCTGCATTTTGTGATCCCAAACTGCACATTCAGAGCAGAACTAGAGTAGGATTGGCTGAGTAAAGACTACAGTGTTTAGTCTCAAAGCCCAGCTGTGCTGAACAGAGGTATTTACCCAGATCTCACTGTTAGAACCACTCGGCCAGAAGGCAGAATCTTATCTCTGCGAGCAGCAATTCCTTTTTCAAAGCAAAACCACACCAGCAACAACTTATATTTTTTCTTTTCGAACTGAAAGTCTTGGATGCGACTTTACTGCAAATATCCTAAAAAGTGAGGCTGATACCTGTTGCCTGCTGTAGTTTCCTTTGAGATATGTGTGTTCATGGCATGCCATCCATTTTTCTGGACTCACAGGAAACATTTCCAGGTAATCTTTCAACCCCCGAGTGTTACAGGAGTAGTACAGGTGTAGTGCTGAGAATGACAGGGACAGCCTCTGTCACCCCACAGACAGAAATGTCAACAGAACCACAGACATGACTTTGAGGCCTGATTTTATATTCTGCTACCTTCATGTAGCTGCTGAAAACAGAGATATCTGTTTTGCACTAGGGAGATGACATTTAAAGCAGTTTTGACCCGATCTCCTTCACACAGGAAAGCACACATACCTGGAGTCCAGCCCGGCAAGAATCAAATGTCAGGCAAAAATTGTCTTCACCTGGTAAAAATCATGTTTTGAACCTGATGTAGAAAGAGGTTTATCTGTGTGTGTGTATACATAGATAGATGTCTATCCATGTGCACGCATGCTCTGCAATTCCAATGCCAGGAAAGAATGATCCTGAGCTTGGTGATGATAAGAATGATATAATGGCATTTAACACATTGGGAAGGGTGTACAAACAAACCTGCATGGGAACACATGTAACAGCTTCATCATCCAGTCGCACAGCGTTAACACTTACATGTGTTAAGTCATTAGCTCTGTGTGGGATTGCTCTGATCTCTCTGATTCCAGGGAATGCTCTCCACAGAGGCAAACATTGGTGTAAATCAGCACCCATGTAAATAGAAGCAACTGCTAGAAATTATTGAACTGTTTAGCACAAGGCAGAATGTTCATTTTTCATTGCCATAAGAATTACAGCCTTTGTATTGCAGCTGCAGGAAGAAACACAAGCTCAGAGCAGGACATCCTGTGCGAGACACGATGTGTTCAAGGTGTTGCAACATGGTTCCCACCTCAAAGAACTCAAATCTCTATAGGAAATACTAAAGAGCAGAAACATGGAGAAATCAGATCATGTTCACTCACAGATCCTCTGGCATAGCTGGGGACTGAACAGACTTCCCCAGGAGAACTTCAATTATTAGATGCTGCTTTTATCCAGCACAGCTGGATTCTCCTTGTCTTTCCATGGACATGCTTGGTGGCAGAAGGCAGGGAGATGATTTCCCCCTTTCCTTACATACCCTGTGCAAAGGACTGTGAAAATTCCTCTGGTTTTTTTCTGCCTTGTCTTTCCCAAAGCCTGCAGGAAAACCCATCACTCTAAAGAGAGCCCAGAGGAAAAAATCCGTGCCCTGGGCCATGTCTCTAGCCCAGACCCACAGAGCCCTCACACGTTTGATGTCGGATCCCTGGGTTATGGATACAGCCAGATTTGGCTGCTTGGTTGGCCCTCAGTTTTGTAAGTCACACTGGGATTTCCTACAGCCACAGATTCTCACCCCAGGAAGGACTGAAAAGACTTATTCCAGGCTAA
Organism: Lycocorax pyrrhopterus obiensis; assembly: GCA_014706295.1. Taxonomy (NCBI): domain Eukaryota; kingdom Metazoa; phylum Chordata; class Aves; order Passeriformes; family Paradisaeidae; genus Lycocorax; species Lycocorax pyrrhopterus. The sequence continues at coordinate 15,976,826 of JACSVZ010000022.1, forward strand.
CCAGCATTGCCCTTTACCATGTGTGACCAGCTCCTGAGAGACCCCCTTGCAATCCCCAGCCTGTCTGTGTTACATCAATCAGAATTTGGCTCTATGATGCAGCTCCAGCAGAAAGAACTGTGCTAAGGATGTGAGACAAACATATCCAGCTCACCTCGGGAGAACACAACAAACCATAGAAAATCTGTCCCAGTTTCTTTTTGTTGTTAAAACATTTGATATCTGTTGAATGGGTTTTTTTCCCAATAAACACAGTCTTAATTTTGGTTTTGTGTACCTCAAGTAGGAGGACAATTCGCTGTAATTGTGAGAAGCATTCTTTACTATGAGAAGAAAGAAAGATTCAGCTCCACTCCCCGACTGGAGCCTGCCTAGGTGGTGCTGAAATAGAGATATTATGCAGCTTTTCCTGAATGTCCTTATGCAAACAGGACGTTGTAAATGTCTCCTTTTTGAAAAAGGGCCTTGTATCTGGTCTTAGTTCTGCCCTTTGATTTATTGGGAGCTTCAGCTGCAGACCAAATAGGTTTTCCTGTCTCTGCTAGCTCCTATTCCAGTCTTAAGTCATTGTGCTTTGAGACACGCTCCTTAAAGTACAAACTCTGTTACAGTGCCCTAAATAATATGTGATGCGAATAAGTGCTGTTAAAGGAGTTTCCTGTTTTGGTTTCCTTATTGGCACTCCAAGCTGAGCTAAAATCTCCAAAGGCCTTACTTAGTATGCAGATATTGAAACCAAACCAAAAAAAGATTCCTGCATTTGTTGTGCTGTAGCTTTAAATGCCCCTGGCAGAAACTTCATTTCTCTCCCTTTCTCCCTTTCGATCCTTCCCCCTCTCTCTCTTTTTTTGATGTTTCTTCTTTCTCTCAGCCTGTCATTGACAGTAAGTGCAATCACATTACACACAGCTTTCTTTGGAAAGCCCCCTTTTTAATGATCTGGCAGTCTGTAGACACTGACTGCTTCCAGAAAAAATTTCAATCCCTCTTCCCACAGCTTCCTCAAGCTCCAATGATAAATGACACCTGTCATTCTGTCACAGACAAACGGCACAGATGGGAGCGTCAGTGATATATGGCTCACCAGAACAGGAAATCAAGTTTGTTGGTTTTTTGGTTGGGTTTTTTTTTTTAAACAGAAAAGAGCTGACCAGGACATTGTCATGAGGCTGTTCAGGGGCCCTTGCCTGGAGGAGGAAGGGAGGCAGGAGAGAGGAACCAGTAGTTTTTAAGTAGCAGCTGCAGTGTGCAAAGCAAGGGCTGCAGCTGTCTGAGTGGATCTGCAGTTTATGGCTCGAGTGTGTCTAAACCATGACCCAAAGGTGCAAATTCTGCTCTTCCAGCCATACCTGCACTGATGTCACTCCAGAGATCCACCCCAGCACCCTCCCAGCCTGGGAAATCAGCTTGGACAACTTTGCCAGAGCTGCGGTCAGAGCCTGGATTAGACGTATCCACAATTACATTTGATTTAATTTCTCTCAGTGATGGAACTGAACCGAAATCCTGGCTTTAAGAACACTTGAGAAATGGGGAAATTTAATTCTGAACCCATTTTCTGTCAGACAGGTCTTCCTTAAGCTTCTTTTAAAATCACTCATGTTTTCACAAGGAATTTTTTTTGCAGGCAAATCACTTAGGCTGCCTGAGACACGCAGCCACTTTTTCTCTGCCAAGCAGGCAGACAATAAGCTCAGAGCTCTGACAAAAACTGTGCAGAAGTTTTTACCCTGTGATGCCCTTCTTGATAAGAGAATTAAGTCCTGCCACTCTCCCTCTCCAGAGCAGCTGGAGAGGAAATGGGAGCCCAAGTGGTAGCTGAGTAATTAAAGAAAACTTTGCAGTCCTGAGAAAGGCGACTCTCCTGGGGACTGCATGAGGAGGAGAGAAACAGGACTGTGCACACAGACAGAGTGACAATCCCTAATCCCTGAGTGGGGAGATTTCTACAGATAACTCACCACCATTACTGGGAGTGTAAAATCCACCCTTGCTCTCCACAGCCAACTGTTGGACGCTCCCACACAGTGGGACCATGTCCCAAAGGCTTTTCCGGATTTTGTTACAGAGCAAACACAATGCCATGGTCCCCTGAGACAAAGATAAACGAGCCCTTCTTCCGCCCTTAGGCACAGAACTTGTCCTTATTTACAAAATCTTCCCAGGTAAATGTGGATCTATGCAGTGGAGGTCGAAAAATCAGACCCCAAGAAAGATTCTGGCTTGTCTTTGTGGAAGTACAGGCATGCATTTATAGAGCATTGCCTGTGATTCAGCTGTAGGGTTCGGGAAAGATTAACGTATGTCATGTGACAAAATCTCCACATGCTGCAATGGAAATATATCCCTGGAGGCTGCATTTTCAAAAGGAGCTGGGTGATAATGCTGCCTTTCCTGCACATTTATTGAATTTGATGTGTACAGTTGTGTGTACAAAAAACTAATCAGGAGTCCAAAGTGATGTGAAATACAAATAAGTATGCAGGCAAAGTTAACAAAAGAAAATTCATCACATTTTAGATGCTGATTATCAGCAGCAATAGCCTAGGGAGAACTTTGGAGCAAATTCCTCAGATTTTCCACCACAATCTAGGCTCTATAAGGGCTCCAGTAGGGTTTCATGCTCTGTATTAAGCCAATACGAGGAAATGTATCAAATGAAGTGAATGATTGCTGACCCCAGACCATGGCTGGCTCAGGATTATACATATTCAGGGCATTAATATCAAGCCTTTCATCATCCATCAATGGTAGCCCGATAGATCACAGCACATTTTCATTGCATGGACAGATTTTTGTCCTTCCATAAATTAAGAATAGGATTCCTATGGAAAGAGGAAAGATAGGAATCATCAGGCAGCTCAGCCTATCAAGTGTGATGTCAGTGGACAAACCCAACTCTTCTATGGGTAGAAGAGAAGGAATGATCACACCATTGAGTAGTGATCGAAGATGTGATGCAGTGAAATTACTACAATTACTTGCCCAACAGATATTCCAACCGGAGGAAATAGGGAAGAGTTTGGTGGGAGTCCAAAGAGCCACTGACAAATTGAAATAAAGATGAAGCTCTTGGTTTGAAGTGTGTTTTCGTATCTCTGCCGGGACAAACGGAGCAGCAACACCAGCCCGGGTAAAGGTGGGATGGAGGAGAGAACAACAGCTACAGCACAGCTCCGAACACTCCCAGCATGGACAACACAGCGTCCCAGGGGATCACAGGGGCAGAGGCCAGTGCAGCCCCTGTGTCCCTCGGTCTGAAACTCCACCAGAGAACTGCAAACCCACTTTGGACCGTGGGGACAAAGTCACTGGAACCACAGCGACGAAGGACAGTGACCTGCAAGGAATGGGGGGTGTCCAAAGCGACCCCTGCACGGATCCATCCCTGTGTGTGCTCACTGCTCACTCTGCTCGCTCCAGCTCACACCAGAACCACGACTTCACAGTGGAACTTGGACTGAATCAGAGCACCCGGGGCAAAGTTTCTTTTCTCATTCTATTTCCTGAGGATACAGCTGAGTGCGACTTTCTGGCTTGCACAGCCACTGCTCAGCTCGAAACAGATGCAGTTTTTCACTAAGAAAGATAACTTGCAAGTAGAATTTCCGCTGCTATCCTTCTCCATTAGGAGAGAAAATTAAAATATCCTTCAGGAGGGAATACATAACGCTTTGTAAATTTAACAAGAGGTTTCTGCTAGCACTGAAGAATATCCTGAAAACACACTACAGAACAGTGTACATTAGAAAAAAAGAATAACTAGGATAATGCCAAGAAAAAAACATTCTGTAATGTCAATATTGTTGCATCAGGATAGTTCTAGCCAAGGATATTTTAAGCTTTGATCAAAACTGTGAATCTGTTGAGGCAGAATTATAACCCCATGTAGAAAAAGTCTGTAATTTGTAATGACAATTAAAAAAATATTATGTTCCAGAGAGACCGAAAATGAAACAGAGATCCTGAGCCAGCAGATAAAATTTACCAAACCAAGCAAGTGAGAGAGAAGCTGCTGGAGCCTTACAACAGAACGTGAAACAAACTCAAAAGGCAAGCCTGGTTGTGAAGGGAAGGTTTCTAAAAGCACTTGGGGAATGTAAATGCCCACTTGCCATGGCCTTTTAGTGAGAATTTGGTGCCAGATTGCTCTTTTTTACCTTTGAGAATCTCAAACAATGGAGTCACTTGAGAAAAACAGGACAACAGCAAATGGAACACGCCACAGGATTAATTTTCCACAATGTGCAAGAGATGCTGACAGACAAGCCAATGGGCCAACTGGGAAAGAACTGGGACCTGCACCAAAAATGTACTTGTCAAGTAGTTGCAGATTTTTTTTTAGCTGTTCTGGGATAAAATTGACGTGTTTTGACTGATGAATCATGAGCAAAGATTGCCCAGTGTGCTCAGTTTGAAATACCATCTTCTACCTGTGTGTGCTGGAACACTCTGTTCTCTCCTCTGAGCATTTCTTTGGCAAATCTGTTCTTGAAGTAACAGCTAAGCACAAATCCTTCAGGGTGCAATCCTGCTCTTCCTCACCCCAACAGGGATGAGACCACTGAATCCAGCTGGGAGCAGAACCAAGCTATTAATAAGGACACTTCACACACATCAAAATTTTGCAAAATAGTCATTTCTTCACATGTCCCTTGCAGCATGTTGGGACAAAGACATTTAGTGAGACGTGTTTGCTGTCATCCATTACACTGCCAGCACCTGACACAAGCCATCAAAATAGATGACAAATGGCAGGAACATGGGGGGCCTGCCTGCTCCTTCTCTGGTTCCCAGACCTCCTTATCCCAAGTAGTTGTGCTTCCCTGCTCTTTGTCCCCTTTCAATCTCAGCACTTCCAGCTGCTGTGGAATATGATGGTGAGAACTCTAAGCTTCATCAGACTGAAGAGGATGGTGGCAGCTGAACGGGATTTTCAGGCTTCTCCTTAGCCCAGTCAGTGTCATCCCGTTTTCAGTCATTCCAGAACCCATAAATGCCCACACATCACTGCTGGCATTAGGGCCTTACATTTCTGATCCTCCTAGAAGTTCCAGGAGGACAGAGCAGCTCACACAAATGGTGCTGCTTGAAATTTGGAGCGGCATCCTACCTCTTATATTGGCTCTAGTCACAGTCTAGCCAGTGCCTGCACGGCCTTTTTCATTCACTGGTGTCACATGTACCAGCAAAATCGCTAAAAAAGAACTTCACCTGCTTTTTCTTTTGTTCAATGCCTTATCTCAGGGCTTCCTGCCTTTGGTGTCCTTTCCTGCTTAATATGGCTTTGAATTCCTCTGAACTGCCAGATGAGAATGCAGAACACTCTGCGGGGTCTGACTTCTCTTGGAGAGGCTTTTCTGGCTCCTGCTCAGGGAGAAGCACAGAGATGTGTTCCCTTCATCCTAACATGGATCTAACAGGGTCATTCCTGCCTTGATAAGTGCCTCAGGTGAACACTGGCTGGACCGTAGCAGACTTTTTAAAGCCTGGTAAAGTCCAGTCTCCTCATGTTCATAAATATACAAGGAACTAGCTGGCTCCACTTGCAGATAACTAATCACTCTTTCAGTTGAATTAATGCTTAGATTTATGAATTTTACTAAACCAAATGACTAAACAAAAGTAACTGAATGGCAAGGATCCCATCAAAAATATTTTGTAAGTATGAAAAGCGTTATGTCATGTCAGCAGAGGATCCCACAGAAGCCACACGATGTGATGTGACACTCCTCAAGCAATGTAATATAACGTGGCACCACCAAGTAAGCAAAAAAAAGCCCAAACATTTTATTTTTAGCTGAGATGCTCATTACCGTCCAATGTCTGATCTGAATGGTTTTTGACGGACTTAAGTGGAGTGAATTTGGCTGATGTCATGGGTTTAATAGCTGTTTGAATTATCCCAATCTTCTAGCAGCTCTCTAAATTTTTAATCTTTTCTGTTCACTATGAGGACAAAAAAAGTCTCTTCTAAAATAATGGCCTGAAAAGCTGTCATTGCACACTCTAAATGCAGCATTTGGACCAGACCTCTCTAATATATGTCACTCAAAGGTGCATTTGGAAAAGCTTTGTGAGACTCTGAGAGAAGTGGAAAACTCTTGCCTGGTCCTTGTTCCTCAGAGTGACGTGTGGCAAACAGAGCTACACAGATGCAACAGCAGCTCCTTAGAAAAGCAGCGCCGAGGGAGTAAAGATCCTGATTCCTACAGATGTGATCATAGCACTGGAGATCACAGGGAGAAAGGAATCAGCTCAGGATGCATTTCAAGGGCTACGGGGTTTTCCTTCCAAATCCCAGTTGCCCCGACCTGCTGGGAAAAGCCCTCCCCCAGTTTTTACAAGATATAACCCCAGACTTAGAGGAGAAAATAATAAAATAGGAGGGTGGGAGAAGGAGGCAGCAAACTTGTGGCTGTCTGTGACATGTCCAGTGGGCTCCAGCATGAAGTGCAAGCTCAGCCCTCAGTTCCTATCAGCGTTACAGCCAGGAGGTTCTGGCATGCAGCGCTTGCTCAGCCCTCAGCTCATATCAGCATAAACACTTCATCACAGCTGACACGCTGATATGCTAAATGAGTAAGTGCGGTGCACAAAGAGGTCACAGGGAAGTTAACTAAAGGGATTATAAGGGACAGTCAACACACTTCAAAAAGAAAAAACCTGATAGGTGCAGAAAACATGGTAAATGAGCCCGAAGAATGCAAACCCTCCGCCGTGCACTCCATTACAGCCCTGACAGTCCAGTTCCAAACAGTTAAATATGAAACTGTCAACAAGGGCCTGTCTTAATAACCAAACTTGAGGCCTTTTATCCTGGAAGATTTATGAAGTAATTTTAAAGAGGCCCAAGCAAACATCTGTCAATAAATTGAATGCCGGCTACAGGATTTACAAGCAAGACAAGAATTTCTCATTAAGTGCACATTAGCACTGTGGGGATCATAAATAGTAAGAGGGCAGGATGCTGAGCCTCTCAAGCTGTCATTAAAACACTATCTAAGAACTAATGAGGAAGTGATGGAAGGATACTAATGATCCCTCAGGCTTCTTTCATTCAGCAGTGCCTGTGATACAATTTCGGTTTGCCACAAGCAAAGGGTTCCAGAGAACCTCCCAACCTCTGTCCCTGCAAAGCCACAGGGACACTGAGTGCTCACTGGGGGACCAGCAATGGCATTGTCACAGCTCTGTCCTCCAGATCACACCAAGCTCGAGGTGACAAACAAAAGGGCAAGTCCCACACACTGCTGTGGGTGAGCAGGAGCTGTGTGGGTGCCACCAGGTACATCCGCAGTGCCCTGGAGGTGAAAAAGGAATTTCCATATGGAAAACAACTTGCAAGTGATTTTGAGCTTCTCTATTGAAAAGTGAGGTTGGAAGATTTCTGTGACTGCGCCTGTCTGAGCAATGACAAGGTCTGTGGGCTGCCCCTCGGCTCTCAGCCCTTCCAAGGAAGGGACAAAGGTTTCCAGTAACCACTGGAGGATTGTAGGTGGCTCTGGTTCCCCAGAACTTCAGTAGGTCCCTCACAGCCTCGGTGGCAAACTGCACTGAGAGTGAGGTGCCCCAATTCCCACCACAACTCCTCGGAAAGTGGGGGCAGTGGCTGTTCCAACTCTCACTTCAGAGAATGGGGCATTCAGATGGTCCCTTCTCTGCTGGGGAAGAGCTGCAGCTTTCCTTTAGTCCCCATGTGAATTTGATGGAATTTATCCTGCCTGGAACATTACAGAACTCATCAGGGGTGTGGGACACCCAATTCAGAACTTGGAGTTGAGGGTGATCCTGTCCCACTCCTGGTGCCTGCACCTCCATCACAGTTCTGGCTCTTCCGTACGCACCTCCCCTTCCTTCCTGTGTGCTTGTGACCAAAAGCTGACACAATTTTCCTGGTGACATCTTGGTCAGAAATGACACATTTTTGAGCCTTATTGTCAACAAATCTGTTTGCTGATGGAGAAGACAAAAAGTCTTTTTAGATTATTCTGTTTTCTACCAAGACAGGAATTTTCCTTTTGCTTGTGTCCCCTAGCACAAGGATCAAAATGATGACTGCAACATAAAAAACCTATTTCTACCAATAAAAATTATTTCTTTGGGTCTGCAGTATACTGGCACTTAAACTATAATGTAGTTACATTTTTTTTCTGTAATAGATGTTTAACACACTGTATTGATGCTGTGGATGGATGTCTCTTTCTGAGACTTTTGTCTGCAGAAGAAATCAAATGAACATAACCAAAGTGCACATTAGGAGAAAGACATTATATTTCTGAGCAGCAGCACGTAGCAACAAGTCACTCATCAGTTAAAAACCTCATTCTGAAGGAACATTGTAGTTAAAACCTTTCAACATGCAGCTTTCCAAATGAGTTTGTCCATAAACAGCAATTGTTAATAACTTGTATTTAATAGACAGTTGTCTACAACAAAATTAACTCATAAAAAGACAAACTTTTCCAGTAAAGGACACTAAAGACAAAATGCAGCTCGGTGCATTCAGCAATTGCATGAACATCACACTCTGGACCAATTTCCTCCCAATACTGGAAATTTGATGCAATCCAGGGAAGTCAATAACAACTAATGTGTTCAAAGGGTTCAGAACTGAGACTTCCATTAAACCAACAAATACCTGAAATAAATAATAATAAACTGTATCCAGTGAGTCCCTTTTTCATCTCTTATCCTTTGCAACTCAGGTTATATTCACATGGGCTGGTTCCCAGTATTTTTAGACTGACTCAACCAATAGGATCAATTATTTAACAGTATTTTACCAGTCAGTGCAAGTCAGGATAAAATTTCCCCCAATCTAATTAGTCCTTGTGATGTTATGGCAAGTATGGAAATGTATAATTACAGTGTAATTACACAGGCACAGTAAATGCAGCAAGTTGCAAATTCAAGGCTAAATTTCAAAATCGGGTCATTTGAGCAGGTTCAAAATTAGGCAAAACCTGTTTGCTCATCCCTGCTAATTATGCTGTCAGCTTCTCCAAAGCCAGGCACCTCGAAGGAGCATCCCCCTGGTTAATCCCACGAACTGCCTGCCCTGTGTGGGGATGGAAGTGAGCTCCCCAGTCATGGACTGAGGGCTTCTGCTGAAAACAATCATTGTGGTCTGGTGCGGTGGGAAAGGCTCTCAGACAGCACCAGTGGGAGCACTGCAGTTGCAGGGATGCTGCTCTGTCAGTGTCTCTGTCAGGGACTCAATTTTGGCAGAACGCAGCAGATTTGTATTTCCATCTATTTTCAGGCAATTCCATGTGCTCTGCTGGGTGGGGCTGTGTGCAGGGACAGACGTGCTTTGGCTGTCCTGCAGCCAAGTGTCACACAAGGTCTGAGTGTCCCAGCTGACCCCAGGCACAGAGGTTTGAACCTATGGACTGATTCACATCAGCACGATTCCACACCAAAAACCATCCTTGTGCAGCAGGAAAAGTTGGCACTTTAAGCAGCAATCCTAAATCCTGATGCAAAAAGATATCCTACTGCAGGGAGAGAACCTGGTGTCAGTGATGTGACCAAGGATTTCAGGAACACCTGGAAAGTGACGAGGCTTGGGAATGTCAGGAGGCAGAGGGGCTGCCCTTGCTGTGGTAACTGCTGGCACACAGGTAGAGCCATATTTTAAAAAGCAATAAGGAAAAGTGTCTATTTTGATCTGTTCCAGTAAAGCCCACCCTGCTTCAAACATTTATATTTTTTGTTCAACAAATGTTTTATGGGGAAAAACGCCTACAAGGACACATCCATCTGCTGACCCAGCTGTGGCTGCTAATATACATAATGGGAGAGAAATTTCCTGTTACTGATTGCTCTGAACTGCAGACCTGAATCCTTTGTTTTAGATACCAATTCAACAATTTTAGTATTGATAATTAACAAAACAGATTCATCTATTTCATCAAGATCTCAGGCAATGAGTCCTGAATGGAAAATAAAAGGAACTTTTTTTTCTTGACCTTTTTAATGAAATAAAATTGATGCTATTTTTAGGTAATGTTATTTGCATAAATATGGAAGGAAAGTAAGCTTTAATATTAACTTTATCTCAAGTAGAGAAAGGAAAAAGATGTTTATATTGATTTGAATTTATGCTTTGTACTGTATTGCTATTATTAAGGGGATTTAAATTTAGGTTTTATCATTTTGAGCTCACTTCTACTATTACGGTGGGATAAATCCTTAATCCCTTCAAAGATCAGATCTTTTTATTTAAACACACACCTGGTTCGTGGTAACTGAACCAAATTTCTAATTATGAAAAGCAGGTTTCATATCCAAATTTAGCTGAGTTGAATAAAAATCCCCAGGTGTTGCCTTACCTTTTTTTACTATATATTAATGTTATCAGACTTGCTGACTCATGAAACTGAGGTTATAGCAATTTTAGCTATGCTGAAAAATTAATCCATCATTTGGAGAGTGCTGCACTATTCTTTATCCTGCATTTCTTGCTCTGAGTCTTTCTGTTATGCTATCTGCAATTCTTGGCCTTGGAAGGCTTTAGTGGTGGGGTGATGAGTATCAGACCATCCACTTATGCTTCCCCTGAGTGTCTGAGGCACCTTTTGTTGTTTGTGGTAGATGAAACTTCAAAAATGCTAAGCCTGAAGTTCCCATGTGTTCATCTAAAATATCTTCCTGATTCTGCAAGTCAGGCTAAAATTACAAGTTGGGCACTTCGAGCCCTCCCACTCCTGATTAGGCTGGGAACATGATCTTCTGCAGCACTTGAGGCACTTCTGCTTCTGTCGTTAGCTGAACACCAGAAGTGAAAACAATTCCGTGTTATCTTTCCTGAGTCAGAACGTCAGCAGCAGGGCAGTGCCGGGGCTGTCTCACTGGGAATGGACACAGTCGTGTCCAAGGCACGTGCAGGGACCTTCTCTCTACGCTGGACCCAAGGCCACCGGCAGAATTTCATCTTGGAAATTGTTTCTGTGCTGATGTCTCTGTTCCTGACGCACTTCTAGCTCCTTCTGTAGCACAACAAGGTTAACTCCTCTCTGGCTCTCACATCTACTTGATGAACCCGCGCCCCCTTTGGCTCTGCCTTCATTCCCAGTTCTCCCGGGGTTTGCAGGGAAATGGTTCCGTGGATGCTGTGGGGAGTGGAGCAGGGCACAGGTGCCTGCACAAACACTCAGCTCTGCCCTGACTCTGGGCTTTCAGCATCTCCCTTATCACACCTATCAACTACAGAAGGAAGCACGGTAGGTTTTGCTATGAATGTTATCTCATTTCTTGAGAAGAGGTGTGAATTCTGCCTGGGCAATAAAAGGGTCTTACAGGGAGTGGAACTGGAATTTCACCCTTTCAGTGCCTTTTCACATGGCTCCAGAGTATAAAGGGCTTTACTGGATGTGTTTTACCTCTGGAACACACCTTCTCTCTATCTCAAGTCCCGCTTGATCTATTTACACCACAACAAACACAATGAACATTTTTAGTATTTTCTAATGCCTTGCTGAGCTGATGAATAAAATCCCATAGACTCTAATAAACCACAGAAGAATAATTTAGAATTATGTCCCATGGAAAGCTTCAGTAAATAATAAAAGCATAAATATACCAGCAAGCTACTGTTATCCACTGCGGGAGACATTTGGGAATGAGAAGCTGCATCTGTGCACAATAACACAGATCCAGGGCTGCATCTCTCTCTACATTCACATGTGAGGCAAGGCACAGATTCAGAACCTGCTCTCTGTACACATCATTGTCCTCTGCACCTTCCACACCACGAGGGTTCACTCTGTTTGGTAAACCTCGGTGGGTAAAACTTTCTCTGCTGCTTTAGTCAGGTGTAAATAAACGAACAGAAACAGATTAAATGGCAACTCTAATTAAGCAGCTTATATGTCACAGCACACTAACGCTAACATCGTGGTTTAGGTACTGCAAATTATCAGTGCTACACTTCTTTAACTGGTAGTCTGAATTTCCTCATTATTCCACCCAGGGACCAAAGATTAGACAAAGAAAGCAGAAGGGGAAAGGTGTCTGATTCCAAACAATGCTTTAACGAGTGATAATATTCAGCATTCTGTGCTGTTTGCCAGCCCTTCCCCTCTCAGGTAACCCAAATCCTCAGCCTCCCTCGGTGCCAGTTCCCACCCGTGAGCAGCGGAGGTGAGCTGAGCTCCTCCAGGCAGGAGGGGTTTGGCCCTTTGGATCTGTGTGAGTGAAGATGCAGGGGCTGAGCTCACTGCCAGAGCTTCAGGAAGCTTTTCCTACAGCTCAGGGAAGGAAGGTGTAGTGAGGAATATGTTGTGTCCCAGGCCAGAAGGACACGGAGTGAAGGAGCAGGTTTCGAGCAGCCTTGGCTCAGGTCTCCTCTCTCCCACATTTTCCTGCCCTCCTCCTTCCCTCTCTCCGGATTTCTATTGTCTGTCTCCAGACTTCCACAGCAACAAGGGCAAAAAATTCACTCTCTGGCCTTTAGGAGCTTAATGGGGAGACCTTCAGTGTGCACAGTTGTTCTGCTTTTAACTTATTTTTGCAAAGCAGGTATATTTCCATCCAAGAATTAGAGAGAGTGGCCTCAGGCTAAATTGCAGGGAGTCCCAAATGAGTGAACCCTTTGAGGGGAGAATCACTGAAGAAGAAAATGAAGATGACAAGGCTGTTGCTTCTTAATAAACATTATCACATTTTCACCATGCATTATTTATTACTTTTCTTTTACTGATTGATGTTCTAAAACATTTAATCTAATATGTATAACTATATATATACACATATATTTAATTATCTTTATTTTTCCTAAAGAAATCTCAAGCTAAGAGTTCCTTCTTTGTTTCTTGCATTGTTAAATTAACATCTTAGTCCTGGGAATTTTTTCTCCCCCTTTTTTTTTTTAGCGTCTAAATAGGATTAAATTAAAGACATTTGACTGAATGCTGCAATTTATATGTTTTATAGGTTTTCCAGTGTTAAAGATGGAATATTTTGATCAGTCCTAATGGGTTTTTTTGTGCCTATGGTTTTTCTAACCTTATTTCCTACTTGCAGGTTCATCTGCTCATGGGCAGGAGTGCTTGGGAGCAGAGCGAGAGGTCAAACTTTCCAGCACAGGACACTCCTCTCTCTTATTTTACTTTATGGTCAGACAGACTATTTTTATTCTGAGATCTGCTGCTGTCCAGTAAATATATAACTTTGTTAGGAACCAAGCCTGCTCCAGAATGATACCTTTGTGGACACTAAAAACAATTTAATGGCATGTCACAATAGCAATTCACTCTGCTAATAGCCCGGCTCAATAATACCATATTGCATAAACCTCCTTCAGTCTTCTGACAAATAATTCACCTTTATGCACTCTGCAGCAAGCTCCATTTCACTAACAAATATATTTCTCCCCTACCCCTACAAATAAATATCCAGCATCTTCTCACTGTAACATCAGCTGTTGCCTTGCATGAGGTCAGCGGGGCCGTATTTCTACCCCAAATCACCTTTCTCCATCAGAGCCAGAGAGACTCTCAGCTTTTAACTGGCACATCAAATCACAGGCGAGGGTGGAGGGAATAAAATCTTGGAAAAAAAATCTGTACATTTTGCTATGTCTCACAAGCAGCAGCAGTGAAAAGTTTAAATACTCTGTATGTCAGGGCAGCCTTAAACAAATGTTTATGGGCTTTGCTTTTGCAAGCAGAAGGATTTGGGTAAGCACAACCCTCAAGATGTCTCTTGCTTAAAATGCAGCGCAAACTCCCCGAGCAGGCACAGCCTCCTGCCATCCTGCTTCCCTCGCTGCTTTTTTCAGGAGCTGCCTGCTCAGGGAGGGATCTGTTGGGTCTGCTGCTCAGGATGAGGAAATGCTCCAAGGCTGCTCCACGAGTTATGTGGGTGAACGGTTACCTTCATTTAGGGATGCTCCTGGAAAACCCCAGCTGGCTCTGAATTCCAGGGGGGCCAATTTAAGGTGCTCTGGGGACAACATATGCAGTACCCGCTCCCTGATGGACACAGCATCATTCCTGGCGTGCTGGCTCCCTCGGGAATGAGTTTAAAGTTCTCAATGCACCTCCTCCTCCAGGTGAGGAGAAATTCTCTGCTGGATTCACTGGGCCTGGACCATTGGCAATGAACAACCTCGCAATGATTGTCCCCAAAATCCTGCAGGATATTTTGGGGTAGTGTGGGTGATAAGGGTGTTATATCCTCCTGCACTGCTGCTGTTGTATAAATTGAAAATCACCTTTTACAATGTCTGAGTTCATGTTAAAAGACAGAAAAGAAAAAAAATGTAAGTCTTCCAGCTACAAATAGAATTTCCTCTATATTTTTATTTTGCTATGTTATCAGCTTACACTCAGTATAAATTCCTCCTTTCCTAGAAATGAGACTCCAATGATATATTTAGAAATAGAATCAGCTCTCAAAAGCTTTTTTTTTTAAATGCCTATGCAGAATCTGCTAAACCCCAACTGCATCCTGTTCCTTTAAAAACTACTCTCAAATCCGACGGTTAAAAAAGGCCATTTTTGTAGAAGAAACTATTTGTATCAAATATCATGAGAAAATAAGTGCATCATGACAATTTTGAACATCTTTTATGATTTGATTGTCAGTAACGAGGCCCACAGGAGAGTGATAAATGTGAGGCACGAAAAATATCTATTTCACTTAGATAGCAAATTATGCAACTCAGTGCTTGATAGCACTTGGCAAAATACAAATGTAGTTGAATGGAATTGAAATTGTTGCTCTCTGCCTAAGACACAGGTAATATCACCAGGGGTCCTGTCTTCAGATATTTATAAGAGCTAAGAGTTTAAGTAATAGTAGCAGTAATACAAAATTACCTTTAAACATTGAAAACATTTTTACTTTGTTACAGGGTGTAATTTACACTTTTTCTCTAATGGCTTACAGACTGAAAATGATATACTAATGCAATTTTTCAAATTTAGTTACCTTTTTGTGTTCTAAAATTATGTGCTCTCTCTTTCCCCTGTTTGTCATTTCTCAGATTCCATTTAATTCCATGTTCGTAGAGTTTTATAATTTATCTGCTTGTCATAAAAAGTTAAAGTTTTCTAGACTTTTAAAAATATGAAACACTCCCAATAAACTCTGACAAAAATGCTTCCAGTTCAACTTTTAGAAATTTTTCAATTTTGTTTTGAACTATTACCATACATTTTGGTGGTGGAGTGAGATTTTTCATGAAGTGACATCAAGCAAGGGAAGGGAAAAATGATCAGAGAAGAGATTCACTCAAACCATTTATATTAACCTGTCTCTTCACTTACAGATTTATATTCCTTCTTATCCTGCGTGGAAGGATAGGAGATAAATATAGGAATGTGCTCTACAGCTATGCCCTAGCTCAGGCTGGCAAATGAAACTGTGAGAACTTTCAAGATTTCAAAATTTGCCTTCTCTCAAATCATGAAGAAAAGTTTATTCCATTGGCTAATTAAAAAAAAGATTATTTTAAATGAAGCGCCTAGTTTTGATCATTTCAAATCACTTTTTCCCAGCATTGATATTTTTACATGTTCATTTATTTGTTTTATAGGAGTTTTTCTTCCAATTAGTTTGGATTTTGAAACCAAGAGCTTTCTCCTTAAGCAACGTGAAAACAGACTATTTTGACAGGATGCCTCTTTAAAACTCACAAAATGATATTTCTCTAACCAACCCTTTTCACTCAAATAAATGATGTTTCAACACGTCACGTCATGAAAGTTTAATCCACAAAATCAAGATTGTATTTACTGTGCCTTTCGATTTCTTCCTGAGCATTTCCAACACCACTGGAGTCCTTCATGACCGTGACACCAAAACATAACAGGGATTGCCCAAATGCCAGCTCCTCACCAGGACATCTTTCAGGCAAAGGATTTTTTTGGGAATTGTCAGAGGGGGTGAGGGTTTCTCCCTCTCAGTGCTCTCCATCCCCTTCTCTCCAGGGGCTCTGCTCTTGCTGGAGGGATGGGGCCACCTCAGATTGAGGGGATCCTTGGCAAATCCCTGTGTTCTCCTCCCTCCCCCTCCCCCAATGAGCAAGAAATTCCTCCTGCACCCCGCCCTGCATCCACTCTGCTCCCAGCACCCCAAACCCCATGAGAATGAGCTGAATTTGGCCAAGTTGGGCTGTCCCAGCCCCTCCCAGTGCCCCTGCGTGCTGCTCCACTGGAGGAGGACAAGGAGCCAGTGCAGATCCTGCAGCTGGGATAGAGGAGATGCAGTGCTTTAGGATTTAATAACTTGGAGAGGGACTCTAGGTTCCTCTTTTGTGCAAAAGAAACTACAGAAAAAAGTTAATTGCAATAAATAGAGAAAAGACAGGCTTGGGGAAGTGAAATGCAGGCTCTGGCCATGTGCAGCTGTTAAAAGGCTGGATTCATATTGCATATGAGGAGAGGTGTCACCCTCAGAGTTCACAGCCCAATTTTAATGTGAGCAATTCCCCACATTCCCCTAAAAAATTCAATCTGACACACATTTTATCCCTTTTGGCATTGCCTTTCGTGTAAGGTTGCTCTGCTCTGGTGAGCACTTGCCTTTTTCACCCTATCCACAGCTTTTCAGCAATAATGGACAATGTTATTGTCAGGCCCTAAAAACCATCACCTGCCTCTTTTATTGCTTTGCACAACTTTGTCTGGAGTCCAGGGGAGCTTTCAGTTTTCCCATATCTGTTGTTCTTATCTCACTGGGATCAAATGGCAGCTTCCTGGGAGCTTTGTGGGGCTGGCACTGTGCCACATAAGGCAGAAAGATATGAATTCTCTTTTCACATCCCATTTCCTTGTGGTGTAACTGTAAACTTGTACCAAAAGATACCAGAAAACCAAGCAGCACTTAAGAAGCCTAAAAAGCTGATGGGTAATTACTGGGATTAACCAAAGCTCCATGGAGCCAGGGATCAAAATTCCTAAAAACTGCAATCCCGATGAACAACTGTGAATGAAAACAGCAGCATTTTGATGGGAATGTGTGCACAAGTGCCTAATGCAGTTGTAAATAAGGCATTTAAATGACTCGGGGATCTGCAAGCCCTATGGAACTCTCCTGGGGAAGCTGTTGACAAATTAAAGCTGCTATTGCTACTCTTCCATTAGCTTTTGTATCCTAAACACATCATTAGGTGGTATTTCAAGGCATAAAACTCTTACCTGCTTCAAGATTGATTTGAAATGGAAGACTCTTACAAGAATATACAGTCCCTTTGGGTTCGAGCTGGGAGGATCAGTCAGAATAAATTTATTGCTTGAAAAGTGTCCTTTCTATTCAGTCTGAAAATGCTTCATTTTCATAAAAATTCTCATATTTATAAATAAATAATATGTTGAACTTATTCACTAGATTATTACTATGGATACTTTACTTTTGAGCAGCTTGTTGCATATCTTAAATATTTCAAATGCAGATCTTTATATTTGGATTTTTTTCTCTCAACCTTTCAAACTTCATTCCAAGTGTCAGGACCTCTGATTCTGCATTTACCTTTTTTTTTTTTTTGAGCAAAATTCAAAATATTAATTGTAAAAGAGGACATTATTGACAATCCAACAGAAAGCTCCTGAAGATAAGAATAACCGATGGGTTTTTTGGTCAAAACTGTCTTCAACATGAATATTAGCAGGGGATTCCAAACACATCTTTTAGCCTGCTAATAGTTCTGTTCACAGGAATTCCGCTCCTGTCAGGAACAGAGAGCATTTAGAAGACTGCCACTGTCACCAAGACAAATAAATATCTTGAGTTTCCTGAAAAGACATCTCACACTTCCACTTCTATTAGATGCCTCTTTTCTAAAATTATTGCAGCTAAAAAGTCCAGTAGACAGTGTGATTTTAGGAAAGCTTTTAGGAAAAATAAGAAAAAAACCACAAAAAACAAACCCACCTCTTTGAAATAACATTTAAGATGCACTTGAAAATTCTTCTACCCAAACACAAAGGAAATTTAAAGTTAAAGCTGAAAATCTGGCTGGAAACCATGTCCTTAAATCAACCTACCTCTCCATAGCTTTGCAGGGAATCTCACACACTGTACTAATGCCATATGTGCCACAACACACAGGAATAATGGGGTGAATTGAGGACAGTGTCACACCATACTGAGTTCCTCTTAATTCAAATTTCTTCCTTGCTTTTAAGAGGGTAGTTTACAACTCTGCCAAAATGGCACTTTTTTTTTTTTCCTAAATATACAGAGTGAAAAAAAATGCAGCATGAGAGCACACAACTTCTGGAGAGAAAACTGAGAGAGCTGCTGAAAGTGGGATGTGTACAAATATGTGTAAACTGCCTAAACCCTGCAGAGAGGAAAGGGAGCAGTGAGAACCCAACAAGGGACAACAGACCTGCACAGCCGGAAAAGGCCCAGATTTAACTCCCCAGACAACCCCAAAATCAAATCAGGATGTGAATTTGAAGCTTCTCTGCCTCAAAATTGAGTGGTAGTCAGCATCTGGGGATTGATTTTAGCAGATACCAGCAGCAGAGTGGAAAGTACAGCCGGGCTGTGAAACACAGGGTATAGAACATTTTAATGACTCCGTGCAAACTTCAGCAGTTTCAGTTTATGGGGCTTTGTGGGGAAAAAAATAAATAAATGCTGTTGTTTGACTGTTTCCATCCTCTTGGGTTTTACACCCCTCTTGCGTTTCCCCTGAGGTGTTTTTCAGGCAGAGATCAGAGCTGCTCTTCAAACACCCCGAGAGTTCAGGGCAGGTCAGGGTGTGAGGTGGCCCTGGCAGGGCTGGGAATGAACTGCTCGGCTCAGCTCTGTTCCCAAGTGCAGAGCACATTCTGGGGCTCCAGCACCACTTCAACCCAGATTCCCTTTCCACACAAAGTCAGAATTCTGCTCCAATTTACTTTTTGTACGGACAAGCTTCAGTCACAACTTTGCCTAGATTTGAAGAAATGTTTGATACAATAGTTTCATCCAGCTCCACTTTCAACTGCTGATCTGAAAACCTCTTGTCTCACATTTTTTAACTCGTGTCATTTGATATTCAAGTTTCCTTCAAATTTCCTCTCGTCTGAAGGCAGAATCAAGCTCCCTCGTTTCCTGGGAATGCATAGGTTATGTGACAAGACATACAAACAGTTTTGATCATCAGGAAAATTTACTGCTCCACAATATTGCAGTTTTAATTAGCAGTAAAGTGAAATGAAAACTCTGGTGCCATGTGATTAGAACAGGACTTTACAATCGTGGGAAGGGACTCTTGCCTGGTGCTTCATATAATGGATGGGATTTCTACATTTATTTATGGCACTACAAGGGTGTTGGGAATTTGTAGGAAAACTTCAAAGAATTGACAGGAATATATTCAGTTTCTTTGTCACATGAAGGGTAACTTAACTTTTGTGGTAAAATGTGTTTTTTCTCTTACTGCTTAACTGAGCAAGACTTCCTGCTTCAATGAGTTTCTTCCCTAAGTTGTTCCTGCAAGGACACCCTTCATTTTGTATTGTATTTCATATTCCTTGTTTACTTGTAGCCAAAACAGGCTGGGGAAGCAAAGAGGGCCTGGAGCAGGTGAGGAGAGGCTGCATGAGACCATCTCGTATCACTGTGGTGGTCACTCAAGTGCTGCCCATGGGAGGAAGGATGTGAGGCTGCTCATTCCACCCAAATCCATGTGGCAAGGGAGAACGGGACCTCTGAGGAGCCCTGGTCATTTGCTGTCATAAAATGCTCTGTGGGCTGTCTTTTCCCTGCTCTCAGCCCTCCAAAATAGCTCTGTGGAACCTGGAGCAGGAAGTGCAGCACACCGAGTGGTGCTGCCTGGGACAGACCCCAGCACTGATGGAGGTGCTGGGACCCGGCAGAAATTTGGGAGCATCTCCACTTGTGCAGAGCTTTGCAAACGTCCTGTGCCAAACCTGTGCTCTGTGCAGCCTCATCTGCTGAGCCCTATTGAGCTGGGCTGCTCTGTGCTGGAACCTCCAAACTGGAGCTCCATCCAGCTGACTGGGGACAGCAATTCCAGGGAAATGATGTTGCCTCCTGTGCTGCTGTGCTCTGGAGCAGAAACTGCTGGGAGGTGGCAGGAGCAGGTCACACACAGGGAGGAAAGGGACAAAGTCTCCCAGTCCCTGTGAGCTGCAGCACCTGAGCTGGGGGAAGCACAAGTCCCCTGGCTGTGACGACAGGGAGGACACTCACTCAAGGGACTCTGTGCCACAAACAAACGATCTCACTCCCAGCTCACTTTCTTCTTGCAGTGAACAAAAATCAGCAGAATGAAAGGCAAAGTCTGACTTGCAATCAATCTTCATTAAGAGTCAGATTCTTTCAGAGCAGCTCCATAAACAGTATTTTTGTGAATTAAAAATAACATTGTGTTAATTACAGTTCTGCATTACCTTTTTTGTTATGGCATGTTAGGCATACTCCTACTTTACAGAATGCCAATAACTCTTCACAATTCCCCGGGATTACAGTTCCCTCCTCAGATAAAGGAACAATCCTTTGAGATGATGGCACATCAAATATGCCTTCATATTTCTGTCTCCTGTTTCCCAGCCTGTGCCATATTGTGCACAAGCTGAAGCAGCACAATACACCACATCTGCCATTCACAGGGCCACCTTTGAAACCGGCCCAAATTTTCTTCTCCACTGATCTATGGATCCTATCCTGTGTTATAGTTGTTCCTTTTCAAATCTAGTTAAAGCTGGAAAATCAGCTTTTTGGTGGCTGTTGTGTGCTAACAGCTTTGGGGGTGAATCATCCTGTCCCAACACAAAGCTGTGTCTGTCCTGTGAGAGCAAATTCACCTCCTGGGCTCTCCTGGTGTGTAGCCCCTGAATTCCAACACCCCCCAGTGCTGAGGTTCAGGCAGGACACAGAGCCCCAGGTGAGAAGCAGACACAGAACCACAGGCAGAGAGGGAACCCCAGGGCTTATCTGTGCCTGCAGGCCAAATAATGAATTTATTTTGCATTTAACATGCCTGAATTAGAGACAGCATGGAAGCAGTGCCCAGCACAGGTTGCTGACCCTGCTGATGGACCCTGCATTGACTTCATCCAGGGCTGGCCGTGTCTCCAGTTGTATTTTTTAAATCTAAAGACAAGAAGCAATATTCCTTCTGCTTCACATTTCCAGTGTCATCTCTGGAGCCAGGCTCTGAAAGCAGCACTTATAAACCGATGTTAACAGGACCCAGGTGACGTGCTCAATGCTCAGGTCAGAGTGTGCTGTGCAGAGCCATATCCTGGTGTCAGGATGCAATTTCCCAAAGAAAGTTATGAAATCCACGCCTGCAAGCACTGTTTTGGGCATCTAACCACAGAAATTGTTCGTAACAACTGGAATGAGATAGGATCAAGACATTACATGTCAGCAGAAATATCCTCTCCTTCTCCCCCAGTCCTCGGCATATTCAGATTTCACAAAACTTGGATAGGAATTTCCATGACTCATTCCCCAGTAATCCATCTTCCATTGCTTTATTTGTGACACTGCCACAAAAGACTGAAAATCAGGATTTTTTTCCTTTTTCTTAAGAGGTGAATTCATCATTTCAAGCCAAATGCATTTGTGTAGCATCCATTTAGACCCTGGGTGCATCCCCAGCGCGAGGGCAGAGCACATCAGCACCAATCCTGCAGCCCACAACTGCGTGTGCTGCAAACCTTTGTGCACGCGAAACCTGAAGTGCAGAGGGACCACAGAATGAGTTGGAGTTACAGAGGCTTTCTGCAAATAAATATTCTTTAAACACCAGGCAGAGGCAGCCCCGTGAGCCACTGGGGGAGAACAGCCAGGAGAGCCAAGCAAGGACTCGTGTGGATGGGGAAGGGGGTGAAAACACCTGGATTGACAACACCGTTTTAGATAGAGAAACTGGAACTCAATGTAGAAAGAGCAAGGCTCACAGGAACAAATAAGCAAATTTCACAGAAGGAAAGCAAGAGGGGAGGAAAGAATAAAGGAAAAAAAGAAAATTCCCCTACAGGTTTAGCCGATAATGTCAACAAGCATCACTCTTACTGCTTTCTCACTATATGTCAAGTCCTCTATTGCTTCTAATCTGTTGTAAGCTATATTCTCTATAGACAGATATAACACCAGAGGAGAACATTAAGACCACCTATTCATATTTTTTTGACATTTGAAGTACAGTCAGACCTCGGTAGGACTTCAGCTTTGGCACAGAGTGAATCTGTGATCTTATCAAATATGCAATCCCACATAAAGCAACTGCTGATCTGCACAAGAGTCACATAAATATTAAAGCGTTCAGAATGGTTAACTCATCAAACAAGCTGCCTGTCTGGACAGATGGACGGAAGGACTGAGGAATACATCATGCAAAATCTTGAATTTAGGCTGCGTGAAGGAAGCGCTTTCAGAAATGAGACAAGCACATACAAAAAAAGCCCACATTTACTACATATGTGGTCATCGCTGGCTTTTAATCAGGAAAGGTTTAAACCAAATTTCCCTGGAGTGTGATTCCGAAGGAGAAGATGATAGAGCGGATGTGTTAGGGTGCTGATCAGGGAGCCAATATATTTCAGAGCTGGTATAAGCCTGCATTTATCCTACAGGGAAAAGCACAGGCAGAGAGAAGATGTGTTATTTTGTAAACAACATATGAAGGCTATCTGGCGATCAGAGATTGCAGTATTTTCCATCCCTCTGCTCGTGTGGAGCAGGTGGAGCCATCTTTTACAAAAATTAAAAGGCATTCAAACAAGGCCCGTTGTTAACCAGCCCAGGGAGCTCGAGGAGGCAGCGCTTGGTTGAGTTAAACGTTCTGGGTTGGTACTGGCACTTTCCAGCTGCATCTGAGGGAGGGAGCTCAGCATCTCACACACATCTGCTCATTTAACCTCAAACAGCAAACACACCAGCATTTTCCAGGCAGGAGAGGAGAGGCACTGAGATGTCTGCACCTGCTTTTCAGAGGCGCTGAATTCCCTCTGCTCCCAGTGACGGGGACACACGGAGATGGGGATCCCAGTGACAGGGAGACAAAGAGATTGGGCTCCCAGTGACAGGGACACACGGGCACTGGGCTCCCCGCAGCTCAGCTGGGGTGGACTAAAGGCCCTTCTCCCACAGTCCAGGCTCAGGGCCGTTATTGGTGTCTCTCCATAAATGTCACCACGGTGTTGAGACCCACGTGGAGATCTGGCCCTTATTTTAAGGCCTAAGAGAGAGTAAATGTCAAGCACTTTGTCCCCCACACTCCCAGATAGAGATTCCTGCCACATCTGCCCAGCTGTGCCCCTTGCAACCCCTCCTTTGGGAAGGCGATGGGGCTGGCTGATGGGATGGATGTTGGGATGGATGAAGGGATGGCTGATGGGATGGATGAAGGGATGGCAGCCCCAGGCACAGGCCAGGGAGGCTGAGCAGAAGCGACAGCTCGGAGAAGCCTGGCAGTACCATCTAGTGGGTGCTGCCTCGCACAGGCAGCTGCTCCCAAGGAGGAAGGGAGAAAAGAGGACAGAGAGCAGAGAAATAAAACATTCTTTATCACTGCTCTTGACAGGTATTATATTGTACTATAGTGCCATTTGTTTAGTTACTGCTACAGCAAGTGCTGTGCAGAAATCTTATAAGCAGCCATATGGCACCTCTGAATGAAAGCCATTATGCTTTTATGAGTAACCCACACTGTCTCTGCTCGGGGAAAGAACCTCCGTTTGCACCAAATGTCATTTTCCTATTCTGAAAGGAAGAAAATATTTCTGACTTTCACTGAACTCCACAAACCTGAGCTGATTCTCCTCTCCTGACAGTGTTTACACAGAGCCTAAGCCCACTGGAGGTCTCAAATACCCACCAGGTATTTCACTACTGACATTTTGCTGTTTCCATGCTCGTGCTTTTCAGCTGCGCCATGTTAAACAACCCTGTTTGCAGCTAATATTAGATTCTATAGTTATCAGTTCATTAACATTTTATAATTTACCATCCATTACACTTGACAGCAACTGTCCAGCCATTCTTAGCACTGTTTTAAAAAGACCCTTAGGAACAGAAAGTTTATTCTCTGAACTGGGTAAAAATAACAAGTCATTAAAAATTCCTGGTACCTGGATGCAATATCTGGGCTGCACCTCTTAAATTAACTCCGTGCTTTTGCTGTGCAGAGCAAAGTTTTTGTGGTGATTGGAAAAAAAAATATTTTCTTCTCCATCAGTTTGTGTTTCCAGCCTTCCCATGTTGCATTAAAAGTGTGTTGTGTTCTGGGGATTGGGCTGTTAAACACTGAATAAGGGTCTGGAACTTGCTGGTCGAGGATTATGTGTTAAAGGAAGAGCAAAATTTCTGCGCTACGTACCGGGAACTCAACTTCTCTGAAGCTGTGTATGTCTGCATGCTGAATTTGCATGCCAAATGCTGGGATTGCAGACACAGTTGCAGAAAGTGCATATGCAAATTAGGCACTTAAAAATGAACATATTTATATATGATGGCCACTAAACAGATCAGTCCCGTGTCCACTTCTGTATATACGTTACGTGTATTTGCCTTTTCTTAAAATATATTAAAAATATTTATCAAAATATTTATTAAAAAAGAAGAAAAGAAGAGAAGGCTTCATTAAAATAGAGCCTATGTAGAGACATGTTGTTAAAAGGAATCTAAATAATCTCACTTCCCTGCTCCAGATAATTAACACTCTTCAGCAAGAACTTTTCTCTAAATATCAGTCTTCTTTTAGAGAGATTTGCCATTTTCCTGCATTCATTATCTCACCAGAGCAAAGTGAAGCCATGCACCAGAAATACTGCAGGGATCATGCAGGGTGTAATTGCTCTAATGCTTTGCATATTTATGTTTGAGCCCTTTTTATGAAGTGTTACTTTAAAAAAAGAAGGATCAGTTCATCTTTAAAAGGGAGTGATTGATTGCTGCCAGTCAGGCATTCCTTCATTCTTGGCTTCTCTCTTAGTCTCTGTAATAAGTTTTTCAGGAACCCCAGCCCGCTATTAAAGAAGAGCATTCATCATAAGCCAAGCAGAGAGGAGGCAGACTTTGATGGGCACAATACCATATTTCAATCTACAGTGTCCTTTTTGTTAAACTTGAGCTGCTGCCTCATTAGCGCTCGAGCAAAAATACACAAAGCCTTTTGTAAATATTAATCAGAAATGTACAAAACCCCTCTCCAGACTAAATTACTTATTATTGGGCTCTCTCCAGGTGATAATATCTAACTAAAAATTCTGTTTGCCTAAACTGTGGGAGAAAAATACCTTTTTATGTACATTTTATGAAGCGCTCTTACAAGGATAAGTGTTTTAAGTAAATGCATTTCTTTAGTATTTTCCCCTTTTTTGACATCCATCCTTCACAGAGCAGAAATATGCAGCCCTGCTGTAGGTTGTAGGCTGCAGCATTCATCTGAGCAGTGTGAGGTTTAAATTCCTGATATCCAGGTTTATTTCTGGCACTGCTGATTAATATGAGAGTGCTTTTTCATGTTTTCCTGCTGAGCTTAAACTTAATAGATGTGAGGCTGGGACTTAAGACACACTGAATTAACAACACATGCTTTAGGCTGCTAAATGCAGCACTACAGAGGAGTCCAGATGGGTTCCAAAGCAGAATTTGGTCTTTTGCACTTAAGAAGGTCCCTGTCAGGAAAATAAAGTTTCAGGATTTTGTTGCTGTTGTTGATTTTTGGGATTTTTTTTTAATTAACTTTCAGCATTTCAGCCTCTGAGCAAGGTGAGATGCATCGCTGCTGGGGAGACCAAAGCAAATGGAAGCTCTTTGCCCAAAGTTTGCACCAACACAACAGTTGACGCTTATGAAACCAATTTCCAGTCCTAGATACAAGGCCAAAACTGAAACTTTGGGAAGTTTAGGCTCAAATCCTGTGTCAGTCAAGCATTTCCTTGAAGTTTGTGATAAAAAAAAAAGTTGTCTGTAAAAAGGGATTAGTCACAAAACTTCTGAAATCAAAGGTCACTGTCTCCAGGGGCTCTTTGTTGGAGTAAACAATAGAAATGCTCTCAAAACCATTTTGCAGAAACAATTTTTATTGCTATCATCGGACCCAATTCTGCAGAGATTTCTTGGAGGAAAAGTAGTTCCTTAATGAAGCTCTTCCTACAGCAAAGCCAAGGCTCTACAGGATCAGCCTCCACTACAGCAAACAGAGCTAAAAGACTTTTGTGCTCTTTTTAGCAAAATCATTTCAGGTAGAACTCCCTAAAAGAAAGGTCTGAGCAAGCATTTGTGTGACATCACCAGCTGGACCATCTGTAAGTGAAATTAAAGCTGCACTGGAATTCACAGAGTTCAGTAATTCCTGCCTATTTGGTTGTAAAGTTGAGGGGCCACAGGCACTGGTTTTGTTGGTGTTTATACAACACCCAGCCCAGCACATCCCTCACCAGAACTGGAGCCCAGGAGTCCCAGTGGATCTTACAAACAAGATTATGGACATCTGCCACAAATCCTGCAATAATGACTCCTTATCTAACCCCAGCTCTGCTTGTGCACCTGAGAGACTTCGCAAGGATTTGTCTGAAAAGTTCGTGGCAACCACGCAGAGAAAATAAACACTTAGCCACCTTGAAAGTTGTGGTCAGCTTTCTGAATGGAACTCTTGGTATTGGCTGATTGGTTGTAGCAGTTATTTTGCACCTTTTACCCTCTCTGAGATCACCCTAAATTCTTGTCCAGCAGTTACAGGCCCCACTCAAAGGCAGCAGTGAACCCACTGATAACAAAGCCCTGCCTCCCCATCCACCCCGCCGGAATAAATGCCCAGCACCAGAGAGTTAACAAAACACAGCAGACTTATTTATTTTTCTTCTCCTCTCCTGATACTGTTTTCACAACCTGACATAACCTGGTAAAGTAATTCTAATTGTATTTTGGATTGATAACTGCATTTTTCTCAGAATACACAATGCTTCTGAGAACAGTTGTGGTTCTTTGGTACAGCACAAGTGTTTTGCCTCAAAGATCTAAGGACGTCAATGATAAAACTATCAGAAACTTTAAGTCCTAAAAGAAAACTGACGGCAAACATTTGGGTCCCATTTTTGCATCATGTAACTGTGGATTAACAAGGATGATGCAGTAGAAAGCAATTAAGAAGGGCACTGAGGAACTCAGATGTGCCTGGGGAGGAGGAGTCTGCTCTAACAGTGCCCCAGAGAAACAACTGCACCAGAACAAGGGAAGAGCTGGCCTGAGCCCCAGCTCAGAGTGGAGCTGGAAGAAATGTCTCTGCAGGTTCAAAACAAGCCATCTTTCTCCTTTTTAATCCAATTTCTGTATTCCTGGATTTGCCCACAGGCTGGAGCAGAAGCAGAGAGCTGGCACGGGCAGGGTGGTGCTCTCCAGAGCAAGATCCCATCACAGCTCCTAAGCCAGGGCCTGGGAGGCAGCCAGAGATAACAGTGCTGGAGCTGCTCAGCCAGCCCTTGGTAAGCGCTCACCCCAGCCAGAGCGCCTTCCAAACTTGCTTTTATTCAAAACCTTCCATTTCCTACCTGACAGATAAACCAGGCTTCTGCTCTGAGTTCATTTCTGCCTTCTAAGCAAGAGGTCCTCAATTAGAAAGGACTGAACATTTGTTTTCAGGAAGACTTACTCTCCTCTGTAAAAAATACCCTGCATTAAGTCTTTCCTTACAGCCAAATGCTGGGAAATAAATTAAGAGAGCATGCAATCAGTTCAAAATGACTGTAATTAGGCAATCAAATAGCCATAGGAAGCAGAAATCATCAATGTCTTTAGCTAGTTCATCTTGTCCGTGGATTTATTTGTAAGTTGGTTATTTTTTTAAAATAAAACCCTAAGATTATAGACTGAAATTTAAAAAGGAATGATATCAATTCACCAGAATCCTTCTCATACACATCTTAGAGCAGTGCCTATTAACCCCAGGAATTATCTGAAGTCTGCATGCCCATGTCTGTGCTAACTCTGCTGGCCCAAGAGGCCCAAGGGACGAAAACCTTTGTGTAGGGTCTGCAAAGCATCAGTGCAAAACACAGAGAGTCACTCCCCACACCCACGTAACAGGAGGGGTAAAAGTATTTGTCAAGTTTTAACTAAGAGTCTAGGAAAATCTCGGTGTACAATGAAATAAAACTCATCAAAAACACAACCAAACCATATCCTTCCTGTCATAAAAAGAAGGCAAACAATATGCCCTTCTCCACGTTCCTGCATACCTTTGGAACTGCAGGCTTCCTGCTCAGGAGCTGCCCTGCCAAGAATCATGTATCCTGTGATGACATTTCTCAATAAATAAAGTGACTTCATTATTGAAAAGCTTAACTGTAGTCGTGTGTGCAGTTTTTAATGCAGTACCAGCCCTGAAGTGCTGATGAGAGAAAATCCAGATGCAGGAGACATTCAAGTTGGAGCCAGGACATTTTAAGGGCTGCAAAGTTTCATTAGCTGAGCTGTGGATCGATGGGTAGATTAAAACACTATATTTGTTCATGGTGGAATCGGCTCCTCCACTGGTGTAAATCAGCACAGGAGAATGTAAATCCCTGTTTCAGCTGAGGATCAGGCTCCTGATTTAGTGGGCCTTGTTATTCTCAGCACATGTAACAAAACGAGGGGGGATTGGGGATATTCACAGGTAGATCACCATCATTTCACCTCTGGGACTGGAGCTGTTTGTGGGGACTCTGGGATAAGGCTTGGATGGGTTCCAAGTTCATTATTGTAGCCTGATTTGTGGTTAAAACATGTTAAGCCTAAATATTAAGCAAATACATCAGAGGAGGATTTACAGCTGTCCAAGGACACAGTAAACTGTAACACAAGCTCCTAGACTGTATTAAATTTGTATCCCCACAGTTTCTTCTGCAAGGGAATAGAAGAAGCAAATCAAGTCATTCCTGGGACACATTAAGGATAGGCTTGCTATAAATTCCCTCAAACTCAATTGTCTGTGCCCAGACTGGAGCCATCAGCTTCTATTTGAAGCTTCGGTATTCTGAAACCTTTTTTTTTTTTTTCCCCTGGAAAATCTCAAACAAAGCATATTCTTTTGACTTCCCAGCAACAGAGAGGACAAAGAGATATTTCACAGTGAGTGCGAAGGGCGTTGAAGGACCTCCCAGCCATGCTCGGCGTTGTTACAGCAGCTCCTGGGCCGCTGGCGAGCTGGACCTGCTGGAGCAGATGAATCACGGCTCGGCTCTGGCCCCAGCGGAGCTGCACACACGGAGCTGTGTGGGAAGTCAGCTGTCAGGCTGATGCAACAAGTCAGAGTTTACCAATCTGTTCTCACAAAACCGCAACTGGCAAAGTGCTTCACATTACGTCAAAGAGCTACAAACAAGGCAGGAAGAGACACAAACCTCTGCTTCCCCCCGACACGGCCCTGCAGCATCCCCCGGCCCACGGCCGGCGCTGGGGGATGTGGCACCTGTGCTCTGGGGGAGGACCCGGTGTCCCAAGCAGTTCAGGCTGAGGACACCCCTGGGAAAAGCTCCAGGCCAGGACTGGCCCTTCAGCCTTGTGCTCCAGGCACCTCACTTTGGGTGGTGTTTCCCACAGCTGGCAGCCAGCCTGGAAACTGCTCCTGGAAGGAGGAACTTCTGTCCCTGTCGGAGGAAAGGCTCCGTACTCGCAGGAGTTGGGCTCCCTGATCCTTGTGGGTCCCTTCCTACTCAGCACATCCTGGGATTCTGTGGAAATTGCAGCGGGTGGAACGGGAACACTGAGTTTCTGGTAGCACATCCCCCGGGCAGGGGAGACTGGGCCTGTTCACTCTGACAGAGGACACTGATGTTTCTAAAGAAAAGAAAAGGAAGTGTATTGAGAAGGAAGAGGTGAAGAGAAAATAAAATAGATGGGGAAAAGAGATCAGAAAAGGGATGATAAACAAGTTCAGCTGATGGCTATGAGAACTGGAAGGGGAGGAGGTAATGTAGGGGTGAGAAGGAGATCCTCTTCCCCACCAAGGGAATCAGACTTTGACTGCTAAATTCCCATCACTAGGAAAAGACCAATGTGCTTAAATTGTGGAAAAACTCCCACCTTGCAGAATAAACAATGTCTCCTTTCTAACCCTGACTCTTTGTCCTGTTTAGAGAGTTCCTAAAATTCAGCGACAGCTCCTCTCTGTGCCTTGGGGTGGTCACTTCCCATCTCCTACAGATGCCCCAAACAATTTGCCAGGCACTTTGGGTTTGGGGCAGGGGGGCTTTTCTGTAAAAGCCATTTTGCTGCACACAGAATAGTGCAAAATTAATTGGACCTGAGGGATGCAGACGGGAAAAATCCTGCTCCTGGTGTCTGCACTCAGAACTTTACAGGGACCTTTTCTGAAACCACAAAGTAAAATTTAGGGACAGTCCTGGGAGCTGGGTCAGCAATCCATAATTCATCCTCATCAGTAAATGGTCACAACTAGGTGACAAAGGCATCTTCCTATTTTAGTGTTCTTTCTCCCTCTTCTGCTGCATCAATTCATGTAAATATTTCCTTCCTGCCTGCACAGCTCCAGCAGGGAGCAGGTCCTTTCTCCATGGGGCTGGAAACCTGTTGGTCAGAGTGCCCTGGCCACAAGGAGAAGCCCTGGGTTTGTAACACCACAACTCTGATCTCCTGGACCCTGGCAGGGGAGTGAAGGCTTTGATAACCTTTTCCCACGGCTGCCAAGCTTCAAAGGCAAGGCCATCCTGCTGGATTTGTGCCGAGCCCAGTCCTGGCAGGGGATATCCCACACCCTGGGAACAGCACCAGGTGAAGACCCACAGATCACTTTGTGAACCCTGCTCGTGCTCATGGAAGTAGTTGGGGCAGGAATATTCGATTCTGTTGAGCAAAAAACATTCACTAAATGTCTTGAAATAAAAATTTCAGCTTTCTAAGACATTTTCAGATCATAAACTGAGTAACCAAACGAATGCAGGCACTTCCCAGGATAATGCAGTATCTTGGCAGCATCTCACTGGTCTCAACTTTGCATTTAAGTATCAAAATACTGCTTAAATCCTTTAAGTACCTAAATCCTGTGCTGGATTTAATCTTGAAGGGTTCATTTTTTATTTCAGACATGACTCTGAGTTGTGAGAAAAGACGTCTCTAACATGCTGGAATCCCAGATAGGACTCTGGTAGTAGGAAAAGAGGGAGATTTTGGGATGAGGCAACATGCTGGGGGAAATGCAGAGCACAGCTGTAATACTCAGGGCAGAGACACTTTAATTTTTATCTCTGTCCTGGTACACTGTATTTATGCTCTGTGAAACTTCAAGAAAGTTTCTCAATTCCCCATCTGTAAAATAGGTGCCTTCCTTAATTTTTTTTTTAGTCTTTCTAGACCTTTTTGGCTGGGACTGCCCGAGTTCTTACCTGTGCCTACTTCAGCAGGTGTCTGATTTAACACAGGGCAGTGCCACCACAGCAAAAGGGAAAGGAAGAAAATAATCAAACAGCCAAATCTCCCACCCTGGAGAGTCTCCTGTGGAAAGCACAGGAAGCACATCTGACCTGCTCCCACTCTTGCTCTCTTTTACTGGTTCATATCCAGAGATTTCCAGCAGGGAGCCACCACTGAGCTGTGGAAAGCAAAGACGCAAAGGACCATAGGTCTGCTCTACTCCAGGAAGTCTGGAGAAGCCACGGGGGGCTGGACTTCTGTTTTTTGAAGGAATTTTGACACCTGTTTTCCTGACATGCTCGATACAAATGTTCAAGCCGGGCAGTGAGCATGGATGCTGGCAAAGCTGGAGTGACAGTGGCATTGAGATGGGTGGGTCCAGCCAGGGGAATATGGCAAAGATTGTCACAAGGACTCCAGGTGTGGGATGGAAGACTTGGAAAACATCTGCTTGTTTCACTTTTTGATGATTTCGTTGATAAAGGCCAACTGGAATTACACACCTCCCAGAGGAAGTGAGCATGGGAAGTGGGGAGAACAACTTTTACCTTGTCAGGAAGAGGGGACGCAAGGCAGCTCAGTGCCATGGGCTACATTTGTCATTAACCTTAAATGAAGCCCAGAAAATAACCCAAATTTCCCGTTTACTTTCAAGTGGTGTGAATCAGACCCTTGGCTTTCTGGCACAGAATGAAGGGAATAATGAAGGGAAAGCTTTTACTGATTTCAGTGGAGATGGAGATGCTAAGTGTGTCACAACAAGAGTCTGTGGAAGGAACCAAGTGAAAATTCATTTCACCCAGCATTATATCTGCACCTTGTGCTGGCTTTCGTGAACCAACTCTCTCCACTTAGCAGGATATTAGCAATATCCTAAATGGAAATTACCTCCAATAAAAACCAGCATTAACTGTAGCTCCACGTCCAGATCCCAGCAGCCACCACAAGGATTTCTTTCCCTTCTGCATGCTCCCCACAGACACATCCACACAATCCCTCCCAAACTCCCTGAGCCCATCTAACAGTGATTTCCAGGAGGAATTGCCACCCAAAAGGAGCCAACACCAGGCCCCGTGGAGCTCTTGTTCTACTCTGGATTCACTTACACACCTAACACCAACGATGTACAGGCAGGCATGTGGGATTCCTCGAGTTTGTGCTGCTCCTACCCTGAAACCACCAGGTATTTTATCTTCAGCAGTAGCTGGGGTGGCTCCTAAAACCATGACACATCTGCCCATTGCTGCTTCCTGCCTTTCCCTCTCTCTGCTCTTGCTCTGCTGCATTATTTAAACGGCAGCCAGGCTGCTGTGCCCACACAGAGTGCCTCTGGCTCCAGTGAGGAATCTGCTCCTGCTCAGGGCTGGTGACAATCTGTAACCTCCCAGTGGCAGAGGCTGTACCTTGTTCTGTATTTACACCGTGCCTTGCCCCAGGAGGTCTCAGTCCCCACTGGATGCTGTTCTGTGCCAGGAATAACTCTGATAGGAAGGAAATTGCGGCGCAGTGATGGGGCAGAGGAACTGCTGGGGACATTTTTAGCCAGGGTGTAGTACAGAAATAAGAACAGGGTGATGGAAAAGCAGCTGTTGCAATGGAGGACCCGCCTCCTCCTAGGGAATGTTACTCACTTTTCTGTAGGCCTGACACAAAGCTCTTGGGCTGTGTTTGGGTTTTGTGGCTGTACCTGGGGGACAAGCAGGCTGGTGACACAAACAGCTTCAGGTTCTAACAACCTGGGAGATCATCAGCAATTAGTGAGAAACCTCAGAGCTGCTCTGTGCTTATAATGAGTGGCTTTCTGGGAGAAGCCAGCACCACAGAAAATTGCAGTATTTCCGTTTTAATTTTGGCATGCGAGTTTGCAGCTCTATTTTGTGATATTTTTTGCCTGTACTCTCTTTCCTGTATGGGCATGGGCTCTAATTCCCTGAACAACCACCACGGAACCCACACACACATCAGATGGATCAGTGTTTGCCAATCAGTTGCAGCACTTGGTGCAATATCACTGCTTAGATGGAATATTTCTCCTTCAAATTTCCAGTCAAATTCTACAAAACAGAATAAAGTTTGCCCTTGATTTCTTTATTCCTATTCCACAGAGGTCAACTGAGGATACAATTTCTTAACATCCTTAATTTCACTCTGCTACTTGAGGTCTCCTAGACTTGCTTTGTAATATAAACCTAAAATTTTATTAGCTTGATAGAGTCAACCTCAAGTAAGCTCTGAATCCAGAGAGTTGACTAACACTGCTTTCAAAGCCTGAATTTTAATTTTAAAAGCTTTTTGTGTTCCTGATTTTGGATGAGTGAATGGTAAATTGAAGACGATCACGCAGCAGCTCTCCTGTAACAGAGGTCTGAAAACACACCGGGGATATGGAGGGAGCAAGTGACATTTGAAAAAAATAGATGTCACTTCAATTGAGGGTTTATTTGAGCCCATCAGCAAGTCTTCCTTTATTTGTTATAACAGCACGAACGGAGCCCAGTGCAGCCTGAAAAGCAGATTCCAGTCTATTCTGCAAGCAAAAAACCAAAATAACAACAAAACCACATCGGAGCAGCTTTTCTCCCATGGTCATTGTTCCAAGCAATAAGACTAGCACTCAGATGTCTAACCACATGGCTGTTCTCCTAATTAGCTGGGATCACAAAATTGTGTCTGAAAATGCAGAAACCATACTTTAAAAATAGGCCTCCGAGGCCAGATTTTCAGAGCTTCAGCTTCCAATCCAACACCTACGTGAAAAAAGCAGATTTTCAGCAGAAACTCCCAAACTTCTCCCGTTCCCAGGAGATGGAACCCCAGTAAAGCACATCTGAACAACTTCCCACTTCATTTTGTTCCCTCAGTGCTGAAATCCCCTCACTCCCGAGGCTCCAATGTGGGAAATGCTGTATGGGCACTTGTTTTTTAAAAAACCTGCCCCTGTTTAAGACACAAAAATGCCCCTTCATGAGAGGCAGCGGCTGGAAGATTTGTTCTTCTCCATGAATTTGTGGGGCTTTGTGCTTTATCTTTGCAATCCATAAAACTGGAACAATGCATTGTCTGAAACACACTTTCTTCAAAAATGCAGTCCAGATGAAAGCTGAAATTTGTGTACATTTATCCAAACACAGAGACAATGCCTGTGTGTGTGTCTGCACATCTCCATGCAGGCAAAGCGAACTTGCCAAAATCTCCACACAGAAGCACACACGTCCCACGGCAGCTAAAGCTGATGGAGGCACAATTCAGCCTTTGGACCAGCAATTTCAACTGCAAAACTCATTTCATGCAGGAAAGCAAAAACAAACAAACAAACAAAACCCCTTCTCATCATGGAACTTTTAAAAAATATTTCCCTCGAGCAAAATGGCTGTTTCCCCTCCCACATAAACTGGCAGCCAAGTCAGGAACAGCGCTGAAGACTTCCCATGCTTGCAGAATCAGATATAAAATTTGCAGGAAGGCTGGCACTTATTTTCTCACAACAGTTTGTTCTTCACATATTTCACAACTTTTAAGTTCCTTAATGTAAATTGGAGTCATACATTTTGCCTCCATGTGTTTTATTGACTCTGATCTCCATATTAACACCACGGAAGAGCTGGGGTGCTAAATTCAGCAAGCTGGCCACAGTTCTGCCCAGGTAGTTCCCCCCTTTCTCCCAGAACACCCCCAGGTTCTCGTGGGTGACAGGAGTAACAGGGGCAGCTCCCATGAAAACCCAGAGCTGATGCAGCAGCCAGGGGATGGCTGGGACTAGAGGAGACCTAAATGTTTCTTCTGACTTTGGGCAGCTGCGGGTCCTGCCCCTGTTGAAGTGCTTCGTTCTCCCTGCAGTCACTGCCCAAATCCCTCCGGGAGGCTGCAGGTCCCTGCCCAAGAGGCGCCTCCTCCCAGAGGGACTCCCCTCTGTTCCTGCCTTCCTGTAGGAATGTGAGAAACCAGACCTAAATGGAGCAGAAATCGCCTGTTCTTTGGACAAAGCTGAGCTCAGCTGGCCTCTCCTCCTTCCCTCCACTCCCCATCCCCAAAAGCTCTTCAAACACAACTTCACGGCATTTATTCCCGAGAGGTTCAAAGGAGCACAGGGTGGACATCCCCCGGTTCACTGCATGGAAAGAGCGTTCATCTGATCCAGGGGCCGCTGGTCACATGGAAAAGGGCATTAGGCTGCAATTAGATCCTGCTGGATTACTCAAGAGACGCTTTTCAGTGTGAACAAAAGGCTGGCCCTGCATGAGGTGCTGAAAGCCCTGGAAAAGCGAGGAGTTCGAAGGAGCCCATCTGTGTCCTACTCCCCTGACCACAATGCCTCCTTATAGCTGTAGCAGTCTGAGGGTGATTGGTCCTTGGGATTTGGGGGAGGGCCCTTTGGATTTAGAAAGAATTAAAAGAATATCTGAAATGATTTCCCTAATCAAGTTTCTGTTCCCTTCATGTTCAAATACTGCTTAAAGTAATTGAATTTCCCATCATGCTAACAATTTCTGTCAATATTTCCCCCACTAACCAACATCAGGTGGATGTGTCTTTTTTCCATCACAAATTTCATTACTTGGTCCAGAGATCAGGGTCTGCTTCTTTTTTCAGAAGGTTGTCTGTGGTTCAGTTTGATCAAGAACAATATTGATTGTGACATCCTCGCATACTCCAAAAAGGGCTGTAAACCCACATAACACTTTAACTGCCAAAAATGCTTTTTCAATTTTTCTTTCTTAAACAAACTCACTTGGACCAAAACATCACATTTCATTTTTCTCTCCCTCCTGTGTAAGCTCTTGCTCAGAGTTACATTTCTCTATGTCTGAGCAATGGATGTGAATCAAGATACCCAATTTGGATTCTATTCCTACAACACGAACTGTGGTGTTTCTGTTGGGGCTAACAGGGCATATGTGGGTCTGCAGTGCTCCAGACCCTGCCTCATGTTTTAGATTCCTTGGATTTAAACAATTCCTGACCAAAACTGGCCAATTGCTTGTGCACATGACCCTTACAGGAATAATCTGCCCAGACCAACATTTACCTGCATATTTGGGCACATTTAGGGCACATTATTGCACCTCCTTCGACTGCAGTTGAATTTCACTATCAGCAGTTTAGATAATTCTAAAAGAAAATTTAAATCTAAGATCTGCCAGTGCATTTGTGAAAATGTGAACATATTTTTCTGAATTAATTACGAGACAATGAACAAATTATGGAAGACATTTCAGAAAAGCCAAAATTCCATAGTGTGCAATGCACATCTGTAATTTACTGGATTCAACAGGAAGCCAGGTCAGCAATTTGCCTTTTTCAGTGGAATCTCAGCACAACATGAAATTTTGCCATTAATAATTCTTTATCCTCTACCTGATTACACGGTAAAGATGTTCTTATTTACTCTTAGTAGCTGGACATATTTGTATGTCTGGAGTCTTACTTCAAGGAGTAAATTTGGTATTTTAATATTATCGTGCTTTAAAGCATAAGGATGTACACTGGGTTATCAAACATATCCCTGAGGGATACTGAAAGGTAGCAAGTAGAAGAGGAGCATTCCTGAATTTTAGTAGGATTCATTAAAAGAATGCTAAACTCTGCAGATTTTATCTACGTCTATTCTCAGCATGAGTAAAATCTCTGTTCATTGTTTCCATGCCACACTAAGGGATGGGAACTGTCTGTTGGATGTCCTTGAAGGCAGTTGGTTCCTGTAAACACCAGCAACAAACAACAGATACTCACAATAATTTTTTTAATCATTAAATTTCTCTCTACAATTACAGCAATATAATCTCCATGCAAAATGTGCCTGATTCTGGTCTCAGTTAAATTTCAGGCTGCTTTGCTGAAATATTTTCCAGCTATTTTCCGTAACTCAACAGGAGGAAGAATGAAACAAGCTGAGGCCCAATTTGAAGCCAACCTTGTGTCTGCAAAATTGACTCCCCCAAAAAGTGCAGTTGCACAGTTCTGCACAAAACTGGGTCAATCTTATTCATTTAGAATTATATTCTTTTGGATTTTTCATTTATTTTTCATCAAAAGCCCAGGCCTATGGAAATAATAGCAAAGAAAAATGTTGCATTCAGTTCCTCAAAGAAAAAATGACAAATTTCACATTTGAGCTGACTTTAGTCATTAAACCACTCGTTAATTTTTTGTCTGGTTATTTAAATGTATTTCCACTGTTGTGGCTTGAGCAATTTCCACACTCCTAAACTTTCTCCTCAAACTTTCAGACATGGTCACAGAGAGTTTATCCTACTGATATATAACATGAGTAAATTGTATCACAGATTAACTGAAAAATACAAGAAAAAGAAAATATTTAGGGAAAAAGCAGGTTGGTGAAATACAGAGACAGTTCCCTCAGGAGACTTAAAAAGAAAAATCTAGAAACATAATATAGAAACTGCAGAAAAACTGGCAAAAAAAAAGCTTCTGAAAAAATCTGAAGTTGAGCATAAAAGTTGACTGAACCTACACCATTCCTTACACAAATGTTGGCTTTTTATAGGTGGAAGAGATTGAACATGATAGAGAAATAACCAATCAATGCAATGACAGTTTGTCACCTTCACTAAAGTTTCTGCCTGTCCCAGGCACCGTGAGCTCACATCCTTCCCACAGAGCCAAAGGAAATGCCCACACAGAGTAATTCAGAGGGCAGAGGAAACGCAGCCCTTTCTCAGGGCTTTTTCTCTGCTGTCAGGTCCCTTCGTTCCCTGTACCTGTGTGCCAGGGATGCCCCATGCAGCCACTGACCCTGCACAATTCCAAATGGGCTCAGCTACTTTTGGGAGCACGGCAACATTGCATTTGTGTCAGACATTGTGTCCAAATCCCGGATGTTAATCTTGAAAACCAGTGAGAGTCTCTTTGTTGTGATTCCAACAGGCTTTGCATCAGATCTAAAACAAACCAGAAATGCTCTTAGTTTTCCTTTTTATCCTAAAAGTCGTGGGCCTCTTTGAATCCCAGGACTTTTTATAAGCTTTTCAAAGTAGCCAGAAGGTTTTAAAATTGTAGAGATGAGCAGAAAGGTTTCATTTCACATCTACACGAGACACAAAAGCTACCAGAGGTACAATCTACAGATGAAATACAAAATAAACCCATTTTTCTATGATAGAAAGAGCTGCTTATTTCCATCATATCTTAATATTTTATTCCCTGAGTTGCTGGAAACTGTCAGGCAGATGGATGAATGCTTATGAAATCAGACCTCAGGACACAGTGTATTCTACTACAGATTGGCTTCTGTGAGAATAACCCTGCGAGTGGCTGATGCCATCAGTGGCACCAGCCTCCCACAGATCCCCTATTCCAGGAGGGATTGGTGAGCTGAGTCCTTTTCTCACAGCTCAGCCTTGATGTCCTGTTTGGGGATCACTCCCTGCATCACTTGGAGGGAGCAGCACCACCCTGGGTACACGAGGGCACCACAGGCTCTTTCCTCAGGACACCCCCGAGCTGTGAGCGGCTCCAGATGCCACACTAGGAACAAACCCTGCCTTTACAGCTCCACTTCTTTCAAGTGATATTTCCCTCATCCTTGTTTTGTAGCTCCCAAAGACAAGGACAGAATTTTGATGAGGAGAACGAGCTCTCGCAAAGTTTATTTGTAATTTTGACACCAAAAAAAAAAAATCTCAAGGAATTATGTGCTATCTTTTAAAATGTGAAATTAGCAGCAAATGGAGATCTCTTGAAGTCCCTAAAGTTGAGAAGACATCCTTTGTGCCATGGAGTACATGCTCAGTGCAATCAGCACGTTCTACACAGGTAATTACTTTTACTACTAATGGTGCCTCCCACTCAGATAAGATGTTCCAACACTACTTAATCACAAAGCTTCATTATTGCTCCACCACCTACTGGGTAAAACAATTCACATGCTCTGTTCAGCGACTCTCACAAATGAGAAAAATTTATGAATATGCGAGCAAAACAGCACAGAGTCTACAGAGGAGGCACCACCCTGAATAATTGTAAAAGACCGTAGAAAGTTTGGAACATCTGCAGCTCTTCTTTCCCTTTTCCCAAAATACTCAAGAAGAAGAAAAAGAAAATTTGCAAAACCAAGAGAAAACCATCCCTTATGGTGAATTGAGACCCTGAAAGTGTTTTTGGGTTCTTCTGCTGAAGCTTCTGAAACTTCATTGAGCCAGAACACAATGTGTAAAAATAGCTGCGTTCATTGCAGCTTCATGTTTTATTTTTGGTATTATTTTTCGTTCTTTTGTGCTAACAGCATGTTACAAATTGTTTTACTACTCAATGCATCAAGAACTGACACAGAAAACAAGAACTAGGGAATAAAACCTCCCTCTTAGTAGGGTTTATAGCCTCTTCTACATGGGTTCAAGTGAAGAGCAGTGGTTTAGCTGAGGGATGTTGTGCAGAGTGTCCTGCACAGGGGATGGATTTTCAGGAGCTCTCACCATAACAAAGCCAACACAAATCACTTTGGAAATTACCTCAAAAAGACACAGAGTGTCTTTATTTTCTGTGGATGTAGAAGACAAGTAGGTGGGGGTGTGCATTAAGAGAAAATTTTGGGCCACTGAAGTCTGAATGCAGCCCTGGAGACAGAGTGTAAGACTGGGAGCCCTTGACTTGTGCCTCAGGAAACAACTTCCAGCAATTCCTACATGTCCCAAGTGCTCCACCTGAGTTACACCTGTGTTACACCAAGCACTGGACAGGCAGGAATTTACAAAGGCTGAAGCTGTGCCAACTATCTGTCCTCCTATTTTTCCAAAACTACGGCAAAACCAAAAGAACCCAGATAATTCCCAGTTCCCAGATCATCTCCTAAGCTGTCAAAGAGGAAGCTGTGGCAAGAAAGGGATTTTCTCACAGCACTCAAGAACAATCTCATTGAGGGATGGGAATTCTCTGTCATCAGTGGAAGTCCAGTCCTTTTGCAACAAATTAAGGTGCTCTGATAGTTCCTGAGCTTGCTGAAATCTGGAAGTCTGCACTTCCAGGAAGGCCAGTAAAACACACAGCTGCATCTTCGTTCCTGAGGATTATCAAGTAACTATAAGGAAAAGGCTTATTTTGTGAGGTAGTGAACTGCCCATGGGAAAAGCCATCACATTTACATTGTTTACATTGCTGGGAGTCCCAACAAAACAGTGGGAAGACATCTAACAGGGACAATGGGATTTCACAAGCATTTTGCCTTTTTGTTCCCCTAAAGTAGCATCGTTTCCTTGGGGATGGAAGAATAACTGAAAAACAGGGCAGGATTTGAATTTATTTTGGTCAAAGATTAACACGTTAAATCAGTGCCACGGTTCTGGGCTACCTGGCTGGGTGAATCCGAGTGCTTGGATGGCCAGCAGTGCTGGAAAGCTCCCAGCTCCCATCTCAACTGACCACTACTGCAAACATTTCTTGCAGCTCTCTGTGTGGCCCTGTTGCACTAAGAAATGTATAAACATTTTTATTGACTCAGCCAGGAAGAACAATCTGGCTCCGAGACCAGCACTGAAGCAGGATTAACCAGCCTCCTCCAAAAACCCTGATTTATGTTCACCATTGAAATCTTTTATTTTGGTTATTAGCAGATGGATGGAGTTTTAATTTATTCACTTTATAGCACATCAGAATAACACAAGTTGCAGAGACAGCACCTGTCCAACAGCTCATGGTTAATGAAGGAAGATGGATGGAAGTGTGTACACACATGCAGGATGATTCCTAAAAACATGCAATAATCCAGGGCAATGTTCCTGTTGGGACAGGAGTCTCTCAAATGGCTACTGGAAATCTGGGGGCTGCCTAGCCCCAGGTTCTGTAAGGAGGAATGGAAGGGCTCAGTGCATATGAACATTGAATGCAAAAGTGGGAATATATAGAACTTTTACCTTGAGGAGTTACAAGTAAATTAATAAAGGTAGTGTAGATTAAGGAGAGGATTAAACAGAGTTTATTTTCCATAAATACTGGCAGCAGTTAATGGTCAAACAAGTAAAGCAGTAAATTTTAGGGTCTTTCACCTTTCTTCTTTCAAATTAGAAACTAAAAAAGTGGATGTTGTTAACATTTGAGACAACTAACAATGAGATCCCTTTCTAGTCAAGACATTGCTGTGAATTCACCTTTTGGGAGGCCACAGCCTCACAGGCCTCGTGTTCAGAGCTGACTGTGAACTTGTGCCAAGAGATGGTAACTTACTGGTTACGAAATTAGGGGAATTTTTAAGCATGTGCATGTAGAGAGGAAAATAATTTAAGAAGTAAAATATCCATGTGCCTTTTCTGAAAAATAAATGTATGCATTTGCTTTTTGCTAATCAAATGGAAAATTGTTTTGTTTTAAAGGTTTTGAAACTTCCCCATCCCTCGAGCAAACAGTACCCATTACTTTAAACACCTCAGTGTCTAGTAATTGTTCACAAATGTGTCAGGCTACCAGTAATTTAAGTCCTGTCAGGAATAAATCTCAGACACTCACTTCTTCCAGTCAGTGACTTGAAAAAACCCGCCCACATGTCAATTAGAGGGAGCTCCGCGCAGTGGCTTTGTTCGAGGCTGTGTAAACAGAACGAGCTTCCTCCTCGCTAACAACTGTTTTCTAAACCCTATATAAATGTTTATGTGAACTATCCTACAACAGCATCTAAGGCAATAAAAAGCAGGCACGTAAAAAACAATCTGTGTTGTGCTCGTTGGCAATAAATGTACAGCCAGTGGAGGCTGTAGATCCAGTTGTGAATTATTTTCTCGCAGAGGTCTGACCTCAAAACATTTAAATGTTACACTGTAAATCAAAATGATATACTTGTGCTATCTACAGATTATTCCCCAGTTTCTGAGTTCTGCTAAATACGTAGGTCTGAAAATACTTGCACATTAATATGCAAATAAGCACTCAGGTAGAGGTATATTCCAGGGAGATATAGGGGAAAGTCAAACAATCAAAATATATGAGTGGGCATATTTTCTCTCCTATGTTATTGTTCTCTGCAAGCCACTGGGGAGTAGCCACAACCTGATGTATGACTGATGCAGCATAAGGAA
This sequence comes from Lycocorax pyrrhopterus obiensis, assembly GCA_014706295.1. NCBI lineage: Eukaryota > Metazoa > Chordata > Aves > Passeriformes > Paradisaeidae > Lycocorax > Lycocorax pyrrhopterus. The sequence continues at coordinate 16,019,182 of JACSVZ010000022.1, forward strand.
CAGAAAGAATCACTGGAGAGCAGCTACAGGGGGAATTTTAAAAGACCAAACAAGGTAAAACCTGGAAAGCTTAAGGTCATGAAGTGACATGTTCACCTGACTGACGCACTCAGAGTCACTAACTCTGAAATAGGGCACTCAAAGCCCTCATTCAGCTGTTCTGGAAGAGCCTGTATTCCTCAGATGTCTAAGTTTCCACCAATAAATTGTGCTAAGCACCAGGACTTCTGCTGCCTTGCCCTTCTATTGCAGTTTTGGTCCACAGTGTGACAAGATGCACAAGGTGAGTGTTCAATGTCCTTCTGAGTAAAGGTGTCCACACGGCCTCGTTCCACAGTGGTGTTTGAAGAGCACCTTATGAATTCAGGGCTGCAACCACCTCTGCCTTTGGCAGGAGCTCCCCACTTACTGTGCTGTATTTGCCTTTAGTGCAGGAGACTCCAGTCCAGACTCCTCCATGGCCTGATTCAGAGTGGGGATTTGGGGAATTTTGACTCTTGCAGCAAAGCCCCCGATGCTGCACTCCCTCCCTGCCAAGGTGAGTATCCTCCAGCCTTCCCCACTGAAACTGTTCCACTTTGTCTCCACATTTGAATATTCGTTAGGAGAGAAACTGGAAGGGGATGCTCCCACATTGTGGAGCAGCAGCCCAGCCAGCAGCCTTAATCTGTCTGTGTATCTGCTCTCACCCCCTCTTTAATATCTCGCTATGCAAAGCAGAATGGTTTGGTGGTTACTCTGCTCTCCTGGGAGGTGGGAGAACTGGCTTCAGATCCAGTTAGGCAGAGGATGGTTCCACGCTGCAGAGCAGAGCAAAGCTGCTGGCAGATAGGGTGGGTTGGCTCCAGGCAGGGATACCTGGATGGGAACCCCAGCCAGACATGCTTGAGCAGGCCAGAGAGCTTGGGTCTCTCTCTGCTGGCTGGTTGGGATGGCTGGTCGAGACTCCTGGAATTTTCAGCTTGCATGGAGACCTCTGTATTCCCAAATATTAACCTGGTTGGGCTACAGGCTGACGGAGCCAAAACCTTCACTGAGACCTCAGGGAGTTTTGCTGAGTTACACATGAAATCCTTCATGTGCACCACAAAACCCCATCAGTCCCCTGAGCTGGACTTTGTAAGGCACAGGCTGAGATCCCTCTGAAATTTCCTGGTGACCGTTTTACAGATAAGGGTTAGTCAAACAATCTGGGTCTTTCTTTGGGGAATAAATCTGGCACTCCAAGAACAAATTAATAAGGAAGAGCTTTAAGAACTGGCACAAGGAAAGGGAAATGGCAATGACTTCTCAAACTGAAGCCTCCTGTACCTAAAAATGCTTGTCCATGCCAGCATACTTCTCATATGAGTCCTGATCTTCCCAGTTTGGGATATGCTCTTAATTCAAGTGTATAGGAGTTTTTTTGGAGGAGGGAATGCAGGATCTGGCCCTAACCTTTAAGCCAGAATGACTCACCCTCCATTGTACTCCATTTCTTTCTGGTGGATCATATTATATTGCCGGATGAAAGGAATATGATGTTTGGCAGAGGGAAAAATACAGACAAACAGGGAGAGCAGATGAGGTGCTGCAGTTTAAATTGTGCTTTTCAGTTTTTATGTATCATAACTGTATGCAAGGATGCCCTGGAGCTACGATACGAGAAGAGCACTTTAAGAGGAACCAACATAAAGAAACAAATAGCAATAAATGACATAAGTGTAGCACCTACTTATCTTGCAGAGATAGAGGAGATTGGAAACAGTACAAACACTACTGGGCTCTACAAAGAGTATTTCCAAATGCAAGCATGCACACACTTAGGAGAAGCATTTATGAGACAGATGCAAGACTAGAGTAGAAATATATATTCATATACACTCTGTAAGAACAAGAGAGAATGGGAGGGATGCAGGAAAGAAATATTAGGGGAAAAGTTTCATCGAGAATTTTTGCTTGAAATTTTCACAAGTATCCAAGCAAGCTGGAAGCTGCCTCCTAATTTTATTCTTCTCTGTATTATCTCCAGGCAATCTCCCGACCATCCTTCTGTTAATGCTTCTACCGCTGGCTCCCAACTGCAATAACTTTGTGTTGTTAGGAGTGGGACCTATGAGCAAATGAAAAAGCTGGGGGAAGGGGAACTGCTGGAGGTCACAGAGTACAGAATAAACCCTCCATTTTGAGTTTGAGCCTTGATTGCACCAGTATATTTAGGATAATTTGGGACTGCTTTCCTCTCTTGGGTTTGAGTTACAGGAGAAGCCTAACGGAGAAGGAAAATAAGGAGAGGGAACTGTAGCCTTCAGACACCCCATGAAGGAAGAGGAAAGGCTGTGAAACCATCCCTGCCCTGAGCTGTGCAGAAAGCCACGGAGTGTGTCCCACGCTGTGGAACAATCCTGAACAGCTCAGCACGGGAGACTGGAAAACCTCTCACTTGGCAGGATCAAGGCTTGGGCATTCCCAAGGGAGCAAGGCTGGAGGAGAGCTGTGTGCCGCACATTCACATGGAGCTGCACAATAAACCCTCCAGAGATGAGGAAAATGTACCAAGTCTAACTACTTAGCTCCTCAGGAAAAGGAACTTAAGAAAGGTTTGGTTTGTTTGGTTTGGTTTTGGTTTTTTTTTCCAGCGAAAGGAGTAATTTTTTCTCAAGGAAAGCCAATTTGTCAGTGAGTAAAAATATTCTGTGTGGACGGGCCTGTAACCCCTTTAATTCCCACCCCTTGAGAGGGGAAACCTTTGATAAATCTCTCAGCGTTCCAAAGCAACCCCTCCCGTGGGGTTTGCCCCATCCCTGAGCTGACAAACACCACCAGCCCGTTGTGTGTTCCAGCCTAGGTGAGATTAGATAAGGAATTTCTGCCTCTGCGAGGGGCTCTGCTCGTGTTTGCCGTGGTGTGGAAAGAACGGCCTGCGCTGAATGACGCCTGATGATGATTAATGTATTATTCTACAGAGCATTAGGGTTTCTTTTCATTTGGACTGCATTGTTAGGAGTAAAATGTGATAAAATGGCTGTAACTGTTTTCCACCCTACTTTCCGCCTCCCCCTAGGATTGTTAAAAATAGCATTGGAAAAATTATTGAAAAGAAGAGAGAAAAAAGGCCCCTATTTTCTGCTAATGCAAGTGGGTCTAGCTCCCCTGAATTTAATGAAGCTTCATTCATTTATAGCTGAAAACAAATTTTAATAAACATTTATTTTACTTCTTTTGTTTTCTTTTTAATTTTTTTTCTGTGGTTGCTGTTTGCTTTTCCTTCCTCCCTTGCTTGGAGTTGAAAATATGGCAAATATGAAGAATTCAAATTTGATGTAAGCCAAAGCTGGAATCTCAGCCTGGATATTTTAAAACACTGAAGCAATCTTAGTAAATATCTTTCAGAAATGCAATACTTGGGAAAACATGTTTTGGTCAGGGAATCTGATAATCAGCTTTATGAGTGAGGGAAAAATGTAACTAAGATTTTAAAAATTCTGTTTCTGAAAACAGGAGCAATCATCTTTTCTCATGCAGAAAGAAAAACTAAGTTTTAGATTTTTCTTATTTTCCATGCATAATAGAGATAAATATTTTTCCCTCTTCCTTTAAAACACCCAGATCCTTATCTACAAATGGGCATGAAGGCTCTACATTCACTAATAAAATTTCCAGAAATTCCAAGTTTATTCTAACTTTCCTTATGTGCATCTGTCTTTCCTCTCCTAAAGTTGTTATTATATTTTTTATCATCAAACGCTCTCTATGTTGCCAGCTCCTCTCCTTAAGTGCTCTAAAGTTTAGAGAACAAAGAAGACCACAGTTAATCCTATCTGAAATTTTATCTGAAATCATTCAGATAAGCCAGAATTTGTTTGAGCTTTGCTTGGAGCAAGTGACAGCGTTTCAGATACAGTCATTTGCTGTGTTTCCATTTAAAACTACTGATGCTTCCCGCTTCTAATACGCAGGAACATAAAATCCATGTCAGTTGTTTATCTCTGAGGATTGTGAAGTTATGGGATTGCTGGAGTTTGATTTTTAGGCCAGTTAGGCAGGGCTTTGAATGCACAGCCACCACAATTCCACATCCATGTCAGGCTGCTGGATGTGTTGATGGGTAAGTCCACATTTTTGCAGAGAAAATATGCTTTCTGTGCACCTGCAGCTCTGGACACAATTCCAGAGCAGAGCTCCAGGAGCGTTTGATGGATGGAAGCTGTTCAAACATCCGAGCTCTGTATTTACAGAAGAAGTTACAACTGGTTTTTTCATCTGCTTTTCCCCTGTTCCCTACACAAGGAATACATTGGGAAGGGGTCTCCACAAAGCCACTTCTGCAGCAGGAATGAAGTCCTGGAAGGTGCTGGTGGTGTTCAGGTGCACTGCTGGTGTTACAGATGCTGCTGGAGAAGCCGAGCTCCTGCCTCCAGCAGGCCGGGCAGGAGCCAGGAATAGCAGGCAGGATTTCCTGCCTTTCAGCCCAGCACATCGGGCTCTGCTGCCCCTCGTGCTGCTCCCAAACCTGCCTCCAGCTGCTTTTGGAAGGAAACAGATGGAATTGTGCAGGCTCTGAGGGACGATCCCTCACCAAACCTGGCCTCTGCACGTCCTGGGGCAGAGGTAACTGCCCAGAGGGACCTGGCAAGGGGCTGGAAGAGGAATCCCCAGTGGTTAGGGCAGGACTGGGAACTTCCCTGCTCCTCACACCTACACAGCACAACTGCCAATAACACAGATGGGGTTTGTACCAAAGCTGGGAAAATGCTTGATTGTCCCCTTCAAACCTCAAGTGCCCATTTGGAGGAAAACACTCCAAAGCACAAGGAGCTAAGAAGTGCAATATGGGTGTCTCTTCCAGGTCATTTAAGAACACAAATTCCGGCATTTTGGCATTCACGTCTCACTCATTTATAATTCCTATCCAGCTTATTTTCTATCATTAAAAAAAAAAAAATCAATCAGCTAAAGTAGAAAGCAACCGTAAGGAGAGTGACTAAAGCTGAACTACAGCAGAGAGAACTCTTCACTTCAGCTGGGTTTAAACTCCAGCTTAGCCACACTTGGCTCTTGTCAATTCATGTCAGATTCTTAATATTATTTGATTTAGGACAGCCCTGCTGCTGTCCACAGGCCTTGCCAGAAAAAAGAACACAAAATAAGTTCCAGGAAGGGATTTGAGGGGAGTTGTGAGACCTGATTACTCAAAGATTCATTTTTTGACAATGAACAGGCTTAGGCATAAAATAACATTGGAGGACAAGAAATGTCACTATGGACCTGAACCTGCAAATACTTATGGATGTGTTTTAACTTTACTACTGTGGGTCCTGCTGAAATTAATGAGACTGCTCCAAGGGGTAAGGAAAAGCATATGCACAGGAATTTCCAGCATCAGAGATGATGTGCTTAAGACGTGAAGAGTTCCAGGGCCTCAATTTGGGAGAGCTCATATGCTTGTAGTTAAACACGCAGGAAAATTTGTAGCATTAGGGCCCAAAATCTTTGCATTGTAAATAACAAGAGGTGGGAACCTGAAGCCAATTGTATTTGGAATAAAACAGGCAAGGAAAAGGAAAAGAATCCCATGATCTCATTCCAACTGGGGCAACAGCTATAGTGCTCTGGTCAGGCTGGGAGTCACTACAGAGTGGAGCTGCTCCCTCCACTGAAACAGTGAATAAAGATAAAATTAAGTCTATACTTAATTGCTTTCCAGAACTGGAATGTGCAACACTTTTTTTTTTTTTTTTGGAGTGCATTTGTTCCATTTTGAAGTGTCAGCTCAGTCTGACAAGATACAAGAGTCCGGAAAGAGGAAAAGTCTTGGGCCCAGGGAATGGGAGCAATGTGGTTATTGCTGTTTGCTTCAGCAGAGAGGCAGACATCGAGCTGGTTTCACAGAGATCACTTCCAAATGTCAAGGAGACTGGAAAATTTTGAGATATTAGAATATGAGAATGTAAGTTGGGAGACAGGGACTATGTTAAATCATTTGATTCTTTCCTTATTTTTGTTTCTCATTTAATATTGGCTTCAACATAATCAATCTCAAAATAACGAGGTCTTATCCTTTGCATGGTCAGTTTTTTTTATTTTTAATACCATTCCAAACATCACGGAGAAGAAAGAATTCTGGTATCTGAACAGAAAGCTACAGAGAGCAAATGGGCTAAATAACTCTAACATATTAGTTAACAGGAGCTTTGTTGTGCAGCACAACCCAACAAACAGCAAACAGTAACATGTCCCTCACAAAAGCAATTTAAGCTTTCCTCTAAAATAAGATCTTTTGATTTTTTTAGAGGCTTTGATAGGGTACAAGATGCTCAGATGTTTCAGCGAGGAGAAACACAAAAAGCCCTAGACAGATAATTTAACTCCAGAGCAGCCACAGTTACCCTGCTCTGTTACAATGGAAGACAAATTTTGTGGAAATAAGTATTTCATCTCCAGGAGCCACACGGATCTAAGAGCCTTTTCCTCGCGTGTTTACATTGCTTAAGTTCTTCATTTCCTCTGCCCGCAGCAGTGAATTGCACTGGAATTGAATGCACAGTAAAACTCCCATGTAGGAAAGGTTTATGCATTATGTTAAAAAGCTCTGCCTTGATAAATGGTGCCATTAGCATCTGGAATTCACTGCATTGACGGGTCAGGCCATTCCGAAAACACTCCTTAAAAGTGTAACAAATTTGCTCAAATGCTAATGAGCTGAACCACCAAGCTGATCTCGTGAATGGAGCCAAATAGGTTTAAAAGTTGAAAGCATTTGTGTGTCACTGGTAGCCACACTTAGTGCTCTAAGTATATATCACTTTTCCTGGGAAAAAATTGTATGTGCTCCCAGCTTAGGGCTCCCCTCCTGACAATACATACCAAGTGGTCATTAGGACAGATTACTTTTTCCTACTCTAAATTTCATGTGCATGGGATTGAATACCAGAGTTTTCAAAATATCAACTATTTTAATCAAAATTTTTTCATCTGTAGTATCATCCAACATTCTTATTCCTAATAATCAAGTGGTAAATGTCCCCTGCACTGAAAAGGACCTTTTTGCCAGTGGGTAATAACAGACTTTTCACCTTTTTGGTACAAAGGAAGCAGGGATGGAAAGGCAAGCAGTGAAATTTAGCCCTGTCTGTTGATGTGTGGAAAGAGGAGAGAGGGAAATGACCTCTCTGGGCAATACTTTGTTGGAAGTTGTAGTTTCCTAACAACCTTCCAGACAAAGGCACAGCAGCCAGCAGTGGATAACTTGGTAGCAAACCACTTTTAAGGCAGCAAGAAAACCTCACCTGAAATGTGTGTGTAGTTTCTTTGAAAAAGTCAACAGAAAATGTTTTTGTTAGAGCACAGGAGAAGCCAGAAATGTGCAACCAGAAAATCTAAATTGAGTCTATGGTCTGGTTCTACTCTTCAGTCAAGCCCAAGCAGCTGGAGCCAAATTCTACACTGCATGACAAAGATGTTTAATGAAATGATATACAGAGTGACAGGAGACCACCAGGAAAATAATGAAAATAATGGCAGATTATTTTCATTGGCTTCTACTCTCCCTTGGCTCATCCCTATTCCCAGACTGAGCTGCAGTGAGGAACTGGGCAGGAGTCTGACTCTGCTTCCTTGGCTTTCCATGGTCAGTGGTCAGTCACAGACTCTCCACCCAGGAGCTCCCTGAGCTGTGGGGCACCCGGAGTGTTCCGAGATCTCCCCTTCTTTGGGTTGTTCCAGACACACTCACACAGCAACACTGAATTATTCCAAAAATAAATCCACCCTCCCACTCCACTCAAACATCGAGGAGAGCTTTAATCACATTCTACAGGTGCTGGGCCACAAGGAATTTTTCATGCACGGAACTTGCTGACCAAAAATGACATTCAAGGTCATAATTATTCGCAGATGAGGGGTGAGATTTGCAAATGTTTTTATGAGGGGAAAAACAACTGAAAGGCCCTTGAGTTCTATCAAGTCAAAATTTTTTCTGTTTTTCAAATGAAACTTTTCATCTGCAAGTGACAAAGCACCTGGAAATCCAATGAATTTTAAAAAAAAGCTTTTAAAACTGTAATAAAGCTTGGAAATGAACTGATTATTTTATTTTCTGAGTTGCACATCAAATTAAAAAAAAATAAAATCAGTGAATCCCTCAGACCTTCCTGGCATCACTATATGCTACAAGGAAAGCCTTTTATTCTTTTTCAGGAATAAATTTACTTTACAGAGCAGCACAATGATAGAGTGCAGAGCTCCAAACATAAATGGAATACTCTGGGCAGAGCTTCCACCACTCGGAGTAAATTCAAGAAAAATATTGACCGCCCCTGTGTGTTTTCTTTGCTCTGCAGTCTGTAATATTTCTAGGAGAATGCACAACAAAGCACTTGCCTCCTCCTGCACTGTTGTCAGAAGAATTTGCTGAATGCATCTGAGAGTTGACATGGCCTGTGAATCTCCCTGCCTTGTTTGCAGAGATGCAAACTTGCAGTGCCCCAGCGTCGCGTGTCCTCTGCTTATTCTCCGCAGTGCCTCTGTCACGCGTGGCATTTTGCATTTGCTGTTTTCTTAGGTATATTTAAAAGAACATGCCAAATGAGATAAACATGCTGCTCAATGAATGCCCTGGAAGTTTGGGATATTTAATAGTTTGAACCCCACTAACCAGTTTAATGTTTAATTATATAAAGCTGTGTGTGGTCCCCAACTGGTCTGAACCTTCAACACCAGTCAAACCAAGTTAAATGCAGCAAAGCAGAAAATACAGTTGTGAACAGGCAATCTGCTGGCTAAATTGTTTAAGATGTCTTGCAATTTGTTAACCTTGAATGCTTTTATTTGGAGCAACATTTTCATCCTGGCCTTATCTGGGCCTTCTCAGCTTTTGCAGCCCTGCAGATTCAGTTCTGGATCTGAATTGAGAGCACGTATCAAAGACTAAAATGCCTGTTTTCTTTACCCAAAATTAAATTCTTAAGATAAGAAAATTGCTTAAATTCCACCCCCAATTAATTCCACTCACATTCTCCTGCAAACTACAGGCATAAAGATGCTGGCCAGGTTTTGAAATCTGGCCCTTCATCTCCCAGTCAAATGTGAATATTTGAGAGATAACTTCTTTAATGTTCCTGTTCTTGTCATGTCCCATCCTGCCTCTCCAAGCAAGCCAACAAGTTCCATTAGGAAAAAGATATTGCCTGTAGTGGCCAGCTCTATTTTCAGACCATGCAGCCATGGCTTTCATCTCTGCAGCCTCAAGCTCTCTGCCTTCTGAGGGAGGACAACAAAAGCGTTGGCTTCATCTGCACATTAGAGAGCAAACTGGTGGTCTTTGGACCACATGAGAAGATGGACACTAACAGAAAATGGCTCAAGAATAAATGATTTGCCTTGTCTTCTCTTCAGAACTCAGATATAAAAAGGCACTGAGGCAGAGCAATGCTGGGAAAAATTAATATTTTCCCAGACTTAACCATTTCCCTTTTCAAAAAGATTTATAACACGCATGAATCTCAGATGTCACATCTTATTGTACATAATTATACTGATGTCTAGACTAAACATTATATATATACCCACACATACATATAATTATATATCCTTATGACTATGTATTACTGTTTTTCTATAATACCTATTCCATGGCGGGGTTTATATCTTAATGATTCATAAAACCTATATTCCATGGGAAATGATTTTATCCAATGTGCAAGTCAGCACTAGACCTGACACCAAAGTCTTAATGAGGTCTTAACTCACCTATGGAATAATCAGGAATGGGATAAACATCATATCCTGCATTCTCTAATCACTTAATACATCTTTCTTATCTATGTGAAGACACAAATGAAAGGTAAGTACCTAAGTTTATTTGCCTGGTCATCCCACCCATTAAGATGAAGGAATACATTCTGTAATCACCAGAGAAGTTAATTACAGAAGTTAATACTTCTACCTATTGCAGAAAGTTTTGTAGGCAGGGTAAGGCATTTTTAGAGTGCATTGTTGGGGAAAGATAAAACAAAACTCAGGCACTGCTACTGCTGTTGCTGGGTTTGTAATGAGGAGGTTTGCTCACCTTGGCAACCTCACACATGGGGTTCTTCTCTCCAGATCTCATTAGCGTGAGGAGCACATTACCAGACAAGCTGGATGGATTCTTGACCTACTTAATTTCAATTGTGAAAACTTGTTCAGTTTTCCTGTCTGATTTTTCCAGGCGTACTTGCAAGTGACCTTACAATGTACTATCTATTTCAGGCAAATATTTGTATTCAGGAGCAGTAAAGTTGAGGTGTAGTCTTGGAGTCTACTGGGAATAGAGACAACATCACACAAAAGATGAAATAGCAGGGCCTGCAACACTTAGACATCTGTACTTGAAGTTTTTGTTTGAGACAAAATTTCCATAGTAATGTGCAAATGGATTCCTCACATGTTTGACAGCACATCCACATTTATCCAGCCCTGCTTCCCCCGACAGATTAGCCAGGCCAATAGCTGCACAGTATCCACTGCCTTCTCCAAGGTGGAAGGCTCCTATAAAGGAGGGGTATAAAAGCCATAAGGCTTTTTATTGCTGGATTCTTGCTCTTCATACTTAGCAGAATCCCAGGAAGGCAGCTGAATTCCTACCAGAATAGCCTGGGGATGATTTATGAGTGGATTTCATGGGCCCCTCAGCCTGGGGCAGCCAGTTGTGGTTTGGAGACCTCCTGGACAATGCCAGGGCTGGCATCTGGGGGACAGAGCACAAGCAGAAAAGGCATGCCTGGGAAGAGGGGAGGGAAGGAGGAAAGGTCTTCCTTGGTGGAGTATGGAGGATCTCCTCAAGGAAACCCACAGCAAATGCACTGGATCATGAAGAAATATAATGCAGTGTGACAGGCAGTATATTTAACAAAAAAACGTGTGAGTGAATGGGGTGTGAGGAGAAGTGACAGACTAACAGGCTCTGGCTGCAGCCGGCCACTTCGGGGGTGAGCAGAGAGCGTTCCCCAAGCAGCTCTGCCTGTGGCCACGGCAGGCACCTCCGGCCCCTCTCCTGCAGGGCTCCCCTCCAGCTGCATTTGGGAGAGCTGAGGGCTAATCCACGGCAGCACTGCAGCCGTCGCACTGACAGCCTGCTTCACTTGTTAAATAATAATCAGCTCTCCAAATCAGCTCAGAAATTATAAAATAAAGTTATAAAAATAGCATCCAGACCATATGTTAGTTTTCATTTCAAAGTTTATCCTTGCTCTAAAGAAGGTTAAATCATATTCATTTCTCTGAAAACAGTCAAGATATAGGAATTTAAAATACCATGAAAGTGTTATCTATAGAGTGCACTCTGGAGTACCAAGAAAGAAATCACATATGCATGGGATTACAGAATACATTTCAAGTCAACAGAGAAGCACATCATACAGTAACTAAGAAACAAACATGTTTTTCTGACTCAGAAAATTGAGTTTAATTTAGTCTTCAGAAATCTGGATCTGTCTGGCCTGGTAGCAGTCAAGGATGGATATGACACACGGAAGCTTCTCCGAGTGTCTGGTCCCTGGGATCCAAACCCGGGTTGGGGGCTGCAGGACGTGTGAGGAGAGGCTCTGCAGCACTTCACACGCTGAGAATGAGAGAGGGGAGAAAAAAGGACAAAGTTTTGCACCTTGGAAACTCTCCGAAAGTTGGAAAGCCTGTGAATTCCTGCTCAGTGTGAAGCAGCTCAGAGCTGTGAGAGCACACAATGCCGCTCCTCTGGCATGGCAAGGTAGGCACAGAAGGTTGAGATCCACAGAGGAACAATAGGATGTGGATAAGAACTTTTCTATGATTTAAGAAGTTAAAGCCAACGAAGTACAAAAGAGTGGTGTTAAGGCCTCAAACACTCCCTCAACACATAAACAACTGCCACATATTTGCCACAGAGACATTTGTGATCCCAGCTGCGGTGGGGCCACAGGACAAATTCTTAATCAAACTGGTGACCACATCATATCGTGTGGTCAAACTAGATATCCCTGGGAAGATTAGGGGCTCAAACAATGACACCATTTCTCTTCTGACCACCACAACCTCACTAAAAGGAACTAAAAATGTCCGTTTCTTTTTCCCCTTATTTATCTGTGAATATTTTGTGCGCAGAAGGTATCAGTGCCACCATACCAAAACACACTTGGGTCAAATGCACCCCAAGGAGACCCTGACCTGCTCTATGTGCACAAGGTCATTTTATTATCTCTGTACTGTAGGAGATACTCAGAGATCCAGTCAGAAACAGTTGAGACAAAATGTAGAAAGAATGGGAGACGATACACTGGTGTAATCTGATTTTCTTGGGGCAAGACAGAGTTTCCTGAATGCATCACCCTTCAGTTGGCCACTGTCAGACTCTTTTGAAGGGTTCAAGAACAGAGCTCCTTGTCCATGCAGTTCCCATGCTTGCCACATATTTTACCATCATGTTTCTTGCACGTGCAGCCAGCCCTGACAGATACAATCTCCAGACCTACAATGGCTGCATATATTGTGCGTATTTTGGAAGGTATGGCAGGAATCTGAAGGCACTGCAGCATCTGTTAGTTACATATGCAAAAAGGAAACTTAAGAATTACCATATGGGGGTTTGAAGGACTTGAGCTCAACTTTTGTCCTTCAATGCCTGAGTGCAGCTCACCATAACACCTTAAGCTTACCTAAGTCAGAAGGGTTTTTAAATTGTTTTCCTTTTTGGTTAAAAAAAGAAAGACATGCTCATATGATGGTGCAAACAGAAAAATGATGTTTGTTTTATCACAGTTTTGAGTCCCTATATTGTAACTGTATGGGATGTTTCAGGTTAGTCAGGTAGGAAAACTCTGCTGTAAACTCAAATCTTTAGGTTGTATTCTGGGCAGATTTAGGTCACCAAGGATTCCTGCCTACATTTCTGAGTAGTAGAAGTGAATTAGTGGATAAAAACCCAGTAATCCTTGAATCCTTTATTTCTAAGCACTCAACAGAAGATTATTGAACATGATCTGTCGATCCCAAATTCCTGGATAACCACTGACTTCTCCTTTGAACACCTGCAGCCGAGAACTGAAAAACAGGATGTGTGGATAGGATATGTGTTTATAAAATATTTGCATGGTGGTTCCCTTCAAATCATAAGTGTATGGAATATAAATGCCAAAGCAGCCTAGCAAGGAATTTGACAATAGAGCAACAGGAGCTGCTAAGAACAAATATTTGGCCAACTATTGTGGGACAAATGTGCAAATACATGGAATTTGCAGTTGCCTATGCAAAACATGCACATCCCGAGTGTGCCCGGGGAAGATGGATAACTGTCCCCAGGTACTCCTGCTCGGCCCTTGCCCATGGAATCCCCCTGGTCTCAGCGTGCACAACCGAGGTAGCTGCACATAAATCAGCTGTGGAACTGGGACGGGGCTGTGTGTGAAATCAGGACCATTTTTCAGTGGAGCCAATTCTCCTTCTTTTATCGCTGGTCTCAGGATAGTTAGTATTTGTCTTTAAAGCTTGTTTCCTCCAGTCCTGTAGCTTTGTGAGCCTCTCATATTTCATTTAAAACAAAAACAACCAAAAGAAAACATGCAGCTTTTATGGTCACAGGGAAAAGCCTGAAATCAAGAACATACCAGCTCTAAAAGTAGAAAGCAAACTGTAAGAATCCGATATGTGTTATTAAAAAAAATATTAAGTCCCTAAGCCACTCATGATTTTTAAGACTGTACTTAAGATTTCTCAGCATATGGCGCTTGGAAAGCTGCTATTTTCAAATGCATAATGTTTTATGAACATGTAAGCAGACAAAGCACTGTAGATACATCAAAACACAGGCGAGGAAGGGACCTTCTGCTACAGTAAATTTCTTTCTCCTTTCATCACGTGTCCAGCTCCGTAGTAGACTTTGGACACACAGTTGTACCTCCTTCTCTTCTCAGCTGTGTGTCCTTCTCCTCTGTGCTTTCCCTGCCTCTCTGTACACGCACTCCACAATCCAGGCACCTCTGAGCACTCCAGAGCAAACTTCAGCCCCTCAACCACCACACTGGGAAATCCCAGAGAAATCTTGGCCCCTCAGGCCCCCTGGAAGCTCAGAAACACCAGGAAAAACACACCAAGGTGATCATGCACACATGCAGATTTTTCTGTAATGCACAGAAAACAAACAGCTATTTTCTGGAAGGAAATGTCATAACTAATATAAATATATTAACATTGAAAGCTCTTCCCCACCTCCCTGTCTCATTTTGGTTTTCTTTTTGTTTAAGTGTCAGGTGAGTCATAGTGTTGATCAGATTACCTGGAAAGCAGGTCTCAAACTTCCCACGAACTAATACATAGAAAAGTTTAAATTAAAATGGAGGCAAAAACACAAAAGCCTCTTGAGACTGGGCCAATTAAAGTCCAGGGGATTTTTGTGCTAGAATGTCATTTCCTTCTCTTATCATAAATAAGGTGTTAAAGCACTGCTAAACACATCACTTAAAACATGCAGGGACAAAGCACTGAGAGCAACCCCCTTGTTTTTCTTTATTTTTTAACACTATTGTGCCAGTATTCCTGAAGGCTCCAGGGCCAGCCACGACAGCGACTGAAGTTCCCTAACTGATAGCACAAACAGCTGCTGATTCCGTAAGATCGAGGAGGAGAACTCAGGGCCCAGTTTGCTACCAGCTGGCACCGTGCCCATCAGTGCAGTGTCAGATTCAAGAGGCAAAGAAAGGATGCTGAGCTGGCCCCACAAAGACATGCTGACGCAATTCAGCCCCAGCTCTGCAGTCAGCCACGGTGCTGCTCCTCCAGACAAATCTAGTGCAGCCTATTTTAGCTGGTTCTTCTCATTAAATGCCCAAATCGAAAAAAGCCAGTGGAAATAGCACACTGGCAAACTTCAGGAAAACAGGCTGACCACAGGAACATCAGTTGTGGATACACAGAGAACAATTTGTTACTACCAGGCAAAGGTGAACCCAGGTTAATATTACATATTTATGTGCACCAAGAGGAAGGCAGTTTGAAAAAGGGAATTAAATGTTCTGAAATGTTGATAGGGAAAAGTCCAATCTGCAGGCTTCATTACAATTGTTTGGTATTCATATAAATGCTCAGACTCTGTGTCATTCCTTATCAAATGACTCTCTCATTGTAAATCATCTAAATTGCTACAAATTCAAGTTAAGAATCAAAAGTGTTCCTTAAAAATCCACTCCTTTGATGTAACGAGAATTACTACTCAGAGAAAAAAAAGAGAAGCAGACCTAGATCTGTTTGCTGCCTAATTTAGTGCCAGTAATAGTTCAGCTCTAACCCCTGTAAATAGAATACAAAAGTACATACACACACACATATGCAGTGTATCTATAGATGTATTTGAGACTTTTCTTGCATTCAATCTGGTGATTCAGTACATCCTGCTAATAAACACAGCTCCATGACCATGACTCATCTCAGCTGGATCTTGTGTGTGTCAGGCAGGGAGTGAAGGAGGGAGGTGAAGGGGCTCAGTGATGGGAATGTGCTGCTGCGGACAGGGCACGGAGCAGGAGCAGGAATGTCATCAGCTCTACACCCAGGAAAATGGCTTTGGCCTGTGCTACCGGCTCCTACACTAAACACTTACATGCAAACACATCTGTGTGTGTGTGTACATGCATCCCATTGACAAGGCTGGTATTCTCTGCACGAGAGAGTCCCCTCACACAGCCTCACGTGTTCTGCCTCCCAGGAAAGGACTGGAACACGAATGGGTGTCCAACCTTTGCTCGTTCTCATCACAACAAGACACGTTCAACCAAAAGCAGAGGTGCAGAGTGGTTGTCTCTGGCAGAGTCCTTGTACAGGACAGCCCTGCAGGCCTCCTTCCTCGGCCCTGCACTCTGCTCCAGCCACTGCCAAGTGGATTCTGAAGTGCACACCAAAATCTTTACATGACCTAAGGTCCTAAGACACACATCAGGTAATTCAGATTGAGAGAATGACTTCTAGAAGGCTTCCAGGCAGGAAAAGACAACAAACTGTCATTGCATTTAAGAAAATCTTTGTATTTAAGAGAATCTTGTGCAATCAAGGAGAGTGGCACCGGAACCTTCCCTGACCACAGCTGTTTCACCAAAGCATGACAGAACATGGCAGCAGCTATTTCTGTGCCTTTTCAATGCCAAGCTACTGTGAAAGCTGAAGCTTTTAGTTTCCACTTTGGAGCAATGTTAATGCCCAAAAGTGCCAGCAACAAGTTAGACTGAAATTTCTATGCCTAAAACACGTTAAAAATTGATAAGGACCAAATACCCTGGTTGGGGAAATCTGTTAAATCTTGTGTTTGAGTTTTCAGTGCATTCACTGCTGCTTGGTTATCCGAGACACGTTAAATCTCATGACTGGTAACGACTTTGCCATAAAAATCGCAGTCCTAAACGCAGCCCAGTCCAGGGCATTTTAACATCTACCACTGCCATGGCAGAGCCCATCTTTTCAGGAAAGACATAATTAGAAAATCCTGGCATTCTCTCATTCAGTTAACATTTGTTCTAAATGTACTTTAACAATAAGGCCCATTTTCCTCTAGAACAAGACCCAGGCTTGAGGAATGTTCCTCCTCCTACCCTGATCACGAAAGCATTTGAAAGCTCACAAGTAAATTGCTGGACATGAGACCCCGGATTGCAGTGCCTACACGACTCATGATTGATGGCTCTAATGAAATTACTAAGTTTTCCTTTCTATTTCTGGCATTAGTCAAGGCTTCATGTCCAAAGATTATTCCACCAGACATGTTCTGTGGATGTGATGGGATTAGCCAAATTTCAAAGCTTATTTTTGACCTCCAGCAGAAAATTGAGCACATACGCTATTGAAGCCAACTGGGACTATAGAACATCAAGTTGATTCATCAAATTAGCTCAAACTGCATGACTGGCTATGGAAGTTGTCAGCTATAAACCTGTCAAAAAGCCATCAGCTTTAATGTTAAATAGAGACACAAAGTAATGTTGTTCAGAATTTGATGTTTGTTGGACTTACGCCTGCTAAAGGATGCTATCTGCTTTGTTTCCTCCCAGAAAAATGTGTAGTCTGAAATACAGCCTTGAGAGATTGCTGGAGACAAAAGGTAGAAACTCTGCTTGGTAGAAATCCCAGCTTTAACAAAGCAGATATGTCTGTTCTGCCTCTATCCAGTAGTGTCAGCTAACACCAAAATATCTGCAGTACACAAAGACTCCAGAATCTTTCCAGCAGTTACAATATACAAATTTTTCCATATTTCACTCTGGTATTTATTAAAAAATATGAAACAAACAGCACAAAACAAATGCATAATTTTGTTTTATTTTCCAAACAAAAGATCAATGAGTTTAGTATAGAATGTGTTGGAATAGTTCTGAGTGAATTCAAAATGCCTGCAGATAGCACACCCACGATGAGAGACTGCACCACCAGGCTGTTCCCTGATTATCACACACCAGAGCATGGGGTAACCACATGGAAACACAGCTCACACAAAAACTGGGAGGTCAAAACCATGTGAAAGGTCTTGCGACCCCCTCCCTCCTTAAAATCCAAAGCATGCTGAGCTCACGTGCTCCCACCCCGCTCTCAGTCTGCTCCCCCGTGCCTGGGAGGATTACAAAGGTAGGCTGGGACATCACAGCTTTAACTCCACGTTTGTTCAGCTGGCAGCAGCAAAGGCCAGACTTTGAACATGGAAACATTTGTTGCTTCCCAGCTTCTTGTTTTTTTCTTTAAATGATGCTTGTAGTCCTCTTACAATTTATGGATGATTGGTTAGACAGCACAATACAGTCTCTAATGCATTAATGTAAATTTTTATGAGCCCTCAGCCCACTGAATATTGACTGAAAGACTGGACTCCTGCACACTCATTGTGATCTCAAATGTCATCCAGAGTGGGAGCTCTACAGCATTTAACCTAAAGATTATAAAGTCTTTAGCACGAAGATTTTTTTCTTTGCTCTCTCCAAAAAATCTTACTGTACTTTGGGTGGAATAAAATAGGAATGAAAAAAGAGTGGTGAGGGACTTATCAGAGGGGAACTGCAGAGAAAAAGTGTCAGGCCAAAAGCTCGATGTAAAGGAAGGAAAAAGAGGAAATGCAGTTTCAGATGACCAGATATCAAGTGCTTCTGCTGTTATCTTGTGAGTCTTCTTGCACGAGGGACAAGCAGTGGCTGCACTATCCCAGAAGACACCAGAAAACAGTTTCTGCTTTGTAGAACTGTGTCCTATTTTACCTCCACTGCAGATCTTGTTATAAATTATATCAGGGGTTTTTTTTCATTTCAGAACCCAGAGAACTATACCAATTATTAGAGGAGGTCCTGGACCCTGGTCAGGTCGAAGGCCTGGTGTGTCTGGGATTTCCAGCCCAAAATGAACCATTGTGCAACAACAGCAGTGCTTCCTACGCATGTGCAAGGTGATGTTTGCCCCTAAATCTGCCAGCAGGCCAGGGCAGCCCCAGGGCTGGCACTGGAAACCCGCATCTCCTGCAGCAGGTGGGATCCCGGGAGCTGCGACCTCGAGCCCTTCCCCCAGGTATTGCAGAGAGCCTCAGATCCCCAGGCTCTCACTCAGACACACTGTTGAAAACAGAACTGGGAAGCCAGAGAGTCACTTTCCCCACTTCTGCAGCTTCAATATATCTTTAAACTAAATCTGCTTTCTTGCATGCCAATTTTTAGCCCGGAGCCAGGTATTAGAGCTGAGTGATAAATCCCTGAAATAGTGATCACAATAGAAACTCTGACAGACACTTAACACTACTGGTACCAACTCAGGGAGCTCAGGATATATTTTTCCCCTGATTAGGTGTTGGCTGCACATTTGTACAGACTCCATAAGCACAAGATGTATGTAGGACACACTGCAAAACTGCAAATCTGTGACTTATTTGTGACCTTTGGGGAAGTGACTCTTTCTCAGTACTTTTTTTTAAAGGTATCATAACTGCTAAATACAGCTTTCACAATTGCATATTGTTTTTAAATTGAGCAAAAACTGGCACCTGAACAGTGACAACTTGAAAACCGGAACATTCCCCCTCACAAACCTTAGACTAAGCTATAATATAGCAAGTGGGACTTGAACTATGATGGGTTTCAGTATTAGCGTTCATAAGATTTGTCACTGTCACATCTTGCTAACGCTCAGAGCATCTCATTTTCTGAATATAATGTATCACTGTTTAGTGGCTAAAAATGCAAATTACAAAAAATCTAATCATGTTCAAGAAACTGAAAAAAACCTCTATGATCCCTGAACCCCTCAGAGCACACATGACTTGATGTAGGGCTTTCCCAACTAAGCATAACAACAGCGCACAGCAAACCTGTGGGACAGCAGCATCAATCGCCAGAGCACATTCCCTGCTCTGCATAAATCCCACAGATTTCCAAAAGCAACTTTGACTTGGATTCAAGCGATAAAACATGTGAACTTATCCCAAGGAGTAAGAAAAATACTTTCTTAGATCTGATTTCTGATGCTCAAGGTTTAGCTTCTATTTTACTTGTCTCCTTTTTTCCCCCCACTAATAGGATTTCTGGTATCAAAGGCACAAAAGAAAATATTCAGAATTTAAAACTATCTTGTTAAACTTCAAGCTGTAATATCCTGTAAAAGCACCATGTAGGAACCCTTACATCTATAAAAGGCAGTATCTTTGCTAAGGGCATTCTTGGAGTGCCTCCCCTCTTTAAAACTAAGCTACAGAGGGTTCATTTGTTTAGTACCCAGCTGAGCAAATCTAATGGTTAATTGATACCAAAAGAAGTTTTCCGTGTCCTCTGATCTGCTCCACACATGTTCCTGTCCCTTCCTTCACCTGGTGCTGGTGCTCACCTGATGAAATACTAAACCAGAGCAGGGAGTTAAACCGAATTTCTCTTTTGTACTAACTCCAAAGAGTCTGGTTGCTGGGAACACTGACTGTGGGTGTTGTGGCCAAGGAGGAAGAGGAGAGGACACATGCCCAGGATGGCAGGCACTAGAGTGCTCCCACTGGCAGCAGGTTTGCTGTAACCAGGTGTACTGTCACCCCATTGCCCTAAACACCTCCCCCCAGGTACAGGGAGAAAATAAACCCCGGGTTTCTTTTTCCAGGAGAGTGCCAGTTACACCTTGCCACAAGAGGTGAGAGAGGCTGACATGTAAGTGGGTTAGAACATCCTGAGTGTGGGGCAGCAGCAGGGCCTGCTCCAGGGCTCAGTGCTCTGTGAACAACTGGAAGGGGCCTTTCCGATAAGAATTTGGAAATGCCTGGGAAAAAATCTCTTGCAGAAACACCAAATTCTTACTAATGAGGCAAGTGGGAAACAGTCTAATTATGTTAAGACCCTTTTCTGCTGTTCTATTCAGGGCTGTAGAGCAATGTAGGTTTACCTTAATGCACATAAGAAACAAACCTGCCAGTCCATATACAGGATCTTGATTACCACAGAATAACCGAGTCTATTAATTACTGCATCAATGAATTCCAACCAAAAGCCACTTTAAACCATTGGAGTCATTGGTGGATAATTGGTTTGCTATTAAAACATCTCAAGTCCACCGCAAATCTTACCTGTTCTAAGGAAACTGCTTAGTAGGTGTGTTAATGGAAGTTATTGCTATTATAAATTATCTCCAGACATTGACAAAAGAAGTGATACAAGGTATATTTTTTAAAAGCTCTGGCCAATGCATGGCTGAATGATTGAGTTGGAAAATGAACCATTCCTTGGGGTTAGCAAATGATTTTTCATCAGCTAGCAGGCTATTAAGCACACCTAGATAATAAACGGATGATTTTAGCAGTAATTCTACTTGCTTCTCATATTTTCCATCTTAAATTCCGTGTTACTTTTAAAGGATTCACACATTACCTTGATTTACACCATGGAGAAGAGAGCCAATGATGTCCTTTAATGTCGGAGACAGTGCATTATTATTTATCATTAAATCTCCCTTTTTTTTTCCCTCCCCACCTTGTGAAACATTTGACAAATGCCTGGCTGGCTCCAAAGCAGGGCTGTGATTCCCCACACAGAGCACACCCTGGGAATGAGGGGCAGTCTCCAAGGGTGTGGGTTTGCAGCTTTCTGCCTGTTTAATGCAGGATCTTGTGATGGTCATCCTTGCAAATCCCCCTGTCTTCCACAGCAGCTCACAGCTCAATCATGTGAACTTAAGTTACCGGTAGGAGCTAGGGAACAAAATCTTTACACTAATGAGATTATTTGCATGAAATGTTATTTCAATAAGACAGCCTAGGGAAGGAGTCTGTTCACACTTGATTTTCCACATTTGTTATTAGATTTCTTGCCCAAAAGAACAATTTGGGGAAACGACTCCAAAGATGCAGTATTGGAACTGATGGTCAGTTCCAATGGAAAATAAATGATTTTTTAAAGTGAAAGGAACTGGGGCAACAGAGACATTAAAGAGTGGTTGACCGGCAGCCTGTTTCATCCTCATGTTCCAGTGGAGATCTACCATTCAAACCACTGCCAAACAGGCAATTTTCTCATGGAAAAGAGATGCATGGGCTCAGATTCTTCCTGAAAATGCCAACTACAATAGGGAAGATGTCTGTGTCCGCCCGCTTATGTGCATTCTTCTCTTTTAGGGCATTCAGAGCCTACTACTCACCACACAATTTCCTTTGTAGCAGCACTCAGAGAATACTGAAATGTTATTTAAAGCAAATTTGTTAAATTGGGTTCATGCGAGTTCAGCCTTAGGGGCAAAAGCAGTACTTTCATACAGGAAGGCAAACTTTTACAATAAAACAAAAAGCACAAATATTCACTGAGTCTGGAGTTTCATTACGAAGTGTGAAGTCAATTTATGGTTGAGAGTTTTGTATCAAAAGCAGATGAAACTTGGAAATTTCAAAAGAGTTTGGCCTGGCAGTTTTGGATAGATTCAAACTTCAGATTCAGAATGAAACTGGGAGATGTGAACTTAAGTGGCTGATGCTGCAGAAAATGTTGTGATCTATGTATGTATATATTGCAATTTATTTTCACACGATTGCATACTTTCCTGGTAATTACAGACCCCTCTTGCATAAGCAATAATTTTCCATTTGAACTTCTACAGTACAGCCTGTTCCTCTCCTCCTTCAGAGCAGCACTGAACACAAATGCACCGATCTATCACACCTTTTTCCACATTAGCCCTTTAGAAATTCAGCTGATGGACCACTAGAGAACAAATAACTCCCCTACTCTTTCATATTTTCCAAAGTTTTGAAGTTCAAATCCTAAAACTTCTTTCCAACAAAAGGCTTTTCTTGCATTTCTTTGTGAGATACTTTGTATGGTTTGAATATGAAACCCCATTTTCCAAAGGAATCGCAAAATTCATAGTTCCAGGGAAAAAAGCAAAGAGTACAGGAGATCGCAGGATGCTTTATGAATAAGGAATCCTTCATACCAGCCTCCCCCAGTGCAAATTTCCCCTCCTCAGCTTCTGGGCCAGCTCTTTGCCTGCTTTGTGTCGCCCTGACCTGGGCTTGCTCATTTATTCAGGGGCTGAGTATCCCTAATCTGTAAAATAAATCTTTAGCAAAGCTGCCCGAGTATTGTTTTAGAAATACGTAAGTAAAGGGTCACCAGAAAGACACTTGGCCACTGCTGTGTCCAGCAGCTGAGTGACAGACAAGCTCTGAGCCATCGCAGGGCTCTGAGCGAATTTGCAGGACAATTACACGCTCCAGAATTCCCAAGTGTACTGAAGAATTATTGAACAAAGCTAAAACATGTGAATAAAAAGGCATTAAGCTAAAAAACATCTGCTCTCCATAAAATGAACTTTTCTTCAGATGAGGAAGGAAAAGAATTCAGTATAAATAAGCATGAGGCATATTTTCAAGGTGTTGCGAATGGGACTTATTTAAATGTAAAGTGCTGTGGCTAAAAAACACATGGCTGAAATACATCCCCCGTTAAATTCCCTCGTTTTCCCACAGCACTCTGGAAATTTACAGAGAGATACACTCTGACACAGTCAGATAAGGTATCACATATGTTTACCTAAACAGTAACCTGTGCCAAAGACTAAAAGTATAGGACTGACTTCTGTATTTAGGTACGACATTTGGTACACGATCAAACAGCAAATTCTGAGCCCACCTGAAACTGGTTTCATGGTTTGTAAGTGAAACCAGAATAAATTATGTTCACACCTTTCAGCAGAGCAGGCCTAAATATGTTTCTTGCTAAAAAATTGCTAGTCCTGGTTGCAATGGAGAGAAGGGAAAGGAGAATGTCAATCTCCAAATTCTGTGAATCGAGAGTGGCAGCGCTGAACGCCGAGGGCGGCTGGACCCCAGATCCAGGAACAGCAAGTTGTCTGTGACACGTGCGATGTGTGGACTCCTGTCTACACTGCTGCCACCTGGACTGATAGCTGAATGGGAAATTAAGCTAGGAAATGTATTACTGAATATTAAACTGACTATTAACCATGAATAAATTTGCGGTGTTACATGCCTGTATTAAGGAATTTTAGAAAACGAACTTCCTTTGTAAGTCTGAAGAGCTCCACGGGGAGCTCAGGCCTCGGTCCCCTGACCAGGTTTGGGGCTTTACTCCCCCAGCCTGAGCTGGTCAGACCAGGTCAGATGGGGCAACTGAAATTCTGTTGCATTTGCTAATAAATGTTAGATATTTTACAGGGATGACTTGCTTTTACACTGGGTTTTCAGAAGCTGTTTGAGGACAGACCATACTTGTTTTGACATAATATTACAGTGGCGTGGAGGACAATGCTGATCAGTACAAATCCTGCCCAGACAAAGCAGACTCACTAATATTTTCTGAAATGTGTTAGCTGGCAGAGTCGGTTCACACGGGATCTGTGCTGTGGTTAGCGCAGATCCACCATTGGATTTTTTGTGGAGGATCCCAAATTAGATCAGTTATAACCTCAGTCTTTCTTGGCAAAAGGCACCAACAAACACGAGCTTGGGGACTAAGTGAAATTTAAAATCAATGAATAAATGCTGACTTGTCTGGCTTCTGAGTCAACTTCACCCACATTTGTAACATTTCCTCCACAAGTGCTGAGCATGGGGGAAAGAGGA